>JAMPIV010004126.1:0-600000 GCA_024509875.1 Oreohelix idahoensis | reverse complement strand
GAGCAGGAATAGCAATACCAAAATTAAAAATTTATAAAAGATACAAAGTAACAGGTAATACATCCATCTTTACAGCAGAATTAGTGGCAATCCTAAAAGCTTTAGAAATAGCTGCAGAAAATCCACCAAAAAAAGTAACCATTCTCACAGATTCCCTATCATCAGTATTAGCTATCAGAAACAGAAATGAATGTAGCAGGCCAGATATTATAGAGGAAATACTACAGGTTAATACATATCTACAAACTATAGGATGCAGTGCAACAATAACATGGATACCATCACATGTGGGGATAGCAGGAAATGAGCTTGCAGACAAAGAAGCCAAAGGGGGGAGAGCTAGCCATAACAAAATTGAAGTAGGCTTAGGGAAGTTTGAAATTAAGAGCTTAATTGCTCAAGCAATAACTAAAGAGTGGATAACAGCATGGGACCAACGTAAAAAAGCAAGACACTCATATAAAATCCTTAAAAAACCAAGCAAAAAATGTCAAATAAAAGATGAACTAAAAATACCAATTAATAAAAAATTGCTGAGGCTCAAGCTTGGAACTGGATATTTCATGATTGAGGAACCCACATGTGAAGAGTGTCAAGAACCAAACACAATTAGACACTTTCTGGTGGACTGCAAGAAATATGACCAACAGAGGCAAAACATTAAGACATACTGTAGTAACCACAATGTAGAAATGAGGGTAGAAAATCTCATAGGCACAAAGACCCCTTCAGAAATGCAAAAGTTAATAAAACACTATATTACAAAAACTAAAGCTAACATATAAAAAACAAATAAGGATTTGAGTCAGTAGTCCAAACTCGTGAAAGACTCGCCCCAGATACATACAGATTAACCAAAGAAACCATCCAGTGAAAATTAAAAACATACTAACTTAGAAAATAGCATATTTTGGAATTTCTTTTAAAAACCATGTTGAACTATAACTACAAAAGGAAAAATACCGACTAGAGATAATATAGTATAAAATAAATACAAACAAAAACATATTACAATAAAGGAAACACGTCCTGATATAACCAACAACTCCATGTACATGGTAGATGGTTGAAAGGGGCGTGCTACAAAGAAAAGTAGCAAACACATTAATTAAAAAAAAAAAAAAAGAAACTGGTCTATTGTTGAGACAGCCGCCCAGTGAGAACAGACGAAGAAGACAGACAGAGCCAAGCTGTAAATGCCTTGAGCACGTGAGTTAATTTAAATTAGCATTAGTTTTATATAATTCGGAAATAATATCGATGTGGCTGTTTTAATGTTTAGTGATATAGATAGATGTGTTTCCAAAGGAAATGTCTTTTTAAGACATTATGATTTAGTCTTGAAGAAATGATAGATGAGTGAAAATAATGTTTGATAGGTTTTATTAAGCACGCAAAGCCTAAATCCAGATGTGAGAGTTTAGTATCAAGTATTCCATTCATCAGAGAAGGGCAAATTTAGTAGGAGAGTGTTTTATACATGAAACTGGACAGAAATGTTATCAGAAACTGCAATTTAGATAATATTAACTAGTTGGGAAGATGACAACAGGGAGAGCCACGTGGTGATTGTATAAAAGCGGCGCGAGGGGTCTGCGGTAACACTCTTAGTTATCACTTAATGTTACGCAGTTTTAGATCGCGCGAATTGACACGTGGGTGGGAAGCAGATTAAGATAATTTTCCCCAGTAAAGGAAAGAAAGAGATAGTTTTCGTGTTAATGCCAGTTTTGTTAAAGTCAAGAGTAATTATTTTATTTCTTTTATGTAAAAGTAATTGAGTGTATTTCACGATAGCCTACTTATCATAATTCTACTGTATATATTTAATGGGTTACTGTGAGGTGAGAATATGTATTTAGATTTCTGGAGAGCGCGAGGCCACTCCTTTGTTGAGACATGTGTTTCTCTGGTTGCTCCCGGCGGAGCATGGAAACACCAATGTGGCTGGTGTCTATCACAAGCCGACAAGAAGCATTTATATGCTATGGCAGTGATTTGTTTCGGTAACGATGTGTTTCATGTGATGAGATTCCCAGTCGCACCAGTGGTCATATACGACACGCTTGTTGCCAGGCGCACCAGTCGTCACATACGACATGCTTCAGAATGCAGTAACGAATACTGATGTGGATCGGTTACGAGGTAGTAGCTTATTCTCATTACTGAGAGTATTTGTTGTACATATAGTTGAATATTATTTTATGTCCATTTTATGATTATTTAATTATGGTTATGTGAGGAATGGTTGTGAGAGCACGTGGGCTCACTTCAAGATATATATTTCTCATTCAGTATTATATTATGATTTTAACTATGCTGTGCTTTGTTTGCTTCTTCAGATTAGCATCGGGCACTGTTGGGTGTATTGTTTTGTTTAGTTTTGTTTTGTTATGTTCGCTAGTTCATTTGTTTAATGTTTGCTTTGTCACTGAATGGGTTGTAAAAATAAATATAGGTCCTGCCTCTAGAATCAAGAGTTTTATTGTTGTTCGGGTCGGTGCGAGTGTGACAAGAGAGCGATCACACATCACAATATAATCATCATCATCATATCGCCCACCCTACCACATAAATTACAACATATTCACTTTTAAAATGAAAGGAAGTTTCCGACTATTCAATCAGTGTAAATATAAATGAAAATCTATTCAGTTTATATTGTGAACACTTTTCAAACAGTGGAGATGTAAATGTAAAACATATTATATCTGTACGTTTAACTTTTCTATTTAAATGAAAAGAAAGTTTTATCCCGAGGGAATAAATGTAATTCTCATCGAGGGTAAACTCTGAGTTAAATGGGATGGTGGTATGAGAAGATAGGAACCCATAACTATGGGTTGGAAAAGGTAATACTCAGAAAAGCATTCGTTTCTATTCTTCTATCATAGTTGTTGGTGGTACCAGCAGAAAGTATTATCTCTGGAACCAAGTGAAGGTAGAAGTGGACTGACGCTGTGCGAGACGCCATCATTCTTCTTCTTCTTCCGTCCTTAACCACCGACCGTCAAAGCAGTCAGTGGCCATTACGCCTAGTGGCGTCTTAGGGCAACAGCAGATAGGTTTTCTTTGCCATTGTTTCCCATCACGCCTATTGGCGTCTTTAGGGCAACGGCAAATCAATCCATTTGCTGTTGTTTCCGTAATCGAAGTGACTGGCAAACGGGTGATCAGCCCGTTGGTACGCCATCATAAGAGGGTCTTATAGACAGACGCATGAACAACTTGGCCGTTACTCTTTGACGTTCTGGGAACGTGCGGCGCCTGAACTTTGACCAGTGATAAGCGGGAGTAGTGAAAAGGAACTAACCCAGCGGGAGAAGAATCTACCATAGGCAGCTAAGGGAAAAAATCTGCTGCCAAAAGTGACCTCCTTTATTCAGTTAAATCCCATTCAAGTGATGAAAACCTTTTCATAAATATTCCAATTATTTTCCAGCTGTTAAAACCTATAGTGATTATTAAATTTTGTTATTTGTAATGTTACAAATTTAACTTCGATTTAATCATTTTGAAGTTACTGCATGTTTTATCTCAGTCAATTTACTACACACACATTAACAGAGCTATACTAGAATAATAGAATTCCACTGAGTAAATCGTGGGGGCTTAAACGAGCTGAAATAAATAGGAGCTTAAATCCTTCACAAAAGCGTCGGCAGAATTACAGAGTTGACATACTCAGCCAAAGCAGTATTGTTCTCGCTTATTCTGAATATCTTGTGAAGACTCCCTGGAGATAGAAGCTTTTGTTTTTTTCTATTTACATATCTGCCAAGAGTAATCTTGTGAGAAGGTATACACCTTTGAAGCCCACATTAGATATTGGCCACTGTTGGACCACTACTGCAAAGCAGGGGAGGCAATACCGTCACAGACTATACGGTGTCGAAAGCCTTCTCCTTCAGCTTCATAACGTCGTAACAGTGTTTCACAAACATCCACACGACGTTCTTTCAGTTTGGGGGTGAGTTGTACCCACCTAGCGGAGACTTTGTGGTAATGCAGCACGTCGTGAATGATGTGGTGCGCCGAGCCATGACTGATCTTCAATTCTCCTGCAACCTCGTCGATTGTTACCCACCGGTTTTCCCGTATCACTCCTTCCACTGCAGTGATAGCGTCAGGCGTAGTCGCAGTGTGAGGCCGGCTTGAGAGAGCTGCATCAGTCACAGTTGACACCCCACTTTTAAACTTCCTGTGCCCCTCATAAACCTGCTGAAGCGACACACAAGCGTCCCCATACTGCCTCTGCATCCTCCGATGAATGTCTGCTAGTTTCACACCCTCACTACCCACAAAACGGATAACTGCACGCTGCTCTTCTCTCGTGCATGCTTCCAAGGGGGTGGTCATCTTGGCTACGGTTTGCTGACGTCATACTTCCCATCAGGACGACGGGCCTTTGCGCACTGGTACCTCAAGCGGGAGGGCATACCATATCTGTAGTACAACCGTCTACTACGTGATTTGGACTTTTCATTGTCATATAGGTTATTTTTTGACTCCCCCTAGTAGTAGAGTAAAGAAAAGTGCTGCAGTTGAGAAATGTTAATTGTTACCAATACAGTTAAGGCTATAACACAAACATTACAATGTTAAATGGCATGAGTAAAGCATATACAGTTCATAGTTTTTCAGGCACAAAAATTCAGACTACTTGTACATCCAAACAATAATAATAATAGCCCCTTCTGTCATAACTGACTATGAGAATGCGCCCCTGAGGTGACAGCCCTCAGCTGCTTATTTTCCTGATGTTCCTTTTTGACGTTTTCTTCTCTCGTCTGCTTGTTGTGTGAGTTTCCTCAAACACGCGATTCGAGGCCGGTAAAGGTAGTTGCGTCTTTGCCAGCGCGGCTGTCAATCTCGGTGTCTAGCACCAATACAACGTTTATCTCCGCAGCACTATCTACTCCCTTCACGTCTATCAACAGAATGGGGGAAAATTCAAACTAAATGATAGTTTATCGAATTTTAACTTTACTTCAAAGTAAATATCGCATTTTTTTTTTTTTTTTCTTATACAGTTTACCAATAAGGTCAAGTTTAGTAATTTCACCAAATTTTACAGGAGGAATTACAAAAATTTGCTGCAGATTTGGAAACTACTCTACGTACGTCAAACTCATTCGGGAAAACGAACTTGTCAAGTCTGTACATTTTAGTAGGTTTATATGGTCCATTGCTTGTTGAGGAAATGGACGCACTAAAAATAATAGTTTTTTTTTCTTATATTCGAAAATCTTTAAAATCATCCTGAAATTAATTTCTTTATATGAGAGAGCTACTGGATTGCAATTTTTTTCCCTCTACGCATTATTCTGACAATGGCAGTAACTGTCGCGGCAGGGGAAAGAATCTTTTCCAAAATAAAATTGATCAGGTCTTATCTAAGGCCAGATAGGTTCCATGATAGACTTTGCATTATTATCAATAGAATGCGATGAAGCACACACAAATAAAAATAAAAACTTTACTTCAACAAAATCTTGAAAGAATTTGCGGAAGACACAGCTAGACAAAGTTTCTTAGTAAGCATAGTTCTGTTTGACCGTTCTTTTAGGTCAAAATATAGCTGATATATAAATAAATTGTTAAAAAATTTTAATACATTATATTAGCATATATTCATGGTACTTAATGTGAAATAACGAAAAGTTTACGGGCCCCATTCAAATGGTCGAAATCGCAACTGCAACGGCCGGCCATTTTGACATGGTAATATGAGTCGATAGTTTTATCATAATGAAAGGTTCATTAACTAATCGCAGGACAAGTCCAACATTGGTTTAGGATGTGCGTTGCCAGCATGTCCGATAGCCTGCGACAGGGAGTCCCAGAAATTCTTCATTACATTGTGGTCTGCTTCTTCTTTAGGCGGATACTCCGTGTAGCTGTTCCGTTTCATCACATTCAGTTCGTCATGTGACATTTGATCGTTTGGAATTGGTTTATACAAAAGCAGATGTAGCACTGAGCGTTGTTTGTAATTACATCTAAACCAGCGCATGTACACGGTAATGGATTATCTGTGAGGTCAATTTCAAGTGTATGTCCTGGCAAAGCTGCGATAATATCAAGGTCATTCCTGGTTTCTGGTTCTATCCATCTGATAGAGTTCCTGCTCAAATCAAGAAACTGTAAATTTATTATATGTGCAAAGCTTGTGTTCAGCGAGTATATCTTGTTGTCTGAAATTTTTAAATACCTTATATTTAATAAACCTTTAAAGAATCGCCTTGGTAACTTGTAAATAAGATTTGTTGATATGTCCAATTTTTTCACGTTTTTCAATTCTGCAAATATCGATCCGCTTTTGTCATTAGCAAAGTCTGGACCAAGAAAATTATTGTTCATGATTATTTGAATATGTGAGTTATTGGCGCTGAAAAATCCAGGTTTGATCCTCCTGCAGTAGTTATCAGCGAGATTGGCTTCAGTTATTGCTGGTGGCAAATCTTGTAAACCCCATAGGGACATGAAACTCTTTGAGAAGTCGACCACAGAAAGTGAATTATTCTTTGGAAGTTTATGTTCTAATATTTGCATTCCAAACTCATTGTATTGAGAGCCTTTTAATATTCGTAATTTTGGTGGAATTTTCATCGTTCTTTTGTTTGGCAACTTTATTGTCTGATCATCTTGTTCTGTGTTCCCAACTTCCTCATGTATTTCTACTTGGCCAGATTGTGATTTTTCATCTAAGTTTTCAAAACTGTTCTGTGTCCATTGGCAACTTGTTCCTGGCAACATGGTTTGTTTTTGATCGGTGTTTGAAAAAAGACTTCCGGGGCAATCGGACTTCGGGGCATAAAATATTGAATTAGGAAAGGGCGTATGATTTTCTTTCACATTTTGCCCTGACATATCAAGTTCAATAAGTTCTTCCAATACTGCAAAGTTTTTCATAGACTGCGTCGAAGATGTAAATTTGTTCTCTTTTAAAATTAACTTTTTCAGGGTTTTTGGCAATTCTTCTATGAAATCATTTCCCAGTAAAGCAATTCTATTGGCTGAAAGATCTAGGTGCTCGAGGGTTGTATTAGTGATGTACTTGGCATGTTCCTTGCCCAAGAATTTACACTGGTGGTTCGGGTGACGGAGGTGGTTAAAGGTTAGTGATTTTATCGAAGAGCTATTTATTGCTGTCAAAGACTGAAATGCACAGTCAATGTTGTAATTCCTCAGGTAACATAAAGATAGATCTTGAAGACGACCAAGAATAGCATAAGCATTAGGGTCTACAAACTCTAGTGGTGTACAACCGCTAATCAAGACCGACTTTAGATATGGAATGTTCTCGAAGAACGTTTCGGTAATATTTTTTATTTTACAGGTGCCTCTTATTTCGAGATGGACCAGGTGTTTTAGAGACTTCATCACGGGTCCGAATTCAATCATGCCGCCTAGACCGTCAATGCTTAGCTTCTGTAATCCTACTAGCTGCTGCAGAACCTTTTCTGGATAACTTTTCTCCGAGCGTTGAGCGTTCCCGTAGATTAACAGTTGTTTAAGATTTTTCATATTCGTAAATAGTCGCGGCGAAAAAGTCTCTTCAGAGTAACCTAAATGTTTGTTTTTGCTTAAGTCTAATATTCTCAAGCTTTTTAGAGTATCAAATGTGCCAACTTCTATAGACCGGATTAAATTATGTGATAGGTCCAAAATTTGTAATTTGTCGAGTCCCGTGAATGTAGACGTATTCAGTTTTTGCAAATTGTTGTACTTAATTATTAGTTCTGTAAGCTTTTGCATTATTGCAAAACTGGTGTCCTCAATATATTTTATAGCGCAGTAACTCATGTCTAAATGAATAATCTTGGAAGTCTGGTTTTCCAACGAACCTTTTGAAATGTTCCTTAAATTCTTGTTTGATGTGAGGAAGACATTTAAGAGATTTGGATACTGAAGAAAGCTGGTAGTGTTCAGCGTATGCAGACGGTTAAACGACATGTATAGAACCATAGTTTTGTTTGGAAGTTGGGCAGGAATATAATACAATTTCTTGCCAGTGCAATTGGCATTGATAAATCCATGTGATGGGTACTTCTCCGTCAGTTTTGAGCCTCTTCTGTTGGGTGATCTTTGATCCATCTTCGGCATAACGTGCTGGTTCCTTCCTGTTCAGTCTTAGAAATGGAATGGTCAGAGTCATTTTAGCAGTTGATATAGTACCTCGTTCTCTGTCGCTGTCTGCTTTTAGCGTGTCCAAACTGACAGTTATGGAACAACTCCACGCTAACGACAGCAGAGTCAAGACCACGTGATGTTTGTTGGACATCTTGGTGTACCTGTACATTCAAAAAGTAAACATCAGACCGTGTTAAAAATGAAACTACGAGGTCAGAGGGTAGCATAATTTAGGCAATAGAAGCAATAGTGCTAGAGGTGGTGGTGGTAGTAGTAGTAATAGTGCTGGTGGTGGTGGTGGTAGTAGTAGGAATAGTGCGAGAGGTGGTGGTGGTAGTAGTAGTAATAGTGCTAGAGGTGGTGGTGGTAGTAGTAGTAATAGAAGTAAAAAAAAAGGTAAAGGAACCCGTTACACGCCCATTGAGGCATATTGGGAATATGGTGTTAGGCCCATATTATCTTGACCGTCGGCACACGAGGGGTGATGTGGTCGGCATCACGCCGGCCGCCTTAACCTTCCCAGAGTAGCTCTGGTACCCATTTGGGGCTGGGTCAACCCAGGAGCCGTTTGTGGCCTAAAAATTTTCCGCCTCATCTGGGGATCGAACCATAGACCACTGCGCTAGGAAGCCAGTGCACTAACCACTATGCTACCGCGGCTCCTAGTAATAGAAGTATAAAAGGGTAAATTTAGCCCCATAGCAGATACGCGGATGAGACTGATAGAGTCTTCACTATACCGGGTTTGTGACAAAACGACTGCACATGTTCTTTTCGTGGCTGTCTCACACCTTCAGACCTACGGCAGTATCATTTCTTCTTCTTCATTTTTCTCACTGTTATGATTAAAATTCTTAACGATTATGTTGGTATAATAGGCAGCTCAAAAGGGCTCCTTTTTTGCTTATTTTATACGGAGTCACTTATTAATAAAGGAAGTAAAGTCATGCCGATATGGTTGACTGGCAGACGTGAACAAATTTGAAGCAGAAGTGAGCTGAGCGCTTGCAAAAGAGATGCGGCTTGTGTTAGGAAGTTAGCGGACGTATGTGTTTGGAGCTCCTGCAGTATTCTGTGTTTTTCCTGAATTATTCCATCACTGGGACATCAATATACTTGGGTGAGGTGCCCCTGGCTTATTATAGTAAGGAAATGTGTGCCTATTCATAAAAATGTCAAAAGGACGATATTAACTAAAGTTTGAATGATTGCAAATGACCAGCATTTGATAGGGAACGGACTGGACACGCGTACCACTGCATTTGCCTTTGGGGGCTGTAAATATATCTCTTACCATGGAGCCGTTTGTCAAACCTAATAAACTGCATGTTTGTAAAATTGTGAAGGAGGTGTTGGTCCGCTCAGTACAGTTATACTGATTACGTGTTGTGTGACTGCCCCTAGAGTCTACCTTGGCCACGGAGAATATCTCCGGAATAATTGAACAATAACGACACGTAACAGTTTTGGTGGCCTCAAGCCGGGGTCTGAACATATGATGTGGAACTGTTAAAAAGTATTTTCAAGTGATTTTTCGGTGGACTAAATTTTTTCAAGTGCAGAAAATTTTTCGAAATGGCCGTGCTGATCGGCTGCAAGTGTGATTACTGAATCGAACCCTAGTCGCTGCATATCTGTTGAATCGTGTTTCCCTGAGGCAGAAGCTGGACCCAGGAGGATTTTTTATCATAAGACAGATAAGTGAATTTCTTGATTCATACAGTTTGAATCTTGAAGAATATCATTTGACAGGGTTCTTTTCTATATGTTCTATGTATATTTGTATTTACATGTTTGTGTGATAGCCGGGTTGGTTGGCGAGGGAACCGTTAATTCACAATACCAATCCTATGGTCGTGAATTATTGGTTGTTCTATAGGGTTTGGTGCATGGTCTTCTCAGATAGTGGGGCCGGCATTACAAAGCTGTGTGTTTACTGCTACTACTGAGATTATCATTACCATTTCTGTTTGCTGTTTTGCATTGTTTATTTGTAAATTTATATTTGTTGTCAGGTTCATTGTATTTTATTTAGTTTATTCTTCATTATTGTTTGTGAGATTTGTGAACTTTATCTTGCTATCATTCATTTATTAGATGTATTATATGTTGTGAAATTGTGCTTGTATTTTCATAAGTATGGTAGAGAAAAAAAACTATGGTAAATTTGGGTATGGGTCTGACCAACACACACAGATTAGTTTTTTTGTTGTTTATCATCATTAAACTTTACAACATCTAATATCTAAAAGAGAAAGATTAAATACATCAGCATTACATGCACAGAAAAATAACAGAATACCTATGCCCTCCTGTTACAGTTGGGATTTTTTAGAGTTATTAGTGGTATTTTTATTTATTAGTGGTATATTTTGCCCGCCTCACATCGCGTGTTTGGGGAAACTCCAAACTCACAATGAAGACCAAAGCTGCGGTATATAATGCCTGCGTCACCAGCACAATCCTATATGGCAGCGAGACAGGACGACCTATGCTAAGCAAGAAAGAAGGTTCAATACGTTTCATTTACGGTGTCTACGCCGCATCCTCGGAATCTCGTGGAAAGATAAAGTGACAAATGTCGAGGTGTTGTCACGTGCTGGCCTTCAAAGTATGTATACACTGCTTAGACAGCGCAGACTTCGTTGGCTTGGCCATGTTCGCCGCATGGAAAATGGTCGCATCCCAAAAGATATCTTCTACAGACAATTAGCAGATGGCAAGAGAATAGTTGGGCGACCACAGCTGAGGTTCAAAGATGTGTGCAAGAGATATATGAGGGCACTGGACATGGATCCAGCAACATGGGAGGATGAAGCTGCCGATTGCACTAAGTGATGATGCTATTTACGGCGCCACCTCAGATTGGGCGAAGAGAGGCTCACACAACAAGCAGAGGAGGGGAGAAAACGTCGAAAGGAGCACCAGGAAAATAAGCAGCTGAGGGCTGTCACATCAGGGGCGCATTCCCATAGTCAGTTATGACTGAAGGGGCTATTATTATTATTAGTGGTATTACTTGATTCAAAAAATTCTGGCTTCATGAGTGTAATTGTGCTGATAACTGCTTCTAGAATATCGTGGGTTATAATTCAGAACGTTAGATGCAAAATAACTTCACAAGGCCTTGATGGATGGGTCCACAAGGTAACGACATATTTATTTAGGCGGAATCGTAAGTTCATACATGGCAGCGTTAATATACATGAAGTCCTCAACAGTCTCGTCTCATCTATTCATCTCCAGCCGCTGTACTACAACGTGCCTATCAAAGGTTATCACCCAAGTATTGTGGGCTAGATAAATGAAGATGCAAAAACTTATACGCAGGAGTACTACTCTGCGAAATACTTAGTAGTTCCAAACTCTCTGGAATCATCTTGAATATGTGGCGGCCTCCGCAGATAATTACTGCCACGCAAATTACTTTAAATCTCAACCGTTATCGGGAACTAGAAAAGGGACGTCTTCCTCTGACGAATACTTAGACGAAAGGCCTCGAAACAACCGTTTGAATAAATTTGTCTGAAACATATTACGTCATAACTCCTAGTGACGTATAAATCTGTATGCAT
The DNA here is from genome assembly GCA_024509875.1 of Oreohelix idahoensis. Taxonomy (NCBI): domain Eukaryota; kingdom Metazoa; phylum Mollusca; class Gastropoda; order Stylommatophora; family Oreohelicidae; genus Oreohelix; species Oreohelix idahoensis. Next base: position 588,289 of record JAMPIV010004126.1, on the reverse strand, counting down.
TTAATAATAGTCAAAAATCGTGCATGTACATGATGAACCATAGTTAGACACATTACCGCGTATATTAACTGCTAATGGAATAAGTGTTGTCATCATGCAAAATTACATTATAAATCTTCTTTAACACCTCCCCCTCATTGAGAAGAAAAGAACCCTACAAGTTAATAACCCCAAAGGTTACAGGTTAGCACTAGGTTACAGTATAAACAGTAAAGAAAGAACACAGTTCCAACTTACGTTATCCAATAAAATTAAACAATAGTCAAACAGAGTGCATATGATACAGTGTTTTCTGTACTAAAGAAAATATTTCACTCACTCACTCTCTCTCTCTCTCTCTCTCTCTCTCTCTCTCTCTCTGTCCTACGTGGCCACACACTCTCGCTTCTTACCTTATGCTTGGTGAAACAATCCGTTGGATGTATAATCCCTGAATATGTATTTAAGGTCCGGAGTATTTATCGTCCGAATTGGGCCCCAGTCCCTCTTTTCAATAATTAAATTTTATAAGGGGAACGCCTAATTTGGTGGTTGATTTTCCTCGATAAACCCTGTCACCTTGGATAGTTAATGCCGAGACTCTCTCTCTCTCTCTCTCTCTCTGAGATCGGGTGTTCACAGTAAACAGTAGGAAAATATCTGATTGCTAAAAACCGTTAATTATTGTTACTTGATGATGATGATATATCCTATCGGTTGGCTCTGGTGAGTGCCGATTCTGAAATTGCGTAACTCTTCTGGATACAAATCCATTTGGATACGACTATTAGAAGTCGAGAGAACTGTTATTGGTATTACTCCACAATGGGCTGATAACATTGAAAATATATATATATATATATATATATATATATATATATATATATATATATATATATATATATATATATATATATATATATATATACACATTTTTTTCCTGGTGATTAAAGTCCAGTTACTTTACTCTTTAAACTGTCAGTTAGTCTCTGTGGACCGTCCTGTTCACAGCTGAACTGGGAGACGCGTAATCCAAAAGACTAATTTAATCCGATAATTAAAATGGAGAAAAGGTCAACATAGACCACCCTGTACCAAAAAATATGCCACAATATATCCACATTAAAAAACCGCTGGTCGCCGTTTTGATCAGGTCATGCCTAAGAAAAGCACAACATTATGATAAATAAGGCTAATTTTATATATATATATATATATATATATATATATATATATATATATATATATATATATATATATATATATATATATATATATACACGGAAAGGGACGAGACGATCTCTCATCCTCTCCGTCAGTCCTGATTAAAGTTAAAAGGCGCACGTTGTGTCTTGCCTATCCTATCACGCGTCGCTTAGCGGGTACAAGTTTGGTTGAGGCATGCAGCCTTTTACCCCTCCTGCTCCGGTCAACGATCAACGCATAATGTCAGTTATGATTTAATTATCTCTACGCGCGCACTCCACAAATATCGCCTGTCCTTAATACTATTAGAGTGCCGGCGTTTGTTTGTTTAGTCGCATGATATTCAAACACAGTCCCTTACTAAATTACACACCATGAAATAAAAGTGAATTTTATTTCGTCAATTATCAGTCGCACCTAGTGTATTAATTAGACATCTAAACCGTCTCTTTCTGTGTGATAGCGGGTGATAAAATTAACATTACAACTGAAACCTCTGGAATAAAAATAGCTACGCGTTATTTAATTCACTAGTTTTAATGCTAAAAAGTAACCGTGAATTATAGTGGTAAACTTAACACATTAAATCGCTTAAGCACAAATTTATATTGCCAGAAATGCAGAAAGAAAACACCACGAACTATTAACACATCTATTCCCAATGGTTCGAGGTAACGTGTTTAGACTCTCCGAAAATTCTGAGCTACACTGATAACTGATTTTGAGGAGACGCAGTTTATATACCATTATGTTCTTAAGATCTCTAGAAGATGTGAATTTTCACACCCTGTTTCCTAGCAGAAAAATCTGAAACTACGTTTCCCAGATAAAAGATTTACGGTCGCTTCTGTCGGCCATTGGTAACCGACAGCAGAAGCTTAACCCGTGTAGCGGGCTTTCTTCCGAGATTTTTCCTGTTTCTCGAGATCACAGAGATATCTTTTCCCAGTATGTACGAACACCAAAGGATTAGCTCCCCGTATAGAGAATCTTCAAAGGCCGTTACACTTCCACGTGTTTTCCACGTGTGGGCTGTCAGTTATCGTAATATTGATAGATCAACTCGCGCGAGAATCTCCGGTAAACAAACGTGGTTCGCCCCCTGCTATGAATGACAGGTTGCGAAAGTTGGTAAACAAACTCGTTTGATATGGTCAAGTAAGAAGAGGCGTGGATTAAAAGGTGAGTCAGACAGGCAGATAAATGCGTGACTTTGTTAGCGAATCTTAGGACGCAAACGGGAGAGCAAAGGCTGTCAGATGCTGTAGACTATATTTCCATTATACGTCACACCGGTGTCATTACCTTGTCGAGGTATGGCGGCTTGCGTACCCTGATTACCCCCGGAGCTATGCCAGCTGAAGTTTTACTCTTGGAAGGTTCTACCGAGCTGGACAGGTTTGCACGGGCAAGGGTCAGACTAAAGCAGACACCCTGGTCCTCCAGGTTGGGGGTTTTAGCATAGGGCTGACACCCCTGTCTATGTAAAATGAAATGAAGTTACGGAAACGACAAAAAATGAACAAACTTTGCTGCCGGACAGACATCCGGAGTCTGAGGCTCGTATGACTGTCAGTTGTTAAAGCCGAAAGGAAGCCACTGACACGAAAACGGATGTCATGACCGTAAAACGTGAAACAAGAAAATGATTTTGGAATGTCAGGACAACGAACGAGACGGGTAAACTTAAACAGGTCACAGAAGAAATGAGAAACTATAGGTTACACATTCTAGGGATAAGCGAGAGCAGATGGACAAGGGCAGAAAAAGTTAAAAACAGCAACAGGAGAAACCGTACTTTACTCTGGGAGAGAGAATTGACAGCACAATAAAGGCGTAGACATTATTCGACAGAAAGAAATAGAAAGGGCATTACTGGAATGGAAACCCATCAACAGCAGACTGATAAGATTAATATTGAAAGATAGATTCACCAATACTACAATAATACAATGTTACGCACCAACGAATGGTAGCGATGAAAAGGTCAAGGATGAATTCTATCAAGAACTGCAAAAAGAAATGGAAGACACACCTAGATATGATCTTATCATAGTATTGGGAGACCTCAATGTGAAAGTTGGAACACACAATACATATAATGAAAGAGTATTGGGGAAATGGTCGGCGTCTGTGGCCTAATGGATATGAACGCAGTTTCATAATCCAGATATACCAGGTTCGAAACCTGCTGCAGGCGGTTTGGTAGCAGATCGCTTTGTGTGGATTTTTAACAATGGTATAAGCGCCGTACCGTTCAGAAAGCAATGGCAAACTACTGAATGAAAAAAATTGCCTAGAAAAATCACAAACAGCCAATAAAAGCTGGGGTTGATTGCCACGTCCTGTAAAGGATAAGCAACTAACTTTAATGGGGAAATGCGGCAGCGGGACAGCAAACGAAAATGGGGATAAATTAATAGGTTCCTGTAGCATTAGCAACCTGGTCATTAGAGGAACACTTTTCCTACAAATTAACATGGGAATCACCAAATGGTCGGGATAGAAACCAGATAGACCACATGATCATGATGATTAATGGTAGATGGAGACATGCATTACAAGATGTGAAGGTAAGAAGAGGTGCAGATGTGGGAAGTGATAACCATTTAGTAGTAGCAAAACTAAAAGTGAAACTAAGAACGGCTGTACCAACTGTAACTACACAGAAAAGGTTTGACATCAGCAAATTGAAGGACCCCCTTACCAAAAAAGCTTTTACGGCTGACATAAAGAAACAATATTAATTTGCCACAAGTCAGGAAAAGACATTGACTGATGATATAGACCAGAAATTCAAACCCATTTCAACAATATATAAGGAAAGCAGCAAATCATGCTTGGGATTCCAGGAAAGGAAGAAGCAAGACTGGATAACACTAGAAACATTAAACACCATAACGATGAGAAAGGAAATGAAAAGAAAGAAAACAGAAGCGAAGTCCCACAGGTTAAAGCAACTATATAGCGAACAGTACAGTCAGCTGGACAAGGAAGTTAAACGCCAAACCCGAGCCAACAAAAGGAATTTCCTAGACGATCTTGCAAGACAGGCAGAAGAGGCAGCACTGAGAAATGAACAAAGCACAGTATACAAAATAACTAAATTCAACAGCGGAAAACGAGGTGCAAACAATATTACATTAGTAAGAGATAAGCAAGGAAATCTCATCACGACAACAGAGGGACAGGAAACAAGATGGGCAGAGCATTTCAGAGAAACTCTGAACAAGGAACCACCAGACATACAATTGAATGTTCCTGAGGCTGAAAACTATCTAAATGTTAATACAGACATTCCACGAAAAGAAGAAATCATCACAGCAATCAAAGGGTTAAAGAACGGAAAAGCTCCTGGCCATGATAACTTAAACGCAGAGCAGTTTAAGACAGACCCTGAGCTAGCAGCAGAACTACTAGAACCACTATTTGCACAAGTCTGGAAAACAGGGACAACACCAACAGAGTGGAACAAAGGAATAACTGTCAAATTGCCCATGAAGGAAGATCTTGCAGACTGCAATAATTGGAGAGGAATCACTCTTCTCTCAGTTCCCAGCAAAATACTAGGCAGGATAATTATACAGAGAATTTCAAAAGCAGTAAACCACAAACTGAGGAAAGAACAAGCAGGATTTAGAAAGAACAGAAGATGTGTAGATCATATATTTACTCTCAGGACGATTATAGAGCAGTGCTCAGAATGGCAAAGACAGTTGTACATTAATTTCGTTGATTTTGAAAAGGCTTTTGACAGTATACGTAGGGACAGTTTATGGAAAATACTGAGGGCTTATTGAATTCCAAGCTGTATAGTATCAATAATAAAAAGCCTCTATGCAAACTTTACATGTAGTGTTGGGCAGAGCAACCTAACCTTTTATGTGAATACAGGAGTACGACAGGGATGACCCTTATCAACCACTCTATTTTTAACTGTCATAGACTGGGTGATGCGCCAGACAACAGAGGGCAGTCCAAGAGGAATAAGATGGTGTCACGTAGGTCTTTATATCATTAAATTGCCTACATCTTCTTCCTATTCTCTCACCCGAATCCTTTTATTTTATTTATCTGTCCGTACTTGTTTTTCCTGTATTTTTCGCATCACTCGGTTGCGAAAAATATTTTCTTCTGTATTCTCAAACTTTACCTTGTGTTTCTTCTCATACTGGGATACGTAATTCTATTACATAGATGTCAGTAGACGAAAGGTGTGATTATGTTTCATACCCAGACTAAGAGCAGACTTTTGGTCTATCATTTTTCACCTGATACTAGCGTAGGTGTCAAACCCGGCATCCTCACAGTGCAGGAACGAGACAGCTGTCTACAGTTTGCAGAAACGCATGAGGTTTTTCGTTTGAAAAACCTGGCGTAGCGTGAAAAATCGTTCCGCACCGCAGACAGGCTGTCTGGGATTTGAAGCTGACACGCGTACATCTCGGTCAGTAGGTGGCAGTTACGACACGCGTTAAGCTGACGTAAATGTTGGGAGTAGGGGAGATAATTTCGCTTGGCGAAAAAAGTTGGGGCCCTTTGTCTGATTTTAAGATATTGGCCCGAGTTTGAAACTTTATTTTCATTTCACTCAGTAACTTCGCAGTTAGACAGAACAAGCCTTCGTTCGATTTCTAAGTAATCTCTGTAAATAGAGATGGCCTTTAGTTTGGTCGAAGTGGTTTAAGTTCTTAGTACTTCTGTGTTTGAGGTATATTAATATTATATATCTAGTATTGTGTGTAGGGTTTAAAGTGTTTTAATCGCTTAGCGTTTTCCCTAGTTAGATTTGGTGCAGAGCAACTAATTTATAGTTTGTATTATTTTTCTAGTGACGCACACGGTGGAAAGCAGAATAAATTATATTTCTAGCGTAACAGACATGTAGCTATAAGGAATTAAATTTAACTGCTAAATACTCAGTCGAGAATATTTTATATCTAACTTATAAATGCTAGATGCGACATCAGTGAATATTGACGGAATACGCATGATATTCCTAATTCATGATGATCGATTTTTTTTTAATATAACTTATTTCTCGGGAAGTTTTAAATTATAAGTCAAGCGGTCGGCTTGCTATTTAAAATGTAAGTTATATTGAGTACATATATGTAAATTATTTGATATGTGTTCTTTCCATTTTATATAGTGAAACGGTGGTACCCAACTTGCCAGCGTTTAGTAAAGAGACATATTTGTGTGAAGCATAGACAGTTCCTATCTTTAACCACGTGGGTTTTTTTGTTTCAAGTAACACTGGTCTGACAGTGCATATGCCATCAGAGAGAGACAGTAATAGCAATCCCACTAACGGTTTCTAAAGACTAGAAATATATATTGGGCTTTTGAGCCAGTTCATATTGCTCCACAAATTTAAATGTACATGCTGCCTGGCGGCGAGAATATTACAAGAATAACATTAACATTCCGACAGAGATTGTGAATAGTATTGTGGTGACCAAATATAGTACCTGCCTGAAAGAAGACACCGATCTGACATTCCTTAAATCCTAGAATCCAAAGCTAATGACATTGTGCTCTGCTAACTTTCGTGCCTGGACAAATTTTATGTGACTTAATCAGACATTCGGAAAAATTAGAACACCCAAGGAATCGTTTCCCTGAGACAGAGAGTTCAGTACGTCTTTTGGAACTGGGGGTTTCTTGGTCGATGACTGCATTTTTCGGGTCTGTGTGAAGGTCCTAGAATTATTATGTTCCCAGAGGCAGCGAGCAAAGTTGTGAGTATATATGTGTGAGCAAGGCCATGGCCGAATGAATGAGAGTACACAGGTCGGAGTGTTATTTTACAGGTGTATTATTGTCACCCATTTGCTATCCTAAATTTTTAAATCTGCAGAATTTGTTATAAATGCTAGAGTTTCTTTTTCTTAGGCTAAATCAGATTATCCAACTCTGTTCATACATTTACGAGAAAGAAAGAAACCTCTTAGACTCAACCCTATGTATCTATAACTCTTTGGGCCATCATCTGTTCTCTTAACGGGGCTGTGGGCTAAACCTAGAGTGAGATTCTAACGGGCTATCATCCCTGTAGCATTTTCTTGATTTTTTATAACTATTTGTATATGTTTTTCCTTGATGTATTTCTTTGGTGTTGTGAGAAGATTTTTTTTTATGATAATAATAAAAATCTCTCTTGAACTAATCAGTGCGTTGGTCAGCTCGTTCTAAAAAAAATATATATATATATATATCCATTGTTATAGATTTCCCACGTCTGTGTGTTTAACTGTCGTCACGTGTATGTGCGTGCCCGTGATTAGATAGAAATATATGTAATATATATATATATATGTGTTTAGACTGTCTGACTACTTTAGATCTGTCGTAGAAGATAGGTGAGAGAGAGAGAAGATTCTCCGCTCTCAGAGACAGCATCTATCACTATTCTACCACCTCACTCGTGGAAGTCTATGTTTTTTTTTTATTTCCATCTCTCACTGTGACTATCACTCATTCCAACCTATTCAGAAGGGACCAACCTAAGTCTTAATTATCCTATCAAAAAATCTACGACAAATGTGGTCTCGTCCGTAGGATTTTTGAACTTAGAATAGGAAGACGAGTACGACAAATGTGGTCTCGTCCGACGGATTTTTGAACTTAGAATAGGAAGACGAGTACGACAAACGTGGACTCGTCTATCTGGATTTTGTACTTAAGATTCTTATTCTGTAATAGAGTAAGAGTGTGATGTCTTGTGAGTTTTGTATCTTTTAAAAAATAATTTATCCCCTAGACTAACGATCTGTTTTACGACCGAGCTGACCACACAAACTGATAAGTTTTTTTCCACAGCATTTGAACATTACACATTTGGTTTACAGGTTGATTTTGTCGGAATATATGTTATTGTTGATTTTTAATACTAAACGCTGGTAAAGTTTTGTGAGTGTATAACATTCACAAGGGTTATGAAGCAGGAAGGTGTTTGAACTAAAGTTAAGGAGTGCGTTTCGGACTATTTGTCCAGATTAATTGCCTCCCTTACCCTATCTGACTTCAGGGGCGAACTTATAGTGGATTTTATAATTAAGGGATTATTTTTCTCTTTAATTTTTGCAATAATTATTTTGCTTTTCCACTGTAGCAACTTATTTTTCAGAAGTAATCTTAACTACCATTTAGTTGGCGTAGTCGTGTTTTGCATTAAGTGCTTTATTGCCGATAATAGCAGCGATAGTTAGATTTTACTTTGGAGGAGGTATCCCAGGGTTAAGGATATCATCTTTTGAATTTTTGATACATTTTTTTCTCGTAAGTGGTAGGAACCAGTGTATCCTTTTTCTTATTTTCTTTCTCCACTAGTCTCAGTCACTGACTTAATATGGTCGAGAGGGCAAAGCTTAGACAACTCCTCAGGGAAGAAGCGAGAAAGGAGGGACTGGAAGGAGAAGAAGCGAAAGCTTTTGTCAGAGACGAACTGAGAGATATGATGCGGAGAGGAAAGCAGCTGAAGCTAAAGAGGAAAAAGACGAACTAAGGAGGAAAGAAGAAGCAGCGGAGAGGAAAGAAGCGGAAGACCGGCTATTACAGCAGAAGAAGATGGACGAGGAAATGGAAATCCGCAGGATGCAGCATGAGGAAAGAGAGAAGGAGAGACAACATGAGAAGGAGAGGGAAGAGAGACAGCATGAGTTGGCTCTTAAAACTCTAGAATTCCAAAGTCGGGGCGCTGCCTCTACCTCCAGCAATGGAGAGTCTTCTCCTCATTGTTCCTTAACTGATCCTTCTAACAGTCAATCTCTTCACCTCACTGCTATGTCTTTTCCGCTAAAATCTTTCCCTTGTCCAAATGAGAAGATTGACACTTGGCTAGAAAAATTTGAGAAAATTGCAACTCTGTACGGTTTAGAGAGGTCGCGTTGGAACATGAAGCTTTCCCAGTCTTTGAAAAGTTCCGCGTATGATGTTTACGCCAAACTGGAAAGCAGCCAACAAGACAACTATGATCTGTTGAAGAAAGCGTTACTGGAGCGCTTTGAAATGAACGCTCGCAAATTTTTGCAACTGTTTCGCAACAGCAGAAAAGAGAATTCTGAATCTTTTCACCAGTTCTCTTCCCGTCTAAAGGGATATCTAACAAAGTGCCTTGAGCTTTCACAGCTCCCCTCTACCTACGAAGGTCTTGAGGAATTTGTTTTAACAGAACAAATAAAGAACACTTTGTCTGCTGATACCCGGAGATTTCTCGCTGAGCAGGGGGCAGAAAAACTTGAAGACATTTTGGAAAAGTCTGAGCGTTATCACAATGCGCTGGCTGAACTACCGGCCACAAAGCGGAAACCGACAGAGGAGCATTTTCGAAAACATAACCTAGAGCAATCTTCTCAGGCTTCTAACCAAAATAACCACAGAGAAACTGGACCTCAAAACCCCCCTCCTGAAAAATCCAAGTTCTACAAGAACAAATACCCCAACCACCCCAAACAGTCTGATCAACCCGACCGCCCTACATGGCAGCGCAGCCAGAAAGGACAAGGTGGCAAAGGGAGAACCCCTGAGCACGGGACATATGATCAGACCGAGCACACCGAGCCAAAACGCATCGGATGCTTATTAACAGTCTCGCAAGGCGGAATTATTGACAGTGATTCCCAACCTGTTGGAAATAGACCCTCAACGCGAGGTACTGTTCTCAAACTTCTTGCTTATTTGACACGGGGCTTTCTTATGATTGCATTGTTGCCAGGAACCTGGTCAAACCCGGTCAAGAGACAGCAGAGACCGTCCAACTTTGTGGAGTTCGTAAGAGTGATGCACCTACAGCGCTTCCCATCGCATTGGTGGAGATCCACTCTGATTTCGTCAGAGGTGTGATCAAAGCGGCTGTTATGGATGATCCCATCTACCCAGTCATACTTGGCGGGAGATACGTGTGTATTGGGAAACCGGAAGAGCCGATTGTGGCAGCAGTAACTACAAGAGGGCAAACCAAGAAGGAACGGGAGCCTGCGCCTAATTTGTTACCCATGGAACTTAAAGAAGCGCAATACAAGGACCCTACTTTGGCACCCTGCTTTAGGAAACTGCCCATGGCTAAGGAACCCAGACAGCACGGGGACATTTTTTCTAAGGATGGCGTACTGTATCGCAGAACGGGCAAGCCTGATCAAGGTTACAACCAGCTCCTAGTACCGAAACAGTACAGAAGCCAAATCCTAGAAATGGGGCACTCTCTTCCCTTTAGCGGACATATGGGACAGAACGCCACAAACCAACGTATAACCACTCATTATTGGTGGCCAGGAGTAAATACTGATATTATCAGATATGCTAAATCCTGTGCCCAGTGCCAACGTGTACCACCCAAGCAACGGACACCCCCAGTCCACATGGGTGAAATGCCAATAATGGGAACACCATTCGAACGGGTTGTGATCGACATTTTAGGGCCTTTCGACAGGACTAAAAGAAGGAACAGGTTCATCCTGACCTTAGTCGATACATGCACTTTATGGGCAGAAGCTATCCCGCTAACATGCGCAGATGCCAAGCATGTCGCAGAAGCCCTCGTGCAGATTTTCACTCGGTTGGGATTCCCTCAGCAAGTGTCGACGGATAACGGATCTCCATACCGAAATCTGTTGATGGATGAGATCGTTAAGATCTTGAGGACCCAACACATCCACACTAAGCCATATACTCCGGCCGGAAATGGGCTCGTGGAACGTGCTAATGAAAACCTCAACATGATGCTAAGTAAACTGGCACAAGTGAAACCTGAAGATTGGGATCTTTGTATTCCTGGAGCTTTATTTGGCTACAGAGAATCTCCTCATACTTCCACAGGATTTCCGCCAGCTACACTCTTATTCGGCAGACCCATTAAGAGCCCGCTTGAAGCCTTACTTCAGTCTATGACAGACGAGAAGGCGGATGAGACAGTTGTCTCAGCAAGTAAATATGTGTCGGTTTTAAAGGAAAGGCTGAAACTAGGATGGGACCTAGCAACGACTAACTTTAAGCGAGCACGCACCAAGCACGCTAACCGATACAGGAAAGTCGCGAAAGAGAGAGAACTGGAAGCAGGAGAGAAAGTTTTGGTGTTACTTCCTACCGAGAACAACCAACTGAAGATCGGATGGTAGGGCCGTTTACCGTCCTGAAAAAGATTTCTAAGGCTAACTACCAGATATCTATTCAAGGAATGGAGAAGGTTTTCCATTTAAATCTCTTAAAGAGATACTTGGAAAAACCAGTGCCAACCTCCGACCATCTCCTGACGATCGCCAAAGCTGACGAAGATGATGATAGTGGCAGGGATATTCCACCGCAATCACACGAAATCTTTCAAAAATGACAGAAGCGGCGACGCTCTTTCAAGCGCGCATGGGAGACATTCCAGAGGAAGGAAACGTCGTGGCAGACTTCATGAGTAGGAATTGGACAGAGATGGAGGGGGAAGATAAGAACGAAGAAGACACCCCGAAGCTACGGTCATAGGAAATTTAATTCCATAACGTAGACATGGAGTGCTTCCATATCTTAAAGGGGGGACATCCTGTCACGTAGGACTTTATATCATTAAATTGCCTACATCTTCTTCCTATTCTCTCACCCGAATCCTTTTATTTTATTTATCTGTCCGTACTTGTTTTTCCTGTATTTTTCGCATCACTCGGTTACGAAAAATATTTTCTTCTGTATTCTCAAACTTTACCTTGTGTTTCTTCTCATACTGGGATACGTAATTCTATTACATAGATGTCAGTAGACGAAAGGTGTGATTATGTTTCATACCCAGACTAAGAGCAGACTTTTGGTCTACCATTTTTCACCTGACACTAGCGTAGGTGTCAAACCCGGCATCCTCACAGTGCAGGAACGAGACAGCTGTCTACAGTTTGCAGAAACGCATGAGGTTTTTCGTTTGAAAAACCTGGCGTAGCGTGAAAAATCGTTCCGCACCGCAGACAGGCTGTCTGGGATTTGAAGCTGACACGCGTACATCTCGGTCAGTAGGTGGCAGTTACGACACGCGTTAAGCTGACGTAAATGTTGGGAGTAGGGGAGATAATTTCGCTTGGCGAAAAAAGTTGGGGCCCTTTGTCTGATTTTAAGATATTGGCCCGAGTTTGAAACTTTATTTTCATTTCACTCAGTAACTTCGCAGTTAGACAGAACAAGCCTTCGTTCGATTTCTAAATAATCTCTGTAAATAGAGATGGCCTTTAGTTTGGTCGAAGTGGTTTAAGTTCTTAGTACTTCTGTGTTTGAGGTATATTAATATTATATATCTAGTATTTGTGTAGGGTTTAAAGTGTTTTAATCGCTTAGCTTTTTCCCTAGTTAGATTTGGTGCAGAGCAACTAATTTATAGTTTGTATTATTTTTCTAGTGACGCACACGGTGGAAAGCAGAATAAATTATATTTCTAGCGTAACAGACATGTAGCTATAAGGAATTAAATTTAACTGCTAAATACTCAGTCGAGAATATTTTATATCTAACTTATAAATGCTAGATGCGACATCAGTGAATATTGACGGAATACGCATGATATTCCTAATTCATGATGATCGATTTTTTTTAAATATAACTTATTTCTCGGGAAGTTTTAAAATAAAAGTAAAGCGGTCGGCTTGCTATTTAAAATGTAAGTTATATTGAGTACATATATGTAAATTATTTGATATGTGTTCTTTCCATTTTATATAGTGAAACGGTGGTACCCAACTTGCCAGCGTTTAGTAAAGAGACATATTTGTGTGAAGCATAGACAGTTCCTATCTTTAACCACGTGGGTTTTTTTGTTTCAAGTAACACTGGTCTGACATTCCTTAAATCCTAGAATCCAAAGCTAATGACATTGTGCTCTGCTAACTTTCGTGCCTGGACAAATTTTATGTGACTTAATCAGACATTCGAAAAAAATTAGAACACCCAAGGAATCGTTTCCCTGAGACAGAGAGTTCAGTACGTCTTTTGGAACTGGGGGTTTCTTGGTCGATGACTGCATTTTTCGGGTCTGTGTGAAGGTCCTAGAATTATTATGTTCCCAGAGGCAGCGAGCAAAGTTGTGAGTATATATGTGTGAGCAAGGCCATGGCCGAATGAATGAGAGTACACAGGTCGGAGTGTTATTTTACAGGTGTATTATTGTCACCCATTTGCTATCTTAAATTTTTAAATCTGCAGAATTTGTTATAAATGCTAGAGTTTCTTTTTCTTAGGCTAAATCAGATTATCCAACTCTGTTCATACATTTACGAGAAAGAAAGAAACCTCTTAGACTCAACCCTATGTATCTATAACTCTTTGGGCCATCATCTGTTCTCTTAACGGGGCTGTGGGCTAAACCTAGAGTAAGATTCTAACGGGCTATCATCCCTGTAGCATTTTCTTGATTTTTTATAACTATTTGTATATGTTTTTCCTTGATGTATTTCTTTGGTGTTGTGAGAAGATTTTTTTTTTATGATAATAATAAAAATCTCTCTTGAACTAATCAGTGCGTTGGTCAGTTCGTTCTAAATATATATATATATATATATATATATATATATATATATATATATATATATATATATATATATATATATATATATATATATATATATCCATTGTTATAGATTTCCCACGTCTGTGTGTTTAACTGTCGTCACGTGTATGTGCGTGCCCGTGATTAGATAGAAATATATGTAATATATATATTTGTGTTTAGACTGTCTGACTACTTTAGATCTGTCGTAGAAGATAGGTGAGAGAGAGAGAAGATTCTCCGCTCTCAGAGACAGCATCTATCACTATTCTACCACCTCACTCATGGAAGTCTATGTTTTTTTTTTATTTCCATCTCTCACTGTGACTATCACTCATTCCAACCTATTCAGAAGGGACCAACCTAAGTCTTAATACTCCTATCGAAAAATCTACGACAGATGGACTACATTTTCGACACTGGAAGATCTGGAATATGCAGATGACATTGCACTACTAACACATCCACATCAACACATCCAGGAAAAAACGGATAGACTTAATAAGTATAGCCAGCAGGTGAGCTTGAACATCAATTTAAAGAAGTCAGAGGTCATGACGCTCAATGTGAGCAACCCTGAGCCCATATTAGTAAGGAATCAGCAACTGGTACAGACAGACACCTTCACATACCTAGGATGCATAGTAACACCAGACTGCGGAGCAAGCAAAGACATCAACAACAGAATGAACAAAGCAAGGACAGCCTTTTTTAGCCTAAACAACATCTGGAAGTCCTCTCAATACAGCACAAGCACAAAATTAAGATTATATCAGAGCTGTGTGCTTTCTGTGCTTCTCTATGGTGCGGAAAGCTGGAGAGTTACAGAGAAGGAAATGTCGAAATTGTCCTCTTTCCACACAACATGCCTAAGAAAAATTCACCGAATCTTTTGGCCGAATACCATCACCAACCAAGATCTGCTTACTCGGAGAAAGCAAGAGGACATGCACACCCTCATAGCTGGCAGACGCTGGAGCTGGGTTGGCCATGTCCTCAGAAGAGATCCCGATGCCATCACACGAACAGCTATGCTTTGGACCCCTGAAGGAACACAAAAGAGAGGCCGACCAAAAACAACTTGGCGGAGGACTGTGGAGGCTGTGATGCAAAGAATGAACCAGAGTTGGGGCACTGTACGAAGGATGGCCACCGACCGAGCAAAGTGGAATAAATTTGTTGTTGCCCTACAAGACGTCACTAGGCGTGATGGCCACTGACTGTGTTGCGTACATATTTTTTATATTTCGCACAGATTACAGTTGATACGATTACAAATGAAAATGTAACTATCTGTTTGATAAAAGGATATTTATTTATGAACTTACAACTTTTAAGAAAGGGGAATAACTCAGAATAGTAAATGTGTATTTTATTCTTTGGGTGATCGGTTCCTGTTTTGTTCCCGTGTATTGAACAAGCGGAGGAATCTAGATTTTATATTATAGCTGGAAACAGATTGTTCTCGCTTAAGGTTTTGCAGGAATATTGAAAGTCCGAATCTAGGTTTACTGTTTGTCTGTTTGAGACGATTCCGTCTTATATCATGTTATCTTTGTGTGTCTGGGCTGGATTATTTGTTCTTACACTGAGCGGATGAAGATAAGAGAGTGTGTTCTTCGGTTATGGAGTCTGGCGGGACGCCAATGTCGGGCGGTCCAAAGTTTTGTGATCTCAAGTTATCATGGGGAAGAAGATTGTGTCTTCTAGGACTGTTTTAGTCTATGTGTTCCCCAGTATTGTTTCTATTACGCAAGAAAAGTGTTTTTGGGCTTGCTATTGATTCTTGGCCAAGGTAAACGTACTTTTACTGACTTCGTTCCTAGGCTTACGATGGGTTATGTTTAGGCCTACATGAATCTACTTATGTTCAGATGTCAGAACGACATATCGTTTAGCAGCACTAAGAATGTTTCTACACAGCAATTATGAGGACAGATAATGCTGATATTGGTGGAAACTTTGATATCCTTATGAAGTGAATCTTTCTAGAAGTTTTGTCATCTCACCGTTGTGTGAGCGATGTTAAGGACCAAGGAAGCCATCTTGGAATCCGAATTATTGTCAATCATTCATCAGAGAACAGGGTTGTCCCTTACTACCCGATAATGGTCCAGAGATCACAGTTATGAAAGAAAGATCGATTATGGGAGATTTAGCATTTACTCCGAAGATATGTGCTGAATGCTATTTGAAAGAATCTACGCTAAAGTACAAGCTACACTCATGCTAAGAGAGATTCTGTACAAGAGTCACTATGAACATTATGTATAAACTGACGTGATCTGTCAGTACAACCTGATATATATATATATATATATAGATGTGGATTAACTATAGAAATCTGAATGCTTGTCTACAAATGCTCCAGTATGAGGTTAATCAGGATGAATGCTAACTTAAGATGATACACCATTGATCAACACCATGCTGTTTATGTCGTCATGTGTTCCTGTAATCATACACGTACTGTTCCAGTGTGCGTCTCATTAAATATTATAAAAAGAACGCAGTACTACCTTACATCCTTAACTTCCACCTGTGATTGGAGTGAGTTAGCTGTGACCAGTCTGCTATCAACTTCTTTACAGTGGTGTGCCAGCTTCCTGGGTCAACCTGCACAGTGGACATATTTGAGAAGTCAGCTACTGAGACCAGACCATTCCTTGGGGCCTGTTACGACACACGTAAACACCAGCAATACAACTTTACAGTCGATGTCAGCGCGACCTGTCCTATCGAGGTATACAGTAACTAGGTCAGCGTTTGTTGACATTTTTTGTTGATGGACATTTGCCATAGAACAGACAGCGTTAAACAGCAAGTTTGTTTGGAACAGACAGCATTACATATCAGAGTTGGAACATATATTTGACAGTGTTTGCAAAATGTACAGTGCAACTGAAGCGAGAAGTCTTACTTGTGATTCTGAGGAACTGTAAACAGTGGATTCTCCTGCACTGCCATAGTTTGTGTTGAACTTTTATGATTTAGGCCAGATTTGATTATTTAATAAAGTACCATAGTACTGTAGCATTATTGCGTATAACTGTGCCTTCTTCGCAACACATTCTATCTGCAACACATTACATTACATTACATTATATTATAAATATTTATGCTATATGTACATTTATGTTTACATGTTTATATGTGATATTTGTTTGTATTCTGCGGGTTGTTGTTTCGGTTGGGCGGAGTCTCCCTTAGATCATACCACGTGATAGAGGTCGTCTATTGTGAGCGTTTTCTATAGGGTGAGCAAATTTCCGATACTACATTTGCAAAGCGACTGCTGTTGCTATTTTTTTTGTTAGTTGTGACGATATGGTTAGTGTTGTTTTCGGAATTTTCTTCACATTCTTTAGTTTTGTTTTGATTTGTTTGTAATTTGTTGGTCTACCCTATTCTATCTTTCAGTTCTATTCTCAATTTATATTTATATACTGTGGTGTTATTTGTATTTGTTATCCTCTTGCGGTTTATCTTTTATTGTTTTTTCCATTCGATTTATTTGATTTCCGCAAATGTTTTCATGTTGTCTTGTATAATTGTTTTGTTATGTTCTTGATCGACATACACTATTTAAAATATAGTTGATCATATAGATTTATGTGAAAGAATCAACTGATGATTAATGTTGATTAGATAAGACACTATTTCTTGTGCATTGCACTTATGTTATAGAGTGTTGCAGCAATTTATAATTGTTATTTTTCAAAGAAATATACAAGACCTTGATAATGCTTGTCTCACACAGACATTGTGATTTTGTGCTGATTAATACAGTGATTAAGAACTTTTTGCTATATTACCTTGAAATATATTTTATTATTATTGTTTCAAGTGAGTAGTATCATTGTCAGACATCATGTCTACATTAGAATACTTTATTGCACAAGGGAGATCCCTTGATAAGACTGGTACAGACTTAGAACAATGGGCAGTTGCTCAATATGACAAAGCATTAGCTGCTGAAGAGAGAAAAGCTGCTGCAGAAGAGAGAAAAGCTCTGGCTGAAGAGAAAAGATTAGAAAGAGAATTTGAACAAAAGAAATTGCAGATACAGACTGAGGAAAAAAGATTCCAGATGGAAATGGAAAAAGAAAAAAGAAAAGATGAAGCTGCTGCGGCTGCTGAAGAGAAAAAAGCAATGAGAGAACATGAACACCAAAAAGAACTTTTAGCATTTGAGTTAGAAAAGTTAAAATTAAAAAAACATAAGTAATGTTAATCAAGCATCTGGTGGTAATGGTAAACCCTTTACTTACAAGGTCAAGGTACCAGCGTTCAATCCTTCCAGTGATGACATAACATTCTGGTTAAATAGATTTGAACGCTCTTGTCGAGCCCATAATGTGGACAAATCACAATATGCTAACCAGTTGTCAGAAAATTTGAAAGGTGATTCTCTGACTAGTTTAAGTTTGGTTGAAGAGGCTGACAAGGATAATTATGATGTTATTAGGGCAGCCTTATTAAAGAAGTACCAGTTGTCTGAGGAAGGTTACCGGAATTTGTTTAAGACAATGGTTCCTGAGGCAGGTGTAGAATTCTCAGAATTCATTGCAAGGACACGTCTTACATTTGATCGTTGGATTGAGTTGTCCAAAACAGAAAAGACATATGAAGCCCTTATGGACTTGATACTCAGAGATAAGATTATGTCAAGTATAAATAAACCATTCCTTGAATTCTTACATGAGCGTAAACCCAAGACACTAAAAGAAATGGAACAGTATTGTACCCAATACGTCACTGCACATCCAGACGTAGCTATTAGCAATACTAAGGTTAGGGAAGGTATGCCAGTTGCTTCAGCAACACCATACAACCCTAATCACTCACGCAGATTCCAAGAACCTCAAAATAGGTTTAATAAAAAAGGTAGCCATAACGGTTATCAGAACCAAGGTAACCAATCATTTCAGGGTTCTTCTTCGAATACCTGGAGACGAGCCGACAGCCCTCGATTCAGAGGTGGTCATAATTATAGAAACTTTCGCAAAGGAAGTCATTATAGAAATTATCCAAGTTTTCCCTCATGGAGACAACAAGATCATAATTACAGAGATACTCATTATAATGAATATGATAATAGTAACCAAAGGAACTATGACTCAAACCCAAGTAGGGGTTATAACAGTGGAAACAAGGATAATTACAGAGGCAATAATAACAGAGGTAGAGCACAATACAAAAAACATAAATCTCATTACCAGGCGAACTCTGCTCAGCAAGAGTCCCACGAAGCCTATAAACAAAATAAAGATAATGATGACTCTAATAATATGGCATGTGCCGCTTTTGATTTTGGGAGAGCATCTCAGTGCCCCAATGCAAAACATTATTTGAGCCAACCACAGTGTCTACTTTAAGCTGTGGCCATCCTCTTCCCGCTCTTCCTGCGTCAATCGCGCATGATGGAAGAGGTTCTCTAGTCTTACACAAAGGTTTAGTAAATGACAATCCAGTCTCAGTACTTTTTTATTCTGGATGCACAACAATTGGTGTTAGGCAGTCACTCATAGATCCTTCTCATTCTACAGGCAAAGTAGTCAAATGCGTAACATTTGGCGGCACCATAGAGAAATACTCTACCGCTATCATTAGGATTGCTACTCCTTTCTTCACAGGAGATGTACACGCATGTCTTTTGCCGAATCCGATCGCTGATCTTATCATCGGTCGCATTCACGGAGTAAAAGAATGCACTTCGCAACAAATTTCCGTTTGGGAAAAGCAAAATATGCAAACTGCTAATGTTGTAGTCACTAGAGCTCAAGCTCTCAATATGCCTGAAACTTCATCCACTGAAGATATTAAAGTGCATAACCAAGATGATCCCTTGGTAATTTCTCGTGACTCGTTTATAAAACAACAAGAAGAGGATCCGACTCTTAAGAAATTCTTCACTCTTGTAACGAAAGGTGATCCGAATAGAGATACCAAGCGTAAATCTTGGATTACAATGAAGAATGGTGTACTTGTACGTATGGTGCAAGACTCCACTAATTCAAGTCATTCTCAGATTCTTGTACCCAAGAAATTGAGAGTTAAAATTTTACAACATGCACACGACTCTCAGTGTGCTGGACACATGGGTTTTTCCCGTACAAAGTCAAGAGTTCTTGCGGCTTTCTTTTGGCCTTTCGTGAATAAGGACATACGGATCTATTGTCGATCTTGTAAAGTATGTCAAGAAGTCAAATCCAAAGGTCCTCGTCATGCTGCGCCCATTCAGGCTGCAGACATTCCTATTCGGCCATTTCAGAAAATGGCGATAGACATCATTGGTCCATTTAAGATCAAATCTGCTAGAGGACATCAATTTATCTTAACGTGTGTGGACATGTGCACACGTTGGCCAGAGGCTATCCCTCTGAAGAGCATTACTACTGCTGACATTGCAGATGCTCTTTGGCTTATATTTTCTCGCCTGGGATTCCCCGGAGAAATATTATCAGATCATGGCACCCAATTAATATCGGATACCATGTCTCAAGTAATGTCTACTCTACAGATAGAGAGATCTTTGAGTAGCATCTATCATCCTATGTCCAATGGGATGGTAGAACGGCTAAATAGAACACTTAAGAACTTATTAGGAAAGATAACTGAGGATCATCCTCAAGATTGGGACAGGGTTCTACCGGCGGCCCTCTTCGCTTACAGGGAGGTCCCCAATGAACATACAGGATTTTCTCCGTTTGAACTTGTCTTTGGCGCGCGACCGCGCGGCCCTATGTCTTTGCTTCATGATCTCATAACAGCGGACAATATTGACGATGACACAAAATCCTCTTACGAATATGTCATCACGCTGAGAGAAAAAATTATCGAAGCATGCAAATTAGCAACGTCCTCTTCTGAATTTGCTAAACAGAAGGCAAGGCAATTTGCTAATAAGAAAAGAACTTTACGACAACTTTGTCCTGGTGACAAAGCATTTGTTTTGCTACCTTGTAGGGAAAATAGACTCCTTATTTCTTGGAAAGGTCCGTACGATATAATATCGAAAATTTCAGATGTTGACTATATTGTCGATATTAACGGGAAGCATAAAACCTTCCACATCAATATGCTTACGGAATTCCATGAACGTCCTGACTATTTACAGCCTATTTTCCAGGCAACGGACGATTCTCCAGTTCAACATGGTCAGTACTCATCACTGTCCGTTATACAGGATGAGGAAACAAGTTTTTCGGATGTTAATCTTCCGCTTCCAATGATCCCACTTCATTCTAGTGAATCATGGAAAGACGTTACTGTTTCTCCTGATTTGTCTCTAGGAGAACAGCGACAGGTTTCGGCTATGTTACAAACATTTCAGGATGTCCTCACTGACATCCCTGGGCAAACTCATGTCATTGAGCATGACATTATTCTAACTGAACATACTCCTATTAGGGTTAGACCTTACCCTATCCCTATACATTTTCAAGCACAGGTTGAAAAGGAGTTAGATGAAATGATAGATTTACAAATAATAGAACCATCCACTTCTGCTTATTCTTCGCCGATGGTTATTGTTCGAAAAAAAGACAATAACATACGTCTTTGCGTTGACTATCGCAAATTGAATCAAGTGACAAAGTTTGATGCTGAACCTATGCCTTTACTAGAAGAGCTACTTACTCGACTTTCTAAATATCATTTTTTCACTAAACTTGATTTGTCTAAAGGATATTGGCAAGTTCCATTATCCGAACGCGCCAAACCTCTTACCGTTTTTTCTACTCCTAGAGGCCTTTTCCAATGGAATTTTATGCCTTTCGGCCTTATGAACGCACCAGCTACATTCGTACGCATGATGCGTCGAATCCTATCGTATCGGTCAGATGTCATTGCTTATCTAGACGACATCTGTCTTTTTAGCGATACTTGGGAAGATCACTATTCAGGGTTAGTTGAATTGTTATCAACTCTACGCGAGCATAACCTGACAGCAAAACCATCGAAAGCTTGCATTGGTTTTAGCGAAATTGCTTTCCTAGGCCATCGAGTAGGTCATGGTTTCCTGAAGACAGAGGACCATAATATCACTAAAATACTTAACATCTCTATCCCTAAGACTAAAAGCAAGTGCGCAGTCATTCATTCCGAATCTGTCCTCTATCATGGCACCTCTTTCGACACTACTAAAGAAAGGGTCGCCTAATATGGTTCACTGGTCTCAGGAATGCCAATTATCACTAGATAAGATCAAAACTATGTTTTCAACACCACCTATTTTAGTGTTACCTACTACAGATAAGACATTTGTTCTTCGTAGTGACGCTTCATCCACTGGGATTGGAGCGGCACTAATGCAAGAGTACTCTGGAACTCTGCATCCTGTAATGTACATATCCAGAAAACTTAATGCTGCAGAAAGGAATTACTCGGTTTTAGACCGGGAATTATTGGCGATGGTTTGGTCAATTCTCAAACTTCAAAGATTCCTTCTTGGTGCACATTTCATAGTGGAAACTGACCAGAAAGCTCTTACTGCTATCCAAAGTAAGAACTTGAAGAGCTCGAGATCAACTCGATACGCGATCGCTCTTCAACCTTTTCACTTTTCGGTACGAGCTATCCGTGGTTCAGAAAATGTGATGGCGGACATTCTGTCGAGATGCCCACATGATGCCACTTAACTGTTAAATATTGGACTTTCCTAACATGTATAACTTTACATCAGTTATTCTTTTTCTTCTATATCAAAATGTGTACACATTTGTAATATATGATTTGGTGATTGTATAAATACTTAGCGGTTCACTTATTTTGATTCACTGCTAATTCTTTGATGATGTTTCTTTTGCCAATCGTGAACTTATGATACCTAATATGAAATGATTATTGAAATTATTGTATACATTGTGTCATTGCCAATATGGTAGTAGGCATTGGTGGCAACTCCCTGGAAATGTTTACACTTAGAGAAATACTTTCTCTAAGTTGTTGAGATATATATTCTCATTCTTTGCCTTAATCTGGCTTTATAAATTCTTGATACTTCTCATCTGCGCATCATATGTGCGTTGGGGGGCCTATTTTATGTGGCTCTCAGAGAGAGAGAAAAAAAAATTTCATTTTTTTCCCCGGGGGTTGCTGTAGTCTGTTGCGTACATATTTTTTATATGTCGCACAGATTACAGTTGATACGATTACAAATGAAAATGTAACTATCTGTTTGAAAAAAGGATATTTATTTATGAACTTACAACTTTTAAGAAAGGGGAATAACTCAGAATAGTAAATGTGTATTTTATTCTTTGGGTGATCGGTTCCTGTTTTGTTCCCGTGTATTGAACAAGCGGAGGAATCTAGATTTTATATTATAGCTGGAAACAGATTGTTCTCGCTTAAGGTTTTGCAGGAATATTGAAAGTCCGAATCTAGGTTTACTGTTTGTCTGTTTGAGACGATTCCGTCTTATATCATGTTATCTTTGTGTGTCTGGGCTGGATTATTTGTTCTTACACTCTGAGCGGATGAAGATAAGAGAGTGTGTTCTTCGGTTATGGAGTCTGGCGGGACGCCAATGTCGGGCGGTCCAAAGTTTTGTGATCTCAAGTTATCATGGGGAAGAAGATTGTGTCTTCTAGGACTGTTTTAGTCTATGTGTTCCCCAGTATTGTTTCTATTACGCCAGAAAAGTGTTTTTGTGCTTGCTATTGATTCTTGGCCAAGGTAAACGTACTTTTACTGACTTCGTTCCTAGGCTTACGATGGGTTATGTTTAGGCCTACATGAATCTACTTATGTTCAGATGACAGAACGACATATCGTTTAGCAGCACTACGAATGTTTCTACACAGCAATTATGAGGACAGATAATGCTGATATTGGTGGAAACTTTGATATCCTTATGAAGTGAATCTTTCTAGAAGTTTTGTCATCTCACCGTTGTGTGAGCGATGTTAAGGACCAAGGAAGCCATCTTGGAATCCGAATTATTGTCAATCATTCATCAGAGAACAGGGTTGTCCCTTACTACCCGATAATGATCCAGAGATCACAGTTATGAAAGAAAGATCGATTATGGGAGATTTAGCATTTACTCCGAAGATATGTGCTGAATGCTATTTGAAAGAATCTACGCTAGAGTACAAGCTACACTCATGCTAAGAGAGATTCTGTACAAGAGTCACTATGAACATTATGTATAAACTGACGTGATCTGTCAGTACAACCTGATATATATATATATATATATATATATATATATATATATATATATATATATATATATATATATATATATATATATATATATATATATATATATATATATATATATATATATATATATATATATATATATATATATATATATATATATATATATATATATATATATATATATATATATATATATATATATATATATATATAGATGTGGATTAACTATAGAACTCTGAATGCTTGTCTACAAATGCTCCAGTATGAGGTTAATCAGGATGAATGCTAACTTAAGATGATACACCATTGATCAACACCATGCTGTTTATGTCGTCATGTGTTCCTGTAACCATACACGTACTGTTCCAGTGTGCGTCTCATTAAATATTATAAAAAGAACACAGTAGTTCCAGTAATCCTTGACTTCTACATGTGAGAGTATGAATATATTGTTACCAACTTGTCAACTCTTCAGAACCATTCTACCATTCGCGTACAATGTACTCTCACTTCAATGTTTACACTACCCTGTGTAGGTCGAGTTGACCTGTGTCTGTCTTCACGGTGACAGCACCTCTTTGAATACAACAGTACTACCAGCCATCATACTTTACAGTGAGGTTCTATACACCACACTCGATTCTTTACAGTGGAGTCGCAAACAACAGAACTTTACAGTGGTGTACTACAGGTGTAGTAAGAAATAACTTCTTTACACTATATCCATTACAAGAGACTGTAGTAAGAGAGATATCTTTACAGACTGCTTTGACGGTCGTCGGCTAAGGATAAAAAAAGAAGAGAAAGAAGGTAGAGCCAATTTTTTTTTTCATTTTTGCTACAGTTCAAACATTTCTGCCTTGGTTTATGCATTGGTATTTTCTTGGGTTGGCTCTTTTTACTGTTCTCCTGTAATCTTGTTTGTACCTCAAATTTTCTTTTGCTGCTAATATACCACCTATAGTTTAATGCAGATTGATATTGAGTGGTGAAATAATTGTTGCTGTTATTGCTCACATATTATATATATATATATATATATATATATATATATATATATATATATATATATATATATATATATATATATATATATATATATATATATATATATATATATATATATATTTATTATAGTATTATTGGACAATTTTGAGTCACAATAATAGTGAATTATGGCTGCCTTGGATTATTTTATTAAGGTTGGAAAAGAATGTGGTATGGAAGGTGAAGCTTTAAGAACCTTTACATTCAATGAGCATGCAAATGAAATAAAGAGGTTAGAAGACGTGGCAAGAGATCAGAGACTCTTGTCTAGGGAGAAGAGAGAGGAAGAATTAGCTGAGAAGAAGAGAGAAGAGGAATTAGCTGAGAAGAAAAGACAGGAAGAATTAGCTGAGAAGAAGAGAAAGGAAGAATTAGCTGAGAAAAGAAGACAAGAAGAGAACAAGAATTTGAGGAAAAAAAATTAGCACATGCACATGCTCAAGCAGAAATAAAGGCACAACAAGAACTTGAGGAAAAAATTTTCCTATGCTCAAAGAATGGCGGAAATTGAGTTGGAAAAATTAAAATTTCAACATCAACAGGTTAATCCAGCAGTTTAGGAGGCTGGAAAGAAAGACCACGCCTCTACTTTTAAACTAAATTTGCCCAAATTTAAACCTTATATAGACGATATTTCATGCTTTTTAAATAGGTATGAAACATGTTGCCATGAGTTTAAGATTGATAGAGCTACATGGCCTAGCGATTCAGCCAACGGTTTTGCTGAATTTATTTCATCAGTTAAGCTTTGCTTTTCTAGATGGGTTGATTAGTCAAAAATAAATAAAACTTTTGATGGGCTGGCTGACTTAATTTTAAGAGACAAAGTGCTGTCTTCAGTCAGTGGTCACTTTTTGTCCATTTTGCAGGAGAGAAAGCCTGAAACGTTGGCTGCTGTGGAAAATCTTGGACGACAATACCAAGTTGCACATCCTGGAAGAAATCTTGGCAGAACTAAAATAAAGAATGCATTGCCAGTGACGTCAGCTAGAACCCTGATGTCCAATCTACCCAGACAACGATCAAAAAGCATGGACTTAAATTTTCGATTAAATCGAGAAAATAATACTGGATCTTTCAGAGGGAGGTATAATTTTAACAATAGGTCACAACAACCTCAAAGAAATTTCCATTCATATGATCATGGATATATACCTCAACAATCATCTTTCAGACCTAACAGGTATTGGAACGGAAGTGGATATAATTTCAAATCAAACAGAGGCCAAAGGTCATTCTATGGAAACAATGAAAATAATTACAACAGCAGAAGTTCTCAACAGACCAATAACTTTCGACGTTCTAGAAATCCTGAACGTTCCAATGCAGTTGTGCATCAAAATGATAATAATACAGTCCAGAATAACAATGTTGCTGCACATGCAAATGCATGTAATGTGGACTTGTCAAATTGTACTAATTGTTCTGAATGTAATTCTTTATTTCAGTTACAGGGAGTTCCTAGGCTTCTGTGTGGACATCATTTGCCAGTCATGTCCTCTTATGATGGGACAGGTTCACCAGTGTTTAATAAGGGTTTTGTAAACAACCAACTTGTTTCAGTGCTCAGGGACATTGGTGCACTACTGTTGGGGTGCGAAGGTCATTAGTGGACCAATCTGAGTACACAGGCAAAGAAATCAAGTGCATTTCATTCGGGGGCACAGATGAATATTATCCAACTGCTGAAGTGTTCTTAGATACCCCTTATTTTACTGGAAGGACTCTCGTTTGCCTGTTGGACAAACCAATTGCTGGAATAACCCTGGGGAATATCCCTGGTTTTCATCAATGCACTAATGATGATATTTTAAAATGGGAACATCATCATTTGCATTTGGAAAATGCTGTCACTACTAGAGCTCAGTCTCGTGCAAAATTGCATGAACAGGTTCAGATTGAGGAGATGACTGATGAGGTGATGAATGATGAGAGGCTGACTGAGGAGGTGGTGACTGATGAGGAGATGTCTGATAAGGAAGGGACAGATGGAGATGATTTACATGTTGAACGTATTGACAAAGAACCATTCATACAGATGCAAAATGAAGATGATTCATTAAAAAAAATTTTCATGTTGCCAAGTCTGATGATGTGGTATTTAATGATAATTCTTTACATCGGTATACAATCAAGAATGGGATCTTGATTCGGAATTTCCAGGATTCCACTTCAGTAAAAAAAAAATTATGGTACCTACTAGTTTTCGCCCATTTGTCTTACGGCATGCTCATGATGTTAATTGTGCGGGTCATGTAGGGATTGCCAGGACAAAACAGAGAGTTTCGTCTCATTTCTTTTGGCCTGGGGTGACAATGGATGTGAAAATCTTTTGTCGCACGTGCAAAACTTGCCAAGATGTGGCAGCTAAACGCCCCAAGCATTATGCACCTATCCAGGCGTCAGACATATCTTTGCGCCCATTTGCAAAAATGGCAATCGACCTTATAGGACCACTATCAGTCACGTCAGATAGAGGTCATCGTTATGTGCTAAGATGCATTGATATGTGCACGCTGGCCAGCGGCTATTCCTCTGATAACAATATCCACTACAGATGTTCCTGACGCGTTATTTTTAATTTTCAGTCGATTGGATTTTCCCGAAAACATATTATCAGATCGGGGAACTCAGTTTATTTCTGATGTTATGACTCATGTTATGAGAGAGTTTGAGATATATAGATCTCTTAGTAGTGTATATCACCCTATTGCGAACGGGAAAATTGAGAGGCTAGATCGCTGTCTTAAACAAATGCTAGGCAAGGTAACTGCGAAATACCCGCAGGATTGGGATAGTGTACTCCCAGCGGTATTGTTCGCTTACCGGGAAATACCGAACGAATACTGGATTTGCGACAGTCGAATTAGTCTTCGGTGCCAAGCCAAGAGGATCTATGTCCATACTGAAACAATTATTGGTTGGAGCTGACATGCCTGAGGACGTTCAAACTTCCTACCAATGCGTGGTTAAGTTGAGAAAGAAAATTATCGACGCATGCCAGATAGCTGTAGAAGCATCAGAAAAAGCTAAACTTAAGGCAAGATTGTTTGTTAATCAAAACAGAAAATTGTGCCAATTATGTCCCAGTGATGAGGCCTATGTATTGTTACCCAATAAGGACAATAAATTACTTGTATCTTGGAGAGGACCATATTCTGTACTGGAAAGATTGTCAGATGTTGACTACATTATATGTATTAAAGGAAAGGAAAATACCTTCACATCAACATGCTGCAACAATTTCACTCTCGTCCTCCACATCTTAAACCAGTCTTTGAAGCTATCAACGAACCTATTGATCGTCGCTCTTTCTTAGCTGTCATAAGAAAGAGTTGTCTGAATTACCTAATATTTCTGAGCCTCTTTTGTCTCTACCAACTTTACAACTTTCTTCTACTGAGAATGGATATGTCTATTTCACCAAATCTTGCTCTATATCAGCAGGATCAAATTTCGTTGTTACTACAATCTTTTCCTGACGTGCTCACGGATATTCCTGGGCGTACAAATATCATTGAACATGATATTCTCCTTACTGTTTTCAGATCAATCAAACTTAAACCTTATCCTATCCCTGGACATTTTGAATCACAAGTACAAAAAGAAATAGAGGATATGATAAAATTAAATATAATTTCTCCCTCTCAATCTCCTTATAGTTTTCCTATGGTCTTGATTAGACAGAAAGACAAATCCATTCGGATTTGCATTGATTTCACGCGTTTAAATGCTTTGACAATCTCCGATGCGGAACCTCTTCCTTTGTTAGATTCTCTATTGGATAGACAATCTACAGCTACTTTTTTCAGTAAATTTGATTTATCTAAAGGTTATTGGCAAGTCCCCTTTTCGGACAGAGCAAAACCTTATACGGCTTTCGCTACACCTTTGGGATTGTTCAAATTCAATTTTATGTCTTTTCGTCTCGTTAACGCTCCTGCGACTTTTGTTCGTATGATGCGAAAAATTTTCTCTAGTCGTGGTGACATCATTACCTATATTGATTATATTTGCCTTTTCCATCTATCTTGGGAAGAACATGCTCTTGGTATTGAGTCGTTGTTGACTACTCTTCGTCTCCATCATCTTTCTGCTAGACCTTCGAAAATTAAAATAGGATTCACTTAAATTTCTTTTCTTAGTCATAAAGTAGGATGTAGTTTTATTAAGCCTGAGGATTCCACTTTCTCTAGGATCTTGAATCTAGAGATTCCTAAAACAAAAAACCAAAAACAAAACAAAAACAGGTTTGCAGTCTTTTAGGCCTTCTGGGATTCTATAGAAAATTCTTGCCTAATGTTTCAGAAATTACTTCAGTCTTCGTTATTAAGAAAGGCCTCTTCAAATAAGATTGTTTGGACACATTCATGTAATGAGTCATTAAATTTGCTTAAGTATTATTTTTCAAAATCACCAACTTTAAGATTGCCTGATACTAGGTTTCCTTTTATCCTTAGTGTCGACGCATTTGGTTCGGGAATCGGCGGTACACTTATGCAGGAATTCGATGATTGTCTACATCCAATTCTGTATGTCAGTCGTAAATTGACACCCACAAAGAAAAAATACCCCATTGTCGAGTGAGAGTTGCTCTCGGTGGTATATTGTTTTACAAAACTGCAACGCTACCTTATTGATGCGAAATTCGTCTTGGAGACGGATCAGATGGCCTTGTCCTATCTTAAGACTGCAAAATTTCGTAATGAGAAGGCTGCCATGGCATCACTTGCACTCTAGTCCTACGAATATGACATTCGTGCTATCAAAGGCAGTCAAAACGGGGTTGCAGATATGTTATCACGTTGCTTGAAAGACTCACTGTCATCTGGCAACAATGCAAATACAAGTATCTTGTGAAGGTACATAAACCTATCAACTGACTTCTCCATATGTTGACAAATGAACAGAGTATGATATATGAACATATTTTGCTGACAATGCTTATGCTGACAGGAATTTCCTTATTTTTTACTACTATGTAAACAGGATATATGACTTATACCCTGTGATGAATAACAAGGCTGATGACTATAGCAATTTGACCATCAAAAAAATTGAAGGAAATCGCTCATTGACTCTTTTGACAGTTCTTACAGGTATTGGACGGGTTCACTCAGCACCTGATGATGATGAATGCTGATATCGCCAATTTCAAGTTGTACCCCGTTTTACTCAGCGCATTACGTGGATGTCTTGGACCTTATAAACAATTTACATACTCGGTTTATGTGCAAAACCCCACACATTCATTGATGATCTAAGAATAATGTGACATTTGGATATTTTGAATGCAAAAACTTGATTTATTCTATTATTGGAACGGCGTCTAAAGATTAAGGGACTTAACTCAAGGATGCTTCGCATGGTCAAAGGGAAATAACTAGAAAAATCCTATCGTGCCATTATTATTCTCTATCTGGTTGGACATTCAGCATTGTTACTGAACGTGAACTTATAAAGAACCTTATACGAAAATATAGCGGAGAATCATGGACAGGAACATTGTGCTCGACTATAAATATTTTGTCTGGACTTTGGTTGGTTATTATTCCACTAGTACAGATAGCAATATATCATTGTGACTTTAAATACAGTGCTTGAATTAGCTGTTGATTAATTTTAATTTGCGGAATGAGATTCTGTTTTTGACACAAGGCATTAATACATTCACACTAATTATATGAATGAACATTTTAATAGTTCTCACAACTATTGGTAATTTGTACCATACATCAGCGTATTCTTACCTGATTGGACACACAGCTTCGACATGTTCAAAATAACATTATTTTTTTTAATTGACACCACAATATCCTTTTTATGATAAGTACTTAAGATGACTTTAATCTTTTAGTGTAAGATGTTGCATTCATTTCTTTACTAATACGATTGTTTGCCTAATTTCATCTATTTACACTGTTACATATTTGAATATTCTATAATGCTTTGCATTTTTACTGTTGATCAATAAGTTAATTATTTGACAACTGATACTGGACTTGACTGATAGGTGTTATTGGACGGTGTGAGGTATGTGGGTGCATGTACTGCTACCATCATTTTTTAATATGTTGGGTACTATTAGTTATGGCGACCTGACATTGCTGTTAAAAATGAATTTATCCGTAGTAGAGATACTCAGTACGGCACAAGCACAAAATTAGGATTATATCAGAGCTGTGCGCTTTCTGTGCTTCTCTATGGCGCGGAGAGCTGGAGAGTTACAGAGAAGGAAATGTCGAAATTGTCCTCTTTTCACACAACATGCCTAAGAAAAATGCTCCGAATCTTTTGGCCAAATACCATCACCAACCAAGATCTGCTTACTCGGAGCAAGCAAGAGGACATGCACACCATCATAGCTGGCAGACGCTGGAGCTGGGTTGGCCATGTCCTCAGAAGAGACCCCGATGCCATCACAAGAACAGCTATGCTTTGAACCCCTGAAGGAAAACGAAAGAGAGGCCGACCAAAAACAACCTGGCGGAGGACTGTGGAGGCTGAGATGCAAAGAATGAACCGGAGTTGGGGCACTGTACGAAGGATGACCGCCGACCGAGCAGATTGGAATAAATTTGTTGTTGCCCTACAAGACGCCACCAGGCGTAATGGCCACTGACTGCTTTGACGGTCGGCGGCTAAGGATCAAAGAAGAAGAAGACATTGGCTATGGTCTTAATACCATGGACCACACTTTTAGTGTTATATCGCCTACCTATGGCAGAAAACTGGTGGCTATGCTAGTTCTTACTTACAGTGAAATTTGATGTTACCAAATTTCACTCAGGTGGTGTTATTCTCGCACCACGGGAATAATGAAAACTTTGTTTGCATTATTTTTGCGGCGGGGGGGGTGGGGGGGAGTAATGGGATGTTACGATTAAAATTCATAACGATTATGTCGGTATAATAGGCAGCTCAACAGGGCTTCTTTTTTGTTTATTCTAAACGGAGTCACTTATTAATAAAGGAAGTGACGTCATGCCGAAATGGTTGACTGACAGACGTGAACAAATTTGAAGCAGAAGTGAGTTAAGCGTCTGCAAGAGAGATGTGGCTTGTGTTAGGAAGTTAGCGGACATATGTGTTTTGAGCTCTTGCAGGATTGTGGGTTTTTCCTGAATTATTCCATCACCAGGACCTCAATATACTTGGTTGAGATGTCCCTGGCTTATTCTTGTAAGGAAATGTGTGCCTATTCATAAAAATGTCCAAAGGATGATATTAACTAAAGTTTGAATGATTGCCAATGACCAGCGTTTGATAGGGAACGGACTGGACATGCGTACCACTGCATTTGCCTTTGGGGCTGTAAATATATCTCTTACCATGGAGCCGTTTCTCAAACCTAATAAACTGCATGTTTGTAAAATTGTGAAGGAGGTGTTGGTCCGCTCAGTACAGTTATACTGATTACGTGTTGTGTGACTGCCCCTAGAGTCTACCTTGGCCACGGAGAATATCTCCGGAATAATTTAACAATAACGACACGTGACACTCTCCGATCGCTTATTATTTCGCAATTTTTTACCCGTTCATTCATTATTTTGCTCAATGCTGAATCTAGTAGGGCGAAGTCTCTAACACTCAACTGCCCTAAGGAAGTATCTGCTATGGGACTATCTTTATCTCTAACATTTCGCTTTACCACTCCTCAGACTTATTTACGTTCCGCCAAGTGAACTTTTGTATTATCGTAATGTCACGGCGCTGTTTCGCGGTGACGGAAAATTAGACTGGCAACATTGTTAACTCTGAGTTTTGGCAACATTGGATTAAATACCCGCAAGTCATGTGACCGGACAGGAAGCGGGAATTCTGGGCGCCAAGATAGGCAGTGATCGTCCAGTCATGTCCGAGAGAGGACGTACGGAGTTTTTCCCTGACCAGCATTTTTGCTGAGAAGAGTATGCCAGGAGATTTATGTTCTAAGTTTTGCCTTGTTGCGGATTCTGTGGACCTTACTGTGTAATGCTAGATTGGCGTATTATCTAGTGGCAGTGTCTACACACCGCAGAGTATACGTTGATCAGTTTTGGGAGGTTTTTTCCATTGTTATAGATTAGGACCGCTACGGTGAGCAGCAATCAGTACATGGCTAATACTAGGCCGTCATATTTTGTTATATGCGGTTATTAGTTAAATCTAGTGAGGCAAGTTTGCTCTGGCATGTATTTGTGTATCTATATATAATTCATATATTTGTAGCCTTGTGTGACGGTATTGTGAGCATTCGATCATTAAAGGGAAACTCCTGTTAAAGGTGTTATTTCTTATTGTAAGCCATTGTTGTGTGGTCATACTTCTGGAAGACGAGCTTAGTATTGTTGTGATAAATCCACACTGCAGTTGTGCAGTACAGTGGAGTGTTAACCACGATTAGTGCTCTTGACACGTAACAATACCCGGTCATTATCACCGGTCATCGGTAATACGTTTGTCGCTTTCTAGCCCAGCCAATCTTTGATAATAGATTATCCTCGATGAACAACCATATTGTTTGTCTTAGCGGCCGGCGACCCTTTTGTTTGGCGGTCTGAAGAAGGCACACAAACACACAGGCGATAATGAGATAATAGTTTCACAGCCCATCCCTGTGTGTTATTAGCGCAGATCTGTCTGGGTAGACATCGTGGCGGAAGACATTATGTCAGGTAATCAGTTCACACTAAAACCTTAAAAAGTAAACCCGCCTTTATAAATACGAAGACTGGATACTTAAGGGACCAGGACTTTAAAATAACAAGACTGGAAACCTAGGAATTCGATCACAAATCATAGAGGAATTAAACACAAGTTTTCCCAGGCCAAGTGATTTCGCAGAATACCCGCCGTCAGAGAAATGAACTCTAATTTCCCAGACCAACGTGATTTCGAAGCTTCTAATACAGCGCTGCGTCCATCCAAAGCTGTGCAAGGAGATTGTATAACCCAAAACTTTGGAGTAAGTTGTGAACATTTACTTTAGAAATGTGAAATTTGACATGTTTCTTGCTTAGTGGTTATACATGAGGCTGGCAACCTCAACATTTGAAAAGAGTATATTCATGAACCACTACAACAAGTGCTGGTGATTGTTTCTTGCTAGCTGTGCGGGAAAATCCGACAGCAGAGGTGACCCAAGACTCCGGCTGGAGCAGTGATGAGTGATGACTACATCTTATGTGCCTCAAGTGTAGCATATAATTTGTTAAGATTTATGTAACTTGTTAATGTTAATTCATGCACAAATCATTATTCACGCTGTCCAGACACATTTCCCAATTAATACACAGAAGAATATTGGTGAATTTTAATCATATTCATTAAGCTACATTATGTGCTCAAGAATTTAATTCTTCTGAGACATTAACATTGGTGAGTGGACAAAAGAAGAGTGAACTTGTCAGAGTGCTTCAAACAAATGTACTTAGCAGAGGCATTTGTTTCCTATTGTGTTCAATAGTTTGTGGAACGAAGCTATATGACCGTTCGAGGACGAGGCGGCAAGACTGACGTTTCTACGCCCTTGGTTGTGAGAGCAGGGAATCAACACTGACCACCTACATAAGACGAGTTAGGCGAAGACGTGCCCGGATCATCAGAAAAGTGATGATACAACGGTGGCAGGACTCACGTAGACAAGCTAAGTGCTTATTAACAGGTGACAACAAAGGACATTGATAAAACCCTATATTTAATCTCTGTGAGGAGAAAACTTGATTCCAGTATATAAATTCTCCAAATTTCCATATTTTTTTAAACTGTTAAAGACTAATTCATTATTAAAATTGTTACACGTTGTTTTAAAACTAAACATTCATAGTCGCTCCAGTTTTTTATATGTATGAAAGAAAGCGTATGAGCCAGAATATATTATATATAAATATATAAATATATATATAAATATATATATAAATATATATAATTGTATATAAATGTATATAAATATATAAATATATAAATATATATAAAAATATATAAATATAAAAATATATAAATATATATATATATAAATATATATATATAAATATATATATATATATATATATATATATATATATATATATATATATATATATATATATATTTATATATATATATATATATATATATATATATATATATATATATATATATATATATATATATATATATATATATATATATATATATATATATATATATATATATATATATATATATATATATATATATATATATATATATATATATATATATATATATATATATATATATATATATATATATATCTATCTATATATATCTATATATATATATCTATATCTATATATCTATATATATATCTATATATATATATATATATATTATATATTATATATGTATATATATATATATATATATACATACATATATATATACATACATATATATATACATACATACATACATACATACATACATACATACATACATACATACATACATACATACATACATACATACATACATACATACATATCAGAATCTTTATTCTCCATAAAATACATTAATATGTACAGACATGATATAATAGATACAACATGGCAAATAGGAGAATCATTAGAATTTACATAAAGTGTTGAAGACGTCTCAAGTAGTTATATGTGGGTGTTTTTTACATCGAACCTTCGTTTTACACATACATAAAAAAATTTTAAGCTTTCTAAAAGACATTGGCATATAATGATATGGTATACCCTGCCAAAAATGAGAATTATTGAAATTTACAAAATGTGTGAGGAATACCATTCAAGTAGAGCAATATGGTTGTTTTTACATGGAGGTTTTATCAGAATTTTGTTTGCCATAAAAAAAAAAACTTTGACCGCTAGTGGAGTGAGATATTAAATATAGCATCAAATACAATAGTCGTATGGTATAGTATACAGAGGAGCACAATTGAGTTTAGACTGTGTGGAAAACATCCCAGCAATTCAAAATGGGTGTTTTTTACATCGAAGTTTCCATATTCTGTAAGAACCTATAATTGCACTAATACTGACATATTTACATAAAACCTTTGCTTCAAATTTCCGCAACCCTAGCGACATTAATCCATTCACACACTTTGCATGCACATGACCCAAACTACCAATTATCAGTACGATTACATGCGTACGGTAGCCTAGTTCGTTAATTTCTGCAGTCAATGGATAGTACTTATCATAAATAACACATAAGGAAGGGAAACCCGAGGCCTGTAAACAGTAAATTAATATTAGACAAACATAAAGGTATGTTTTCAGGCACTCGTAAGAAATAAAGAAGTAGAACACTTGGACAACAGAAAAACAACAACAGACGTGAGTGGCTTACCCAGGGTTCGAACCCCGTACCTTCCGTACGACAACTCCGCCTAGCTATCAAGCGAATCACACTGACCCCACGGCCAGCTAGGCATCCCCAAAAAAAGATGCTTTACTGGCTATTTATCAGTAAGAAACACAAGATAACACCGGAAGTATACAGTGGGCAACTCAGCCCCTTAATGACGCAATCACTTCTGTTGTTCCACTATTAACAGTATGTGTCAGTCCAAACAAGACAAAGACCTTGATACTGGATCCAGTAAATAGTAGAAGACTAAAGGACAATAGTATAGAACAGTGGGTAGGTTTCTGGTATTGTATGAACATAAATAACACATAAGGAAGGGAAACCCGAGGCCTGTAAACAGTAAATTAATATTAGACAAACATAAAGGTATGTTTTCAGGCACTCGTAAGAAATAAAGAAGTAGAACACTTGGACAACAGAAAAACAACAGACGTGAGTGGCTTACCCAGGGTTCGAACCCCGTACCTTCCGTACGACAACTCCGCCTAGCTATCAAGCGAATCACACTGACCCCACGGCCAGCTAGGCATCCCCAAAAAAAGATGCTTTACTGGCTATTTATCAGTAAGAAACACAAGATAACACCGGAAGTATACAGTGGGCAACTCAGCCCCTTAATGACGCAATCACTTCTGTTGTTCCACTATTAACAGTATGTGTCAGTCCAAACAAGACAAAGACCTTGATACTGGGTCCAGTAAATAGTAGAAGACTAAAGGACAATAGTATAGAACAGTGGGTAGGTTTCTGGTATTGTATGAACATAAATAACACATAAGGAAGGGAAACCCGAGGCCTGTAAACAGTAAATTAATATTAGACAAACATAAAGGTATGTTTTCAGGCACTCGGGTTTCCCTTCCTTATGTGTTATTTATGTTCATACAATACCAGAAACCTACCCACTGTTCTATACTATTGTCCTTTAGTCTTCTACTATTTACTGGACCCAGTATCAAGGTCTTTGTCTTGTTTGGACTGACACATACTGTTAATAGTGGAACAACAGAAGTGATTGCGTCATTAAGGGGCTGAGTTGCCCACTGTATACTTCCGGTGTTATCTTGTGTTTCTTACTGATAAATAGCCAGTAAAGCATATTTTTTTTTGGGGATGCCTAGCTGGCCGTGGGGTCAGTGTGATTCGCTTGATAGCTAGGCGGAGTTGTCGTACGGAAGGTACGGGGTTCGAACCCTGGGTAAGCCACTCACGTCTGTTGTTTTTCTGTTGTCCAAGTGTTCTACTTCTTTATTTCTTACGAGTGCCTGAAAACATACCTTTATGTTTGTCTAATATTAATTTACTGTTTACAGGCCTCGGGTTTCCCTTCCTTATGTGTTATTTATGTTCATACAATACCAGAAACCTACCCACTGTTCTATACTATTGTCCTTTAGTCTTCTACTATTTACTGGACCCAGTATCAAGGTCTTTGTCTTGTTTGGACTGACACATACTGTTAATAGTGGAACAACAGAAGTGATTGCGTCATTAAGGGGCTGAGTTGCCCACTGTATACTTCCGGTGTTATCTTGTGTTTCTTACTGATAAATAGCCAGTAAAGCATCTTTTTTTGGGGATGCCTAGCTGGCCGTGGGGTCAGTGTGATTCGCTTGATAGCTAGGCGGAGTTGTCGTACGGAAGGTACGGGGTTCGAACCCTGGGTAAGCCACTCACGTCTGTTGTTTTTCTGTTGTCCAAGTGTTCTACTTCTTTATTTCTTACGAGTGCCTGAAAACATACCTTTATGTTTGTCTAATATTAATAGTACTTATCAAATTTATGTTGGTAACATTTATCTAAATGGGCATCATATGGTATTGCTGCCTCCACTATAAAAGCTGTTTTGTTCTGTCGATTGATTATTGTTAAATCAGGTTTTACGGCATGAGTCTTAAATGAGGCGTTGCTGCTGCCGAAAAGTGATGGTTTAACTATTATCTCTTTGTTTATTGTTATGTCACCTTTATTATTGTATGCAGATTTCAGCTTCTCATAAATAATGTCTACAGCTCTATTGTACCTTTGTTGGTATAATGTTTGAAATTTGGTACATCCATTCAATAAATGTGACACTGTTTCGTATGGGTGGTTACATATTTTGCACATTTTCGTGTATGTCTGTGGGTAGTATAGATGTAAAAGACTTTCGCATTCCAGCAACTGTAACCTCGATCTCACAGCAAATGAAAGTATTTTATCACTTAATTTAAAATTAGATAGAAAACTAGATGACAATGAGTGGTTTACACATTTCATTTCACGCACTATTCTCCCTTGTGACGATTTACTTTTTAGTTCACTTAGAATTAGGTTAAGTTTATGTGATTTAAATCCAGAATAAAAAGCATTTGCTGACTTGTATGTTAGACTTACATCTTCATCTACGTCTAATTGTACACTGTAATGGCCACTGTCATCCACTTTCACACTCACTCCTTCACGCGCGCATTCTTCATTCAGTTCTACCCAAAATGATCTTGGCCAATTCACCTTCGATCTTTTAGCTAGATGGTTTGTTTCGTTTAACTCGTAGCTTGCAAAGTTATTCCTATCTTCACCTACTTGGTCTATTTTACGTTTTTTCATATGTCTATCTAACGAGTTTATTGCTGCAGTTTTTACAAGATTATCATCACAATTGAGCATACTGATAAGGAATGAAATATGTCGAGAGTGGTATAATATGAAGGGGTTTGGTATGCCAAGGCCACCCTTCGACCTGGGACAGAAGAAATAGCTCCTTGTGGATGATTCATTTAGCACTAACCATGTTCTAACGTGTTGTACAATTTCATCTTCAATTTCTTTAAGTTGTTTTTCTGTAAAGTGTATGTTAGAAAAATAAAACATGAGAGGACCGAAACACATCGGGTTAATTAATGAGATCTTTGCTGATGTTGGTAGTGGGGCACAGCTTAATTTTGTTAAATTTGACCTAAATTCTAATATAAGGCTGCTTGCTTGAAACTGGTCCGATGTATTATCAATTGTAATGTCATGTCCTAGGTATCTGTAGGAACGCCCTCGATCAGAAGAGGGGATTTCATGACCTTGGATATTAATGTCCGCCTTACAAGTTTTGACCCAATTGTTTCCGCTTCGCTGACCGCTGAACACTGCACACTTTTGTGGCTTAACCTCCATCCCGCTGGTCTCCATAAATGCTGTTGTCTTCTGTGCCATTGATTGTAGGTCGTGTATGTTGGTGGCAAAGAGACTTACGTCATCCACATACCCTTGAATGGGATTCGGCACGTGATGTATTTGATAACCTTGCTCAATCCACCGGAGCCATTTATCGATGCCTTGCTCAAATACAATAACACTCCATGGGCACCCCTGAATAATACCTTTCTTACGCTCAATCCGGTCTGTGATAGTACTAGCGTTTTTAACTTGATAGGAGGAGCCACTGTATATATCTTTGGTGATGTTGACAAAGACGTCAGGGTAGCCTTATTCGCTTAGCTCCCTTATCATAAATTCGTGGTCAATGCTGCCAAATGCATCTTTGATATCAACAAAGCACAGATAGGCCTTTCCTGATGAATGTAGAAAGTCACTAACAGCTGTTTTTAGGGTGAAGACATGTTCTTGAAGACCATTTCTTGGCAATGATCCTTTTTGCCGAGGTGACAGTCGCTGGGTGTCAACAATCCACTGCATGTGTCGAGATTGAATTAATTTCATAAACAACTTGTATGATGATAGCAGTAGAGAGATGGGTCGCCAGTCTTCGATGGTGCTTAAATTTCCATTTTTAGGCACAAGGGTAATTACACCGTGCTTCCAGTCTGGTGGCACCCGTTGGTTAAAAAGGCATGTGTTAAAAATAACCGTTAGGATTGGAGCGAGCTTGTGTGCCTGCTGCTTGATGGTATCATACGTCACACCGTCAGCCCCAGGTGATTTCCTACTAGGCATACATACATACATACATACATACATACATACATACATACATACATACATACATACATACATACATACATACATACATACATACATACATACATACATACATACATACGTACGTACGTACGTACGTACGTACGTACATACATACATACATACATACATACATACATACATACATACATACATACATACATACATACATACATACATGCATGCATGCATGCATGCATATATATATATATATATATATATATATCAGGAGCACTACTCGTGGATAACACTCCACTGTGCTGCACCACTGCAGTGTGGATTTATCTTAACAATACTAAGCTCGTCTTCCAGAAGTATGACCACACAACAAAGGCTGACACTAAGAAATAATACCTTTCACAGGAATTTTCCCTTTAATGGATAAACGTCAACATTACTGCCACACACGGCAAACAATCATATGAGATACACGAATTAATGCCAGAATAAACTTGATAGAATAACTTAATCTGATAGACTCCTACTTGTCAGTATGACGGCCCTGTACAACACTGTAATGACTATCGCTCATCCTAACGATTCAAAACCTATGACTAAGAAATACTCGACACATGAATAACTTGTCATATGCGGCCTGAAGATAATCTCCACTGGACTCTCTCTTCATCCAGAATTACAAATAAT
Source organism: Oreohelix idahoensis (assembly GCA_024509875.1). Lineage (NCBI taxonomy): Eukaryota > Metazoa > Mollusca > Gastropoda > Stylommatophora > Oreohelicidae > Oreohelix > Oreohelix idahoensis. Next base: position 547,434 of record JAMPIV010004126.1, on the reverse strand, counting down.
TCTCCAACCGAACTAAATATGGCAATCTCTGGCTAGTAGTCCATATGATGAACCGCACAGCAACTCGCTGGCGAAGGGAACAAAAATGTCCGACTACACCGAACACTGGCTAGAAGAAGAATCCCCATCGCGCATTAGATTTCTTCCAGTTTCCGCCTGATCACATGACATAGACGGTAAAGTTATCTCAGTGTGGCCAAAACCACAATGTCGCCAATCTGATATTTCGGCGAAATATCGCCGTGACAATATACCTAGACATATATTTACCTCTAAGCAGAGCTATACCATTATAAGAGGAATTCGCTGAATTAACTCAGCTGGAGGCTTGAACGGGCTAAAAACCATTGCTTAAATCCTTCACAAAAGGCGACGAACAGATATAAGGTAACCATTGCTCAGCGCCATGCCGCATGGTTCTTGACTTCTGAATTATCACGTTGTTACAGTTGGGATTTTGAGAGTTATTAGTGGTATTCGTTGGTTCATAAAATACTGGCTTCATGAGTGTAATCGTGCTTATAACTGCTTGTAGAATGTCATCGGGTTACAATCAGAACGTTTAGATGCAAAATAACTTCACAAGGCCTTGGTGGATGGGTCCACAAAGTAACGACATATTTATTCAGACGAAATCATAAGTTCATATATGGGCAGCTTGAAATTACATACGTTAATGAAGTCATCAACAGTCTCGTCTCATCTATTCATCTCCAGCCGCTGTACTACAAGGCGCCTATCAAAGGTTATCACCCAAGTATTGTGGACCAGATAAATAAAACTTCTACGCAGGGATACTCCTCTGCAAAATACTTAGTAGTTCCAAACTCTCTGGAATCATCTTGAATATGTGGCGGCCTCCGCAGATAATTACAGCCACGCAAATTACTTTAAATCTCAACCGTTATCGGGAGCTAGAAAATGGACGTCTTCCTCTGACGAATACTTAGACGAAAGGCGTCGAAACAACCGTTTGAATAAATTAGTGCGAAACATATTATGTCATAACTCCTAGTGACGTATTAATCTTTATGCATTTAATAATAGTCAAAAACCGTGTATGTACATGACGAACCATAGTTAGACACATTACCGCGTATATTAAATGCTAATGGACTAAGTGTGGTCATCATGCAAAATTACATTATAAATCTTCTTTAACACATGTGAAGGCTCCCTTCGGATAGAAGCGCCATTACACTTCTATCTACATCTCTGCCGAGAGTAATCTTGTGGGAAGGTAGATACCTTTGAAGCCAATATTAGATACTCTTGTGTTTTGGGCCATTGTTGGACCATTACTGCAGAGCAGGGGAGGCAATCCGTGACAGGGTTCACCATCGAGAGGTGAGGTGACTAGTTCTCTTCCTTGCTGCCTTTTCATTCCTTAACTCAAGAGCAGTCAGGTACCTATTTACAGCTGTGTAGACTGGAGCGTGTCGATACCGTGAATCGAACACCGCACCTTTGCAGCAAGATACCAGCGCTCTAATCACAGTAATAGAAGTTGTATTAACACTAGTAGTAGTGGACATGTTAGTAGTAGTAATAGCAGTAGTAGTAATAGCGCTAGTAGTGGTGATAATGGTAGCAGTAATAGCCTTAATAGTAGTGGTAGTGTTAGTAGTCGTCGTTGTGCTACTAGTGGTAGTAGTTTTCACGAAATGCGTTCGTTCTCTTTTTCTGGTCTTCACTCAACTCCGGCATTATTACTCTGCATTTCTTTTCCGTGCTAATTCTTCCAGTATTCATTGTTTACGCTCTCCTCGACCAAGGTTATCATGTCATATCTTGTCCTATTTTTCACTTCCTTACTGTCACAGGTTGCCTCCCCTTAGCTCTGCAAAACGGTGGCCAACACTCAAGAGTAACTAATGTGGGCCTTCAACGGTGCCTACCTTCGCACAAGATTACTCTTGGCAGAGTTGTAGGTAGAAGAATAATGATGCTTTACCTCATTGAGCGTCCACAAGATATTCAGAAAAGCGAGAACAATGCTGCACGAGGATGAACAAATGTTAACTCTAGTAACTACCGTCAACTTTTATGAAGGATAGGGTTTTCTTATAATTCGTTAGCTCGTTCAAGCCCCCAGCTGAGTTAATTCAGCGAATTTCCCCTTATTATTATTGTATAACTCCGTTTAAGTGTATTTAAGAAATACGGATGTAGTACATTCAAAATGATTAAATCAACTTCAGATGTGTCTTTATACAAGTAATAATTTTAAAAATCAATTATGTTTTAACAGTTATAAAAAAGAATAATTCTTTAACAAACAATAGTCATCATCGAGTGATGTTATGGAGTATTGGGTAAGAGTTCACTTGGTGGTCCTTTGTAGATGGAGGACTGGATCACACTCGTCACTGGTCAAGTTTTAAAGCTGTAGCACGTTCCAAGAAGTGGCATGGAGTAACTACCAAGCTGATCTCTAGTCTCTAAGACCCGTCTTGATGATGGTGCCTAGCGTCGACTTCAGGCCACTTATACCCTCACCTGTTCCAGAGATAGTACCCTCAGTTGGTACCACCAAATAGTATCACAAAAGAAGAGAACAAATACCCTCTTGAGTATTGTGTTTTCCTGGCACACACTCATGTGCCCAACTCTTTTCATTTCACCATCCCATCCACCTTAGAACTGTTACCCTCGCTGGGAATTAATATTAATCCCATTGAGCGGAAAAACATTCATTACATTTAGGTTGAATAGATTTATATTTACCTTTATAATGGGCAAATGTTAATAATATAAATTGAATATGTTTCCCTTTACATCTACCGCTTTTGAAAATGTTAACAATATAGATTGAATATATTTACATTTACATCTACACTGTTAATAATATATATTATGTACATAATTTCATTCACCCCTTGCTCCATATGGAACTTGGGACTACTTCTGTTTTTGGTTCTCTATAAGAAACTCGCAATAAAGCAGTCACCAGCCCTGGCTGTGGTGGTTCTTGAAATCATCATTCTAGATGATGAGGTTGCCAGCCTCAGATGACTTGGACATCCACTGGGCAATTTTCACACATTAATATTCACATGTCAATATATACACATTAGTTTACATGTTAATAATGCAAAATATAGAATTTAAAATGTACAACTTACGCCAATCTTTAGGCTCACAGACTGCTGGCTCAGAGAAATAGTTTAAGGCAGCTTGACGATGCCATTTACACGTGGTCTGGGGTGTTATTAATTTATCAATAAGTTCCCACTTTGACTCTGTGTTTCAGATTCCTCAGATTCCGGTTTTCCTTGCTAATAATAGTAGAGTTTTCCGGGGCTTTTAAGTCCTCAAGAGGCTCCAACAAGTCCGGTCTGGTAAATGAAATCTGCTGCTATTCTTAACTCTTGCAAAGTCTGGTTGTCTTCTTGGCGCGAGGTGAATTTTCACAGTGCTTTAAACTTGCAAAAGTGTGAAGTTATATTCCCCCTTTCGTTCCTCGAAGTGTGGTTTACTATTAGACAAGGCTCCAATAAGAAATGTTGTTATGTTTACATCTCGAATGCCGCCCAATAGTTACAATTATGTGTGGTTTCATGGCGTCTATTCAAAATATTTCCTCATAGGAGTGTTATAGAAAAGGTCACGTCTCTCAAATATGGACGTGAAACCTCCGAATATTCTCGTCAGTGATTACAAATAACTTCTTACCTTTATCTCAAGTAGTATCTTAGTAATACTTCTATCCAGATGCTATTACCTCATTCAGTTTTCCAGTTGCGTGTCGGTAATATGTCCGCAGACGGGTAATTTATCTCCTCGTCCTTGTGCAAACACCGACCCTCTTGTAACAATCTGGGCGGTAATTCTTCACGACAGTAATAAAGGAATCCCAATCGCCATATCAGCGCTAAATAAACTGGCTGGGCGTACGTTGTGCTAGTCTGGAGCGGCCAAGGTTTGGTACACGAGAATTTTACTAACGTGTCTGTCGGTTAATATTGCATCACCTGTCTACTCTCTCAGCAGGGATGGTCAGGTAAACAGACAAGACGAATTATTACTGAAAGGAGTGTATTTAATGTAAAAATCAACTACGAGATGGTAACATCTTGGAAGATTGTCGCGAGAGGTTTGGATGTTATGAGTCAAAGGTATCCGGGACATATAGGTGTATCAGATGATACCAGGATAGTGCCAGATAAGAGACTGGTCTTATAAGCAAAGCCCCCTTCTCTGAAAAGAGCAAGGGTGTATAGACATCAAAGTGGGGTCAAGCTATGTAAGTTCCCAGAGAAGATGATGATGATGTAGTACTCTGAGTCCCTAACTGCTACCTCTCCTGATCCCACAAAGATTAATGATTAACTGTTTTGTTTTATTTGGCTAATTATCTAGGGTAATTTAAATTATAATAGGTAGTAAATTCCATTACAGAACTTAAACTTTAATAAAATTATCAAGCAAGACTGTATGACATTATGTACAATTTATTTGTCCTGCACAGTAATATTTTTTCCGGGCAGGAATACTCAAAAGAAATGAAATGATATTTACAGCTCAAAATAAATAAACTGGAAAATCTCTTCCATAATGAATAAAATTGATTAAAGTCCTACTAAGTGCACTCTTTGTCTATCTTAATATTTTATTCACTGTCTCTGACTTGTAGAAGTTGCACTAGTTATTAACGTCCTTGTATTCATCCTAAAGGGTATAGTAGTTTATAAGTGTGAAAATTTGGTGAGTATCTGGATTTTCTGTGCAGTGGACCGTAAGGTTCACTTATCTGTAGATGCTGCTGATGCTCACTCAACAAGTCAGGACCACACGACTTGCAGCTCTTGGATGAGAAATGCTGGGTCTAGCTCTTAGTTTATGTAGAGCTCTCGCCACCAACAGACTTCCTCAAGAGTGAATGCAGCTAAGTGGTAATGTCGAGACAGAACCTGGAATAAAGGATAACCACATTCCATGTAGGTATCTGCTTCAGCCCACACACACACACATACAACACCACATCTTATTCTTTCCTCAGTTATTGTGCTAACAGGTTGCACAGGACATATAACTTCTTTTCCTACAGCCAGTTCCCTGTGATTATTCTTTTTCTGTACTTATTCTATGATAGAGTCCTTAGCCCATGATTGGCGTCCATACAATGATTTGGTTAAGTACACAATAGTAAATAACAACTTGATTACTTCATGTTAACAATTCCTGTACTCCTATCCTATGTTCGTGAACAATGTGTAACCCCAGAAGAAAATACTCATTCAAATACCCTAACAGACTTATAGTCGCACTTGTGCCATATTTTGCAAATATCTTACACTGTTTCCATTTCTGGCCTGTCGTCTTTAAAACTACACACGTTTACAATTAAGCTGGTCATGGCAGCAACAAATTAGTCCTGTAGTTTCACTTTTTACCTAGCATCGAACACATAGGCGGGTTATACACAGGCAAATAATTAACAAAATATACATATATATATATATATATCTTTCTTACCCTCAGGCAATAATGGGAATCTAGTTCTGTTAACAGGTCAGAACGGCAAAAGACTTGATATGCACAGTCCGCTAGATTTTCCTACAGATTGGTTTGGATTTCAAAATAGTGGCGGCTCTCCTGATTCCCCCTTTCTATATATAGAGCTACATCCGACCAATCGGAGCCCAGTCCAAATTTATTTTTAAGAATTAAAACTTAGGCGTATTTCAGCCTGCTCGTATAAAGTGATTAATTTTAAATATTTTATATTACAGTTATTATTGGATCGATTTTAATTATTTAAAGTGATAATTAAACGGCCAATTGATCTCTATCGTTCTATATGGATATTCGTTAGCTAATTACTGGCATTTCAATCTAGGTAATTTTAAGTATTTAAATCGGGTACCACCCTGATGTGAAAATATCACTAAAACCAATTTTTCTCTTTAATTAACTTACTTTTATGAGGCCGGCTTGGTACCTATTTATTAAGTGATATATCAAATGTTATAATAGCTATGTATTTATTTTTATTTATCGCCATTCTTTAAGAAATAAAATAACTCCTTCCCTCCAAAAACACAGAATAGGCCCCTTCTGCTTAATATAAAAGGTATCTTTATAGACACTAGAAAAGGAGCGTTCTGATTGGCCATTATATTTGGACCTTTTATCCTAGATTGAGTTCGGAAAATATGACCGTGTTGTTTATACAGTTTCAAATTACGACAAAGATATTATCAGTGATAGATCTTAGTAGTTATGAGTTTTTAAACATGATAAGTAATAACGAAAGTGTCAAGACCTTATATGGTCAAGGAGTTTGAAAATCATATGTAGAGGGCAATATCTTATGTTTTCTATAGTAATGGTCTAAATGAAGTTAGATGGGGATCCCTGCAATAATAAGACATTTATCCGCAATGGTTTGGCGTTTGAAATACTAAGATAGAGTGCTCCTGACTGGGCTTTTCCTCCAAGTAGCAACATGGGTGTGTAGGCAAACAATTTCGCTTATACTCTTCAACGTTGCACGACTACTTCACTGACTTCTAGTTTTGGCAAGAATAAATCATCTACAGCCAGGAACACTGAATATTATGACCCAAATATAGGATATGCCATAGAACTGGAGTTGAATTCTAAGATTAGAAGAGAGTAATCCTAGAGACATCACTGTGCACCTTAAGTTCTAGGATCCAACTTCAAGTGCACTCAGAAGCTAACTCACCTGAAAGAGATGAGATCTTAAATCAGTTGCACGACAATGTTCCGACGTTTCCTGTGCAAAAAGGCTGTGCTCGCCACACACAATAAAAACTCGGGGTAAGTTTTAATATGTACATTTTATCATGTTATATTTGCATTGTGACATGTATAATTTGCTTGTGGATATACCGTGGCATATGAGGATGGTAACTTCATCACTGCAAATAACTTGGCAGGTAAATCACTATTGCCAGAGTTGGTGACTGCTTCGTGTGAGTTTCCTCACAGGTAGCCAACAGGAGAGGTGGCCCCAGGCTTCATAGAGAGCAGGGAGTGCATGATGATATTATGCTGACTTATTTATTATACAAGCACTTTAGTAAATTTCACACACACACACATTTTATATATATATATATATATATATATATATATATATATATATATATATATATATATATATATATATATATATATATATATATATATATATATATATATATATATATATATATATATATACGCACCTCATCTCGATATGTCACAGCATTAACATTTCCACGGAAGACGTGAAGAGGCAAGATGAAAACTGAATCCTCCCCAAATGTGAATACTGCCACCTCCAAATCGGTTGTGCTGACGAACACAGCAGTCTGCAAAGCGCTCTCCACACTGTCGCCAAATCCGCAAACGTCCATCAGCAAAGGATATATTGAATCTGCTCTCGTCTGTGAATAGGACAGCATTCCACTGCAGTTTAGTCCATCTGATATGTTGCTCTGCCCATTGCAGGCGCTGCTGACGATGTCTGTGAGTCAAGTTTGGCCCAACATAAGGTCGTCTTGCAGTAAGGCCTGTATCACTGAGTCGTCGTATGACTGTCATTCGAGAGACTTTCCCACGTTTATCCACTATTGCTCTTGTTGTTTGAATTGCCGGGAGAGAACGATACCTTAGGTGACTCAGCACAATATGACGATCTTGCGCAGGGGTAGTAACTCGTGGTTGGCCACCCCGAAGTTTATCCCGGGCACTCCCAGTGGTTTCCTTAACGTTCATTGAGACGTACAATAGTGCTGTTGTGGCCATTTATCCTTCTGGCAATGGCCTGCGAGCTCATTCCGGTCTTCAACATACCAATGGCTCGCTGCCGATCGTTTTCAGATAGTCGTGGCATTTCAAGCACATGTACTGGGTGTTTTGTCTGAACGGCCTTTTTATACCGAGTATACTGCTACAGCGCGTACACATTTTCAGGGCCATAGCTGTTGGGAATCGTGTTGCACGTGTAACTTTCATTGTTTTCATGTAGTCTGTACACAAACTCATGGGTTGAATCATGCACTTTCCATTCCAGCAGCCATTCGCTCTCTACTTCATGACAAACACGGGGAAAATCCATTCCCACACTTTTTTGTCCAGCTTCTCGGCATCAGTATATATAATAGTGGTGCGTTTTTAATGTGCTTCAGTTATATATATATATAAATGTGGAGCAAAAAAGGGATGTGAATGCGATGACGATGATGGTGATGTTGGTGCTGATGATGAAAGCGATGATGGTGGTAATGATGATGATAGTGGTGATGGTGATGATGATTATGATGGTGATGATGATGATACGGTGATGATGGTGGTGGTGATGATGGTAATGATGATGATGATTGTGATGATGATGGTGATGATGATTATGATAGTGATGATGATGATACGTTTATATTATGAATGAGATTTGGTAATGGATTAAAATCTATAGACCCTTTCTGACAGAGTATGGCATAAAATTATCCATCCATATCTAATAAAGTGTTTACCTATCTCAGTACTGTACCTGCGGCAGCAGACGTTCTTGGAATTAACTAATAAAATCACGCACCAGTATTCGTCTGACAAACACGGAACATGATCTACATATTTCTATATCTGATGACTGACCAAAAATTTGTCAAATCTGCAAGACCAGTCACTCTTAAATTTCTAATTGATAAATAAAACGTGTATGCAGTAAATGTATCCCGCAATCAAATATTTTTCCTTGGAGAAACTATATGTTTTCTATAATTTAAAAAAAAACACATAATAAGAACTATATTTTTATACTATTTATTGGAATTATCGTATAAGCATTTTATGCTCTGAAATGTTATAGATGCAAAATAGCTGTGTCTTAGCTACAATAATGACGGTTAACGCTGCAGCACAATCTAAATTATATTCGAACTAACTACGCGCCAAAGTGTACAAATTTGCTTGGTCCCTGGGTTTAAATATCCTCAACACTCCTTGGTGACAAATTCTTTAGTTGGATCTCGTAATGCAATTTGTATTTATTTTTTTTAAACTGGAAAAGCCGCAAGATATTTTACTTCTGCCCTAGTTTTAGTAAAATTATTTTATCAAATGGGTAACAAGTTAAAAAAAAAAAATTAAAGTAAAATAAAATAAAAATTAACTTCTGCCTAAGCTATGACAATATCGTAAAGGAAATTCCTGCTAATGCGTCAGTCTTTTATTCTCCTTTGTACCAAATCTGTGTCTTTCGAACGGCTCATCCTTAAAGTTTCGTTTCGCACATTCTAATCCGACAATTTTTGACATTGAGGCCGAAGATGTCAAACAAGAAAGAACACTGACGTTAAAAACAGTTTTTAAATGTGATATTGGGTTTAGGAAGTTATTTGGAAATGCTAATCTCCTTGGAGCTGGTACTTCGTCAAAACTTCTGTATCCGTGTGGTTTGGACAACACGCACAGGGGCACATTGCGGGGGGGGGGGGGGGGGTGTTAAACATAATCGACATCATTGCCGCTATGCACTATTTTGGTACTGTTACAGTATAATTTCCCCAAATCCCCCCGTATCTACGGCCCTGCCTGCTAGCCTTACGTTAGATGGCAAATTCCAGCATTCTTAACATGTTGATTCATCTACAGCAGTGTCGTTCTCTAGCAGGCGATCATTAATTGTCCTCAGTATCTCTCCCTTATCCATATCCAATCTCCCTACTATGGGTGATCTTGAGGCTAGTCTATCAGCTCTATCATTACCGGTATCATGTTTTCCATTCACGCCGTAGCCATCCATTTTGACCTTCCGAAGTATGGACTGAGAATCTGACACAAAAACTGCCCTGGTTGACAGAGTCTCAGACAGCCACCTCAGAGCTGCAATAACTGCCTGTATCTCCATTCTCATGCTGGAGGTTGTTGTCGTGTAAGCTCCGCTCTGTTTGGCGACGTTCTTATCCTTTACTCTAGCCGAGAAGCCCCAGCCTGATTTCTCACCACTGTGTACACATACCCATCGATGTACACGATTGTCACAGATGGTTAGAATTGTCTGCCCTGTCTGAAGTTAACCTGTCTGTTATTTTCCTATTTCTTGTTACCGCCCACTTATTCTGTCATTTTTTTTTATTTTAACAGCTCTTATTTTCTCTCCGATTCTTTCAATCTTGCCACTGTCACACGGTGAATTAAGAGTCTGTCTGAGTAAAGAGACAAGACACCAGTTTGTAGGAAAGTCTGAGAAGATAGATTAAGATGAGAATTAAAGTGACTGTGGAGGATGAGACTTATAGCTTCAAGGGTGAGAACCTAGATTGACTCTCCCTCGCCATCTGTGACTTGTTTTATTAGCTACTGTCTCACCACATCTCGCTCAGCTGAGATAAGGTCTGCACTAATTTCTAACCACAGACACAACTGTACAGTTAAAGAATACAGGTACAGTATAGTGATAGACAAACTGATCCAGTGCACATTTTATAGTTTATTACAACAAACAAGTCTATACTACAGCAAAAATAAAAAATAAAAACGCACCGATAACGTGCGAGTTCACACAACCTGAAAAAAGAACAATCAATGAAAGACACACTTATCAGATACCACGCTCTGTTCCACACCTACACGAAAACAACTAAGGTTAAAGAAATATACCGGGCGGGGGTCTCTAAGTAAGAGCCACCAACCCTGACTACTCTATTGTTACTAACTAAACACACTGGGGAGTCCTCCGCCATCTGACTACTCTTCACTATTGTTCACTCTGTTCTGGTTAAGACTTATTAACTAATTTGACTACAATGTCTCAAAGGCGCTCTTGGCGGTCCTGCACAACTAACTTATACACCACTAAATCCTACTCACCTGAATTCTGCAGAACTAACTCAGAGGCTCTCCTCTAAGTATTATCTATCTAACTGTCCTCTCTCCCCTCTACTTTAGTTCAGTGCCTTTCTTACGCTATCGCCTTCGTCTGGGGCTCCGATGCGTTGCTCTTCGTCACGTACCTCCTCCCGTTAGCATTTAGAGAGGTATGATTTCCCTCTCTCCTCTCCAGAATAACTGATAAAGGGGCACTTGGTGAATATATTTAGATATATATGCCTCTGGCTGTAGATCTAGCTCTGATGATGGCACCCTATTCTTCACACGACGATTTAACTCGCTACGGGTGTTGGCCTTCTGCTTTATTGTGGCAGTATGTAAACAATACCAGCAACGTAGCCTGTTCTGTATTTGGCCGTACAAGCTAAGAGCACTAATTCCTAGGCACTTCCACGCTGAGGTATATGTTTCCTCACGTCATGAGAACTTCTAATGCCTCACCACGTTGCAGACGTAACTAGGGCGCCAGTTTTTGTGCGCGTACCCAAGTTCTCTTCAATTACGATGTTGTCTCTTGCCTCCCTCTCTGAGAAGGCAAAGTCCGTTGCAGGCTTAGGGTTAGCTACCCTCCGCCGTGAATCGCTGTAAGACAAAATAACAACTATTTTACACCAATTCAAAAAATACATAATTCAAAACACATTAACACCCAAGATTTACCTACACCCCGGTTCCCATATCATAATAAAACTTCACTAAATACAAGCTCCCAACTCTAAGTATTTTTTTTGCCCTCGGGTCAGACTTAACGCTCACTCCTTCTCCTACCCTGCACTATTGTTATATTAAAGACAGCCCATGGAAGGTTATCAAAATAGAACAACTTATTTAGCACACAAATGCATACACCATATAACAGAATATGAAACACTCTTCACCCCTTCTCCTTCTGAATTACATTAATTAAACCCGTTTCTTAGGCACCCACACAAAAAATAAAAACAAAAACACCGCATACATACACTTCTATGCTGTTCAAAAAAAGAAACACATAGCTATCGGAGGGCGCGTTTTTATGAGTTTGTAAGTAAAATTTGGTGCTAGGGTATATAAAAACCAGCCTCAAATGTTCTTTACAGTGTCAAATGCACGTGTTGACCTGAATTGCGTTCGGTTTTGTAATCGTTATAACGCAGTGGTCAATAGTGTTTATGACGCAATTTTTGACCACAGCTCATGTTGCGCGCACGTGAACGCAACAGAATTTGGGGTGAACACTATTCACTGACTACGCAACTGAAACCATATAAAAGGATAATGCTACACACAAAGAAATTCAGTTCATTTTCAAGCAGACATTTATGGCGTCTCTATAGATAAATTTGAGGAACATTGCTATTGACCGACTGCATGCAGGCGAAAGTCAAAGTCAGGTTGCCAGGCATCTAAACGTGCATCAGAGTACCATCAGTCGACTTTGGCACCGGTTCCAAGCCACTGGCTCAGTTGAAGACCGGCATCGCAGTGGGCGACCCAGAGTGATAACAGCAGCGGAGGATCGCTTTATTCGGCTTCGTCACCTCAGAGACAGGTTTACAACAGCTTCCTCAACTGCCCAGTCATTGCTTGAAGGACGTCATGTGTCTGATCAAACTGTCCGGAATAGACTGCATGACGCTGGACTTTGGGCACAACGACCTCACCGAGGACCTGACCTTACGCGTCGCCATCGCCAAAATCGACTTCTTTGGGCCAACCAGCATCGTCCCTGGGCAGCTGACAATCAATGGAGACGTGTCTGGTTTAGTGACGAATCTTTCTTTTTGTTGCATCGTCATGATAGACGGCGTAGGGTCTACCGTAGGCAAAATGAACGTTTTGTCCAAAATTGCGTTGATGAAGCTCCGCCGCACGGTGGTGGAGGTGCAATGGTGTGGGGAATGATCATTTACAACGAAAGGAGTCAATTGGTGCACATTGAAGGAGGCTTGAATGCGCAACGATACGTCAATGAAATTCTTCGACCCCCATGTCCTTCCACTTTTGGCTGCCCAAAGGTCTGTGTTTCAACAGGACAACGCCAGACCTCATTGTGCACGGTTGACCACGCAGTTCCTGACTGCCAACAACATTCTCACCCTTCCTTGGCCATCCCTGTCCCCAGACATTTGTCCGATTGAGCACCTGTGGGATGAGCTGCATAGACGTGTTTGTCGCCGAGAGTTGCTCCAGCCAATCGTCGTGATCTTTTCCAGGCACTCCAGGAAGAATGGGCAGCCATCCCACAGGCCCACATCAGACGTCTGATCGCATCCATGCCCAGGAGATGCCAGTCGCTGATCGATGCAAGAGGAGGCCACACACCATACTAACGGGAAAGCCCGTGCGCCAAAAATCGCTCGTGACCCAGATGCAAAACAACTGTCAATTTATTGGGTTAACCCTAAGGTATTCTTGTGTGCAATTTGAACAATTAACTCATTAAATTTAAAAAGTTATTGAATGTCAAAATTATGGCTATGTGTGTACCTTCAGTAGCTATGCGTTTCTTTTTTTGAACAGTATATTTATCATAATCAACTGTGGTTACTCTGAACTCGTTATAACGTTACACAGTGCCCTCGTCTAACCTAAGCCCCTATTCTCAACCGTTAATATCTCAAACCCGCGCCACGAAATCATAGAACTCGCTAGCGAGACATAGTATAACATACATGCCACACGCTATGATTTACCCATAATCTGTACGGGGTGTTTGCGTTTTCAGATGTGTACGGCCCGTAGAAACGTCTGTACGGGTTTTTTCGCCTAATTATTAAACATACATATAAATCGATCGTCTTGTGCCACTGCCGTAGCCGTAATTTGCGTCATTTTTAATGTTATTTGCAAGAGAGTTAGCTTCCGTTTCCGATCTTTATTTAGTAATGGGTGTATCCGCGTTTATTTTCTGTGAATTTTTTAAATCGCAATCAATCGGCATCGAACACACGGCCATTTTCGCTCTAATTTTAATGGATTCTGACTCCGATGCGATGACAAGGAGATCTTTGTCTTTATTAGCGCTAATATCGGTTCTCAGAATATGGGTGATGGCAGAGATGGAAACGAAAGAAGAATGTCATTGCTAGTATGTATAATTTTAGGGGTTAGGATTAGGTTTATCGGAAAGGTTTAGGGTTACGGCCGAATGTCACTGCTGACGAGGGCGTTTGTTGCTTTGCTACTGATGATGGGTGTAACGAAAAGATCGTCATTTGATTTGTATTGGTCAAATGACTTTCATTGAGATGCAAAGGAAAAGGACTCTTCGTTTGTTGGGTTTTTTTTTTAATTTTAAAAAAATATTTTAAATTTAAAAAAAAAAATTTTTTAATTTTTTAATCGTTTTTATTTTTTTTCATCTTTCCATACCTCTCTTCCTATCACATCTAACATGTACACAAACAAATTTTATACCATCAGATTCATTGTTCATTTATTTCTATACAATCCAAAAATTAGAGCAATTGACCAAAAAACTATAGAATTTACAAGTCATCCACTATAAAAAAAAGGGGGTGTTGTGAAAAAGAATGCAGCTGCAGGGCACATTTTTGGGAAAACAATGCAGCGTGCTAAAGGATAAGGTCCTATCAAACACAGCATTTCCTGGTCTGTTAGTGATAATTAAGCGCAGAAATAGACTAAATGATTACACGATCACATCATTTTTACAGTGCAAAATAAACTCAGACAAATATTGTTTGAGTTTTAAAATAAATGAAGACCTGTTTTAAAAGGCAAAGTCCCCATGCCTCTATGATGCAGCTGTAATTGAGATTTTTTTACCACGAATTAACTCTTTTGATACGTTTTTTCTGTCTTTTTTTTTTTTTTTTTTTTTGTACAGGTTTTGCTGGTCTTTGTACAGGGTTTTTGAATTTTTTGTACAGGTTTTTCATCTCCGAGGTGTGGCATGTATGGTATAATTACAACAAAACTTACACTACACGGGCTCTAGCTTCGTAGAAGTCGGCAATGGATGGCAACTACTGACTAACAATAAAATTAAATCCCAGAAGAAAGCTTACTCTTACTTGCTAACTCTATTAACTAAAATTCTTACACCACTTTTTCAGTTTACGAACATACCCAGACCTTCAGAATATCCACGAACCTGGCAGACTGAACTGACGCTATTCACGGCAATAAAATTCTTGGACTTGGAAGCACTAACTACTAATGTGGCCCTGCATATATAGGGCCAATTTTCTGATGCAAGACCGACGCATCAAAATTAGATGCTTCTAGCATCGTCTCCCAAAATCCGCTTCCAACCCAACTTCTGACGTAATCCAATGATTGCTACATAAATTAAAAATCAAAACCAATCGTACGAGCTTCCCGTTAAATATCATAATATTATCTTAACTCGACCAATCCACTAGCGACGAAGAGTTATTCCCCCTGCTGGAACGGGGTGGGGGGTCAAACAAAATAGACTACCCTCTAAGCTCGCTGAAAAATTTACGTAATATTGTGAACGGTGGTTAGGTTTTAGTGAGTTGAGAAAAAAAAAATATGCACGGGAAAGTCGAGATGCGTGAACACAGTTTGGGGGGAACAGAGAACGTGAGAACGGGGTTGTTTAGGGCAGTTGTTATTGAGACGCGCTAGGCGTAGGAAGAGAAACGTTTCGTTTCTCGTTTCTCACCGTCGTTCGTTCGTTTTCGTTCAAGACACCAACGTCCTTCTCAGGACGCCACTACTCGAGAAAAGATCGCATTATCGTCAAAATGCCCAGACATAAGCCACACGCTAAAAAGAGGAAGGTCTACACCAGCCCACCAGCGCAGAACAGCCAGGGTAATCACAATATCACAATCAACAATGACAGACAGCCAGAGAGCAAGACTGCCCCAAGTACTCGTGCCGGGACCGGCCCTTCTATAACTCCGGACACGACTGAGTTAGCTGTGACATGCGTCGACCCGACTGAGAGTCTGAGTGGCCCGACCCCTTGCCTAGATAAAGAAGACCCAGAACATAAAGAAATATGTAGAGCGTTACGACAGCTGGAGAAAAGAAAACAAGCGCTTCTATCCAGGCTGCACCCACCACAAGTACCAGACTCGTCAGCAGAAACCCGGTCTATGACAGAGAAGCCGCACGATGCCAAGATGACAGCCGACCCACCTGCAAGCACTATGAAGGAAGTGATAGAGACAGATCCTCAACACAGACAGGTACAAGAGAAAGATGTCGCAGAGACCATTTTAGATGCACTTCGAAGACTTGAAGACGGAGACGAGTCCCTTAGGCTTGCTCTTCAAGAAGCAACAGTAGAAGTAGCCCCAGACGTGCTGGACATCGAAACCACTGAGAAGCAAGCTACCATTCTTGATCCTGAGGAAACAACAGCTGACAACTCAAGGGCTCAGACGCAAGATATCACACCGAATAACCAAGAACAAGATTCGAACCAAGCCTGTAGAAGGAAACAAAGACCAAACACTAAAAATACAAGCAACTCAGAAACGATACAGGAGAGGATTGTTAAGATCACCCAGACGTCAGGAAGTGAGGCCTCACTCAGGGCCCTACCCGACAACAAAGTGATCAACATCCTCGAGGTGATAACTGGACGGAGAGGTATCGCCAAAGTAGGGAGGCACGAAAAGGGAGTAGTGCTTTCTCTCAACAACACAGACAAAACAACCTCGCTGATGATCGAACTGGAATCCGGTCCAAAGGAAATCCAGTTGCCCCACCAAATAAAAGTGGTGGTGGAAAAGTACAAGACAACAAAGAAGTTGGTCATCAGAATGGTGGATACCAGATGTTCCGAAGGCGAGGTCCACAGACGCCTTCAAGCTGAAAACGCAAATCTTAAAATCACGCAGGTCGAAAGGCTAAAAACCTGGGCCAAGAAAGATACCAACCTGATGATAGTTACGGTAGAAGGATCGACAAGACCCGAGAGACTGACGCTCGAAACATCAACAAAAAGGACAGAACCATATATACCTCCGGTCATGCAGTGCTCAAACTGCCAACAGTTTTCACACACCAAGAAAACATGCAGGAGAGACGCTGTCTGCCGATATTGCGCGGGAAACCACCAATATGGCGACTGCCCCAGGGCGAAGGAGGACCACAACTACAAATCAATTAATGCAAACCGTTCCTGTGCAAACTGCCATGGAAACCACGGGGCAAGGTACCGAGGCTGCCCTGTGTTTCAGGAAACAAAGAGCATCTTGAAGGAGGCCGTGTCCAAAAACATCCCCTTCAAGGAGGCAAAACACAGAGTGGCTGCGGATGGTGCAGAAAAACAGCGCATAATAGATAGACGACAGTTACACAAGCTGACCGCTGAAGTGAAAGAAATGAAACTACAGGTCGTAAACAGAAGCAAGCAGGCTCCCGAAGAACCAACCGACAGTGGTGAAGACGTAATAGATCTTCAGAGCGTCAAAGATATGATGGAAGAAATGAAAAGAATCCAGCAGCAGATAAAAACAGATGTCAAGAGGCTGACAGAACTGAAGGAAGAAAACTACACAATCCTCAAGAGAATCGAAACAGAGCGAAGAGCCATTGAGGAAATGACATCAAACACAAGAGAGACCAAAACAAACGAACAATCAGACGAGGAAGTCATCGAAGAAACACTTGAAAAACTAGAAAAAACAATATTACAGATACAGGAAAGCAGGAAGACAAGAGAAACAGAAACGAGGAAAGCAAAAACTAACAAAACGACACAAGACAGATAGGAAGGCAGGAAATGAACACCATGAACACACCACGACCGACAAGCAACGAAGAGGAAACCAGACAACGAGCTAGTGGTCCTTTTCAGGACCAGTCCTTTTCAGGACTAACAGACGACTAGCACCGAAGAACCTAACACACAATGTACCCCAATTATAACCAACTTCAGGTTGAACAGGGTATCACAGCAACATAGTAGACGAAAACAACAACAACAACAACGTAGGAAGAGAAAAGGGTTTTCTCGCAAGTGTAAAAGTTAGATTTGATAAACGCGCTCAGCGTAAGATGTGTGTGAGAAAAACATACTCAGCATAGGTGATCAGCAACATGTGCTGTGAATAAAAGAGAGATAGAAAAACGTTCAGTATATTAATGATCATAAATTAGTGTACGTTAGTATTTTGTGGTGATAGTATTTATTCTGAGGACAAGATAGTTGTGAAAGAAAAGGTGTATTTCGATTGAGAACAAAACAAGGTATGTTGAACATTTTTGATCTATCAGTAGCAAGTATAGCTCAGCAGACCAGGTCTGAGCAGCGAAGAATAATAGACGAAATCTTGGCAAAGTGACAGCCCTGGCGGTAAGGCCAGTTTTCTCTCAGTGAGATATACCAAGAGACATATGAAAAGAAACGTAAAAAAATAAACAGTCAGTACAGAAGAGAGACAAGAAGTTTCTATCTGAAGAATTAAATAACATTGTGATGGCTGAAATAAGCAAGTAGTAAGAAGACAAGAAAATTGCAGTTTTGAATATTGAATACTTTTGTTGCTGAAGAAGCTGTTGTTATGAAAGACTGCTAACCTTGTTAATAAAGTTCGACCTTTGACATCTTCACTGCTATTACTCAGGTACATTCGTTTGAATCAACAGAGAGTATGAGAAACTATTTTGTCAGTCTGAGAGAAGGAAGTTTGTCACATTTACCTTACTAAACACTATCTACTGACAGGGCAGTGGTCCGAACCTTAAAATACGATACACGGCCACAGGATATTAATGGTGCGCGTGACCAGCCCTACACTATGATAGTTCAAGAAACTTTTATAAATCAAGTCAGCCTCCCCTCAGATGTCAGTTTGGGCATCACATATTAGGTACGGTTGCATCAAGTATTTTAGTATCTAGCCCTACAACGGTCACAGACTATTTTGGTGCACCTAACCCTATGCAAGATAGAGATGTAAAAGACTACAGACAGAAAGGTCAAGTTCACTAAGAAGAGATAACACAGAAAGAAAGAAGGCGAAAAAATCAAGGCAAAGAGAGAAGTAAAGTGAAGCGACATCAAAAACAACGAAGTCCATCCAAAGCAAACGAAGAAGTTCCTGCGAAGATACGGAAAGAATCCTGCAAGCTGAAGAAACAAATCAAGACAATACAGAAGTCAAGGGAATCGACATCAAGAACAACGTAGTCTAGCCAAAACATCACGAAGGTCAAGTTCACTATATCACCCGACAACCGTCAGAATACAGGTACATGCATGAGATAACAATATGGATGATCAACAGGCCCAACGCGCAAAAATAATAGTATACAGCCGTATAAGACAAAAATTGTGTTGATTAATTCTAAAATACTGGAGGAACAAGTATTTATCCCAATCAAGAAAAACAGATGATGTAGCACTGAAACATTCAGAAACAAATTAATTTAATTATTAATGTAGGCAGTTAAATTATGAGAATTAGATTGATAACTGTTTTGTAACTCATAAGAATTGTAAGTATTGTACACAGATATTGGTTAATAATTCTCTTACAGGTCAACCAAGAGATTTATATTAATTTTTTTACAGGTGTTTCTATTAACACTAACACTTACAGGTCAAGACAAGATGCAACAACAACAACAACTTACGGTGGGTTTGGATCCCAATGTGGCTGCTCTTGAGCAGGTAGCAAAGGCTATGACTTCCATTAGAAATGAAAGTAAGTTCCAGAATATCCGGAACAGCATAACACCATATGCAGGGAATCCTACTTTATGTAGAAAATGGTTGCTCGAGATACAAAGATATTGCACTTCGGTCAATATGGACCAAGGTGAGTACAAACAAGTTGCATATCTTTCCTCAGGTGGGTTAGTAGTAGATTTCATAAGACGCAGGTTTGACACTTTCCCAGACGAGACATGGGAGGAGTTTAGGAAAGAACTAATAAGGACATATGCACAAATTACGGATGCATCGTACGCCTGGAGTCTGCTGAGGAGCATACAACAGCAAGTAGGAGAACCTATTCAAATGTTCAGCGACAGGTTGTTAAACCTAGCTGAAGAAGTTTTCTTGGGGCAACAAATTAACCAACAAGAGGTGGAAAAACAGTTAGTGGGCATATTCGTAGATGGGTTGAATGGTATACCAATTAAATTACATCTCCTCAGGAAGGACCCACAAAACTTGTCACAGGCCATTGCACTTGCTACAGCAGAAGAGAACCTCAGAAGAAGATTGGACCTCAGGCTTGGTAGAGTAGTTACATGCGAAGAAACACAGGAAGAACCTATGGAGATAGGACATTGTCAACAAAGAAGGATAGAAAGACGAGGGAGAGGAATGGAAACGTTTTATAGGTCAAGACAGGTAGACCGCAAGCCAATCGTGTGCTATGCTTGCAATAGGCTGGGACATAAAGCCTTTGCGTGTAACTATAGGCCACTAGAGCCGCAGCACTTAGTAAGGAGAGTCGAGACCTTTAAACCGAGACATAGTAGACACACCGAAAACTTGTCCGGTGACTATGATAATTACACCCGTACACCAAGACCCAACACTGAAAATCACAACCCGGGCGTCACAAACATTAGTGGCAGAGGCCGACACACAAGAACTTACACTCAGGAAAACATCAGACCCACTCACTGAGAGAGACCGACGTGATAAAGGGTAGTAGTAGAAGGGGAAGAAACAAACAGTCGATCATCAAACACAGATATACATGAAAATACATCCAGTGGTAGACAATCACATGGTCATTGGTGGAAAGGAGGAAAAGTCAAGGAAAGAGAAATAAATGAAATTGAAAAACAAGAACTACCATCAATGGTACCTATACCTTGTAGCGGTATGGCAGCTTGCGTACCCAGACAATCCCCAGAGCTATGCCAGTGGGAGTTTTACTCCTGGTAGGTTCAACCAAGCTGGACTGGTCTGTGTAGGTAGGGGTCAGACAAAAGCTGGTACCCTGGTCCTCCAGGTTGGGGGTTTTAGCATAGGGCTGACACCCCTGTCTGTGTAAAAAAAACAATGAAGTTACGGAAACAACAATAAATGAACAAACTTTGCTGCGGGAGGGACATTCGGAGTCTGTGGCTCGTATGACTGTCAGTGGTGAAAGCCGAAAGGAAGCCACTGACATGAAAACGGATGTCCTGACCGTAAAACAGGATACAAGAATAGGTTTTTGGAATGTCAGGACAATGTACGAGACAGGTAAACTAAGACAGGTCACGGCAGAAATGAGAAACTATAGATTTCACATTCTAGGGATAAGCGAGAGCAGATGGACAGGGGCAGGAAAAGTTAAAACAGCAACAGGAGAAACAGTACTTTAACCTGGAAGACAGGATGGACAGCACAATGAAGGCGTAGCCATTATTCTACAGAAAGGAATAGAAAGGACATTACTGGAATGGAAACCCATCAACAACAGACTGATAAGATTAAGATTGAGAGGGAGATTCACCAACACTACAATAATACAATGCTACGCACCAACGAATGATAGTGATGAGGAGGTCAAGGATGAATTCTATCAAGAACTGCAGAAAGAAATGGAAGACACACCTAGATATGATCTTGTTATAGTAATGGGAGACCTCAATGCGAAAGTTGGTACACACAATACATATAACGAAAGAACAATGGGGAAATGCGGCAGCGGAACAGCAAACGAAAATGGGGATAAACTAATAAGTTTCTGTAGCATTAACAACCTGGTCATTGGAGAAACACTCTTCCCACATAAAGAAATTCACAAATTAACATGGGAATCACCAAATGGTCGGGACAGAAACCAGATAGACCACATCATGGTTAACGGTAGATGGAGACATGCATTACAAGATGTGAAGGTAAGAAGAGGTGCAGATGTGGGAAGTGATCACCATTTAGTAGTAGCAAAACTGAAAGTGAAACTAAGAAGGGCTACACTAACTGTAACTACACAGAAAAGGTTTGACATCAGCAAATTGAAGGACTCCCTTACCAGAAAAAGCTTTTGCGGCCGACATAAAGAAACGATATCAATTTGCAAAAAGTCAGGAAAAGACATTGACTGATGATATAGACCGGAATTTCAACACCATTTCAACAATATACAAAGAAAGCAGCAAATCATGCTTGGAATTCCAGGAAAGGAAGAAGCAAGACTGGATAACACCAGAAACATTAAACACCATAACGATGAGAAAGGAAATGAAAAGAAAGAAAACAGAAGCGAAGTCCCCCAGGTTAAAGCAACTATATAGCGAACAGTACAGTCAGCTGGACAAGGAAGTTAAACGCCAAACCCGAGCCAACAAAAGGAATTTCCTGGACGATCTTGCAAGACAGGCAGAGGAGGCAGCACTGAGAAATGAACAAAGCACAGTATACAAAATAACTAAATTCATCAGCGGAAAACGAGGTGCAAACAATATTACATTAGTAAGAGATAAGCAAGGTAATCTCATCACGACAGCAGAGGAACAGGAAACAAGATAGGCAGAGCACTTCAGAGAAACTCTGAACAAGGAACCACCAGAGACACAATTGAATGTTCCTGAAGCTGAAAACGATCTAGATGTGAATACAGACATTCCACGCAAAGAAGAAACCATCACAGCAATCAAAGGGTTAAAGAACGGCAAAGCTCCGGGCCATGATAACTTAAATGCAGAGCTATTTAAGACAGACCCTGAGTGTAGTGGTTTTGATGGTACTGTATGATTGTTGCGTTACCTAGTGTAATGTATGAGGTCAGCTGTGAAGGCTCCTGAGATAAATGTAGATGTGAATTACAGAAGGCCCTTCTTACTACCACTTACGACCTCAAACATATCTCTTTTACTATTATGAATGTAGCTACGTCAAAAGTCTAGGGTACTGAAATGTAATGTGTTGTAGTAGAATATACAAACACACACAGATAATTAATAAGTCTAATAATATTAATAAAATTCTATAACACACTGAACTAACTCAGGCTGTTTTAGTTTAAATATTAAAATTTTCTTTAAATTTATTTGTTCTGAACCAATGTTTTATTTTGGTCAGAACATATGAAATGTTATGGAGTTATAAATGGAATGCATAAATATATGGCATAATAAAATGGAATGTGTGTACATAAGTATTTTATAAGGCTGGTTAATATTAATTATATTTATAGTGTTTCTGGGAAACTATTACTGGATGTGCAGTTGGGGTGGTGTCATCACACCCACTCTGTGACTAGAACAAGCTTTGTCCGTTGTCTTATAAACTGTAATAAATGTGTTATATCTTTCCAAAATTCAGTATATTTTATGAGGGGGAAATATTTATGGTGGTTTTTGTTGTTTGGCCTAATATCTTTAGGAGTATGGTGAATCCTCAGCAGGCCACTAATCACTCATCTTGTCTGCGAAGATCTGATGCTGGATTCAGGTGGCCCACTCCTCTCGGTAGCTAGAATACAATGGTAGACTGCACCGACACACTGTTTGGCTGCACACACATCTGCTTGTGTAACCTTGATTACTTATGTGGCACTACATTAGTGCCACAACAGAAACTCACAATTCTGAAACAAAATTTGTGCGCTGTGTCAGTAATCTATTTACTGCACCACTCTTACACACAGCACAACACATCAACATTACACAGAATGGGTCAGATCTCTCTGACCACACAGCACATCTTACCCTGTTGTTTTCATATAGTACTAGTTCCCCAAGACTGCATTGCATCTGAGATATGTTCAATAGTTTCCTTTTATTCAATAAGATAGGTGATATGTTCCCACTGATCTCAACAATAGATCCGCCTTCCATAGTCTTAGTTAGGCGTCCATATATTTTATTTGTCTCTAGACCCTGAACTTGGGCTGGGGACCTAGAGCGAACACTTACTTGTCGTAATCATTTTATATGATATGGCAGTATCAATCACTCGAAATATTAAAATATACAAAATAAATGCTTTCATTCTTACCAGAATTCAGAATTGAGAACACAGTTAATTGCTAGCAAAACTCAGCTGAGCTGCTGGCTATATGATGGCGTCCCACTAAATGTATGTAATATCTTCTGGGAAAAACACCACAGGCAATAATCGACTGTGTCCCTGGACAGAATTGTATCAAAATGGCAAAAATGCGCATCTCTGTCCCGCTAATATGATTACATTTGACCAATCACAGACTTCCCCCCTAACTTTTTCAAATCTACAACCAAAAGTCACATTTCAGTCAGATCTCAGTCAAGTATGTATTATTGTCTGTTGGTCCGTCTGTCTCTACTTGGTTTTTTCACAAAAACACACTTGGTTCTACATGCAATACCCTACACAAATCTGCCTCCTAAGTTATTTTTAGCCACAATTCTCCACCTTCCCCCTCTCTTTCATTACAGCTTGATTTTTGCATTTGCGTGTCTCAAGGACGAAAATTTGAAACTTTAGTGACAGTATGAACAGTACAGTCGCTAGTCTGATGTGAACAATACAGTCTTTTGTCAATATCTTCCTTGTTATCTATCCGTCTGTATAATATAAAGTATATTATTTCTCTGCTTAAGATGGGCTATCAAACTAGCTAGGTTTTATATCCCTAACTTTATTATTAAGAAAAAACATATTTTTTTCCCGAGGCTAGTTTTTGAAATTTGTTATCGAGCTTTCTCTATGGCGTTTGCCGCTGAATTCAAATAAAACAACCAAGTATCGTAAAACGTCCAAGAAATGACTGTTTCGAATAAGAGCTAAGGTCTTTTCTGTCCATTTCCTTACGTTGTGTTAACTAGTGGCGTGAATTTTTTTCTCTTTTATTTCTTAAACTACAACTTGCGTCTTTTTGCCGTTAGGTTCAAACACGTGTTCAGTCATATTTTTCCTTTTTTATATCTCAGTTATCCTCTCGTCTACAAGGGTACCGTTTCATCTGCACGTCTAACTAGTTAGTTTAAATGGCGGTGGGAAATGCGGGCATAGGCGAGCATGTATCCTAGTATCTTACGCATTATTTTTATCCCTACAATGTTCTCTTTATAATTGGAGATATTTTAACGTTGTATCACGGTAAATTCATCACAGGTGGGTTAGTAGTAGATTTCATAAGACGCAGGTTTGACACTTTCCCAGATGAGATATGGGAGGAGTTTAGGAAAGAACTAATAAAGACATATGCACAAATTACGGATGCATCGTACGCCAGGAGTCTGCTGAGGAAGATACAACAGCAAGTAGGAGAACCCATTCAAATGTTCAGCGACAGGTTGTTAACAACCTAGCTGAAGAGTAAAATTTATTTGGACTTACAGGAAAACTTATCGTTAACCAACAAGAGGGGAAAAACAGTTTTGTGTGGGTGTATTGTGTGTGTTCGCGCGTAGATGGGTTGTTGTGTGTTGTGGTATACCAATTAAATTACATCTCCTCAGGAAGGACCCACAAAACTTGTCACAGGCCATTGCACTGGCTGCAGCTGAAAAGAACCTCAGAAGAAGGTTGTACCTCAGGCTTGGTAGAGCAGTCACTTGTGAAGAAACACAGGAAGAACCTATGGAGATAGGACATTGTCAACAAAGAAGGATTAAAAAGGGGGGAGGATAGCGGGAGGAATGGAAACGTTTTATAGGTCAAGGCAGGTGGGCCGCAAGCAAAGCGTGTGTTCATGCTTGCAATAGGCTGGGACATACAAGCCTTTGTGCGTAAATATAAAAACCACTAGTGCCGCAGCACTCAGTAAGGAGAGAGGTTGACGTGGCTCTAAAGAAGGTTTCAACAAATTGTACAGACAGTCGGTTACGATACGGGAGCTGGAGAAGTGGACGACGAGGAAAGAAACAAACAGTATATCGATGGTATTGGAAAATTCAACTGCGGATGATTTATTTATTTATATACATGAAAAATGTCTACATCCAATGGTAGACAAATCACATGGTCATTGGTAGGAAAGGAGGACAATGCAAGGAAAGAGTACATCAAGATAGGAATTGGTTTGACAAGGGAGGATGTCAAAAACAAACATGTCCAAAAATACAGAATTAGGGCATACAATAGCAGTAAGAGTACATGTTCCACGTTTTTGGAATAGCAACTATGGATCAGGACATTGGGACAGCTTGAATAGGAGAAGAACTAGAATAGATGTGAGGAATTTTATTTGGAGAAAATACGTTGAGGACAAGGAAACTCCAATAGAAATAAACAACATCAATGTTGGTAACCAACAGAAGTGCCAAATAAGGACACAGAACGGGTACAAAATGAAAGTAGAACCGCTAGGAGTGTGGAGAAAGATAATAACATCTTCCCATCAAAATATCACAACAAAACAAGGTAATAGGAATAGACCATGGTCAAGCCAAGGTAAAACAACAGTCCAGAAGCAGAAAAACATACAGAGAGACATGGACAGTCTTGGTGCACAAACAGAAACAACTACGAATATGGCATAGAGGAGACAACTGGGTAGTCCAAATGACTAAGAGCGACGAGGAAATAGATATTATTTCCAGTGACATCATAGATAGCGACGGCGGTAGACCAACACTAGCGCGGGAACAGATTGTTACGAGAGCACAAGTCCATGCAGAACCGGGAACAACATCTGATCGGTTAACCCCAACCCCCCAAATTTTAAACAGGGAACAAGAGGAGATGGGCACATATAGGCCAGAAGAAGACAGGATACAAGTATGGCAGGATACAGAGAGTAAACAGTACAATGAGATTCTAGAAGACACGACAGGAATAAGGGAAACAATGGAATAATGTTGAAACAGAAATAGACGCACCGTACAAACATACGAGAGATGCAGAACAAAGAAACAGAGCACAGGAGCAGCAGCTATTCAAACAAATGGAACAACAGATAGAGACTAAACAACAAAGTGATACAAATCAAACTCAGAACATAGAGGACACATCAGCTAAACATTCAGATTCGCAGGAAGAGATGGAGTTAGGGAATATAAGAGGGAAGAAGAGACAGCGGATTACAGAAGGCGTCTAGCAAAGTTGAGACATGTAGATGAGGTAAGACTGAGGAGGAAGAATAAGGTAAGAAATAGTGGTGCAGCGGAGGTGAAGGACATAAAGGCAATTGTTCAATATATTGACAGGAAGTTTGAGAAATTGAAAAAGGAGAAGCGTAGTCATAGAGAAGTACAAAAAAATGAACAAGATAGAAAGACAAAGGGAACGGGTCAATGGGAAATAGACAGTGTCGACCAGGGAAGGTCGAGGAAAAAACTAAGATGAAGAAAGAAATAATGACAGAACAAAAATAGAAGAGTTAACTGCACTTTGTGCAGATTTAGAGAGGAAGTTGGAAGAGTTAGAAAGCAAACAGGAAATGAATAGACAGACATCAGAGAAAACGGAAGATATAACAGCACCTGGGGCAAGCGATGATATAAAGAAAGCCACAGAGAAGGCGAAGCAGAAAGAGGAAGAAGTTCAGAAACATGAAAGTAGTAGAACTACAGATCGAAGAGACTACCGATCTAAGAGTAGAGATACTATGGAGGCAAGTAGGGATACGGGTCGAAGAGAATACCGATCCAAGAGCAGAGAGGCGAACAATAGGAGACATATGAATCGAGGAGAATACCGATTCAGAACTAGAGAGAGCGAGGAGAATAGGAGAGATAATAGTAGAGAAAGAAGGAGGGATACGGATAGAAGGGATTTCCGATCCAAGAGCCGAGATAGGCTGAGAAATAGAAGTGAGGATAGAAGAGATATGGGTCGACGGGAATACCTATCCAAGAGTCCAGAGGGACTAGATACACTGAGAAATAGAACACATACGGATCGACGTGATTACCGATCTAAGAGCCGGGAGGCTAGAAAAGACGAAGAAAGAAGAAATACAGATCGAGGGGATTACCGATCTAAGAGCCGGGAGGCTAGAAAGGAGGAAGAGAGAGGAAATACGGATCGAAGGGAGTACCGATCCAAGAGCCGAGAGGCTAGAAAGGGAGATAGAAATAGGAGTAGTAGTATGAGAGATACTAGGAGTACAAGTCGAGGTAGCGACAAATTAAAGAGTAAAGAGTCTGAGAGGAACCCAGGGAGTACGAGAAGGGAAGAAATGGAAGATAGAGAGAAACCGAGGCAAACGGTTGATGAAGTAAGAAGTAAGGAAGTTGAGAGAAACTCGGGAGATACGAGACATAGAAAGGTAGAGAGGAAACAAAGTATTGATGAAGTCAGAAGAGAAGAGCAGATTCAAGATATTGATAAACAGATAGAGTTAGAAGCGCTTAGAGCCAGAGAGGCTAGGATGATGGAGATGATAAAGTTGATGAATAAGTTAACATAGGAGGAGGCTATGGGAGGAGACATAGCATATGTTAAACGGAACAAGATGGCGGCGATAGCTGAGCCTTCAGAAGGCTAAGTATAATTGGTCTGTACCGCACACACATGAGAGAACTGAGTACACCTGACCAATAGGGTACTGCAGTAGAGGAGACGAGTAAAGGAGAGGTAAGAAGTAGAGGTCATAGGAGAATGGCAGACTATAGTTGGTAAGCCGTGGTGACGACGGCAGGAACAGTGGAGATAGAGGTTGGAGAAGCCGTAGAGCAGAACACGGCAGAAACATGGAGTATTATGTTGAAATGGGAGAAATATGGAGTTACATATTTGAGCAGTCGTAGAGGAAGACGGAAAGAATAATAGAGATTTTGAGAAACCGTTGAGGAGGACGGCGGTTTTATGGGGTTTTCTGGGAGAAATATGGAGAAATAAGGGAAAAGTGAGATTTTGAGAAGCCGTGGAGCAGGACGGCAGAAATATGGACAAATTGGAAGAATAGAGAAAAATGACGTATGGAGAAATATTGAGTCGGAGATTTTGATGAAAGAAGGAGAGAAGTAGAAATTGCAGCGGGAGTCTAGTTGTTTGGAAACTAGATGCAATCATTCTACACTGAACATAAAAGTGAGCTGAGTAGGTCCGAACGATGGACTACTGCAGTGGTGGAAGAGACGAGGAAAGAGGCAGGGAAGCCATAGATTAAGGGAGAGAGACGTAGATGGGAGGAATTGAGAAGTCACAGAGAGGAGACGAAAGGGAATTACGAGACAACTAAAGGAGTATTGGAGAAACTATAGAGAATATGGCGGTACATGAGGGCCATAGGGAAATGGCGAAGATATAGAGAAAATTGGATAATTAGAAGTGATAGTCTAGAGGGAGCTGATAACGGAGTTGAGGAAGGTGCAGAAAATTTTTCGGCAGTTGCCAGAGTCTTGTGAAGACTTTGCGGGAAGCGAGGCTTCTCCAAGTTATAAGAAATAGAGAGTTATAGGGAGACCAAAAAGGAAGAATAATGAGAGATAGAAAAACTAAGGAAATGAGAATAGAGGAGAGAATAATTATGTTGAGGAAACAGTACACATTGGTATATGGTTATAGGTTTCTTTTAACCACAAGGGAAGATGGAAATGAAATATAGAAGACACATGACAAGTACGGAAAGCCATAGACAGCAACAGCATATATATTTGAAGAAGAAATAAGTAAACGTTCTGGAGAGAACGAAAGAGAGGGAATCAGAGATGAGGATAGACGATAGACATGGATAGTAAGAAAAAGTAAATGCACAAGGAGGAAAAATATGCAACTAGGTAGTACGATTAATGAGATAAGCAGAATTTCAAGATAAATCGCGTAGGCGGGATAATAAACTTGGGAGTATAAATAAAAGGGATGGTAAATGGCTAATGAAGTTAGAAAGGTCTAGTAAGAGTAGTAAAGGAGCAAACGACAAGGTGTATTATGAAATGAGTTATACAAGGTGTAATATGAAATGAATTGCATTATGTGCAAGTTGTAATATGAAAAGAGTTGTATTCAGTAACATGTATAATATGAAAACAGTTCCATGATGGAAAATGTATACTATGAAATGGAAATGGTAGACAGGAAGATGAGTGAGGTTGATTAGAAGGGGAGAATGGTGGGTCTCATTGGGACAGATGTTGATGAAGAGAGGGACGGAGTTCGTGATGGAAGAGGGAATGAAGAGTGAGTGGAGATGTTTTCTAGGAAATTTTCTTTGTGCGAGAAATTTTTTTTTTAGAGGGGGAGATGTGTGAACGGTGGTTAGGTTTTAGTGAGTTGAGAAAAAAAAATATGCACGGGAAAGTCGAGATGCGTGAACACAGTTTGGGGGGAACAGAGAATGTGAGAACGGGGTTGTTTAGGGCAGTTGTTATTGAGACGCGCTAGGCGTAGGAAGAGAAAAGGGTTTTCTCGCAAGTGTAAAAGTTAGATTTGATAAACGCGCTCAGCGTAAGATGTGTGTGAGAAAAACATACTCAGCATAGGTGATCAGCAACATGTGCTGTGAATAAAAGACAGATAGAAAAACGCTCAGTATATTAATGATCATAAATTAGTGTACGTTAGTATTTTGTGGTGATAGTATTTATTCTGAGGACAAGATAGTTGTGAAAGAAAAGGTGTATTTCGATTGAGAACAAAACAAGGTATGTTGAACATTTTTGATCTATCAGTAGCAAGTATAGCTCAGCAGACCAGGTCTGAGCAGCGAAGAATAATAGACGAAATCTTGGCAAAGTGACAGCCCTGGTGGTAAGGCCAGTTTTCTCTCAGTGAGATATACCAAGAGACATATGAAAAGAAACGTAAAAAAATAAACAGTCAGTACAGAAGAGAGACAAGAAGTTTCTATCTGAAGAATTAAATAACATTGTGATGGCTGAAATAAGCAAGTAGTAAGAAGACAAGAAAATTGCAGTTTTGAATATTGAATACTTTTGTTGCTGAAGAAGCTGTTGTTATGAAAGACTGCTAACCTTGTTAATAAAGTTCGACCTTTGACATCTTCACTGCTATTACTCAGGTACATTCGTTTGAATCAACAGAGAGTATGAGAAACTATTTTGTCAGTCTGAGAGAAGGAAGTTTGTCACATTTACCTTACTAAACACTATCTACTGACAGGGCAGTGGTCCGAACCTTAAAATACGATACACGGCCACAATATTACCTAACTATCCTGACCGCCTATCAGCAAGAATGACTCACTAGTCTATGTTACAACACGGGTAGGGGTTTTCCTCCATCTCCAACCGAGAAGGGTTGGTGTTGGTGGTATGAGTCATCCTACCGTCATACAGAATAACCAAGAGTTAAACAAATACGAACTAGGACGCATTAGAATATTAAAAAAAAAACCCAAATTAATAAATGGGACAAGAAGTGGGGCGAGTTGAAAATAAAAATTAACAATAACTCATCACTGACACACCTCTTTGTGCGTGCAAAGCGGGTGGATGTCTAACAAACTTTTCATGTTGGCATTCAAGGAAGCTAAAAGTGCCCTGGTCTCTTTGATGTGTGGGTGAAAACAAGGAACTCTGTGCTTCTCTAAGTTTTCCAGATACATTTCTAGCCGAAGAAGTCTCTCTGTAGCATGCGGTTAGTTTCTGTGACCCTGGTCGCTCGGTAAACTCTCGTTCTTTCATGTCCAGCCGCCTTCGACCTTTCATCCTGAACAGGGGCGAGCATCGAACGCGAGATCGTAAACACTCTTACGACTGTCTTACGTTTCATCCGCACACGTGCGGGAAAGCGTTCGTCGATCTCCGACATTCTGTCTCACTATTAAAGTTCATGTCTCTATCATTCACCACCAGTAACCCCAGACCTAAGGGTCTTTTATATTTGGACATGCGCCCTATTATAACCGACTGGGTTGAACAGGACGCGCCTCACCAAAACGATGCAAAACTTTATGAAAAGAAAAAAAAAACAAATTCACCACCAGTTGTCGATTCTTGGATTGTGTCGTCTAGTGACGTTGTTGAGTTGAAAGCTAACAATTGTTAGAGAGTGTAAATCGGAATTCCTCGATTTGATCAGCACATTTACGTAGTCGATTTTTCTCCCTCTGGGAGTTTACTTTCCTTGATAGATTAATAATAGAGAGCCAGGAGACTTAATTACTTTAATTCTTCCTATATATATATATATATATATATATATATATATATATATATATATATATATATATATATATATATATATATATATATACATACATATATCCGTGGCGTCTGTGGCCTAATGGATATGAACGCAGTTTCATAATCCAGATATACCAGGTTCGAAACCTGCTGCAGGCGGTTTGGTAGCAGATCGCTTTGTGTGGATTTTTAACAATGGTATAAGCGCCGTACCGTTCAGAAAGCAATGGCAAACTACTGAACGTAAAAATTGCCTAGATAAATCACAAACAGCCAATAAAAGCTGGGGTTGATTGCCACGTCCTGTAAAGGATAAGCAACTAACTTTATATATATCCACGTGAATACGACTGTCAGGAGTGGGGGAACAATAATAATGTGACATGTACACACCACTGTAGGCTGGTAAAATGGTAATCTGGATTTTGCAAGTCCAGTATTTATATTTAAAGTCCTCCAATATCATCGGCGAATTCACGCTTGTAAATGAAATGGATACGACCAAGAAAAGAAAAGAAAAAGAGCGCTGGACACCCTTGGGATCAGGTCTGCGAAAAATACAAGAAAACATTTGTGCAAAAAATGCTACTATTCTATGTAGATATCTATATATACAAGTATACCGACGGGGACAAGACGATCTCTCATCCTCTCTGTCAGTCATAAGTTCAAAAGACACACGGTGTTTCCTTACACCTACACGCTTGTAGACATCGCTGGCCGCTAATCTGGGTCGGACCGAGCTTATGATAGCTCGCCCGCCCCTTCTCTCGGCTGGCGGTCAGTGTACGATGTTAAATATTATTTAATTTACCATACGCACCTCCTTACAACAATAATCGCCTGTCATTAAATAGCTATAAATTGTCGGTGTCTGTGAGTTTGTCGTATGGCATTTTAAAAATAGACGCTATAATAACAAAAATAACATGAAATATAAACATATATTCTATACTCCCGCTATCAGTCACCTAACGCCTATAAGGTCCGGTCTGCTTAACTGTCGAGTTTATCTCTCTCTCCTGGGGAGTTTAAGTGCCGCGTCCGTCTACACTGTAAACATAATTACCGTCTCGTCTCAGTGAGTTAGCGGTCGGGTGGTGGACTAACATTTTAATTGAATATCTTGTATGAATATCGCTACACGTTACTTTATTTAATCCGCCTTACTAGCAAGAAGGAAAAACAATCTAAGCCAAGTATTTTTTACTGTATGTTTAAGTATTTGAGTGTTTAACTTTAAATGCTATCACCGTAAAATACTTCTAACACTTGGCACTATTTACCAGAAAATTCAGAATGAAAATCTACACGAATCACTTTTTGTGTGTGTGTCTTTAAACAACAATAAAATCCAGAGAAAAATGGTTATGGCTGCGAGCTAGACTTTTCAAATTCTGACTGACAAACTGATCGCTGGGTTAAAAACACAGTCATATATATATATATATATATATATATATATATATATATATATATATATATATATATATATATATATATATATATATGTGACGTACATTTTATATGCTGTTACTTATGTTCTTATATCTAGCTATTAAATAGCTTCGTCCACAAGTTTTTATTACCGTCCGTCGCATTGCGGCAGAGACGACGTCACTAATCAGTATGCAAGAGAGGTCAAAAGGTGGGCGAATGATAGCGAAGGGTTCAGGGGGCATTAGTGGATGTGTCGTGGAACAGGGAGGAGGCTGTGTGAATTGCTCGGAGATATTTCAGATGTCGGTGTGTTTGATAGATATGTTCTGAAGTAAGTCTGTTCATCCTGGAATGACAGAGTGCCTGATTCATTCACAGGATAGGTAAAGGAGTGAATAGAAATGATATAGTGATGTTTAAAGACGGAAGACGGGCGATGTTCCCGGTTCTTATATATTCGTATGTTCATAGAGATACAGCTGATTACAGGACTGGATCTCGACATTTACTGACAGACTGTTATATGCCAGAATCTGTGTTTACTCTATGCCATGGGAGTTATGTGTAGTGGAAGAGGTCTTACAAGTAATACTTCACTGGAGCATACGTTTTATCCATAATAAACATGTAGGTGATGTGCATAAGCTGATCGAAGAATTTTATTCATTGGCGGAAAATATCAATTTACCAGCAGTCACTATTTCAAGTGAGCGACTTCTGCAAGTCTACAATCAAATTCAAAATGTAGTCCTGTCAGACCGGAGTGTAGGGAAGGACTAGTGACGAATCGTTTTACATTGCTGTGGGGTGCTTCAGAGCTGCACATCAATTTCTTAGCACCATATCTCAGGCCAGGAAGGAGACTGTTTTATTTTCATACAAAATAAGTGCGATTTTTTACATCTTTCGGTCTGTGTTCATGAATATTTTGGTTGGATCTCCATCAGCTCTGATGTTTGTTTTCCTTTTTTAATGTATTAATATATGGAATTCTTGTATAAGCGGGCAAGGTTGGCTCGGCTGTCTTGTTGTGTGATACATCTCGCCGTAAAGCGGGCACACACAAATTGTCTATAGGTACTGTGTGGTGATCATAATCTGTTAGATCATTACAATTATTATTAATTTTTTTTTTCTTCTTTATTATTTTCGGACTTGTTTTAATGTTGGTCTTTGTCATATTCTGTTGATTATTGTAATTTTTCGTCTTTAGTGGTCGTGCTCTGTTTATCGAATCTGACCATCAATTCAGTTGATTCATGTATTAAATCACCTCTGTTTCCAACTCTCTTCTCCATGAAAATGATGAGGCGAACATGGAAAGAACTTGAGATGATGGCACGTGACAGGAGGACTTGGCATGTGTTTGTTGAAGGCCTATGCTCCTTTGGGAGTGGAGGGTTATGAATGAATGAATGTATTAAATGGTGGATCTTCTACTGATCACGTTTTTTTTTTCATTACCTGTTAAAACTTTTATACCTTATTTTTCTTTATACCTTAGTATTGCCCTTGTTATGCTTGATCTGTTGTATATATATATATATATATATATATATATATATATATATATATATATATATATATATATATATATATATATATATATATATATATATATATATATATATGTATATATATATATATATCTTAAATTGTATTGTCTTGGTTGCTCCTTTGGAAATATATTACTGTATCCTTTGGAAATAGTGCAAAATTGTTCAGTTCTGATATTGAGTATAAGGCAATTTGTTGAAAAGTCATATAATTTTATTTAAGAGTTGTTATTTGTGTACCTGATTGATTATATCAGGGTATCTCAACATGTCTCGGCTAGAACATTTTGTCACCGTGGGTGAAAGACTTGGGATTCAAGCGAAGGCCTTGAAAGAGTTTGCGTTAGAGCAGGTGGCTAAGGAAGAGAAAAAAAAATTAGAACAAGAATTAGCTGAGATGAGAAGGCGGGAAGACAGAGAAGCAGCTGAGAAAAAATTAGAGCAAGAATTAGCGGAGAAGAGGAGGCAAGATGAAAAAGAACAAAAGCTAGCCCAGTTTGAGCATGAGCAAAAAATGGCTGAAATTCAGCTTCAAAAGCTTAAACTTGAGAATGAGAACAAACCGGTGGAGAGCACTAATCAGGGCACAACAAAAAGGGATCATGGGTGTCCTTTTAAGGTTCATTTACCTAAATTTCATCCATCCGATGACATATCGTGTTACTTGAATAGGTTTCAGACAATTTGTCAGGAACATAAACTGGACAAATCTGAATGGCCTAGTAAATTAATGTCATTATTTTCAGGTGAAGCTCTTACAGCTATCTGCACTTTGGATGATGCCTCTAGAAGTGACTATGATTCTATAAAGGCATTATTATTGAAAAAATTCCAGCTGGATACTCACGGTTATAGATTAAAATTCAAAACTTTATTGCCTGACTCGGCCAAGGACTTCGCAGAATACATTGCATCTATCAAGCTTACTTTTCAGAGATGGATTGAACTGTCACAAATCGATCATACTTTTGAGTCGCTTATGGATCTCATGCTAAGAGATAAGGTTCTCTCTTCAGTCAGTCTAGAATTTTTGACCTATCTCCAAGAGAGGGATCCGCAAACCATTGCTGAAATGGAAATTTTGGGGCGACGTTTCATGACCGCACATCCTGGGAGGAATATAAGCAACTCAAACATCAAGGAGGCATTACCAGTTGCCTCAGCAAAAGCTATATATACAAGAAATCAAAAACAGGGACCACCTGATAATGCTTCAGGCTGGGGAAGAAATTTTAGCCGGAATGCCGGAACCTTCAGGGGTCGGTATAACTTTGCATACAGACCATTTCGACCACATAGCCAGGAAAATATGCCTCAACAACAATGTAATGGACCAAACAGAGGCTGGACCAGAACTCAGAGTTCCTATTCTAACAGAGGAAGATCAAATTATAATAATGATTGTAATTACCAGAACAACTGGAATAATCAGCACTACAGAGACTCTCGACCCCCACATAGGGCTAATGCTGCTGTTGAACAAAACAACCAGTCAGTTGCTTGGAATCAAGGGTATGAGACCACGTCGCATGCCAATGCATGCAGTGTTGATCTTTCTAATAAAGCAAATTGCTCTGCTTGCAACACTCTTTTTCAAACAGATGAAGTATCCAGATTAATTTGTGGTCACCCTCTACCAGTACTTGCTTCTCATGATGGAAAAGGTTCACTTAAATTTTGCAGGGGCTTTGTTAATCATAGACTTGTTTCCGTCCTCATGGAAACGGGATGCACTACCGTAGGGGTGCGACAATCTCTGGTTGATAACTCATGTTACACAGGTAAACAGGTGAAATGTGTTACCTTCGGGGGCACAGTTGAATATTATAAAACTGCCTTTGTTTACATAAACACACCTTACTTCACAGGGAATGTTCTTGCTTGTATGTTGGAAAATCCAGTCAGCGAGTTGATTCTGGGGAACCTCCCTGGGCTGAAGGAGTGCTCAGATGATGATATTAAAAGTTGGGAAAACCAGCATTTAGTGACTGCTAATGCAGTTACTACACGGGCGCAGGCTCAGGCAGAGGCCAATGATAGTACGGCATCAGGGAATGAGGATGATGACAATTTACAAGTTTCACTTGTCAGTAAAGAGTCATTCATTACTATGCAACATAATGATGACTCATTGAAAATAATTTTCAAGGTTGCTAGAAAAGATGATGTTGTGTACAACGAGAGGGCGATTCACTGGTACACCATCAAAAATGGTATTCTAATTAGAAATTTTAATGATGCTAATTCTGAGAAAAAAAACAGATCATGGTGCCAACTAATTTTAGACCTTTTATTTTGCAACATGCCCATGATGTCAACTGTGCAGGCCATTTGGGGATAGCTCGTACTAAACAAAGAGTGCTGTCCAATTTTTTCTGGCCTGGGGTCACCAAAGATGTGAAAACTTTTTGTAGAACTTGCAAGACATGCCACAGCGTGGCTGCGAAAGGTGCATATCACAAAGCACCTATACAGGCCTTTGATATCTCTAACAGACCATTCGCTAAGATGGCAATTGACATCATAGAACCATTACCAGTAGTATCAGCAAGAGGCCACAGATTCATTCTTACGTGCATTGGCATGTGCACACGGTGGCCTGAAGCGATACCACTTAAGAACATCACAACTAGAGATGTTGCTGATGCACTCATGATCATTTTCAGTAGATTGGGGTTTCCGGAGGAAATACTATCAGACAGAGGTAGACAATTTACATCAGAAGTTATGGCACAGGTTATGAAGGATTTTCAAATTGAGAGGTCTCTAAGCAGTGCCTATCACCCAGAAGGTAACGGCACAGTAGAACGATTCAATAAGACACTCAAACAGATGTTGGGTAAGGTTACCTCACAATGTCCACAGGACTGGGACAGAATTTTACCAGCTGTTTTGTTCGCCTATCGGGAAATCCCAAACGAACAAACTGGGTTTTCGCCATTTGAATTAATTTTTGGGGCAAAGCCTAGAGGTCCCATGTCGATCTTAAAACAGCTTCTCGTGGGCTCCGAGTTGTCAGAGGAGGTTCAATCCTCTTATGAATATGTTGTAAATCTACGAAAAAATATTGTGGAAGCATGCCTGATAGCAATGGATGCTTCTGAGAGAGCAAAAGAAAAAACCAGACTATTCACTAATGAGAAGAGAAAATTACGCTTATTGTGGCCTGGGGATGAAGCATATGTGCTTCTCCCTACAAAAGAGAATAAACTATTAATTGCATGGAGAGGACCGT
Organism: Oreohelix idahoensis; assembly: GCA_024509875.1. Taxonomy (NCBI): domain Eukaryota; kingdom Metazoa; phylum Mollusca; class Gastropoda; order Stylommatophora; family Oreohelicidae; genus Oreohelix; species Oreohelix idahoensis. Next base: position 509,457 of record JAMPIV010004126.1, on the reverse strand, counting down.
ATAAAGTGGTTTCACAGTTAACTGATGTTGATTATATTGTGGATATAAAGGGTCAACATAGAACATTTCACATCAACATGCTCCAAAAATTCCATTCTCGACCTGGTAATCTTCAACCAATTTTCGAGGCCATTGATGCGTCTGACTCAAACTATTCCTCACTTGCTGTAATTCATGATGAGGAGTCTTCATTCGAAGATGTCTCTCTGCCATTATCTTTTGTTCCGCTTCAAGCATCAGAGTCTTGGAGGGACGTTTCTATATCTCCAGATCTATAAGTCGACCAACACACTCAAATTTATACTCTGTTACAATCCTATCAGGATGTGTTGACTGAGATCCCAGGTAGTACTGATGTCATCGCTCATGACATTCTACTTCAAGATCAAACACCTATCCGGATAAAGCCATATCCCATACCAATTCATTTTCAGGCTCAAGTGGATAAGGAAATTGATAACATGCTTAAAATGGGTATTATAGAACCATCTCAATCACCTTACTCATTTCCTCTAGTGATTGTTAGGAAAAAAGATAAGTCCATTAGAATCTGTATAGACTTCCGTCGTCTTAACGGTATAACTTCTACTGATGCAGAACCTATGCTTGTTCTTGATTCCTTACTGGAAAAGATGTCTGATGCCACATATTTCAGTAAACTTGATCTTTCAAAAGGCTACTGGCAGATTCCCTTAACAGATAGATCTAAGCCTTACACTGCCTTTGCCACTCCTAATGGATTATATCAGTGGACTCATATGTGTTTTGGGCTAGTGAACGCACCGGCAACGTTTGTCCGGATGATGAGATTCCTATTTGCTGGTCGGCCTGATATCATAACATATATCGACGATATCTGTCTCTTCCACAATTCTTGGCAGGACCATATCTTAGGTCTTCAGTCTTTATTGGACATTCTACGCAGTCACCACCTCACTGCTAGACCTTCAAAAGTCCAGATCGGCTATAAAGAAATTTCTTTTTTGGGACATAGAATTTCTCAAGGATTCTTGAAAACAGATGATGACACTGTCTCAAAAATTCTTAATCTTGAGGTTCCTAAAACAAAAAAACAAGTCATGAGTTTGTTAGGTCTAATCAACTTTTACAGGAAATTCATTCCTCGTTTCTCGGAATTAACTTCCATTTTGTCATCTTTGCTGAAAAAGGGATGTCCTAACAAAATAGTCTGGACACAGCCATGCCAAGATGTATTAAACCGTATTAAATTTTCATTTTCAAAGGCACCAATATTGAAACTGCCTAATCCATTTATCTCCTTTACTCTCAGGTGTGATGCATCTCAATATGCGATAGGAGCGTCTTTGATGCAACTCCACAACAATATTTTACACCCAGTGTGCTATGTGAGCCGCAAGTTATCTTCAACAGAAGCGAAATACCCCATTCTGGAAAGAGAGCTCCTAGCTATATCATGGAGTGTTGCCAAACTCCAGAAATACTTGATTGGGGCACCATTTGTCATCGAGACAGACCAGAGGGCTCTAGCTTATCTACAAAATGCTAATTTTTCAAACCAGCGAACAGCTAGATATGCCCTAAGTCTACAGCCATACTCTTACACGATCCGGGCGATCAAGGGTTCCGAGAACAATCTTGCGGACGTCTTGTCACGCTGTACAACCATCTAGGACTGGTTTGATACATCACGGAATCCCCCAGATGGAGAGAATTTGTTATATTCCAGTTGGTTGTCTTCGACAATCTACAGGTACACATATATTTGCCACATTTGACTATCTTTATGTTCATTCCATGAGACTGTTATTCGCATAGTTCAAGGACTTTGTTTACAGCAACTAGTATGCATGGATACTTGCATTATGTGTTGGTAGGAAACTTTATCGGTGATGGAAATTCAGGGAAAACTACCTAGTGTATAACTTTTTCTCCAAGAGACATTAACCATACTCAGGATTCAGGTACTTCTCAGTACACATTATGAACGAAAGAAACTCTCCAGAGATAATTTATTACCTTTTGTTTGATAAACCATGGACAGGAATCGGTCACTTGAATTAGCTTCATGAACTTGGGAACACTCACAATTTTTGTGCTCAACAAACTTAATAGGGATATTTACCTAATATATTCTTTTTTGGACACATTAATTTTTATTACTATCTTGGGGCTTAGACTTTGATTAATGGACACACATTGTTTAATTAGGAGTATCTCTATGCACTGTCCCTGTCTTCTGCTTTACTAAACTTCTTGCATCTACTGAAGTCTTATACCAGCTGAGCATGTCTTGTTTGCATTGACATTAACTACTTTTACCAAACTACACAGGGTCTTTAGGGCTTATTATGCTTGTCTTAATCATCATGGTATATCATCCATTGAGATTGTAAATAAAGATTCATGTGAGAGAAGAAAACAAAACATAATATGAATGGAAAAAAAAGTAGAAAAACCGAAAACATTATTCTCTTATCATGAAGGTATTACATCATGTACTTCATTGCATGTGTCTTACAACTTTCATATATATTATAATTACTTAATGGTCATCTATAGCAAAATTACTTTGCAATTGTATTAAGGGACAATATTCACTAAGTCTATAACCTGACAGGACTTAGACCAATAGTATGTGACATTAGAGTGAAAATGATTGACAGGTATGGATGAGTTCATATAACACGTAGTCTTAGTTACTGGAAGGCAGGACATCTACTTCTTATGTGTCATATTGTCTCGACTTGAGTAAGACTTAGGCTTTGATATTTTCATATCAATGTCCTCACGTTGTGTTAAATTTGGCTTTCTCATGACAGACACATGGGTTGGAGTACTTCCTGGTCTCCGCTCGTATTATATTTGAACTGTCTACTTGACACTGGAATCTCATTTTATATTTTGTTTACCTACCTCTGAAGTAGAAAAATTTCATTTTTCTCCTCAGACAGGGGAGGGGGGAAGATGTGACGTACATTTTATATGCTGTTACTTATGTTCTTATATCTAGCTATTAAATAGCTTCGTCCACAAGTTTTTATTACCGTCCGTCGCATTGCGGCAGAGACGACGTCACTAATCAGTATGCAAGAGAGGTCAAAAGGTGGGCGAATGATAGCGAAGGGTTCAGGGGGCATTAGTGGATGTGTCGTGGAACAGGGAGGAGGCTGTGTGAATTGCTCGGAGATATTTTTCAGATGTCGGTGTGTTTGATAGATATGTTCTGAAGTAAGTCTGTTCATCCTGGAATGACAGAGTGCCTGATTCATTCACAGGATAGGTAGAGGAGTGAATAGAAATGATATAGTGATGTTTAAAGACGGAAGACGGGCGATGTTCCTGGTTCTTATATATTCGTATGTTCATAGAGATACAGCTGATTACAGGACTGGATCTCGACATTTACTGACAGACTGTTATATGCCAGAATCTGTGTTTACCCTATGCCATGGGAGTTATGTGTAGTGGAAGAGGTCTTACAAGTAATACTTCACTGGATCATACGTTTTATCCATAATAAACATGTTCGTGATGTGCATAAGCTGGACGTTTCTTCAATTCTTGTGCGGATGTTTATGTAGCAAGTTTAAGAACTCTTGTATAATCACTTGGCTACTGCAAATATGTTTTACTCTTCCATGAATTAAATCATTAAACCTAAGAGCAAGTTGGAGAACGCCACAGCTTTTTGGGGGCCAAGTACCGTGGATTTTGAACTCGTAAAGTACATTATTTTAAAACCAGGTCTACAAGCAAATGTTTACCGTAAGTTCGTCCCACTTACGGACAAGGTGAAGGTCACATCTGCTCAGAGCGGTGTTGTAATGGAGGAGAGGAAATTTTTGAAGTAACTTTCGAAATATATTATGAATTAACTGTTCATTATTATCAAGGTGTCGGCAGTGAAAAAATTAAGAAGGCCAGCATTATCGAAGAATTTTATTCATTGGAGGAAAATATCAATTTACCAGCAGTCACTATTTCAAGTGAGCAACTTCTGCGAGTCTACAATCAAATTCAAAATGTAGTCCTGTCAGACCGGAGTGTAGGGAAGGACTAGTGATGAATCGTTTTACATTGCTGTGGGGTGCTTCAGAGCTGCACATCAATTTCTTAGCACCATATCTCAGGCCAGGAAGGAGACTGTTTTATTTTCATACAAAATAAGTGCGATTTTTTACATCTTTCGGTCTGTGTTCATGAATATTTTGGTTGGATCTCCATCAGCTCTGATGTTTGTTTTCCTTTTTTAATGTATTAATATATGGAATTCTTGTATAAGCGGGCAAGGTTGGCTCGGCTGTCTTGTTGTGTGTGATACATCTCGCCGTAAAGCGGGCACACACAAATTGTCTATAGGTACTGTGTGGTGATCATAATCTGTTAGATCATTACAATTATTATTAATTTTTTTTTTCTTCTTTATTATTTTCGGACTTGTTTTAATGTTGGTCTTTGTCATATTCTGTTGATTATTGTAATTTTTCGTCTTTAGTGGTCATGCTCTGTTTATCGAATCTGACCATCAATTCAGTTGATTCATGTATTAAATGGTGGATCTTCTACTGATCACGTTTTTTTTTTCATTACCTGTTAAAACTTTTATACCTTATCTTTCTTTATATCTTAGTATTGCCCTTGTTATGCTTGATCTGTTGTCTATATATATATATATATATATATATATATATATATATATATGTATATATATATATATATATATATATATATATATATATATATATATATATATATATATATATATATATATATATATATATCTTAAATTGTATTGTCTTCGTTGCTCCTTTGGAAATATATTACTGTATCCTTTGGAAATAGTTCAAAATTGTTCAGTTCTGATATTGAGTATAAGGCAATTTGTTGAAAAGTCATATAATTTTATTTAAGAGTTGTTATTTGTGTACCTGATTGATTATATCAGGGTATCTCAACATGTCTCGGCTAGAACATTTTGTCACCGTGGGTGAAAGACTTGGGATTCAAGCGAAGGCCTTGAAAGAGTTTGCGTTAGAGCAGGTGGCTAAGGAAGAGAAAAAATTAGAACAAGAATTAGCTGAGATGAGAAGGCGAGAAGACAGAGAAGCAGCTGAGAAAAAATTAGAGCAAGAATTAGCGGAGAAGAGGAGGCAAGATGAAAAAGAACAAAAGCTAGCCCAGTTTGAGCATGAGCAAAAAATGGCTGAAATTCAGCTTCAAAAGCTTAAACTTGAGAATGAGAACAAACCGGTGGAGAGCACTAATCAGGGCACAACAAAAAGGGATCATGGGTGTCCTTTTAAGGTTCATTTACCTAAATTTCATCCATCCGATGACATATCGTGTTACTTGAATAGGTGTCAGACAATTTGTCAGGAACATAAACTGGACAAATCTGAATGGCCTAGTAAATTAATGTCATTATTTTCAGGTGAAGCTCTTACAGCTATCTGCACTTTGGATGATGCCTCTAGAAGTGACTATGATTCTATAAAGGCATTATTATTGAAAAAATTCCAGCTGGATACTCACGGTTATAGATTAAAATTCAAAACTTTATTGCCTGACTCGGCCAAGGACTTCGCAGAATACATTGCATCTATCAAGCTTACTTTTCAGAGATGGATTGAACTGTCACAAATCGATCATACTTTTGAGTCGCTTATGGATCTCATGCTAAGAGATAAGGTTCTCTCTTCAGTCAGTCTAGAATTTTTGACCTATCTCCAAGAGAGGGATCCGCAAACCATTGCTGAAATGGAAATTTTGGGGCGACGTTTCATGACCGCACATCCTGGGAGGAATATAAGCAACTCAAACATCAAGGAGGCATTACCAGTTGCCTCAGCAAAGGCTATATATATACAAGAAATCAAAAACAGGGACCACCTGATAATGCTTCAGGCTGGGGAAGAAATTTTAGCCGGAATGCCGGAACCTTCAGGGGTCGGTATAACTTTGCATACAGACCATTTCGACCACATAGCCAGGAAAATATGCCTCAACAACAATGTAATGGACCAAACAGAGGCTGGACCAGAACTCAGAGTTCCTATTCTAACAGAGGAAGATCAAATTATAATAATGATTGTAATTACCAGAACAACTGGAATAATCAGCACTACAGAGACTCTCGACCCCCACATAGGGCTAATGCTGCTGTTGAACAAAACAACCAGTCAGTTGCTTGGAATCAAGGGTATGAGACCACGTCGCATGCCAATGCATGCAGTGTTGATCTTTCTAATAAAGCAAATTGCTCTGCTTTGCAACACTCTTTTTCAAACAGATGAAGTATCCAGATTAATTTGGTCATTTTTGGGTCACCCTCTACCAGTACTTGCTTCTCATGATGGAAAAGGTTCACTTAAATTTTGCAGGGGCTTTGTTAATCATAGACTTGTTTCCGTCCTCATGGAAACGGGATGCACTACCGTAGGGGTGCGACAATCTCTGGTTGATAACTCATGTTACACAGGTAAACAGGTGAAATGTGTTACCTTCGGGGGCACAGTGGAATATTATCAAACTGCCTTTGTGTACATAAACACACCCTACTTCACAGGGAACGTTCTTGCTTGTATGTTGGAAAATCCAGTCAGCGAGTTGATTCTGGGTAACCTCCCTGGGCTGAAGGAGTGCTCAGATGATGATATTAAAAGTTGTGAAAACCAGCATTTAGTGACTGCTAATGCAGTTACTACACGGGCGCAGGCTCAGGCAGAGGCCAATGATAGTACGGCATCAGGGAATGAGGATGATGACAATTTACAAGTTTCACTTGTCAGTAAAGAGTCATTCATTACTATGCAACATAATGATGACTCATTGAAAAAATTTTTCAAGGTTGCTAGAAAAGATGATGTTGTGTACAACGAGAGGGCGATTCACTGGTACACCATCAAAAATGGTATTCTAATTAGAAATTTTAATGATGCTAATTCTGAGAAAAAACAGATCATGGTGCCAACTAATTTTAGACCTTTTATTTTGCAACATGCCCATGATGTCAACTGTGCAGGCCATTTGGGGATAGCTCGTACTAAACAAAGAGAGTGCTGTCCAATTTTTTCTGGCCTGGGGTCACCAAAGATGTGAAAACTTTTTTGTAGAACTTGCAAGACATGCCACAGCGTGGCTGCGAAAGGTGCATATCACAAAGCACCTATACAGGCCTTTGATATCTCTAACAGACCATTCGCTAAGATGGCAATTGACATCATAGAACCATTACCAGTAGTATCAGCAAGAGGCCACAGATTCATTCTTACGTGCATTGGCATGTGCACACGGTGGCCTGAAGCGATACCACTTAAGAACATCACAACTAGAGATGTTGCTGATGCACTCATGATCATTTTCAGTAGATTGGGGTTTCCGGAGGAAATACTATCAGACAGAGGTAGACAATTTACATCAGAAGTTATGGCACAGGTTATGAAGGATTTTCAAATTGAGAGGTCTCTAAGCAGTGCCTATCACCCAGAAGGTAACGGCACAGTAGAACGATTCAATAAGACACTCAAACAGATGTTGGGTAAGGTTACCTCACAATGTCCACAGGACTGGGACAGAATTTTACCAGCTGTTTTGTTCGCCTATCGGGAAATCCCAAACGAACAAACTGGGTTTTCGCCATTTGAATTAATTTTTGGGGCAAAGCCTAGAGGTCCCATGTCGATCTTAAAACAGCTTCTCGTGGGCTCCGAGTTGTCAGAGGAGGTTCAATCCTCTTATGAATATGTTGTAAATCTACGAAAAAATATGGTGTAAGCATGCCTGATAGCAATGGATGCTGCTGAGAGAGCAAAAAAAAAAACAGACTATTCACTAATGAGAAGAGAAAATTACGCTTATTGTGGCCTGGGGATGAAGCATATGTGCTTCTCCCTACAAAAGAGAATAAACTATTAATTGCATGGAGAGGACCGTATAAAGTGGTTTCACAGTTAACTGATGTTGATTATATTGTGGATATAAAGGGTCAACATAGAACATTTCACATCAACATGCTCCAAAAATTCCATTCTCGACCTGGTAATCTTCAACCAATTTTCGAGGCCATTGATGCGTCTGACTCAAACTATTCCTCACTTGCTGTAATTCATGATGAGGAGTCTTCATTCGAAGATGTCTCTCTGCCATTATCTTTTGTTCCGCTTCAAGCATCAGAGTCTTGGAGGGACGTTTCTATATCTCCAGATCTATAAGTCGACCAACACACTCAATTTATACTCTGTTACAATCCTATCAGGATGTGTTGACTGAGATCCCAGGTAGTACTGATGTCATCGCTCATGACATTCTACTTCAAGATCAAACACCTATCCGGATAAAGCCATATCCCATACCAATTCATTTTCAGGCTCAAGTGGATAAGGAAATTGATAACATGCTTAAAATGGGTATTATAGAACCATCTCAATCACCTTACTCATTTCCTCTAGTGATTGTTAGGAAAAAAGATAAGTCCATTAGAATCTGTATAGACTTCCGTCGTCTTAACGGTATAACTTCTACTGATGCAGAACCTATGCTTGTTCTTGATTCCTTACTGGAAAAGATGTCTGATGCCACATATTTCAGTAAACTTGATCTTTCAAAAGGCTACTGGCAGATTCCCTTAACAGATAGATCTAAGCCTTACACTGCCTTTGCCACTCCTAATGGATTATATCAGTGGACTCATATGTGTTTTGGGCTAGTGAACGCACCGGCAACGTTTGTCCGGATGATGAGATTCCTATTTGCTGGTCGGCCTGATATCATAACATATATCGACGATATCTGTCTCTTCCACAATTCTTGGCAGGACCATATCTTAGGTCTTCAGTCTTTATTGGACATTCTACGCAGTCACCACCTCACTGCTAGACCTTCAAAAGTCCAGATCGGCTATAAAGAAATTTCTTTTTTGGGACATAGAATTTCTCAAGGATTCTTGAAAACAGATGATGACACTGTCTCAAAAATTCTTAATCTTGAGGTTCCTAAAACAAAAAAAACAAGTCATGAGTTTGTTAGGTCTAATCAACTTTTACAGGAAATTCATTCCTCGTTTCTCGGAATTAACTTCCATTTTGTCATCTTTGCTGAAAAAGGGATGTCCTAACAAAATAGTCTGGACACAGCCATGCCAAGATGTATTAAACCGTATTAAATTTTCATTTTCAAAGGCACCAATATTGAAACTGCCTAATCCATTTATCTCCTTTACTCTCAGGTGTGATGCATCTCAATATGCGATAGGAGCGTCTTTGATGCAACTCCACAACAATATTTTTGCACCCAGTGTGCTATGTGAGCCGCAAGTTATCTTCAACAGAAGCGAAATACCCCATTCTGGAAAGAGAGCTCCTAGCTATATCATGGAGTGTTTTTTGCCAAACTCCAGAAATACTTGATTGGGGCACCATTTGTCATCGAGACAGACCAGAGGGCTCTAGCTTATCTACAAAATGCTAATTTTTCAAACCAGCGAACAGCTAGATATGCCCTAAGTCTACAGCCATACTCTTACACGATCCGGGCGATCAAGGGTTCCGAGAACAATCTTGCGGACGTCTTGTCACGCTGTACAACCATCTAGGACTGGTTTGATACATCACGGAATCCCCCAGATGGAGAGAATTTGTTATATTCCAGTTGGTTGTCTTCGACAATCTACAGGTACACATATATTTGCCACATTTGACTATCTTTATGTTCATTCCATGAGACTGTTATTCGCATAGTTCAAGGACTTTGTTTACAGCAACTAGTATGCATGGATACTTGCATTATGTGTTGGTAGGAAACTTTATCGGTGATGGAAATTCAGGGAAAACTACCTAGTGTATAACTTTTTCTCCAAGAGACATTAACCATACTCAGGATTCAGGTACTTCTCAGTACACATTATGAACGAAAGAAACTCTCCAGAGATAATTTATTACCTTTTGTTTGATAAACCATGGACAGGAATCGGTCACTTGAATTAGCTTCATGAACTTGTGAACACTTACAATTTTTGTGCTCAACAAACTTAATAGGGATATTTACCTAATATATTCTTTTTTGGACACATTAATTTTTATTACTATCTTGGGGCTTAGACTTTGATTAATGGACACACATTGTTTAATTAGGAGTATCTCTATGCACTGTCCCTGTCTTCTGCTTTACTAAACTTCTTGCATCTACTGAAGTCTTATACCAGCTGAGCATGTCTTGTTTGCATTGACATTAACTACTTTTACCAAACTACACAGGGTCTTTAGGGCTTATTATGCTTGTCTTAATCATCATGGTATATCATCCATTGAGATTGTAAATAAAGATTCATGTGAGAGAAGAAAACAAAACATAATATGAATGAAAAAAAAAGTAGAAAAACAGAAAACATTATTCTCTTATCATGAAGGTATTACATCATGTACTTCATTGCATGTGTCTTACAACTTTCATATATATTATAATTACTTAATGGTCATCTATAGCAAAATTACTTTGCAATTGTATTAAGGGACAATATTCACTAAGTCTATAACCTGACAGGACTTAGACCAATAGTATGTGACATTAGAGTGAAAATGATTGACAGGTATGGATGAGTTCATATAACACGTAGTCTTAGTTACTGGAAGGCAGGACATCTACTTCTTATGTGTCATATTGTCTCGACTTGAGTAAGACTTAGGCTTTGATATTTTCATATCAATGTCCTCACGTTGTGTTAAATTTGGCTTTCTCATGACAGACACATGGGTTGGAGTACTTCCTGGTCTCCGCTCGTATTATATTTGAACTGTCTACTTGACACTGGAATCTCATTTTATATTTTGTTTACCTACCTCTGAAGTAGAAAAATTTCATTTTTCTCCTCAGACAGGGGAGGGGGGAAGATGTGACGTACATTTTATATGCTGTTACTTATGTTCTTATATCTAGCTATTAAATAGCTTCGTCCACAAGTTTTTATTACCGTCCGTCGCATTGCGGCAGAGACGACGTCACTAATCAGTATGCAAGAGAGGTCAAAAGGTGGGCGAATGATAGCGAAGGGTTCAGGGGGCATTAGTGGATGTGTCGTGGAACAGGGAGGAGGCTGTGTGAATTGCTCGGAGATATTTTTCAGATGTCGGTGTGTTTGATAGATATGTTCTGAAGTAAGTCTGTTCATCCTGGAATGACAGAGTGCCTGATTCATTCACAGGATAGGTAGAGGAGTGAATAGAAATGATATAGTGATGTTTAAAGACGGAAGACAGGCGATGTTCCTGGTTCTTATATATTCGTATGTTCATAGAGATACAGCTGATTACAGGACTGGATCTCGACATTTACTGACAGACTGTTATATGCCAGAATCTGTGTTTACCCTATGCCATGGGAGTTATGTGTGTAGTGGAAGAGGTCTTACAAGTAATACTTCACTGGATCATACGTTTTATCCATAATAAACATGTTCGTGATGTGCATAAGCTGGACGTTTCTTCAATTCTTGTGCGGATGTTTATGTAGCAAGTTTAAGAACTCTTGTATGATCACTTGGCTACTGCAAATATGTTTTACTCTTCCATGAATTAAATCATTAAACCTAAGAGCAAGTTGGAGAACGCCACAGCTTTTTGGGGGCCAAGTACCGTGGATTTTGAACTCGTAAAGTACATTATTTTAAAACCAGGTCTACAAGCAAATGTTTACCGTAAGTTCGTCCCACTTACGGACAAGGTGAAGGTCACATCTGCTCAGAGCGGTGTTGTAATGGAGGAGAGGAAATTTTTGAAGTAACTTTCGAAATATATTATGAATTAACTGTTCATTATTATCAAGGTGTCGGCAGTGAAAAAATTAAGAAGGCCAGCATTATCGAAGAATTTTATTCATTGGAGGAAAATATCAATTTACCAGCAGTCACTATTTCAAGTGAGCAACTTCTGCGAGTCTACAATCAAATTCAAAATGTAGTCCTGTCAGACCGGAGTGTAGGGAAGGACTAGTGATGAATCGTTTTACATTGCTGTGGGGTGCTTCAGAGCTGCACATCAATTTCTTAGCACCATATCTCAGGCCAGGAAGGAGACTGTTTTATTTTCATACAAAATAAGTGCGATTTTTTACATCTTTCGGTCTGTGTTCATGAATATTTTGGTTGGATCTCCATCAGCTCTGATGTTTGTTTTCCTTTTTTAATGTATTAATATATGGAATTCTTGTATAAGCGGGCAAGGTTGGCTCGGCTGTCTTGTTGTGTGATACATCTCGCCGTAAAGCGGGCACACACAAATTGTCTATAGGTACTGTGTGGTGATCATAATCTGTTAGATCATTACAATTATTATTAATTTTTTTTTTCTTCTTTATTATTTTCGGACTTGTTTTAATGTTGGTCTTTGTCATATTCTGTTGATTATTGTAATTTTTCGTCTTTAGTGGTCATGCTCTGTTTATCGAATCTGACCATCAATTCAGTTGATTCATGTATTAAATGGTGGATCTTCTACTGATCACGTTTTTTTTTTTTCATTACCTGTTAAAACTTTTATACCTTATCTTTCTTTATATCTTAGTATTGCCCTTGTTATGCTTGATCTGTTGTCTATATATATATATATATATATATATATATATATATATATATATATATATATATATAATATATATATATATATATATATATATATATATATATATATATATATATATATATATATATATATATATATTAAAAATTGTATTGTCTTCGTTGCTCCTTTGGAAATATATTACTGTATCCTTTGGAAATAGTTCAAAATTGTTCAGTTCTGATATTGAGTATAAGGCAATTTGTTGAAAAGTCATATAATTTTATTTAAGAGTTGTTATTTGTGTACCTGATTGATTATATCAGGGTATCTCAACATGTCTCGGCTAGAACATTTTGTCACCGTGGGTGAAAGACTTGGGATTCAAGCGAAGGCCTTGAAAGAGTTTGCGTTAGAGCAGGTGGCTAAGGAAGAGAAAAAATTAGAACAAGAATTAGCTGAGATGAGAAGGCGAGAAGACAGAGAAGCAGCTGAGAAAAAATTAGAGCAAGAATTAGCGGAGAAGAGGAGGCAAGATGAAAAAGAACAAAAGCTAGCCCAGTTTGAGCATGAGCAAAAAATGGCTGAAATTCAGCTTCAAAAGCTTAAACTTGAGAATGAGAACAAACCGGTGGAGAGCACTAATCAGGGCACAACAAAAAGGGATCATGGGTGTCCTTTTAAGGTTCATTTACCTAAATTTCATCCATCCGATGACATATCGTGTTACTTGAATAGGTGTCAGACAATTTGTCAGGAACATAAACTGGACAAATCTGAATGGCCTAGTAAATTAATGTCATTATTTTCAGGTGAAGCTCTTACAGCTATCTGCACTTTGGATGATGCCTCTAGAAGTGACTATGATTCTATAAAGGCATTATTATTGAAAAAATTCCAGCTGGATACTCACGGTTATAGATTAAAATTCAAAACTTTATTGCCTGACTCGGCCAAGGACTTCGCAGAATACATTGCATCTATCAAGCTTACTTTTCAGAGATGGATTGAACTGTCACAAATCGATCATACTTTTGAGTCGCTTATGGATCTCATGCTAAGAGATAAGGTTCTCTCTTCAGTCAGTCTAGAATTTTTGACCTATCTCCAAGAGAGGGATCCGCAAACCATTGCTGAAATGGAAATTTTGGGGCGACGTTTCATGACCGCACATCCTGGGAGGAATATAAGCAACTCAAACATCAAGGAGGCATTACCAGTTGCCTCAGCAAAAGCTATATATACAAGAAATCAAAAACAGGGACCACCTGATAATGCTTCAGGCTGGGGAAGAAATTTTAGCCGGAATGCCGGAACCTTCAGGGGTCGGTATAACTTTGCATACAGACCATTTCGACCACATAGCCAGGAAAATATGCCTCAACAACAATGTAATGGACCAAACAGAGGCTGGACCAGAACTCAGAGTTCCTATTCTAACAGAGGAAGATCAAATTATAATAATGATTGTAATTACCAGAACAACTGGAATAATCAGCACTACAGAGACTCTCGACCCCCACATAGGGCTAATGCTGCTGTTGAACAAAACAACCAGTCAGTTGCTTGGAATCAAGGGTATGAGACCACGTCGCATGCCAATGCATGCAGTGTTGATCTTTCTAATAAAGCAAATTGCTCTGCTTGCAACACTCTTTTTCAAACAGATGAAGTATCCAGATTAATTTGTGGTCACCCTCTACCAGTACTTGCTTCTCATGATGGAAAAGGTTCACTTAAATTTTGCAGGGGCTTTGTTAATCATAGACTTGTTTCCGTCCTCATGGAAACGGGATGCACTACCGTAGGGGTGCGACAATCTCTGGTTGATAACTCATGTTACACAGGTAAACAGGTGAAATGTGTTACCTTCGGGGGCACAGTTGAATATTATAAAACTGCCTTTGTTTACATAAACACACCTTACTTCACAGGGAATGTTCTTGCTTGTATGTTGGAAAATCCAGTCAGCGAGTTGATTCTGGGGAACCTCCCTGGGCTGAAGGAGTGCTCAGATGATGATATTAAAAGTTGGGAAAACCAGCATTTAGTGACTGCTAATGCAGTTACTACACGGGCGCAGGCTCAGGCAGAGGCCAATGATAGTACGGCATCAGGGAATGAGGATGATGACAATTTACAAGTTTCACTTGTCAGTAAAGAGTCATTCATTACTATGCAACATAATGATGACTCATTGAAAAAAATTTTCAAGGTTGCTAGAAAAGATGATGTTGTGTACAACGAGAGGGCGATTCACTGGTACACCATCAAAAATGGTATTCTAATTAGAAATTTTAATGATGCTAATTCTGAGAAAAAAACAGATCATGGTGCCAACTAATTTTAGACCTTTTATTTTGCAACATGCCCATGATGTCAACTGTGCAGGCCATTTGGGGATAGCTCGTACTAAACAAAGAGTGCTGTCCAATTTTTTTCTGGCCTGGGGTCACCAAAGATGTGAAAACTTTTTGTAGAACTTGCAAGACATGCCAAAGCGTGGCTGCGAAAGGTGCATATCACAAAGCACCTATACAGGCCTTTGATATCTCTAACAGACCATTCGCTAAGATGGCAATTGACATCATAGAACCATTACCAGTAGTATCAGCAAGAGGCCACAGATTCATTCTTACGTGCATTGACATGTGCACACGGTGGCCTGAAGCGATACCACTTAAGAACATCACAACTAGAGATGTTGCTGATGCACTCATGATCATTTTCAGTAGATTGGGGTTTCCGGAGGAAATACTATCAGACAGAGGTAGACAATTTACATCAGAAGTTATGGCACAGGTTATGAAGGATTTTCAAATTGAGAGGTCTCTAAGCAGTGCCTATCACCCAGAAGGTAACGGCACAGTAGAACGATTCAATAAGACACTCAAACAGATGTTGGGTAAGGTTACCTCACAATGTCCACAGGACTGGGACAGAATTTTACCAGCTGTTTTGTTCGCCTATCGGGAAATCCCAAACGAACAAACTGGGTTTTCGCCATTTGAATTAATTTTTGGGGCAAAGCCTAGAGGTCCCATGTCGATCTTAAAACAGCTTCTCGTGGGCTCCGAGTTGTCAGAGGAGGTTCAATCCTCTTATGAATATGTTGTAAATCTACGAAAAAATATTGTGGAAGCATGCCTGATAGCAATGGATGCTTCTGAGAGAGCAAAAGAAAAAACCAGACTATTCACTAATGAGAAGAGAAAATTACGCTTATTGTGGCCTGGGGATGAAGCATATGTGCTTCTCCCTACAAAAGAGAATAAACTATTAATTGCATGGAGAGGACCGTATAAAGTGGTTTCACAGTTAACTGATGTTGATTATATTGTGGATATAAAGGGTCAACATAGAACATTTCACATCAACATGCTCCAAAAATTCCATTCTCGACCTGGTAATCTTCAACCAATTTTCGAGGCCATTGATGCATCTGACTCAAACTATTCCTCACTTGCTGTAATTCATGATGAGGAGTCTTCATTCGAAGATGTCTCTCTGCCATTATCTTTTGTTCCGCTTCAAGCATCAGAGTCTTGGAGGGACGTTTCTATATCTCCAGATCTATCAGTCGACCAACACACTCAAATTTATACTCTGTTACAATCCTATCAGGATGTGTTGACTGAGATCCCAGGTAGTACTGATGTCATCGCTCATGACATTCTACTTCAAGATCAAACACCTATCCGGATAAAGCCATATCCCATACCAATTCATTTTCAGGCTCAAGTGGATAAGGAAATTGATAACATGCTTAAAATGGGTATTATAGAACCATCTCAATCACCTTACTCATTTCCTCTAGTGATTGTTAGGAAAAAAGATAAGTCCATTAGAATCTGTATAGACTTCCGTCGTCTTAACGGTATAACTTCTACTGATGCAGAACCTATGCTTGTTCTTGATTCCTTACTGGAAAAGATGTCTGATGCCACATATTTCAGTAAACTTGATCTTTCAAAAGGCTACTGGCAGATTCCCTTAACAGATAGATCTAAGCCTTACACTGCCTTTGCCACTCCTAATGGATTATATCAGTGGACTCATATGTGTTTTGGGCTAGTGAACGCACCGGCAACGTTTGTCCGGATGATGAGATTCCTATTTGCTGGTCGGCCTGATATCATAACATATATCGACGATATCTGTCTCTTCCACAATTCTTGGCAGGACCATATCTTAGGTCTTCAGTCTTTATTGGACATTCTACGCAGTCACCACCTCACTGCTAGACCTTCAAAAGTCCAGATCGGCTATAAAGAAATTTCTTTTTTTGGGACATAGAATTTCTCAAGGATTCTTGAAAACAGATGATGACACTGTCTCAAAAATTCTTAATCTTGAGGTTCCTAAAACAAAAAAACAAGTCATGAGTTTGTTAGGTCTAATCAACTTTTACAGGAAATTCATTCCTCGTTTCTCGGAATTAACTTCCATTTTGTCATCTTTGCTGAAAAAGGGATGTCCTAACAAAATAGTCTGGACACAGCCATGCCAAGATGTATTAAACCGTATTAAATTTTCATTTTCAAAGGCACCAATATTGAAACTGCCTAATCCATTTATCTCCTTTACTCTCAGGTGTGATGCATCTCAATATGCGATAGGAGCATCTTTGATGCAACTCCACAACAATATTTTACACCCAGTGTGCTATGTGAGCCGCAAGTTATCTTCAACAGAAGCGAAATACCCCATTCTGGAAAGAGAGCTCCTAGCTATATCATGGGGTGTTGCCAAACTCCAGAAATACTTGATTGGGGCACCATTTGTCATCGAGACAGACCAGAGGGCTCTAGCTTATCTACAAAATGCTAATTTTTCAAACCAGCGAACAGCTAGATATGCTCTAAGTCTACAGCCATACTCTTACACGATCCGGGCGATCAAGGGTTCCGAGAACAATCTTGCGGACGTCTTGTCACGCTGTACAACCATCTAGGACTGGTTTGATACATCACGGAATCCCCCAGATGGAGAGAATTTGTTATATTCCAGTTGGTTGTCTTCGACAATCTACAGGTACACATATATTTGCCACATTTGACTATCTTTATGTTCATTCCATGAGACTGTTATTCGCATAGTTCAAGGACTTTGTTTACAGCAACTAGTATGCATGGATACTTGCATTATGTGTTGGTAGGAAACTTTATCGGTGATGGAAATTCAGGGAAAACTACCTAGTGTATAACTTTTTCTCCAAGAGACATTAACCATACTCAGGATTCAGGTACTTCTCAGTACACATTGTGAACGAAAGAAACTCTCCAGAGATAATTTATTACCTTTTGTTTGATAAACCATGGACAGGAATCGGTCACTTGAATTAGCTTCATGAACTTAGGAACACTCACAATTTTTGTGCTCAACAAACTTAATAATGATATTTACCTAATATATTCTTTTTTGGACACATTAATTTTTATTACTATCCTGGGGCTTAGACTTTGATTAATGGACACACATTGTTTAATTAGGAGTATCTCTATGCACTGTCCCTGTCTTCTGCTTTACTAAACTTCTTGCATCTACTGAAGTCTTATACCAGCTGAGCATGTCTTGTTTGCATTGACATTAACTACTTTTACCAAACTACACAGGGTCTTTAGGGCTTATTATGCTTGTCTTAATCATCATGGTATATCATCCATTGAGATTGTAAATAAAGATTCATGTGAGAGAAGAAAACAAAACATAATATGAATGAAAAAAAAGTAGAAAAACCGAAAACATTATTCTCTTATCATGAAGGTATTACATCATGTACTTCATTGCATGTGTCTTACAACTTTCATATATATTATAATTACTTAATGGTCATCTATAGCAAAATTACTTTGCAATTGTATTAAGGGACAATATTCACTAAGTCTATAACCTGACAGGACTTAGACCAATAGTATGTGACATTAGAGTGAAAATGATTGACAGGTATGGATGAGTTCATATAACACGTAGTCTTAGTTACTGGAAGGCAGGACATCTACTTCTTATGTGTCATATTGTCTCGACTTGAGTAAGACTTAGGCTTTGATATTTTCATATCAATGTCCTCACGTTGTGTTAAATTTGGCTTTCTCATGACAGACACAGGGGTTGGAGTACTTCCTGGTCTCCGCTCGTATTATATTTGAACTGTCTACTTGACACTGGAATCTCATTTTATATTTTGTTTACCTACCTCTGAAGTAGATAAATTTCATTTTTCTCCTCAGACAGGGGAGGGGGGAAGATGTGACGTACATTTTATATGCTGTTACTTATGTTCTTATATCTAGCTATTAAATAGCTTCGTCCACAAGTTTTTATTACCGTCCGTCGCATTGCGGCAGAGACGACGTCACTAATCAGTATGCAAGAGAGGTCAAAAGGTGGGCGAATGATAGCGAAGGGTTCAGGGGGCATTAGTGGATGTGTCGTGGAACAGGGAGGAGGCTGTGTGAATTGCTCGGAGATATTTCAGATGTCGGTGTATTTGATAGATATGTTCTGAAGTAAGTCTGTTCATCCTGGAATGACAGAGTGCCTGATTCATTCACAGGATAGGTAGAGGAGTGAATAGAAATGATATAGTGATGTTTAAAGACGGAAGACGGGCGATGTTCCCGGTTCTTATATATTCGTATGTTCATAGAGATACAGCTGATTACAGGACTGGATCTCGACATTTACTGACAGACTGTTATATGCCAGAATCTGTGTTTACCCTATGCCATGGGAGTTATGTGTAGTGGAAGAGGTCTTACAAGTAATACTTCACTGGAGCATACGTTTTATTCATAATAAACATGTTCGTGATGTGCATAAGCTGGACGTTTCTTCAATTCTTGTGCGGATGTTTATGTAGCAAGTTTAAGAACTCTTGTATGATCACTTGGCTACTGCAAATATGTTTTACTCTTCCATGAATTAAATCATTAAACCTAAGAGCAAGTTGGAGAACGCCACTATATATATATATATATATATATATATATATATATATATATATATATATATATATATATATATATATATATATATATATATATATATATATATATATATATATATATATATATATATATATATATATATATATATATATATATATATATATATATATATATATATATAAGAAAATGCCTTTTCATCTCTAATAGTGTTAATTCGCGCTCCAGTGTGAGACACAAATTCAGAAGCGAGCGATGAAAGTTCAAAGGCTTACGTTTCGGTCTTCTCCTGCGGTTCTCGTCTGGAGTGGGGACCAACATAAAAAGACTTTTCTTCTCCTAGCGATTCTCTCTGTAGAATGCCCGTTCCAAGATCAAAAGAAACTAGGGATTGCTAGACTTTCCCTGGACAAACTTCAAAGGGGTCAGTTCCGCTTTTCTCTGTCGAGTATTATGTGACTGACAGGTGAGCTCGCGTGAGTGGAAAGAAGTAACACTAAGACGTGAGTTGCTTCCTGTTATGACTGACTGGTCACGAAGATAGTAAACACGGCATTAGCCCTCGTTTAAAGATAAGATGGCGGGGACAAAAGGTGGACTTGTAGAATTACCGACAGTTGGTATAATGCATGTTTTTGCTAGCAAATCAGAGAGCAGCTATAAGGTTGCAATAAGATGTCGGATTACTGTAGGCTCTTTTCCATTATACGTCACAATATATTATGGTATAAACTTTTTCTTGACTGTCTGTTTATTTCAGCTCTGGTCCCAGGTACTGAGTTCTTTTCTTGGATCGGGGACTACGCAACCATCCAGAATTATTAGTGGCATGTAAATTCATGTGCCCTAATTCTACGAGTACTGCAATCTTCAGTTAATAGCCACTACTGATTCGCACGCAGTATATATTTTAATCAGTGACAGAAATTCGTTCCAGCTAGGGATACTGGTAGCTCGCTGAATTAGTGGTGGCAACCCGCGTTATTAAATGTGATTCTTGGGATTTATTTACCTGTTTCCATTGGGAGCTTAACTCCGTATTCCGGGGATCTAATACCTTAGGTGGAACAGTGATTTTTCCTAGCAGAGTAGAAGAGTACCTGACAAGCTTTAGTGCCCTAAAAGGATTTGGCCGCTGTCATTGTTTTGATAGCTGGGGGCCTAACCCCTTTATTTTTACATTTTAAGCGTTCCAGTAAGAGTGCATGGAGCGTTAGCTAGGCAAGGTTTGGCGTATGTGCGTTTGACCAGAGTCGTGTGATAAAGAGTGTGTTGAAAATAACTTTTGTACCTGACGAATTTTATGTATCCCTGTAGCCGTCAGACATTGTGAAGACATACAGGTGGGGTTTTCTTTTCTTCATGCTGTAGTATCGTTGTGACGATGTATCAACCATGACATCTCTCTCTTTATTCTTGCTCCCTTGACGTCGGCGGTGTTCCTATTCAGGGGGTGACTTTTGGTCTGTGGTTATTTGCATATAGACTTTTGCATGGGCCATCGCATTTCTGGATCTAAATCAGCATTCCAAGCATGTAACTCATTGTCACAATGGGGGTATCTCGCGTACAGCCTATGGCTATACGCATCCCTTCGTATTGAATGCGTTCTAGTCGTTCACATTGTGTTACTGACAGCTTGAGTATTCCCAGCCCATATTCTATTAAATACCCGGAAAGTAGTAGTCTCCTACAGAGCCAGTCTTAGTGATTTTCAAGGTGGTGAGTGGTTTCGTTTTGGTTCATTGCCGTACTGTATCGTTCGCTTATGAGGGTCAATTTTATACTACCGAGTTGGATCACACTATAATTTCCGCATTTTTAAAATGATTTCGGGCCCCCCCCCCCCCCCCCCTAAAGACGGCGCCGGTGCGGCCGCAACGTTCACACCACTCAACAGCCAGCTCTGGACCTCTAATTAACCTCTCCCTTTCGTAGTACATTTTAATATATCACGGTCTCGCTTGGCATTGATTCAACCATTTTTATATAATGATTAAAACAATTATGTGGAATTAACTCCATTACTGTATGAATTGTAAAGTAATAAATTATAATACAATGCAAATAAAGATTGTGTTTTATATTTAAAGAAGTAGACGTGTAGCAGTAAATAATTAAGTGCCATTAAATCGATAAGTTTCATCAATAACTCCACAGCTTTTTCTTCCAGTTTTAAAATAACTTTAGAACTAACAAGCTTCTTATGAGCTTTACATTGGAATTCTACTTCTCTGTGTTCTTTGGTTGGAGCATATGTTTGTCAAATTGCGAAGTCAAATGCTCTCATTTTATTAGTATCATTCTGTCATTGTGCGTCCAATATCCGCATACATTATTTTTCGAGTTCCGTTTTTATCAGAATTCCTACTCCTTTTTCACGGTTTTCTCCCCTTGAGTGTTAAGTGTGTAATTGCCACTTTGCATGTAGCTAGCGTTTATCAGTCTTGTCTCTGCCATTCGCAGTATATAAAGTTTCCTACTAATTGTCTCTAAAGTTAAATAGTCCTATTTCTCCTATCCATTCAACGAGCTAGCATTCCACGTGCCTATATTTATGTTCGTGCTAACAGTTTTTAAGGTGGTTTTTCCTAGAATGCCCCGTTTTCAACAGAATTTGGGGAACACTTGTCATTACTGATTTCCTTACTCATTAGAGGAGTTGCCTCTTCCCTGTTGTTATGTAAAGTAGCTTCCTCCCCAGGGGAATATATGATTATAAGACATTAATTCGAGTTTGAGACTGCATGAATCGGTCGTCATTAGTGTTACTTTCAACAAATTGTGTCGGATTGTTCAGTTGATTACATCACTTGCGTCATCAAATGCAAAGTCTTTATCAATTAAATATTGACTAGAAGCTCGCACGTCTTCCCATGTTGGTATTCTTTGTAAGGTCATTTATTAAAAATATGTGAAATCTTCTAATGGATACATCGATTTCTCTAAATCTCCTAAACAACTGATGTACAGGCATTAATTTGTTATTATCATGAAGTTCGTCTCATCGTTTTTCAACAAGCATATCTATAATCTTCAAGGCAAAGACTCTGACACAAGCGCTGCTTAAAAATAACTGTGATAGGGTGGGCGAGATGATGATGATGATGTTGTGATATTTGATCACTCTCTTGCACATTCGCAACCGACCCGATCAACAATAAAACTCTTGATTCTTAATGCAGGGGCTGTATTTATTTTTACAACCCATTCTGTGACTAAGGGCACACTGAAGCAAACATTAAACAAATAAACCAACAAACAAAACACCAAACAAACACCCAGCCTGTGCTCGATTGCTAATCTGAAGAAGCAAACAAAGCAACGACTAGTTAAAATCATGGTTAAATAATCAGAAACACCATGCTCTCACCTATCAAACTGTCCTTCCACACTGCGTGAAACTGAATATTCAACTATCATGCACACACATGCATGTCGTCTAGCGAGACTAGTATGGTGTTGTGCATGAGGCTGGCAATCTCACCATGTAACACAGATTGCTACCGAAACTACTACTGTACGAGCATCTGAATGCTTCATACAGAGGCAAACCACACTGGTGGCCCCATGCTCCCTCAGGAGCGGAGAAGAGAAATATACATCTCTCCAAGTGATCCCACGTGCTCTCACAAACCATTCTACACATAACCATAATTAAATAATAATAAAATATGTATCAAATAGAATTAAACAATATGTACAACCAATACTCTCCTTAATGGGCATAAACCACTACCTCGCAACTGATCCATCTCAATATTCATTACTGCATTCTGAACATGTCGCAAGGGACGACTGGTGCGCCTGGCAACAAGCGTGTCATATATGACCCCTGATGAGATTGGGAACTCATCACATGAAACACATCGTTACCGTTACCGAAACAACCACTGCAATAGCATAAAAATGCTTCTTGTGGGCCTGTAATGGACACCAGCCGCATTGGTGTTTCCATGCTCCGCTAGGAGCAAACAGAGAAACACCTCTGTCTCCAAGTGCCTTACGCACCAAGGAGTGACCTTAATCTCACCAGAAATCTAAATGACTATTCTCACCTCAAAGTAATCCACTACTGTAGTATTATGATCAATTATTGTAAAATACACTTAATTACTCTGACATTAAAGAACAAAATAAAATTACTCTTGACTTAACACTAGAACTAAAGTCATCACCTAAAGGAGATTTTAACACGAAAACTATCTCTTTCCTGGAGAAAATTACATTAATCTGCTTCCACCCCCGTGTCAATTGACACAGTATAAAATAGCGTAACATAGCGTGTTACATGCAGACTCCTTGGCACCTTCTTTATTCACAGCATGATGACACTCAGCCTTTCATGACCACGTGGCTGCCATCTTGATAACAGTCAATATTATCTAAATCCAAGTAATAGATCGCTTCTCTGCCTGGTTTCATGTATGAAATACTTTCATACTATATTTGCCTTTCTGATGAATGAAATAATCGCTCTTACACTCTCACATCTGTGATTTGGGCTTAGCGTGCCTAATAAAACCTATCCAGACATTATTTTCCCTCATCTATCATTTCAAGACTAAATTATAAGGTTCTGGAAACACATCACTCTATTTATTTCATTAACCATTAAAACAGACACGCTCAATATAATTTCAGAATTATAGAACACTAATGCTATTCTAAATTAACTCACGTGCTCAAGGCATTTACAATTTGGCTCTGGTGTCTAACTTCGTTTGTTCTCTCTGGGCGGCTTTTGCAAAATAGGTCCGTTCGCCGCCCGCTATCTCTTTATATAGGCTCTAG
The DNA here is from genome assembly GCA_024509875.1 of Oreohelix idahoensis. NCBI lineage: Eukaryota > Metazoa > Mollusca > Gastropoda > Stylommatophora > Oreohelicidae > Oreohelix > Oreohelix idahoensis. The sequence continues at coordinate 485,189 of JAMPIV010004126.1, read as the reverse complement.
GTTAATCACTCAACTTTAGTGCGCTGCGCGTATTAATTGCGCTACGCAAATAACACACGCGATTATCGCTCTAGAAAAAGCGAAAACACAAATTTAACTGATTCCGTACGCAAGATCTAATAATAGACGCAATGGCCGAATGCTGTAGACGTAAGATCTTTTAAAAGACGCTGATTTATTTCAATTTTTCTTTCTATTCTGATATTTTATACTGCCCGGAATTTATCTCGAACGGAAGTAAACACAAAACTGGGCAAATTTCAACAAGCTTCAACGTCTTTTATTTGCGTTTGAACGGATGTTTTTACATTTATCTTCATCTTTAATCGTGTTTTGTCGTATCGCCATAATGGCCTAAAAACACACAGGATATGTTACTAATATGTGAACAGTGAATAAACTGTGTGATCAACCATAACTTTCTTACTTTTTCTGTGTTTCTAAATGGATTACCTGCACAAAGAGAGCAGTGAAACTGTATTGTGATAACAATTTATGTTACAAGCCTTACGTAAGTCGAAAATTTTTGTTCAAAATTTCAAGTTATCTTTTTTTCAGTGTACATGTTATCTGTTATAACATAAACATAACATAAAATTAGCTAGAAAAGCATATGGATTTATATTGTTCATACAATGTACTTTAATTTGATATATAATATGTTATACTTAACTCATGATTAGACACACATTGTCAGTAAACGTAAATTATGTATGTGTAAATTTTTGGGGCTTAAAAATAATTCCGTCCAGAGCTGAAAATAATTACGTACGGAAAGAGTTAACACACAACTATTAAATATAACACACAACTAATTTTTAGGCATTATTATGGCCTAGTAATAAATCTTCATGAAGACTTTGTGGCAAAATCAGGCATTGAACCACGGAGACATTGATAGTGACAAGATGGCGCTGTCACATATCTATCACAGATTTAACACAGTTTAGAGGAGTTGTTCTCAGCGTGGGCCACAGGGCTCCAAAAAAGCTCCCGGACTCCCAATCTTAAGGCTAAAAAAGAGGACAAATCTGGGAAAAAGAGGACAGATGGTCACATTAACCTTGAGTTATAATTAGGGCATGCAGTACTGTGTAAGTGTTGGTTCTGTTGTTTACTGCTTGGCTGCCATCTTGTTTTTGATTAGTTTTGATGTCAGCCTTGAAAAAATTGACTGATATTGAAAAAGGACACGTAATTATTCGCATATACCGTATTACGTTCTGTGCTTATTTCAATGCTATGTATCATTCAATTTATTGTTGTTCCTTGTTTTGCAAGTTGCTGTTTTTTATTTTTATTTCTTTATTTCTACATCCTTCATTACTAGTTTGCTGACAGCCCTGACAAAATCCAACCCTTAATTGAACTAAAGCTTAAGGATGAGTCTTTTGTGTTCCTCATTGGTTTCGTTTGTGTCTTTACTTCCTGTTTCTGCCGATAGAATTGTCTCCTTGATCTGCACGTGATTTATGACTTTGTCACCGATTATTGAAAGCTGGCCTTGTAAATTTCACTGAATCTTTCTTTTTCATAGTTACCAGCTTTGGTTTGTTGGTGTTGCAATCACTCTGTTGCAAATGGCGGTATTGACTACTGTTGAAAGGTACTGTGGTGAGGCAGCGATAATTTGTATTGATAGGGCTGGCTCCAGGAAGAATGTAATGTTCTATTATTATGTGCCGCTGATAATGACGAACCAGCTAACGTCGGGCTTTCAGGTAGCCGACCAGGTGTGTGGGTGTGTAGATGAAAGGACGCGAATGCCGTGTGGTATAAAATAAGTCAATAAACATTCACCCACACCGATGCACATATAGAAGTAACCGGCATCTTAACCTTGTATACTTGGAAATGTAGTAACAACTGGAAAGTCTATACACTGTTTATTGTACTGGTTACAAGAGACACATCAACGTAGACATCCTGGTAAAACGGTACATAGGTACATCATACACAATTCACTGTCACAGGGTACAGATCAAAGTACATCATGGAAACATCGTGTAAATATTATTTCACCCTCTCTGGCGATACAACATATAAGCCGCATAAGTTCCTGGCTTTTGAGCAATATAAATACCCTTTTCACCTTCTCTGGCGATACAACATATAAGCCGCATAAGTTCCTGGCTTTTGAGCAATATAAATATCCTTTTCACCTTCTCTGGCGATACAACATATAAGCCGCATAAGTTCCTGGCTTTTGAGCAATATAAATATTCTTTTCACCTTCTCTGGCGATACAACATATAAGCCGCATAAGTTCCTGGCTTTTGAGCAATAAAAATATCCTTTTCACCTTCTCTGGCGATACAACATATAAGCCGCATAAGTTCCTGGCTTTTGAGCAATATAAATATTCTTCTTACCTTCTCTGCTTTAGCAATACAATATCTAAGACACATTGCACAATAGTAATACTAGCTATATATCCTAGGCTTTAGAAATATCACAGGGAAGTCTCCAACATTTCTATTTCACCGAAAAATATCTCTCCCCGAATACACAGTTAGAAAACATGTCTGACCAGACCGGTCAAACGCCCAGAGCGAACTGTCACGGGATACCGCATATCAGTCCCGCTCAAACAGTCACGCATGTGCGGCTAACCGCGAAACGTGAACTGAACTCAATCTCGAAGGTTCGAGAGAATTCAGGATCAAATATTTTTAAACCAGTCAAGGGAGATAACCAACGTCTGGCCTGTATATACAAATTTTACAACGTGTAAACTCCCCTCGACTACAAATATTAAAATCTGTCTTAACAGTCTACACCGACCCCCCGGGAAAAAAAAATGATAACATCATTTTTTTTTAAATTACATCAACAAAAAATAAGAGGTCGGTATAGTTCTAATATCCGTATACAAGAATTACTCTATGTTAAGACATATGAATACATCGACAAAAAATATAAACAGTAAGTGTAAAGTAAAAAATGAAGAATACAAAGTAATCAGCTAAGTATACAACTATGATAGGTTTCAAACAAAGTAAAAAATAGACAGATAATGGGACAACCATACGAAGAACGTCAACCTCAAAGAAGTATGAATTATATGACAGTATAAATACGCCAAGACATCATACGAGAAAAGTGAAAAGTGAACAAAGACCATAAGGAATACGAGAGAAAAGAGCAGAAATGAAGGAAAGCAATGCCATAAGAAATAAGAAAATAGCAATATGTCATGGTAGATAATTACATGAAAGAGTGTATTTGTTGAAGGACTTTCGTGTGTGGTTACTGGTTGTGTTGCTTGAATTCTGATCGTGCTAATATTCGTACGCGAATGGGGTGAACCTCACCTTTGGGTTGTCGTAATGCCTGAACTTGGCATCAAGATGTAAACAACTGTTCATCTTATTAACTCAGCAACTTGATATAAACTACATAATTCATAATGGTTGAATGGTGTAACGTGATTCAACGAATAATGCCTCCGGTTCGAGTCCTTCACAATTTAATATGGATTACACACATACATAAACAGTTCAATTCACACATGAGGTACATGCATCAATCAATCAATAGCGTAGACTGCTGTTTTACATGTCAATGTCCGTTTAAGGATACAATGCAGTAATTGTCGTCAGAACATCACAGCTATATGCACGCGCAGATAGAATGGCTACCTGCCGACAGTGAGACTGTGAGTCTAATTACTTCGTATAAAGTAGACGATTATCTTTCTCCTTCCAAGGATTTAGTTAATCACTAACCTCCATAAGTTTCCTCTCATGTAGAGTTCTAGGACTGACCCTGGTCCATCATAATGCACATATAAATGGCTATATCATGCCATTGAATTGGAAGGTTAACAAAACGCAGCTATTCAGCTTGGCGGTCAAGTAACAAAGGGTAGCGTCTCCTAGTTACCGACTGTGTCCCAAACAACGCTAGACACGTCATAATCGATCGTGTATGGAGCGTTCAATAATTGAAACATCTATCGCAATATATTAAATGTCTTAACCTTTACATTTGCACGTCCGCTAACCTTTAGCAGACGGCGTTAATATCATATACCGTAACAGTATTGCATAAATGAATTACATTATAGTACACAAGTATACATCAACAAAAAACAATGCATACTCAAATTCAAAATAAACAAGTAGCTATCATTTAAAAAAAATAGTGTGCATGATAACCAAGTTAATAGATCCGTGGAGCACAAATGATGAGCTCAAAATGGATGTCAAAATAAACACCATTGTTATCCATAACTATAGCGGACGCACAATTAAGCGTCGGGTGAGGAAAAAATACCTCACAACCTCGGAAAAACATCCTCCAAAGCACCAATATCATGCTACCTAGTCACCCCTAGCGCACAATCAAGCGCTGGGCAAAGAAAAACATTACAATGTCAGAAAAAAATTACATTTTCTCCTGTCTTCATATTCTTCAAAACTACAGTACTGAAATATATCGCAATGATGAGTTACATAAAAAATTAGAGGCATCACTACAATAATCATATGTTCATCATTTCCAAATACAGTAGTATACGAATAATACAATAGAGCAATAGTGCAAAAATATGCACCAACATAATATCATTTTTTTAAACTTACATCATATACTAATACAATACTCTCAAATAGATTATGCTATAATAATATAATATTCAATATTATCTACAATCAAATAAGTTCCATAAATAAAGGAGTCCCGTAGGCTTAGACCGTCCCGTAGTAAAAGGCACGAAGATCTGGTGTAGAGTCACACTGCCGAAAAGTTAAACTGGACCAGCAAATCTTGTGGAATATCATCAGTAGACGGTTGAAACCAACAATATAGCCGTACTGACACTCATGGAAAAGCATACACTGAGAAAAAATACAAATGAAATCTCTTGTTTGGTAAAGGAAAAAATGATATGATATACAACAATTAATTTTAATTTATCTAATGTGGCCGTGTAAACTTCCGACCTCTGTATGGTAGTAATCAAACCTTCCTCCGTTACACAAAAAGAGTAACAGAGAAAATAGTACAGTGCTCTTTAACATTTATCTAGAACATATTATGCAAGAGGCTCTCTACGATTATAAATCAACCATATCGATTGGAGGCCGACCTCTGTGTAATCTACGTTTTGCTGATGATATTGATCTGATAGCTGGAACAGAATCAGAACTTCAAGACCTTACCTCTAGACTGGAGAAAGTAACAAGAACATATGGGATGGAAATTAATATAGAAAAAAGCAAGATATTGGTGAATAGCCATAAGAAACATGTTCCGACCAACATTACGTTAAATGGGCAAACGTTAGAAGAAGTTAACACCTTTAAATATCTCGGGTCCACTATATGTAGTGATGGAAGATCAAATAAAGAAATCAAGACAAGACTTGAGATGGCCTCAGCTGCCATGACAAGGTTGAATGTGATCTGGAAAAGTAACATCAGTTTTCCTGTGAAGATCAAATTATACAAATCACTTGTATTATCTATTCTCTTGTATGGGTGTGAGGGCTGGACACTCACTGCAGATACGGAGCGAAGGATTCAGGCTTTCGAGCATAAATGTTACAGAAGAATTTTGCGCATTTGCTATAAAGAGCACAAAACAAATGTCTATGTTAGAGAGAAGATAAACACCTATGCAGGCCATCAAGAACCACTTTTGTCAATAGTGAAACGTCGAAAGCTTGCCTGGTTTGGGCATGTAACTCGTCATGACTCCCTTTCGAAAACGATCCTCCAGGGAACAGTCGAAGGTAAACGGAGAAGAGGAAGGCAAAGAAAATCCTGGGCTGATAACATCAAAGAATGGGCAGGACACGGTTTCTCCACACTTGTACGCATTGCTGAGAATAGAGAGCAGTGGAGGACCCTGTCTGCTGATGCTTCCACCATGGCACCCCTACGACCCATGACGGGTTATGGGTTGAGATGAGATGAGTACAGACTAAACCAGAATCCTGAATTAACCAGGGTCATAAAAGTATCTGAGAAAAATAGCAGCATGTAATTTATGTAAAGAAAAGTCGTGAGTATACACATGATACCCACGTCAAAAGGCAAATCTGGAGGATGGTAATGACGACTAAGAGCGTCATGATGGCTGACAATCTGAGATTTTGCGCAAGACAAAGGAAATGCAGTTGATAAATGCGTACATCCTAAAGGCTGAACTGACGTCATAGCCTGTGTACTGGGCAAAGAGAGACACAAGAAGCATACAATAAAGATGCAAAAACAGACATTGGTAAACTTGGACCTAAGTCGAAGTTTAAAAGAAAAGCAGTAAGTACGACAAAAAGTCGTAAAAGACGAAGATACTGAGCTAACCGGCCCAGCAAGAAAAGTACAGATACTCATAAGGTATAGATATGTACTAACAATTAAGTTCGTACATGTAGCAAAGAAAACACTAGCCATGGCAGTAAAGAAGTTGCCATTAACGTGACTGGATATAGACTCAGTCGTAGCACTAAAGTTAGTGTCTGTGTCAGACAAAATCGAAGGATCTTCCTCTACAATAGTAGTTAAAGAAGAATCAAAGTTAGATTTGCGACGTACTGAGGTATGTCGAACTGGGTTAAAAGAAGCACTCAAATTAGTATGATGAACAATCGTATCATCAATACTACAAGATCGCACAAAATTAGCAGAATGTACCTGGTGAAAAGATTTTGGCATAGTCCCTAAGGTAGAAGCAGTAAGGTGATGTTGCCGTTCCCAAGCAGCAATTTGTACTGGCCTACACACCTTTACACCATGTATCTGTCCGACAGTAAGGTCGGCGATAGGTGCTCTGAGCAAACAGGCGTGTATATAACCAGTGAAAAATGGTGTGGCAATGTGGACTATGGCAGTCGGAAATGTCTCAACTGTCCCACCGAATGTCAAACATTTCACTATATTACCTGTTGCACAAGATGGATGGACTAGAGACTGTCTAATTCTAACAGTTGCGCATCCAGAATCAAAGAGGACTGAGAGTGGATTATTATTCACAAACCCTTTATGTAGAGTAAGAGACCCTCTTCCGTCATGCGCAGTTGCGGCAGGAAGAGGGGGTAGAGGATGACCACAACTCAAGGTAGTTATAGCTGTAGGTTGAAACAAAGGTGTGCACTCCGGGCACTGAGATGCTCTCTCGATATCGAAAGCAGAGCAACCAATAGCATTAGAGACACTATTATTATTGTTACCTTGATCATTAACAACCTGGGGCTCTTGTTGAGCAGAGTTAGCATGGCGATAAGATCTATTATTATTTGAAGATCTACTGTCATATCGCGATCTATCATTTTGAGATCTACCGTCATATCGCGATCTTTCACGACTATTATCTCTATCGAGAGCATTGTTATTCGCTCTATTGAAATTATTGTTCTGATTTGAACCCCAGTTAGCATCGTTGCGATTGTCATTTTCCCTTTGATCAAAATTCCTATTAGATGGGCTTTGTTGTCTCCGAGAAAAATTATTATCAGGTTGATAACCTCTATTGTAGTTACCCCTCCCAAAATTTTCATAATTGTTGGGACTAAAATGTTGAGGACCGTTAAATTGTCTCCAGTTTCTTGAAGAAGAATCATAACGTGATGGACCCCCTTGGTTTTGTCCAAAATTACGATTATATCTACCACCAAAATTTCGATCAGCACTTTGAGATCTACGTCGCCAATTAGGATCATATGGCATAGCTGAAGCGACGGGTAAACCTTCTTCGACTTTAGAATTGCTAATCGTTACATTAGGATGTGCCATGACGTATTGGCGACAGTATTGTTCCATTTCTTTCAAATTAGGAGGTTTTCGCTCATGTAGAAAGGAAAGAAAAGATTTATTCACTAACGACATAACTTTGTCACGAAGTAGTAGGTCCATAAGGGCTTCATATGTGTGTTCAGTTTTTGACAGTTCAACCCAACGTGAAAACGTAAGGCGGATAGTCGATATAAATTCTGAAAAATCTTTCCCTGTCTCTGGCAATAGAGACTTAAAGGCGTAGGCGATAACCTTCTTCATCCAGTTGGTATTTTTTTAGTAAGGCAGCTCTGGCAACATCATAGTTGCCCATGTCAGGACCCTCCAACATACATATAATATCTGCTGCTTCACCCTTAAGTTCTTCATAAGTTGTGCACAATATTGCGACTTCTCTATCTTATGAGAATCGCATGCGAGTTCAAATATATTTAGATAGAATGAGATATCGTCGCTGGCAGGGTTGAAAGCAGGCAATTTAATATCATGAGTTTTAGTATTTGCCTTATTAGAAGTTGTTTGATTGTTTGCCTCATTTTGTGAATTACCCATATTCACTACTTTTATTTTCTCCAGCTCCATAGCCAAGACTCTTTCGTCGTGTAACATTTTCTGTTTTTCAGCCTCTATTTGCGTTTTTTTTATTTTCAGCCTCAATTTGCTGTTGATTTTTTCTCTCTTCAGCTTCTAATTTCAGTTTTCTCTCTTCAGCTTCTAATTTCTGTTTTCTCTCTTCAGCTTCCAATTTCTGTTTTTCCATTTCCATTTGGAGTTTTCTCTCTTCAGCTTCCATTTGCATTTGAATTCTTTTCTCTTCCATTTTCTGTCTCTTTTCTTCAGCCTTCTGCGCCTTGGCATATTCGGCAAGTGCGAATTTTCTTACCTCCTCAGTAATCATATTAAGGGATTTACCTTGCCCAATGAAATAATCCAAAGTAAACATTATGCTGGATTATATGAGATAAATACCTTGTGTAAATATATTACTTGAGAAACTCACTTTATCCCAACTCAGTGGGTGACAAGTCCTTAATCTAGAACTTGTATAATTACCTTACTTATCAATAATACAATTAATCACCTATATACTTATTGTGCATACCAATATTGACAGTGTATAACAACATATACAGTACAGACAAGAATAACAAGGACAAGATATAAGCACAAATGACCACGTTCGCAGGAATCAACTAAACCATAAAGTAAAAATAAAGCAAAAATATTGCAAAACTTGCAATGATAGCTGCGAAAAGTATACAAAATAAGAGACAAAACAGTGTATAAACGAATATAACTCAAAGATAGAAAGGTGAGGAAGGCAATTACAAACAAGTTAATCAAGAACACTAAAGAACAGAGAAAAAATATAACAAAAACAACACTAAGACATCTCGTCACACCTAAACAATAATAAAGATGACTAAATTCGGCGTAAACAGAGTATGCCCCGAATTATCAAGGGATCTTTTACGACACGAACTTAGACAAAACAATCCCTATAGAACGCTTTCGTAGGCCCTCGGTGAAGTGGGATATATCCTACGAAAGTCTCCTCCCAACCTGCCCGCTGAAAAATAACATATATAACATATAAACATATAACATAAATACAAGGAATATAAATAGAGTGAGTTGAGAAGAAGGCTTAATCACAACATACAGAGGCACAGTTTACAATAACAAACAGCCACTTATCTGCTAATGGAAAAAATCCTGGCCTCCGAAACCACAGCGAAGATGCATATAGTAAACACAGTCTGCATAAATCCACTGGTGGTCGATACTGGAACTCCAGACATCAAGTGCCGACATCAGTAGTTTGCGCACAAGAGGAAGAACCGGAAACTGCAAGTCTTGACTTGGATCACAAGTATAGCAAACTCCTTTTGCAGATGAAACTTGTTCCCGAAAAATTTGGACTGGTTACACTGTTGCAGCCTTGTGCATCACTGTTTATAGCCCCATATTACTGACGACCACTGTTGCAATCACTCTGTTGCAAATGGCGGTATGGACTACTGTTGAAAGGTACTGTGGTGAGGCAGCGATAATTTGTATTGATAGGGCTGGCTCCAGGAAGAATGTAATGTTCTATTATTATGTGCCGCTGATAATGACGAACCAGCTAACGTCGGGCTTACAGGTAGCCGACCAGGTGTGTGGGTGTGTAGATGAAAGGACGCGAATGCCGTGTGGTATAAAATAAGTCAATAAACATTCACCCACACCGATGCACATATAGAAGTAACCGGCATCTTAACCTTGTATACTTGGAAATGTAGTAACAACTGGAAAGTCTATACACTGTTTATTGTACTGGTTACAAGAGACACATCAACGTAGACATCCTGGTAAAACGGTACATAGGTACATCATACACAATTCACTGTCACATGGTACAGATCAAAGTACATCATGGAAACATCGTGTAAATATTATTTCACCCTCTCTGGCGATACAACATATAAGCCGCATAAGTTCCTGGCTTTTGAGCAATATAAATATCCTTTTCACCTTCTCTGGCGATACAACATATAAGCCGCATAAGTTCCTGGCTTTTGAGCAATATAAATATCCTTTTCACCTTCTCTGGCGATACAACATATAAGCCGCATAAGTTCCTGGCTTTTGAGCAATATAAATATCCTTTTCACCTTCTCTGGCGATACAACATATAAGCCGCATAAGTTCCTGGCTTTTGAGCAATATAAATATCATTTTCACCTTCTCTGGCGATACAACATATAAGCCGCATAAGTTCCTGGCTTTTGAGCAATATAAATATCATTTTCACCTTCTCTGGCGATACAACATATAAGCCACATAAGTTCCTGGCTTTTGAGCAATATAAATATTCTTCTTACCTTATCTGCTTTGGCAATACAATATCTAAGACACATTGCACAATATAAATATTAGCCATATATCCAAGGCTTTAGAAATATCACAGGGGAGTCTCCAACATTTCTATTCCACCGAAAAATATCTCTCCCCGAATACACAGTTAGAAAACATGTCTGACCAGCCCGGTCAAACGCCCAGAGCGAACTGTCACGGGATACCGCATATCAGTCCCGCTCAAACAGTCACGCATGCGCGCCTAACCGCGAAACGTGAACTGAACTCAATCTCGAAGGTTCGAGAGAATTCTGGATCAAATATTTTTAAACCAGTCAACGGAAATAACCAACATCTTGCCTGTACATACAAATTTTACAACGTGTAAACTCCCCTTTACTACAAATATTAAAATTTGTCTTAACAGTTGGTTATATCAGTGACGATGTGTCTCTCCTGGTCTGTTCTTCTAGTATATCAGCAAAAATATATCGATGATTAAACTCTCACGGTCTATTCTTATAATATTCATTCATTCATACCCCTTCAACTCCCCAAAGAGCTTAGGCCTTCAACAAACTTATGTTAAGTCTTCCTGTCCTGTGCCATCTGCTCAAGGTTTTTCCATGTCTTCTTCATGTCTGTCTCCAGTTGTCTTTTCCGTGTGTTCCTTGGTCTCCTTCTAAATCTCTTACGCTGGGGATTCCAGAACACGAACTGTCTGGTAATGCTATGAACATGTTTTCTCAATGTGTGTCCTTTCCATCTACAGCGTATCTTCTCATCTCGTGTTTCACTGGCACTTGTCTAGTTTCTTTCATCAGTTTCACATTAGTAATCTCGTCAAGCCACTTCAATCCTTCTCTTCTACGCAAGCACTCATTTATGAATGTCTGTAACTGTTTTGGTTGTGTTTTGGTTGTTTTCCATGTTTCAGAGAATACAATAGGACTGACTTGACATTTGAGTTGAAGATTAATATTTTTGTGTTGGACTTGATTTCTCTTGTTCTCCATATGTTTCCCAATGCAATGAAAGCTCCTCTAGCTTTCTGTATTCTTAATTTGATATCCCTGCCTGTCCCCCCAACAGCGTCTATAGTGCTGCCAAGGTATATGTATGATTCCACATTTGTAAAATATAATCTTTAAGTAGTTGCTTGATTTCGGGAAACAATGGACAACAGGAGTATCGTGCTCCACAGTTTCCGAGACAGTTCGCACATGTTCTGTTTCAATTATGTGCTTGTTTAGTTGGGATCGTTCTGTGCAGTTGGACAGTTATTGTAGGTAGGGCCAGTGCTATGGTATTTGGCGCCCAGGGCAAACGTAGTATTTGACGCCGTATGCAAACGTCTCATTTGGCATCCAAAGTAATGTTTGCATAAACTTTATATACATACCAACACACAAGAACACAAAACATGTACATTTACAAATATGTGTGTGCACGTTTGTTTACAATGGCATGGAAAGGTCAAAGAAACTAAAATATTTTCCCAGAATTTTGATTTTTTTTTTTTTTTTTCGTTACAGCAATATTTAAAAAAATGCCTTCCTATACGACCGCATAGTTTGCGTAATGGTTAAACCGGCCTCGATTGTAGGTGTGGTTTTCCGCTATTCTTACAGCTACTGTAAGTGGCCAGTGCGTGCTCTTTATTGTTCTCGTGTCTTTGCCATCAACATTTACAATTTTTTTTTTACAATCCAATATGTTCTTCTTGTTTCCAATCATTATTACACTTCTCCGATGAAATGGACACAGGTGTTCAAGCAGACTAATTTTCTTAATTCCCGCAGAGTTCCTGCCCCTGGGTTTGAAGGTCGCTGCACACGGTACTCGTCAAAAACCGGGATAATTCTTGTCGAGTCATTTTGACTATTCCAGAAACAGGCGACGTCTGTTGCAGTTCAAGTTTGCAGCATATACTTATACCGTTCAAAATGGTAAAAGTAGTGGCTGTTCTTAGCCCAGGCACAGTAACAACCGTTACTGGAATGATTACATTTACGCAGGAGGTAAGATGAGCCAAAAAATCAGTGCCGTTAAAAAAATTCAGTTGCCTACATTTTGAACGACGCCGACAACAGTTCACTGTCCAGTGTATTGCCGGAAGGTCTGGCACAAATGCACATGCGTGCAAGTTATTAGTAATGTCAGCATTTCTTTAGATTAGTATTTTGGTTTTAAGTTCTCATGGCTAAATTACATGAGCATAGTTATGTTAGATAAGTCTCACCCAGCACATACAGCATTTACCAGATGCCAACAAACAACTCAGGCCAATCCAATGAATACCACTAGATACCCTACAGGATGGAAGTGTATGGAGGAAATTGTCCATATGGGTACATTAATTACATCAATTAATAACAGTTGTGAATACAAGCCAGTGATTCCACCCTGGGAGATCAAGAATCCAGACACGGACTACCACCTAGCAGAAATACTTAAGAAAACAAATAATATAGGAAATATTAAAAACACAGCCAATAAATATACTGAAGCACTTTAAAAATGCACCACCTGTATAATCCAGGAACAGAGTGTGAAATATAAATATAAGTGTTTACAATTTTACATATTTGGAATCTTTATTCATTTTCCCATGAATCCATGCTGGTCATTAATTTGTACATTTGATTGTTATGAAATTCATTGCATTCTGTGCAGGCAAGGGAGAAAACCAAAAATGCAACCAATTAAAAAATTCATTCACACTATCCTCAGTATCTGGTATGTCCACCGTGTGCTTGCAAACAAGCTTGGCAGGGCTAAGCATAGAACACACAAGTCTCTGAAGGAAATTTCGGGGAATCAAGTCCCATTCACGTGTAAGAGCAGCTTCAAGCTGTTGCAGATTAGCTGGAGAACCTTGCCTGTAGACTCTGCGTCCAAGCTCGTCCCACAGATGTTCTATAGGGGACATGTCTGGTGATAGGGCAGGCCAATCAATCGTCACAATGTTCTGCTGCTGTAGATATTGCTGCGTAATGCATGCGGTGTGCGCACGTGCGTTATCGTGCTTGAGAAGCTGCAAGTCTGGATAATTTGTGAACGCAGGAGCAACCAATGCATCCAGAACCTCATCTCGATATGTCACAGCATTAACATTTCCAGGGAAGACGTGAAGAGGCAAGCGATGATGAAAACTGAATCCTCCCCAAATGTGAATACTGCCACCTCCAAATCGGTTGTGCTGACGAATACAGCAATCTGCAACGCGCTTTCCACACCGTCGCCAAATCCGCATACGTCCATCAGCAAAGGATATGTTGAATCTGCTCTCGTCTGTGAATAGGGCAGCATTCCACTGCAGTCTAGTCCATCTGACATGTTGCTCTGCCCATTGCAGGCGCTGCTGACGATGTCTGTGAGTCATGTTTGGCCCAACATAAGGTCGTCTTGCAGTAAGGCCTGTATCTCTGAGTCGTCGTATGACTGTCATTCGAGAGACTTGCCCACGTCTACCCACTATTGCTCTTGCTGTTTGACTTGCCGAGAGAGAACGATTCCTTAGGTGACTCAGCACAATATGACAATCTTGCGCAGGGGTAGTAACTCGTGGTTGGCCACTCCGAAGTCTATCCCGGGCACTGCCAGTGGTTCCGTAACGTTCATTGAGACGTACAATAGTGCTGTGGTGGCAATTCATCCTTCTGGCAATGGCCCGCGAGCTCATTCCGGTCTCCAACATACCAATGGCTCGTTGGCGGTCGTTTTCAGATAGTCGTGGCATTTCAAGCACATGTACTGGGTGTTTTGTCTCAACAGCCTTTTTATACCAAGTATACTGCCACAACGCCAACACGTTTTCATGGTCATAGCTGTTGGAAATCGTGTTGCACGTGTAACTGTCATTGTTTTCATGTAGTCTGTACACAAACCCGTGGGTTGAATCATGCACTTTCCATTCCAGCAGCCATTCGCTCTCTACCTCATGAACAACACGGGGAAAATCCATTCCCACACTTTTTTTTCCAGCTTCTTGGCATCAGTATATATAATAGTGGTGCGTTTTTAATGTGCTTCAGTATATATACAACAAATATCAAAAGACATCATTACTGTATTCACAGATGGATCCAAGGGAGAGGATGGCAAATTGGGTATAGGAATATATATTCCAATGTGGAAAATGGTGAAAGAATATAGTATCACGGAAAATACATCCATTTTCACTGCAGAGGTGGTGGCAATACTAAACGCACTAGAAATATTCTCTAATAACCCTCCCAAAAAACTAAGAATTTTAACTGACTCTCAACAATTCAAGCACTTAGAAACTTACGAGTATGTAGTAGACTTGATATAGCAGATGAGATATTTCTGGCTACTACATACTTATATTCCAGAGGATGTTCAGTCTTAATTACTTGGATACCTTCACATGTTGGCATAGCGGGAAATGAAAAGGCTGATAAAGAAGCCAAGAAAGGTAGATTTGATAAAAATCAATAACACAAACTCCAGACCTAAAAGTCTTTTATGTTTGGACATGCGCCCTAATATAACCGACTAGGTTGAACGGGACGCGCCTCGCCTAAACGAGGCAAAACTTTATTTAAAAATTAAATAAATGTAGGGATGAGTAAATCAGAGGTTAAGAGCTTAATTAAAGATTTAATAACTGATGAATGGAAAGCAGAATGGGATAAAAATCTGAAAGGAAGACATGCATATAAGATGTTCAAGGCTCCAACAAGAAAATGTCAGATATCTAGGGAATTGAAAATTCCCAATAATAATAAACTTCTCAGACTACAGCTGGGTAAAGGCTATTTTAGAATAGAAGAACCTTACTGTACAGGATGTCTACAAGACAATAATATAGAACATTTCTTGTTAAAATGTAAGAGGTATGAACAAATGAGAACACCAATATTAGATTATTTGCAGGCATCAAACTTACCTATAAATATAGAAGAGGTGTTAAGAATAGACAGGCCTAGGGAACTGCATAATATAGTCAAACAATATTTAACACGAACAAAGGTTAATACATACCGGTTGGGAAAGTGAAGGTATGATACTGTTCTTACAATGCATATGACTTTTAACAGATGAAAGTCAATTAAATATCTGTTAAAGTCAGTTATATAACTGGAACCACCAGGCCTTTACACCCCTCCACTTTAATTTTATTCTTGTCCAGAGTTTCTTCTTGATGTTGTTTGGTTTTTTTTTTTTTTAAACATCTAGGCATAATTGGTGGTTGTCATTTTCCCGGTTTACAATGTTTTAACAAGTGTGAAGCCACTTTCTCATATCGGTAGTTGTTCATATTATTTGGAATTGAAAACAATATATATCCTAATTATAACCCATCAGAGGTTGAACGAGATATTTTCCTTCTTTAAAAAAAAATAATAAAAAAATCATGGCGCGTGCACTTTGGCATAATGCATTAACGCTCCATCAAAAATATGTCCTCTGCAGACTTTTTGGTGAATGTCAGCTAAGTCCCAGTATTTTTCTGTTAAAAGAACTTCAAACGCACGAAAAGAAAAGTTGTTTAGGGCCTAGATACTAGCATTAAAAAAGACACAAAATATAGAACTGGAAGAAAAGGATGGTAGGATTACAGAATAGTAGACACACTTCGTCGTGTTGCTGAGCGGCTGTTCGTTTGCTGTTACGCTTTGACTGATTATAAAATATGCATAACAACTAACCTTAACCCAAACCCTGCTTTGAGCTTTTTCAAAAATGTGGAAAAGGTGATAATAAGTCTGTTTGCCAACCCCTGCTCTATGTGGACTGAAAAAAGATGATAATGATGTTGAAATATCCTTAGTTAAATCACATTTGATAAGAAGATGTAGAAACAGTGTTACGGTAGTTTTATTGATATCGTCTGCTAGAATTGGCAGTGCGCATTTTTGGGGTCAATAGAATTAATATAAATTGATTTTATACTTCAGGGATTAGTGAACGCGAAATACACGGTCAAATTATGACGTGTTAGCGTCGATAAGGTCACGCTTCGTGACTTAGTTACTGTACCCTTGTTACGTTGTCCGTCAAGCAGTGAAGTCGTGTTTTTACCTCCTTCCAAGGTTGATAGGCTTTGCTAATAGCCATATTTATGTAAAGTGATACCAGGACTCAGGGTCAGTCCAGATAATAGTATATAAAAGTGAATTCATAAAGGTTAGTGATTAACCTGCGTTACGGAAGGATGGTTGATAAGTAATTTGATTATTTTCGTCAAGACTCATGTGCTCACTTCTGGCTGTCTGAATCCCAGCAGCACATGTATATAGCCATGATGTTCTGCCGACATGAATTCATTATGACACGGACGGATAAGAATATATATGCAAGTAAATTCTAATGAACTGTATGTGAATGTATACCTACGTGAAATGTCTTCGTGTGTGAATTGTTTAATAAATCATGGACTCCAAGTTGAAGACTTATCCTCATCGATACGTTACAGCTGTCTGTTGAATTGACAATGTTGATTATTATGGTAGTGAAGAACTCTTCCGATGAGAAGATGTATAATATAATAATGAGCTCCGAAAGGAACCAATGTCTTCTTGGACATTCAACACATAATGAGTCCATATAACGGTGACCCTCTTTTGAAGATTATAAACGAACGAAGCACGCATTCGCGATTCAACAAAATAATGAACCAGCTCTGAACCAGTATCTTTATCAGCTTATTCCACCCTTATCAGCTGGTGGCCAGATGTGGTGTGGAATTATAATCTAATCGTCAAAATTATCAAAGAATACCGAGTTCAGAAGAAAAAAATTCCCTTCGAGCGAAAATGGACACTTTTTGCGTGTACACCTATGGCGTCAGACGCCCTTAACAACAGTACGATTCTTCACTATCAATGGCAGCCACATTTCAACGTCTGTGAAGAAAAGAATTTCTAAACGCTCAATCAACCATAGAAACTAGAGTCAACCGTCACCATCATGCAATACGAGCTCTTCTGTCTGTTGGCGAAGCAGGCACTGTACGAATTTATCTAGGCTAAAAGCTAAGTAATTGTTTTCGCTTTTATGCTGTCATGTCCTCTTTGCTATTTCACCGGCTTGTCTTTTGCAAATCACTGTTGAATGTTGTTTGTGAATATCTATTATGTTGTATTTTACATGTTAGTGGGTTGGTTGGCGAGGGAGCTGAAACCTCTGCGAAAAGCTGACCACAGAGATTTCAGTCGTTCTTAGGGTTTATTGAAGTTTTGCAATGTGTACGGGAGCCCCCTAACAAATTAACCAGGGAACTGTTCTGCTCGACATTGCTAGATTTCGATACTAAGTGTTTTAGCTGTGCAGTTCTGTGAATAACTGGTGTATTTTTATGTACTAATTTCATTTTTATTCAGTTTTGTAATAATATTCGTAATCTATCTAGTCAATTCTGATCTTTCTATAACTTATTTCATAGATTTTGTATTAACCGTTATGAGTCCATTGTTACGTCACTGATTTTTGAGTACATGTTTCATCTTGACTTAGTTCAATCCTTGACCTTCTTAGTGTACTTCCGATTTTTTCTTCTTAGTTTATAGATTCATTTTATGTCTGAAATTGTCAGTTTGTGATGTGCTAATGTTCTGTACAGTTTAGTTTATTGTTTGTCTTAGTTATTCATTTCATATATTAATGATATAATAATGTTATAAATTTATTATTAATAGAATAATACAATAATTTGATTAATTTTTACCAAATCATTTGATGACTTAGGTGATGTCATCTAGTTGCAGTAGTAGTCCAATATACTATTGAAGCATATTGTAGATTATGACGAGGGCATAATAGCATAATAGATAGTGATAAATAACTTTGGTTTAAGGTTTGCCTTGAATAGAACAAACATATTAGATAATAATTAGTACATTTTCATAGTACTACAGTGTGCACTGGGCACATGTATATGATTAAATAACATAATTATAGAGGGACAATACTCATAATTATTGGAGGATAATATTAGATGCATGATATAAATTCAGCATCATAAATTAATAAGGGTATAATACATTGGTGATTAATATTAATATTTGACTAAGTGAGTGAGTCACTACAGATTCTGATATGGATCCAGTGGACATGAGGTCCGTGTTGAAGCAGATATATGAGAATGGTCGCCTCTATAATAAATTACAAGGCCCAGAACTTGAGAAATATGTAATGGATCAATTTTTGGTTCATGCTGCATTATATTTAAAGAATTTTGCTGGGGATAATTTTCATTCCGTTCCGCATTTGGCAATGGCTATAGATTTATCAGAGTTACTACGGGAGAAACTTCGTCTATATTTGGATCGCTACATTAATGTTAAGCAAAATCATATATTAAAGAGCATACATCATGCGATAATTAAAAATTACTTGCCTTCGATAAATTACTGTTGGACGAAAACATTAAATATGCTGAACTAGAAAGGAAAATGCAACAGCAGATTAATGAATTTTCAACTAAGCTGAATGCAGTTGATTCTTTCCTTATTAATGAGAGGAAGAAAACTACTAACTTGGATAAAATAAATAAGAGGCAGAGACAGGAAATTACACTCCTGAATTTAGAGGTTACAAAGGCAAGAAAAAGAGTAGATGGTCTACTGGATGTGGTATTGGACAAGAAGATATTGTCCAACATCAGAGATGATAGATCTATTGTACGACATACTAGATCTATTGTACGACATACTAAGGATGCTCCATGTGCTAAGACCAGCTCAGCACAACCCAACAAAATAAAAATATCATTCCGAGGGAGATATACCTTTCCTCGGCAGAATATTACTGCCAATGCAGAAAATAAATGTTGGCGACATGATCAGCTGGCAACTGATCCAAAGAAAAATGTTGGCGTTGTCAACATTAAAAAGTAGAGTACTAAGAATAATAAAATGTTGAAAAATAATGTTGGATTTAATATTAATAGAAAGAATTATACTTACATGAGGGACATACATTGCAATGTACCTCAAGCAACTAAGGTTGCACATCAATCTTTTTCCCATGTTAGTGACAATGGTCCTACTTATATTGGGAAGGGTGCATATTTGCCACGAGATACTACATGGCAGGCACTTAGTAATTTCTTTAATTACACGGCAGACGTTAGGTTCGTGCGTATGTTGCCACCTTCCATTAACAGGTATGGTGAAGCTCTGGTTACATTTCGTAACAATAGAGATGCTCGAAAGGTTATCGAGCTTGACAATGGTGTTTATTTTCACCACCGTTCTTTGAGATTACAATTAGTACATGATTCTGCGTCACTCAGATAACAGGTTACATTAATACTGTTCGTCACATCGTTGATGACTCAGCATAGTCAGTCATCATCATTTTTTTTCTTTCTTTCCTAGTAATCTATTCGTACATATATTAGTTAAGGTAGACTCTTCTATTCGGTGATACTTTTGTTATCTTGTCTACTATGTCATTATACTAATCTACCAGTGATTCAGGAAGAAGAATCTTTTTTTTCCTGAGGTACAGATGTCTTTGCCTGTACCTGTATTACAACGTATGGAATCTTGGCGGGATGTAACCATCTCTTCGTCGGTTACACCGCAACAGCATCATCAGATTGCTGATCTCTTACAATCATTTCCAGATGTGCTGACAGACGTACCTGGTCGCACATCAGTGATTACTCGCGACATTACTCTTAAAGATGATACACTAATTCGTGTACATCCCTATTCTGTCCCACTACATTTTCTCAACAAAACGACTCAGGAACTTGAGCAGATGTTGTCGTTAGGTATTATCGAGACTAGTACCTCACCATAGATAGGGCACACATTGAGGAAATCTTTTGATAGGTTAACATGGCATTCCTTATTCTGAAATCCTCAGGGTAAGAGAGACGCAAGGAAACTGACAAATACCCAGAGAAAAGAACAGGAGATGGAAATAAACAGGATGAGGAAGATGGGAAGGACGTTCATCTGATGGCACTGGATATGAGTTTGATGAAGGAATATACTCCTTAGGGAGTTGAAGAGTAATGTGTCGCGAGAGGTTCGTGTGTTATTAAATGAAAGATATCCTGGACAAAAAGATGTATCAGATGATACAGGATAGTGCCAGATAAGAGACTGGTCTTATAAGAAATACCCCCTTATCTGAAAAGAGCAAGGGTGTATCGACAATCAAAGGTAAGGTCAAGCTGTATAAACCTTCAAGTATGATGATAGCGTTTATTACTGAAGGTCTAAGTGCTACCTCTCAAGATCCTCCTTTGAATAATGGTTATTAATTTTTGTATTGACTCTGCTAGGGGATTAATTAGTTAATTAAATATGTAATAGATATATATAACCAACAGAACCTTAACTCAATTTAAATAATTAAGTAAGACTGATTATATATATTTACAATTTATTGATCCTATACCGTTTCTCTTTTTGGTTAGGAAAATGATAAAGAATTCAAATGTTTTTACAAGATAAAATAAATAAACATGGAATGTCCAATTCCACAATAGTTAAATATGATAAAGTTATATTTCAAATATTAATTATTTATTTCACATTAATTTATATATATATATATATATATATATATATATATATATATATATATATATATATATATATATATATATATATATATATATATATATATATATATATATATATATATATATTTTTTTTTTTTTTTTTAATCTATATATATGACACTTTCACTGGACTGTAAAGTTGGTATTTAGTTTATTAAAGTCCTTCATGATTCATCATTCAAACTGTTTTTGTTGTTATTGTTATTTTGTTTGTTTGATAATGTCTCGTGAAAAGGCTAATCAGTGGAATTGTGTTACCACTTATCTCCAAAAATGAGGAGCATCCACTATAGCTAGGAGTCGTATTTTTGCCATAATTCTCAAATATTCTACACATTTCCCAATGCTGGCTTTCGTCTCTAACAGTCAACACATGCTTGTGTTCAGATGGCATTACACTCGTCCTGTAAGTTTTTTTTCTTAACACACTCAACACACTTACGAACACACAAGTGGATTAATCACAAGAAAATTACATAATTATATACAAATATATATTCTTTCTTACCCTCAGGCAATACACATAAGCTGTAACAGGCTGTTAAAAGGTATCTAGGTCTGCTATGCAGATGCAGTGGCAAAGTATTTGACAGCACCCTTTTTGCCGCTCTCTTCTGTACCGCTTAGTGTTTCAAAAAGTTGTGGCTCCAAATCAACCAAGTTCAAGGACTTTTATACCGTCGCTCCCCCGTATCGGAGAACACGGCCAAAAACCGGTGTTAGGAATCTAAAAACGAGGCATCTTTTGCCTGCTTGTTCAATGTGCAAAATTTTTAATATTTATTATCTCTCTTAATTCTGAATCGATTTTGATCATTTAAAGTTATAATTATACTGTGAATTTATCTCTACCGTTCTATCTAATAATTGTTTAGTTTGCAAAATGCATTTAAATCTATGCAGACTTTAACTAACTAAATTGGGGACTACGCTGATGTATAGATGTCAATTTAAACGATTTTTCTCTTTAAATTTAAATTAAATAAATTCTTACTATCCTTTACACAAAATGGGCCTCTATGTTAAGCCTAAAAGGTTTCCTTATACACACCAGAAAAAGGAGCATTTTCATTGGTTCTTATCGGTCCGTTTTCCTACAGTATTGCGTGCGGTAAATATGACCGTGGTGTAAGACAGACCAAAACACGATATAATGAATGAATAAAGATACCAGAGACCTTTTAAAAAAATAGGGAATCATGGTCACCAATCCCGTTTGACAAAATTTTCATTGATAAAAGTGATGTATGTTAAAATGTTCCATAATTTAATGGTGTGTATGTTTTTATTTTGACAGAAAGCTAGTGACAGCACTGTTGTCACAGGTGAAGTGAAAGGTCTTACACCTGGCAAACATGGTTTCCACATTCATGAATTTGGAGATTACACAAATGGTAACCTTGTTAACACAGCTGATTGTTTTTATTGATTATAATATATTGAGTGTCTGATTGTCTAAGCAGTTAGCGCGCCTGCTTCTTGCTGCAGAGTTACCAGTTTTAGGGATCAAAACCTGGTTGCACCGGGCTCCAGTTTACCGAGTTGTAAATGGGTACTGGCCACCTCATTAAGCTAACCCTATCATGGTGAAGCCTTAACACTTCACTCCCCAGTGACAGTATCTGCTGTAGAACTACCTTTACCATTTTTTAATATTTTGTTATTCAAAACCAGAAATTGTTCCATAAGACCCTAAAGAACACGAGGAAGGAAAAACAATGCCCTCTCAAATTTATAAAGGACAAGCAAGGCAAATTGCTTACTGTCCCGAAGGAAGTAATGGAAAGATGGAAAGAATATTTCTCAGAACTCCTGGATGGTGAGCATGGTGAAGCATCAGAAATGATAACCACTAGCACAGAAGAGAAAACCAATGATGGTGAAGATGACAAAGATGGAAGAACTGAGGGCAGCACTAGAGAAAATCAAGATGGGCAAAGCAGCAGGGCATGATGGTATAACACCAGAAATGGTTAAGTACATGGGAGCATCAGGCGACCTATTACTCTTAAAGGTCCTACAGGCAGCATGGTGCAACAAGACCATACCAAAGGATTGGGAGATTGCCATCATAACACCAATTTTCAAAAAGGGTGACAATCGACAATGTGGAAACCATAGAGGCATATCCCTTCTCAGTGTCCCTGGTAAAATGTACTCTAGAATCCTAGAGCAGAGACTCCGACGCCTAGCTGAGCCACAATTGGATGAGGTCCAGTGCGGATTCCGAGCAAACCGAAGTACTCAAGACCTAATCTTCACACTCAGACAGCTGACTGAAAAGGCCCTTGAGTATAAGAGTGAGATCCATCTATGTTTCATAGATCTGGAAAAGGCGTTTGACAGGGTCCCCTGGAGCAAACTTTGGGACTGTTTGGCAAGGAAGAATATTCCAGCACCTCTGATTCATGCTATACATAGCTTCTACAAGTCTTGCAGAAATTATGTGAGGACAGCAAACCATAAGTCAGAAGAGTTCAAGACCACCACTGGTGTAAGACAAGGTGATATCCTATCACCTTACCTCTTCATACTCCTTATGGACGATGTTATCAAGGCATGTAAGGAGAGAACAAGAAAGTATTCAGTGGGGTACTGGAAGATGAGACAGGTCTATATTTCGGAGCTGTCATTTGCTGATGATGTTGCTCTGATTGCTAAATCAGAGGCACATCTCCAATCCAACCTGCAAGTCTGGAAGGAAGAGCTGGAGAAGAGAGGGATGGTCATAAGCAGCTCTAAAACAAAATCCATGGTGATATCACGAGAAGAAAGAAAACATCAGATTAGTTGGGAGAACAGGTCCTGGAGCAGGTCGACCACTTTAAATATCTCGGAGCTATTATAGACCGAAAGGGAGGCATCAAAGAAGAGTTGGCCACTCGAAAAGCAGCGGTTGGGAGACTTTTTCAGGCCATAAATCGTGGATTCCTCAGCAAGAAAGAGGTTGGTAAGAAAACGAAGATGGCTGTATACCGCTCCACTTATGTCCCAGTCTTGACATATGGATGCGAGTCGTGGGCAATGACTACAACCCACAAAAGCCAGATCCAAACCTCAGAAATGAGGTATCTGAGGAAAGTGGTTGAAGTAACAAGAAGAGACATGGTCCGCAACTAGACGATCCGTCAAGGCCTAAAATCCCATCCGCTGCAGACCCAAATAGAACAGTCCCAACTAAGATGGTTTGGCCATGTCTGCAGAATGGGAGAAGATTGGCTACCATGACAAGCATGGGAAACAAAGAGCCAGGGATCCAGACCTCCAGGACGACCCAGAGTCCGCTGGGAGGACAACATTAGACAATCTTTGAAGGACCGAGGACTAGAATGGAACCAGTCCAGGAAGAAGACAGCTGATAGAATGGGCTGGCGCTCTCTCTTCCAA
This sequence comes from Oreohelix idahoensis, assembly GCA_024509875.1. Classification (NCBI taxonomy): domain Eukaryota; kingdom Metazoa; phylum Mollusca; class Gastropoda; order Stylommatophora; family Oreohelicidae; genus Oreohelix; species Oreohelix idahoensis. Next base: position 460,670 of record JAMPIV010004126.1, on the reverse strand, counting down.
ACCTCTACACCTCACGGTAGAAGGGGAACGACTAAGTAAGTAATTTGTTTTGTTACAGATCTTTTTTTTTAATTAAAAAAAATTATTTCTGTTTTTGTTTGGCTGGAACAGCACTAGCACTTTTTCCTTTCATCCATTTCCATGCATTACCAATTATTAGATTTGTTCCTTGTTAATTTGCTTCTGATATGATGCCATCTATGAAAGGTAAATGTAATCCCATATCACATACTGCTGTAGGGGAGGAAAGAGTTAGAGACTGAACTATACTAGGTCTCAGCTTTATAGTGAGGTTGACAGGTTCCCTTCCTTTGCTGCTTGGAATTCCTTAAGTCAGGAGCAGAATCAGGTACCCATGTATAACTGGGTAGACAGCAGTGTGGCATTATCTGGTTTCGAATATTGTAGTTTTGCCCCAGAAGTAAACGTCTAACCTCTCGGCCACTGGATGATGTTCAAGGAAACAAACCAGTGACTGTTTATTTCAGTTATATATTGGGTTTATTAATTAAATATCTACACATATAGAGTTAGTAGTGGTTAGAACGTGATGATGATAAAAGACGATTCACACAAACACATATGAGATATTAATATGGTAGTTATTTAAATAGGAGTTAATTAAGAAGGAGCTTATGTAAAGTGGAATGCATTACCCGGGTAGGATGATTCACATGTATGCAAAGAATGACCCAAGTGGTTATACGTTATGTCGAGTGGAGTATCTCTAAATCGAGGACGTTCTAATGGAAACTTTTATTCTACAGAGAACGTTGACGATATATAGTACTCCACTGTTTGATAATATCTCTGTAGCGTTGTCCAACAGTAAACAGGTTTCGTATGAAAATGTCTGTTGTCTAATCTCCGGAGGGTACTGGCCAGACTGGATATCTTCACGAAATGTTCTTGAAATGTAGACCCATTACCTTGAGTATGTAATCGTGATTCATAAAATATACTAAGGAGTCTGCTTCATAGAAGGCGCTTAAGAGTGTGTTGCACTTGGTATAAATATGAGATTCAACTTTTGAGCTCTTTAGCTTGACTTCAGATGGTACCCTTCCGATGGAGCTGAACTTGATATGAGTAATCAACTGTATGCTTTAGCATGACTCTCGTAGTAAGCTTTCGAGACATTTGATCTTGATTTAAATAGGTATTGAACGTGGGCGCACGTGATATAAGGTGAAGAAAAATGCTGCGTCCACCGTCTTAATCTTCGGCGAGAAATATTCCTTTTTAATTGAGGAATGAAGGATGTCCTATGGCGAATTCTGCTAGCCAAATGTCCGCTTGGATAACTTCTATCTGGTTAGACGTCAGACATGTAGCCTGTAGACTCAGACTTCTGATGGACTGAAGACACACAAAATTCTTCGTACGTTTTCACACTTAATATAACTGGTTGACTATCATTTATTCTATTTCTCACTATTGATCTCTATGAGTTCAATTCAAATGATGTTAAATATATTGTGCATGAGAGAGTGTGTGCATGGAAGAATGTGATGATGATTTAACAAGATAGATGAAGGTGAAGTTTGAACTATTAATTGCTTTCTATCAGCCTATCATGTTAGGGATCAGCCTATCATCTTAGGGAAACACTTCTGATTTCATTAATCATTTATGAACAGAATTAATTGAAAAACTATCTTTCGCACATTTAGCTTTGAGGTTAAAATGAATAAAGAATAAGAAAAAAAGTATTACTAATCTGTTTAAGATCTACTAACCTTTTCCTTTCGCAAATTCCTTTAAGAACACAATACACCACAGATATGAATTATTTTATCTACACTGAATTAATTGCAGGCTGTTCTTTAGGGATTTCTATCTACACCACAATGTTGAAAAAACTGGACTTCTCTCTAGCAAGCTGCACGGTATATTATATCTCTAAAAGTCAAATGTGGGTCCCTTGGACCGGTGACGTACAACTCCGCCCATACAACTATTAGCTAGGAGTCCATCTGGTCTCTTCTATCTAGAATCTCTCTTTTCCCCTGTCAGTATAAAAGTGGGTGGGGCAATTCGCAACCAGCTTTGGTTGCTGGGCTTGCCTCACAAACAGGTGTTGACATAACTGGCTGGCCAATGCAAAAATGTCCCCGCCTTCCAACTGTCATAGCGCTCTCTGTTTGTCTTTCGCCCCGCGTTTCAGCTTTTGTTCAGTGCTGCTAGCGTCGGCCTTTGTTCCCTCGGTCCATTACCCCGTGCTCCGTTTTCTTATCTGGCACCCATCTTGTGCCCTCCCCGAGGCCATTGTCGCCGGGGTCTATTGTCGCCGGGCCCTATTGTATTTTGCGCCACGGTGACCGTGTTTGTTTAAACAGCATCACCGACTATTTTATAGTCAAAAAGAAAGAGCACAAATGTGGGAGAAAATAAAATAAGACAGATGTAGGAAAAGATAAAGCGATAAGGCTCTGGGGCTCGTTTATAACACTCTCTCAGACATGTCGAACAATGTAACTAATATGAGGTTGTGCATGATGCTGGCACCTCATCATTTATAACAAACTGGCATAGAAACCATCGCTGCAACAGCATGCGTCTGCTTGGTGGAGGCTTCTTGCAACGGAACCAGCTGCAACGATGACTCCACGCTCCATAAGAAAGGATGATGATCATGACATCTTACAGGATATATTAGGCGGCCTTACGTCCAACTTTCAGTAGTAGCCTTTTAAAACATATCATGGTAGGGTACCGGAAAAGACACGGGGCTGCGGGGATTTTATCCACTATTTGGTATCATTCTGAAATGTTCGTCCAGCATTCTTTTATCTATAGTATAAATTTATCTTTGAAAATCTCTAAATTAAATGTATTGGTCTAACTGTTACACTTCTAAGAGGATGGACACATTCAATAATACCGCAGTTGCCAATGCAGGTAAGCTATCGTGCTATAATTGGCATGACTTTTGGTGCCGGGTGGTTTGACAACTTTTTTCCTATCCGGCAACCCTGCAGCGCGTATTTGCAGCAATTGTGTATCCTTAAAAAAAATTAAATAAACTATTTTGGTATGTTTGACACACAGGGCCGCCTTATGCCGATTTAACTGCTTGACTTAATCGGGCCCGGCGCCCACATGGGGCCCGCGTTGTAGTTGTCGTTTCCAGATTTTCTTTTAAAATTTGATGACTAAAAAGAAAGTTCTAGGTAAAAATAAATGTCTTATTTTAAAGTTATTTGTGGGGGAAAAAATTCACAATGACCAAACAGAAAGAACTGTCTGACTGGTAAATAAATTTTAACTTATACAGAATTTCACATGCGTGAATTAGCCTACTTGGTTAATGAAAAACTCCATAAGATGGTGTTAAGTACAATTTTAGTCAAGGGGAATTAAACATTAATATACTTGTATGTACAGGCCAGATTTTTTTTATCTCCCTTGTGTAGCTACTAGTTTGTTTAAAAAGATTTGATCGAGAATTTTCGCGAATCTTCTAGACGAGTTCAGCTCACGTCTCTCGCGGTTAGCCGCGCATGCGTGATTGTCTGAGCTGGACGGAGATACGGTAATCCCGTGACAGTAGGTTCCTGGACGTTTTTGCCGGGAAGGTGTTCAGCCATGTTTTTTGACTGTGTGTACGGGGAGATATTTTTGTGTGATAGAAATGTTGGAGACTCCCTGATATATTTCTAAAGCCAAGGATATGATGGCTTCTACTCATACTGCAATGTATCTTGTTTATAATAATGCCAGAGAAGATAAAGAGAATATTTACATTACTTTGAAGCCAGGAACTTATACGGCTTATTTCTAATATTGCCAGAGAAGATAAAGAGAATATTTACATTACTTTGAAGCCAGAAACTTATACGGCTTATTTTGCCAAAGAACGTAGAGAGAAGATTGACATTTCTTCAAACCCGAGAATATGCTTTTATAGATATATATGTGCCAGTTATGCTACATACGGATGTATTGAACTATTGTGATTTCCATGATGTGTTCTGAACTGTTACCTATTGACAGTGTATTTTGGTGATGTTCTCGTGACTGTGGAATAATAAACTGTGTATAACTTTCCTTAGAGTTGCAACATTTCCTGACTATTATATGTGCTTTTGGTGTGGGTGATTATTATTGACTTACTTTAGGACTACATGCATTCGCGTTCATTGACGTCTATACACCCACACACCTGTCGGCCACCTGTAAGCCCAACGTATGCTGATCGCCTTCATCAGCGCACATAATAACATTTACACTCTGGTAGAATAATTTATACCCTGTTTAATTAATGATTCCAAGTTAGTTTATGCTATTTTCCCTGTTACTCTTTTTGTGTAACGGAGGAAGGTTTGATTACTACCATACAGGGGTCGGAAGTTTACAAGGCCACATCCGATAAATTAAAATTAATTGTTGAATATCATAAAATCTTACCTTTACCAGAGATTTTCGTTTTTATTTTTTCAGAGCATATGCTTTCCATGAGAGTCAGTACCGCTACGTTGTTGCTTTGAACCGTCTACCGACGATAGACTGCAAATTTGCTGTTCCAGTTTGGCTTATCTCCAGTGTGACTCTGCGCTAGATTTTCGTGTCTTCTTACTATGCGGCGTTCTAAGATTGCGGGACTCATCTTATAACTTGTTTGAGATAGCTGATAATATTCTATATTACTATAGTATAATGTATTAGAGAGTATTGTATTAGGATATGATGTAATTTTTTATGATAATATGTTGGTTCATCTTTATGCACCATTGCATTACTATATTGTTCGTATACTGCTGTGTTTTGCAATGTTGAAAGTATAATATTGTAATGATACCATTTTTTTTTACTAACTTATCATGGCGATACATGTCGGTATCGTACTTTTTGGAAAGAATATGAAGAGAAGAAAAAGATTTTTTTTTCAGACATTGTAATATTTTTTCTTTGCCCAGCGCATGATTTTGCGCTAGTGGTAACTATGTATAATGACATTAGTACATTAAGAAAATGTTTTTTCGGAGGTTGTGTTGAATTTTTTCTGTACGCGGCGCTTGATTGTGCGTCAGAAATAGCGATGTATAACGGTATTGTTAATTTTTGATACTTATATGGGTTCATCATTGGTACTTCATGAGATTATTAACTTATTATCATGCATATTATGCTATTTTTTTAGATGATAGCTACTTGTTTATTTTGAATTTGGATATGCATTGTTTTTTTAATGTATTTTTTCCCAAAAAAAATGAATATATCATTTTTTCCCCCGGGGGTCCGTGTTGTATGTTAAGTACAATTTTAGTCAAGGGGAATTAAACATTAATATACTTGTATGTACAGGCCAGATTTTTGTTATCTCCCTTGTGTAGCTACTAGTTTGTTTTAAAAGATTTTATCGAGAATTTTCGCGAATCTTCTAGACGAGTTCAACTCACGTCTCTCGCGGTTAGCCGCGCATGCGTGATTGTCTGAGCTGGACGGAGATACGGTAATCCCGTGACAGTAGGTTCCTGGGCGTTTTTGCCGGGAAGGTGTTCAGCCATGTTTTTTGACTGTGTGTACGGGGAGATATTTTTGTGTGATAGAAATGTTGGAGACTCCCTGATATATTTCTAAAGCCAAGGATATGATGGTTTCTACTCATACTGCAATGTATCTTGTTTATAATAATGCCAGAGAAGATAAAGAGAATATTTACATTACTTTGAAGCCAGGAACTTATACGGCTTATTTCTAATATTGCCAGGGAAGATAAGGAGAATATTTACATTACTTTGAAGCCAGGAACTTATACGGCTTATTTCTAATATTGCCAGAGAAGATAAAGAGAATATTTACATTACAGTACTTTGAAGCCAGGAACTTATACGGCTTATTTTGCCAAAGAACGTAGAGAGAAGATTGACATTTTTTCAAACCCGAGAATATGCTTTTATAGATATATATGTGCCAGTTATGCTACATACGGATGTATTGAACTATTGTGATTTCCATGATGTGTTCTGAACTGTTACCTATTGACAGTGTATTTTGGTGATGTTCTCGTGACTGTGGAATAATAAACTGTGTATAACTTTCCTTAGAGTTGCAACATTTCCTGACTATTATATGTGCTTTTGGTGTGGGTGATTATTATTGACTTACTTTAGGACTACATGCATTCGCGTTCATTGACGTCTATACACCCACACACCTGTCGGCCACCTGTAAGCCCGACGTATGCTGATCGCCTTCATCAGCGAACATAATAACATTTACATTCTTCCTGGAGCCACCTCTATCAATCCATACTTCCAACGTCAACAGTGGTGGCCGCTCTTACACCATATACATATATACATCTACCTTCAACAGATGGCTATATCAATGCATGAGAAAAACACAGAACATAGTGATTTCTGAACCATTTCAATACGGAACGCAATATCAAATTGCTACGTTCTACCCTGCTTGTACTGATTTACTTTTTGGTAGATTACAAACTTAACGATGTGTAGATCTTTGCAGTTTCAGTTTATTCATAAAACATAGCCTTGAATTTTTAAATAAATACTCGTAGTAGAGTAAAGAAAAGTGCTGCAGTTGAGAAATGTTAATTGTTACCAATACAGTTAAGGCTATAACACAAACATTACAATGTTAAATGGTATGAGTAGGGAATATACAGTTCATAGTTTTTCAGGCACAAAAATTCAGACTTCTTGTACATCCAAACAATAATAATAATAGCCCCTTCAGTCATAACTGACTATGAGAATGAACCCCTGGGGTGACAGCCCTCGGCTGCTTATTTTCCCGGTGTTCCATTTGACGTTTTTTCTCTCTTCTGCTTGTTGTGTGAGTTTCCTCAAACACGCGATGTGAGGCGAGCAAAGGTAGCTGCATCTTTGCCAATGTGGCTGTCAATCTCTGTGTCTAGCACCAATACAACGTTTTTCTTCGCCGCACTATCTACTCCCTTCGCGCCTATCAACAGAATGGGGGAAAATTTAAACTAAATGATATTTTATCGAATTTTAACTTTATTTCAAAGTAAATATCGCATTTTTTTACTTATTCAGTTTACGAAAAAGGTCAAGTTTAGCAATTTCATCAAATTTTACCGGAGGAATTATAAAAATTTACTGCAGATTTGGAAACTACTCTACGTACGTCAAACTCATTCGGGAAAACAAACTTGTCAAGTCTGTAAATTTTAGTAGGTTTATATGGTCCATTGCTTGTTGAGGAAATGGACGCACTAAAAATAATAGTTCCTTTTTCTTATCTTCGAAAATCTTTAACAATCATACTGAAATGTATTTCTTTAATATAAGAGAGCTACTGGATTGCAATTTTTTCCCTCTACGAATACTTTTGACAATTTCAGTAACTGTCGCGACAGGGGAAAGAATCTTTTCCTAAATAAAATTGATCAGGTCTTATCTAAGGCCAGATAGGTTCCATGATAGACTTTGCATTATTATCAATAGAATGTGATGCAGCACACACACACACACACACACACACACACACACACACACACACACACACACACACACACACACACATACAAAAACGATACTTCGACAAACTTTTGAAATAATTTGCGGAAGAGACAGCTAGACATATTTTCTTTATAAGTATAATTCTGTTTGACCGTTCTTTTAGGTCAAAATATATCTGATTATATAAAGAAATTGTTAACAAATTTAAATGCATTACATTGGCATATATTCGTGGTACATAATGTGAAATAACGAAAAGTTCACGGTCCCCATTCAAATGGTCGAAATCAGGCCACATGACTGAAAAGGCCGGCACTGTTGACATGGTCAAAAGTTTTATCACAATGAAAGGTTCATTAACTAATCGCGTGACGAGTTCAACACTGGTTTAGGATGTCCGTTGCTAGCGTGCCCGATAGCCTGCGACAGTGAGTCCCAGAAATTCTTCATTACATTGTGGTCTGCTTCTTCTTTAGGCGGATACTCTGTGTAGCTGTTCCGTTTCATCACATTCAGTTCGTCATATGACATTTGATCGTTTGGAACTGGTTTATACAAAAGTAGATGTAACACTGAGCGTTGTTTGTACAATTCTTCCATAACGGCCATCTTGAAGGTATACTCAGAATACAAACCCTCGTAAAAGTCTGGCGTCAAAACAGGAACTGTTTTCGTGCTGTTTCTAACGGCGCTGACTATAAGGGACACTATGTAGGCGCCAGGCAGGAAATCTCGGTCTTCAACACAAAGACGGTGACCTCTCTTTTGTTCCAGCTCTTTTAAGCATGTCTCCAAAACAAAGTCTCGAGTTTCTTCTGTATACACAAAATAAGCGTCAAAAGTACATCCAAGCCTTGGAACGGCATCGGGTTTGAAGCCGAATAGGACTGCCATAGCAGAGTTATGCAAGTATCTTAGTTTCCATCGATAACGATACATCAGTCCAAATCCAAATGTTACCATGACAACAATTATGGCTGCGACGCAGCCAATTATAATTGCCGCTTCGGCCATACAAAATCGTTGAAGTAATATTTTCCTGTCTTCCAAATTGCCAACCAGTTCACTATTCATAGTGTCGGAATTACACTTGAGAAGATTTACGTTAGAGAAATGAACTTTTGTTGTAGCCATCCAAGCGATTACATCTAAACCAGCGCATGAACATGGTAATGGATTATCTGTGAGGTCAATTTCAAGTCTATGTCCTGGCAAAGCTGCGATACTATCAAGGTCATTCCTGGTTTCTGGTTCTATCCATCTGATAGAGTTCCTGCTCAAATCAAGAAACTGTAAATTTCTCATATGTGCAAAGCTTGTGTTCAGCGAGTATATCTTGTTGTCTGAAAGTTTTAAATACTTCATACTTAATAAACCCTTAAAGAATAACCTTGGTAACTCGTAAATAAGATTTGTTGATATGTCCAAATATTTCGCATTTTTCAGTTCTGCCAATATCGATCCATTTTTGTCATTAGCAAAGTCTGGACCAAGAAAGTTATTGTTCATGATTATATGAATATGTGAGTTATTGGCGCTGAAAAATCCAGATGTGATCCTCCTGCAGTAGTTATCAGCGAGATTGGCTTTAGTTATTGCTGGTGGCAAATATTGTAAGCCCCATAGGGACATGAAACTCTTTGAGAAGTCAACCACAGAAAGTGAATTATTCTTTGGAAGTTGGTGTCCTAATATTTGCATTCCAAACTCATTGTATTGAGAGCCTTTTAATATTCGTAATTTTGGTGGAATATTCATTGTTTTTATGTTTGGCAACTTCATTGTCTGATCATCTTGTTCTGTGTTCCTAACTTCCTCATGTATTTCTACTTGGCCAGATTGTGATTTTTCATCTAAGTTTTCAAAACTGTTCTGTGTCCATTGGTAACTTGTTCCTGGCAACATGGTTTGTTTTTGATCGGTGTTTGAAAAAAGACTTCCGGGGCAATCGGACTTCGGGGCATAAAATATTGAATTAGGAAAGGGCGTATGATATTCTTTCACATTTTGCCCTGACATATCAAGTTCAATAAGTTCCTCCAATACTGCAAAGTTTTTCATAGACTGCGTCCAAGATGTAAATTTGTTCTCTTTTAAAATTAACTTTTTCAGAGTTTTTGGTAATTCTTCTATGAAATCATTTCCCATCAAAGCAATTCTATTGGCTGAAAGATCTAGGTGCTCGAGGGTCGTATTAGTAATATACTTAGCATGTTCTTTGCCTAAGAATTTACACTGGTGGTTTGGGTGACGGAGGTGGTTAAATGTTAGTGATTTTAGCGAAGAGCTATTTATTGCTGTCAAAGATTGAAATGCCCAATCAATGTCGTAATTCATCAGGTCACATAAAGATAGATCTTGAAGACGACCAAGATTAGCATAAGCATTAGGGTGTATATACACTAGTGGTATACAATCATTAATCAAGACCGACTTTAGATATGGAATGTTCTTGAAGAACGTTTCGGTAATATTTCTTATTTGACAGGTGCCTCTTATTTCGAGATTGACCAGGTGTTTTAGAGACCTCATCACGGGTCCGAATTCAATCATGCCGCCTAGACCATCAATGCTTAGCTTCTGTAATCCTACTAGCTGCTGCAGAACCTTTTCTGGATAACTTTTATCCCAGCCTTGAGCGTTCCCGTAGATTAACAGTTGTTTAAGATATTTCATATTCGTAAATAGCTGCGGCGAAAAAGTCTTTTCAGAGTAACCTAAATGTTTGTTTTTGCTTAAGTCTAATATTCTCAAGCTTTTTAGAGTATCAAATGTGCCAACTTCTATGGACTGGATTAAATTCTCTGACAGGTCCAAAATTTGTAATTTCTCGAGTCCCGTGAATGTAGACGTATTCAGTTTTTGCAAATTATTTTTCTTAATTATTAGTTCTGTAAGCTTTTGCATTATTGCAAAACTAGCGTCCTCAATATATTTTATAGCGCAGTAACTCATGTTAAAATGAATAATCCTGGAAGTCTGGTTTTCCAACGAACCATTTAAAATGTACTTTAATTTCCTGTTTGATGTGAGGGAGACATTTAAGAGATTTGGATACTGAAGAAAGCTGGTTGTGTTCAGCGTATGCAGAGGGTTAAAAGACATGTATAGAACCATAGTTTTGTTTGGAAGTTGGGCAGGAATATGATACAATTTCTTTTCTGTGCAGTTGGCTATGACAAAACCATTGCCCGTATAAGAGCAGTTGCAACGAAGACACTGGAATACATCACCGTGAGATTTGAATATGTCCAGTTTTATTTCCGAAATATTTGTAATAGCATTCTCTTCTTCTTTCTTAATAGCAAACTCTTCGTAGCTTTCGTCTGTGAAAACTCTATTCTGAGCATCATCAGTTAAAATGTGGGATGTCCTTGAAAAGATTACGTCTGATGACTTTGATATTTCATGGGCGTAGACCTTGTTTGTTTTTCCTTCTAAACGAACGTCATCCCTGTTGTACAATAGATTTTTAGCAGTCATTCTAGCTTCATGAATGTTGTAGTTTGTATTGACCGGTTCTTTGGTGATGGGTACGTCTGTGTCAGTTTTGAGCCTCTTCTGTTGGGTGATCTTTGATCCATCTTTGGCATTAAGTGCTGGTTCCTTCCTGTTCAGTCTTAGAAAAGGAATGGTCAGAGTCATTTTAGCAATTGATCTAGTACCTCGTTCTCTGTCGCTGTCTGCTTTTAGCGTGTCCAAACTGACAGTTATGGAACAACTCCACGCTAACGACAGCAGAGTCAAGAACACGTGATGTTTGTTGGACATCTTGGTGTACCTGTACATTCAAAAAGTAAACATAAGACCGTGTTAAAAAATGAAACTACGAGCTCAGAGGGCAGTATAATTGAGACAATAGAAGTAATAGGACTAGCAGAATTGGTGGTGTTAGTTGTAACGTAGTAATAGTGCTAGAGGTGGTGGTGGTAATAGTAGTAATAGAAGTAAAAAAGGGGAAATTTAGCCCCATAGAAAATACGCGTAGGGGAGTGAAGTGTTAGAGACTTCATTATACCGGGTTCACCATCGAGAGGTGAGGTGACTAGTTCTCTTCCTCGCTGCCTTTTTTCTTCCTTAACTCAAGGGCAGTTAGAAGCCTATTTACAGCTGTCGATACCGTGAATCGAACACGGCACTTTTGCCGAGAGATACCAGCGCTCTAATCACAGTAATAGAAGTAGTATTAACACTAGTAGTAGTGGACGTGATAGTAGAAGTAATAGCAGTAGTAGTAATAGCGCTAGTAGTGGTGATAATGGTAGCAGTAATAGCCTTAGTAGTAGTGGTAGTGTTAGTAGTCATAGTAGTGCTACTAGTGGTAGTATTTGTCACGAAATGTGTTCATTCTCTTTTTCTGGTCTTCACTCATCTCCGACATTATTACTCTGCATGTCTTTTACGTGCTAATTCTTCCAGTACTCATTGTTTACGCTCTCCTCGACCAAGGTTATCTTATCATATCTTGTCCTATTTTTCACTCCCTTACTATTACCTGACCTCTTGACCTGTTTGAAGGAATAATGACTTTTTTGTGCAGAGTGAAGTGTTTACGTTATGTAACAGCTTCCACCCGACAGAAAAGGCGTCCGTAAGTAGAGAGACGGGTGGATTGAACAAACATTTTATACCTGGACATCTGTAGCTGATAATTGCCCCAAACCATGTTGTTCAGTTTTTTCCAGTATGGATGACAGACAGTAATTGGATAAGGCGGCAGTTCGCAAACATGACGTGCCCAAATGTTGTAAGATGACTATTTTGTTAAGAATTAAGACACGGAAGTGGTGTAAAACATACTTCCGGCAGATTAAATTTAATGTAAAAATCAACTAAGAGAAAGTAACATCTTAGAAGATATTATTAATGATAGATCTGTGTAGTAGTTAGTTTGTAGCCGAATAGGACTGCCATAGCAGAGTTATGCAAGTATCATAGTTTCCATCGATAATGATACATCAGTCCAAATCCAAATGTTACCATGATAACAATTATAGTTGCGACGCAGCCAATTATAATTGCCATACAAAATCGTTGACGGAATATTTTCCAATCTTCCAAGTTACCAACCAGTTCACTAGAGTCCGAATCACACTTGAGAAGATTTTCGTTAGAGCAATGAACTTTTGTTGTGGCCATCCTCCTCCTTCTTCTTCCTCGTTCGTCCTGAAAATGACGTTGGTTGCGTTGTGTCTGTTTACAGCGAAGCCGCGGTATTTGCGCCTTTCAGCCCACACACCCGACTTTCACACGGCATTTTTGGGGACCGGGTTTGCCTTCCCTCTTCAATCCCTACTCCTCAGCCAGACTGCAGTGCATTTTACAGGCTGCATTTAAAAGTGTTACCGGCACAATGGAATGCCGTGATGACTTCTCACAAGTCAATGAATTACCCTAGACAAGAGATAAACCAAGAAGAGTTTAAACCACAACTATAAAATCCCGTCTTAACATTTGGGGGTCACAAGCCGGAGGATCATCGATCCACAGCCTGAAGAAAAGAAATTTTTCATAAATAAATACAGACGTCTCATGCAGTTCGTGCCTTGCCCCAGTTTTCAAAGATGGCGCACTTTATCGTCTGCTGGCTTGTAGAGGTTTTTGGCGTCAAATTTTGCAGTGCAGTCCTTATTTGTTCCAGTTAATAAGGAAACATATTTGAAGCACATCTGATATACTACATCCTGCTTCGTTTGAAGTTTCGAGTTTCCTGCCGAAGATGGCGTATTTTAAGACAACGACAGATCAAAGTAGAGTCTGCTTTGCGTCAGTGACCTAGACCTAGTGATCGGTCTACGTGTCCAGTTCTCATCGGTGCTGAAAGGGACAGACGGTGGAGCTAGGAGGATTTTGAGTCCTGGCAATAAGATAAGTCACGTTTTAGCTTCATACAGCCTGTGGCTAGATTATTTTATTTGCCAGCGTATTTTTTTTCTCAATGTTTTATGTTTTAATGTCGGTTTTGTATCAAAAGTGGGATGGTTGGTTCGGGACTCATGTCTTTGTCAATACCGCTTCGGCTGGTCGATAAATTCATGAGCGTTCTGTAAGATTAGTTTATGATTGTTTCAAATGTCGGGGCTGGCATAAAAAAGCTGAGTGTTCACTGTTGCCATTGAAATATTCATGACCTATTTTTGGCTAGCTGTGCAGTCCTGTTAATTATAAAGTTTGTTTTTATAGTCAAGTTCAGTGTAATTTTTCTTTAGTTTTATCCATTATTGTTTGTAAAATCGCTGATCTAACCTTGCTATCCTTGATTTAATAGATGTCATAAATGTTGTAAATTCGTGCTGTAGTGTCATAAGTGTGGTAGAGCTATTTTTTATTCGTTCTAATTCATATAGTTCTGCCTAAGTTCTCTATTTGAATTTGCTTCTGTTAGCTCTGGTTACTGTATTCTGTCCTCTTGTTTGTACTTTTCTTTTAATGTTCCATATTTATAACATCTATATTACTTTATATTATTACATGCAGTTGGGTGAATTTGAATTGGTGAAATAAGTATTGAAAATATTATTCACAGATTGATAATATTATAAATTTACTTTATTGTGGCTATTGAAAAGCACAATAATTGTAAATCATGGCTACTGCAGAGTATTTCATGAAACTTGGAAAGGAATTTGGTATGGAAGGGCAGATTTTGAGAACCTATGTAGAAGAGGAACTCAGAGATCAAAGACAATTGGAAAGAGAGGAGAAAAAAGCAGTTGAAGAATTAGCTAAAAAAAGAAGAGCTGAACAAATAGCTCTTGAGGAAAAAAGAAGACAAGAGGAATTGTCTGAAAAAAGAAGACAAAAAGAATTCAATGAAAAAAGAAGAGCAGAAGAGTTACCTCTTAAAAAGGAAAAATTAGCCTTTGCTCAGGCTGAGTTAAAACAGGCTCAAGAACTCAGTTTAGCTGAATTGGAACTTGAGAAATTAAGATTACAACAACCTCAGGTTAATTCCATGAATGTTGATACTGGTAGAAGGGCTAAAGGGTTTATAGGCTAAAATTTAAATCACTACTGCCAGATTCTGCAAAGGATTTTACAGAATTTATTTCATCCATAAAATGTACTTTACTAGATGGATTGATCTTTCTAAGATTGAAAAGTCATTTGAGGGACTATCTGATTTGGTTCTGAGGGATAAAGTTTTGTCCTCAATTAGTGGAGATTTTTTGTCTTTTTTGCAAGAAAGAAAACCAGAAAATTTGACTATTTGTGAAACTGTTGGTAGACAATTCCAAGTTGCACAACCAAATAAAAATCTAAGTAAAAATAACATTAAGGATTCCTTGCCAGCTTGTCGTAAATTTTTGATAGGAAATTAAGACTTGGGTTGGTCCCTTCTGAATAAATTAGAATGAGTGATAGCCACAGTGAGAGATGATGGTAGAAATAGAATTCCACGAGGGAGATGGTAGAATGTGATATAGGCTGTCTCTGAGATCGAGAAATCTTCTCTCTCTCTCACCTATCTTCTACGACAGATTTAGAGTAGTCGGACAGTCTAACACCTATACATATATTAATATATATATATATATATATATATATATATATATATATATATATATATATATATATATATATATATATATATATATATATATATATTACCACTCACGTGCACACACACAATTGACGACAGTGAGACACACAAACGTGGGAAAACTATAACAATGATTATACAGATATTTTGGAACGAAACTGACCGACACGCTGGAATAATTATTGAGTAGTTTAATTATCATAACCAACTTCTCTCACAACATATAAAATTACATCAAAAGCATATACACATAATCATGAAAATCAAGGAATGCTACAATAGTGATAGACCCGTTTGTATGATCCTTCCCCTTGATACATAGCTCACAGTTCCGTTAGAAGAAAGTGATAACCCCAAAGAGTCACAGATACATATGATTGAGTCTATGGTTTCCCCCTTTTAAGGTATGGACAGAATTGATACTCTGCTTTATTCTAAGGGAAAATATTGTTAGCAATAACTTGCATAAAGGAAGTTACAACGTGGGTGACTCAAACAAAGAACATCCTTCAGTCTACTTTCACTCGGTTCTTTCTTCAGGGCCCTGACTCACACAACCTTACCTAAACTCGTGCTGTTGTTCGCCGTCTGGCGCAAACTTTGGGACACTCACACACTTTTTATCTGTTTCTGTCGTTTAATGAAGCGGATCCCAGCTCTGCAGATTTGTTTGTTGGTTTCATCAAAATGGATCCGGGTAGCGTCTGCTTCATGCGATAGTTATTTCAGACTAAAGTTAGTGTCACTTGACTCACGAAGTAAGAATTAGGCTTAAGCGGGTACACAGTGTCAGAACACGAGGTTTCCCTTAATTAGGGAGATGACCGGTGGACAACTTCTCTCAACAGATAATCTAGGTCCACCACACACTTTGTCAACAATGTCAGAAAGTTAATGTTTTAGATTTCTGTAATTATTCTCGCCACAAAGTAGCCCCAACACAGAGTTCGAGGAGAATATGATCTGCCTCAAAGGCCCAGTATAAACATTTATTCTTTTAAAAAAACATGTTAGTGGGATGGGTATTCTGTCTATCTCTGAAGGCACACGCACTGTCAGACGGGTGGTACTTGAAAACCCACGTGGTTAAAGATATAAAATGTTTATGTTTCTCACAGGCATGTCTCTGTACTAAACGCTGGCAAAATTTGGGTTACCCCAGTATTCACTGAATAAAGAAAAACAATATGAAATATTTTACATATTATGTACTCAATATAACTTACGTTTTGAACTGCAAGCATAGAGCTTGACTTATCGTTTAAAACTTCCCGTGAAATAAGTTGTATATAAAAATCCATCATCATGAATTAGGAATACCTACGTATTCCGTCAACACTCATGAGGCATCTAGCATTTATAAGTTAGTTTTAAAATATATTCTCTCGTCTGATTATTTTAGAAGTTAAATTTAATTCATTAATAGCCGACTGAGTTTAAGCTAGAAATTATAATTTCTGTTTTCCACTGTAACTCGTCACTATAAAATAATACAGACTATATAAATTAAGCACTCTGCACCAAATCTAACTAGTGAAATATGAAATAAGCGATTATCACTTTAAACACTTCACAAAATATTAGATACTTAATATAATATATTTACCTCAACACAGAACTACAGGTAATCGCACACTTTAGAATTATACGCTGATATATTTACGAGTATTTGAAGTCAAGAGCTCGGTAAATTTTCGAACAAACTAGGGCTTCGCTATACAGCTTATTCTATTCACGAACAACATGTCTACTGCGAATTTGGAGAATGAATGAAAATCTAGTTTCGAACTCCGGTAAATATCTTAAACCAGGACAAAGGGGTCCCAACTTATTTCGCAAAACGAAATAATCTCCCCTTCTCATTCTTAAACACCTTACATAAACTAGAAGACTACCATGAACTGACACCCGTGCGTTTTTACACCTCACGCTGACCATGGCCAACAGTGAGTGCCTTGTCAGCTGGGATTTCCAGACAAATGTCTCAAACTGCGCCGAGGAGATGTCGGTTATCGCGCCTCACCTGAGCGCTCAGCCGATGCAACTCGTTGTGGCAGGTGAAAATGCAGACAAAATGTCGTCTATAGTTCTGGCGAAAGCGAATATTCACAGTTTCGTCCACTGACACCTAATGCAATAGAATGCATTTTAACGCTCTGTCTCTCGTATAGAGACTGACACGTTATGTCATAAATGCGTTTACCAGTATGAGAAAGAAACGGTAAAGTTGAGAATGGGGAAGAAAATATTTTTCGCAAACGAATGGATGCAAAAAAAAAACAGGAAAAGGGTAAAGAGTGATAATAAAATAGAGGACACGGGTGAAGAAAAAAAGAGTATATAGAGAATTTAATGATCATAACTCTCTGTGACAGAACGTCCCCCCTTTAAGATATGGAAGCACTCCATGTCTACGTTATGGAATTAAATTTCCTATATCCGTAGCTTCAGGGTGTCTGTCTTCTTCCCTCTCATCTCCCCCTCCATCTCTCTCCAATTCCTACTCAAGTCTACTCCCAAAATTTCCTTTCTCTGGAATGTCTCCCATGCGCGCTTGAAAGAGCGTCGCCGCTTCTGACATATTTGAAAGATTTCGTGTGTGTGCAGTGGAGTTTCCCTGCCACTATTGTCATCTTCGTCAGTTTTGGCGATCGTCAGGAGATGGTCGGAGGTTGGCACTGGTTTTTCCATGTATCTCTTTAACAGATTTAAATGGAAAAACTTTTCCTTTCCTTGAATAGAGATCTGGTAGTTAGCCTTAGAAATCTTTTTCAGGACGGTAAACGGCCCTTGCCATCCGATCCTCAGTTGGTTGTTTCCGGTAGGGAGTAACACCAAAACTTTCTCTCCTGCTTCCAGTTCTCTCTCTTTCGCGACTTTCCTGTATCGGTTAGCGTGCTTTGTGCGTGCTCGCTTAAAGTTAGTCGTTGCTAGGTCCCATCCTAGTTTCAACCTTCCTTTTAAATCCGGCACATATTAACTTGCTGAGACAACTGTCTCATCTGCCTTCTGGTCTGTCAGTGACCAAAGTAAGGCTTCGAGCGGGCCCTTAATGGGTCTGCCGAATAAAAGCGTAGCTGGCGGAAATCCTGTGGAAGTATGAGGAGATTCTCTGTAGCCAAATAAAGCTGCCGGAATGCAACAATCCCAATCTTCAGGTTTCACTTGTGCCAGTTTACTTAACATCATGTTGAGGTTTCCGTTAACACGTTCTACTAGCCCATTTCTGGCCAGAGTGTAAGGCTTAGTGTAGATGTGCTGGTCCCTCAAGATCTTCACGATCTCATCCATCAACAGGTTTCGGTATGGAGATCCGTTATCCGTCAACACTTGCTGAGGGAATCCCAACCGAGTGAAAATCTGCACGAGGGCTTCTGCGATTTTCTTGGCATCTGCGCATGTTAGCGGGATAGCTTCTGCCCATAAAGTGCATGTATCGACTAAGGTCAGGATGTACCTGTTCCTTCTTTTAGTCCTTTCTAAGGGTCCTAAAATGTCGATCACAACCCGTTCAAATGGTGTTCCCACTATTGGCATTTCACCCAAAGAGACTGGGGGTGTCCGTTGCTTGGGTGGTACACGTTGGCACTGGGCACAGGATTTGACATATCTGATAATCTCAGTATTTACTCCTGGCCACCAATAATGAGTAGTTATCCGTTGGTTTGTGGCGTTCTGTCCCATATGTCCGCTGAAGGGAAGAGAGTGCCCCATTTCTAGGATTTGGCTTCTGTACTGTTTTGGTACTAGGAGCTGATTGTAACCTTGGTCAGGCTTGCCCGTTCTGCGATAAAGTACGCCATCCTTAGAAAAAATGTCCCCGTGCTGTCTGGATTCCTTAGCCATGGACAGTTTCCTAAAGCAGGGTGCCAAAGTAGGGTCCTTTTGTTGCACTTCTTTAAGTTCCATGGGTAACAAATTAGGCGCAGGCTCCCGTTCCTTCTTGGTTTGCCCTCTTGTAGTTACTGCTGCCACAATCGGCTCTTCCGGTTTCCCAATAGACACGTATCTACCGCCAAGTATGACTGGGTAGATGGTGTCATCCATAACAGCCGCTTTGATCACGCCTTTGACAAAATCAGAGTGGATCTCCACCAATGCGATGGGAAGCGCTGTAGGTGCATTACTCTTACGAACTCCACAAAATTGGACGGTCTCTGCTGTCTCTTGACCGGGTTTGACCAGGTTTCTGGCAACAATGCAATCATAAGAAAGCCCCGTGTCAAATAAACAAAGACTTTGAGAACCGTTCAATGTAACAGTACCTCGCGTTGAGGGTGTATCCCCAACAGGTTGGGAATCACTGTCAATAATTCCGCCTTGCGAGACTGTTAGTAAGCATCCGATGCGTTTAGGCTCGGTGTGCTCACTCTGATCATTAGTCCCGTGCTCAGGAGTTCTTCCTTTGCCACCTTGTCCTTTCTGGCTGCGCTGCCATGAAGGGCGGTCGGGTTGATCAGACTGTTTACTGTGGTTGCTGGGGTACTTGGTTTTGTAGAACTTAGATTTTTCAGGAGGGGGGTTTTGAGGTCCAGTTTCTCTGTGGTTATTCTGATTAGAAGCATGAGAAGGATAAGAAGATTGGTCTAGATTATTTTTCCGAAAATGCTCTTCTGTCGGTTTACGTTTTGTGGCCGGTAGTTCAGCCAGCGCATTGTGATATCGCTGAGACTTTTCCAAAATGTCTTCAAGCTTGTCTGCACCCTGCTCAGCTAAAATCTCCGGGTATCAGCAGACAAAGTGTTCTTTATTTGTTCTGTTATAACAAATTCCTCAAGACCTTCATAGGTAGAGGGGAGCTGTGAAAGCTCAAGGCACTTTGTCAAGTATCCCTTTAAACGAGATGAGAACTGCTGAAAAGTTTCAGAGCTCTCCTTCCTGCTGTTGCGAATCAGTTGCAAAAATTTGCGAGCATTCATTTCAAAACGCTCAAGCAAAGCTTTCTTCAACATGTCGTAATTGTCTTGTTGGCTGCTTTCCAGTTTGGCATAAACATCATACGCACTACTTTTCAAAGACTGGGAAAGCGTCATATTCCAACGCGACCTCTCTAACCCGTACAGAGTTGCAATTTTCTCAAAATTTTCTAGATACGTGTCAATCTTCTCATTTGGACAAGGGAAAGATTCTAGAGCGAAAGACATAGCGGTGAGATGAGTAGATTGTGTGTTAGAAGGATCAGTTAAGGAAGAATGAGGAGAAGACTCTCCATTGCTGGAGGTAGGGGCAGCGCCACTACCTTGAACTTCTAGAGCTTTAAGCGGCAGCTCATGTTGTCTCTCCTTCTCTCTTTCCTCATGCTGTCTCTCCTTCTCTCTTTCCTCATGCTGTCTCTCCTTCTCTCTTTCGTTCGCCCTGCGAATTTCCATTTCCTCATCCATCTTCTTCTGCTCTCTAGCTTCGGCTGCTTTTTCCTTCTGCTCCGCATCATATCTCTCAAGCTCGTCCATGACAAAAGCTTTCGCTTCTTCGCCTTCCAAACCTTCTTCTGTTGCCTCGTCCCTGAGGATCTGTCTCAGTTTCGCCCTTTCTGCCATAATAAATAGGTGACTGAGACTTAGACGAGAAAGAAATTTAGAAAGGGATACACTGGTTCCTACCACGTACGAGAAATTACCAAAACAAAAGATGATATTATTTAACCTGGGATACCTCCTCCAAAATAATAAAGTATCTAACTATCGCTGCTATTAATCGGCAATAAAGCACCTAATGCAGACGACTATGCCAACTAAATGGTAGTTAAAACTTACTCACTGAAAAATAAGTTGCTACAGTGGAAACAAAATAATTATTGCAAAAATTAGAAGAGAAAAACAATCCCTTAATTTTTAATCCACTATCAAGTTCACCCCTGAAGTCAGTTAGGGTAAGGGAGGCAATTACAGGACGTAAAGTCTGATCGCGCTCCTTAGCTTAGCTCAAACACCTACTTCTTCAGAACCCTGTGAATGTTATACACTCACGAACTTTACCAGCGTTTAGTATTACAAAATCAGTAATTAACATATATTCCAACAAAATCAACCTGTAACTCAAATGTATATTATTTAAAAATGCTGTGAAAAACAATTATTAATTGTGTGGTCAGCACGCCCATAAACAGATCGTTAGTCTAGGGGATAGTTATTTTTAAAGATACACTAAACCACGAGACAATCACACTCTTACACTATTACAGAATAAAGAAAATTTCAGACGAGCTGATATTTATCGTACTCGTCTTCCTATTTTAAGTTCAAAATCCCGATAGACGAATCCACATTTGTCGTCCTTGCTAAGGATTTTCAGTTCAATTCCCGGAAACGAGCGACCATTTGTCGTACTCGTCTTCCTATTCTAAATTCAAAAATCCTTCGGACGAGACCACATTTGTCGTAGATTTTTGATAGGAAATTAAGACTTGGGTTGGTCCCTTCTGAATAAATTAGAATGAGTGATAGCCACAATGAGAGATGATGGTAGAAATATATTTCCACGAGGGAGATGGTAGAATGTGATAGAGGCTGTCTCTGAGATCGAGAAATCTTCACTCTCTCTCTCACCTATCTTCTACGACAGATTTAGAGTAGTCGGACAGTCTAACATCTATACATATATTAATATATATATATTACCACTCACGTGCACACACACAATTGACGAAATAATCTCCCCTTCTCATTCTTAAACACCTTACATAAACTAGAAGATTACCATGAACTGACACTCGTGCATTTTCACACCTCACGCTGACCAGGGCCAACAATGAGTGCCTTGTCAGCTGGGATTTCCAGACAAATGTCTCAAACTGCGCCGAGGAGATGTCGGTTATCGCGCCTCACCTGAGCGCTCAGCCGATGCAACTCATTGTGGCAGGTGAAAATGCAGACAAAATGTCGTCTATAGGTCTGGCGAGAGCGAATATTCACAGTTTCGTCCACTGACACCTAATGCAATAGAATGCATTTTAACGCTCTCTCTCTCGTATAGAGACTGGCACGTTATGTCATAAATGCGTTTACAGTATGAGAAAGAAACGGTAAAGTTGAGAATGGGGAAGAAAATATTTTTCGCAAACGAATGGATGCGAAAAAAACAGGAAAAGGGTAAAGAGTGATAATAAAATAGAGGACACGGGTGAAGAAAAGAAGAGTATATAGAGAATTTAATGATCATAACTCTCTGTGACACAGCTGCATCTGCCAGGATGGTCAATTATAACACACCTAGGCAGAGGTCAAATAGCATTGATAAGAGCTATAGAGTCACTCAGAATTTTCAATATGGCAATAATAGAGGCAGATATAATTTTAATAAGAAATTTCAACAGCCTCAGAGATATGATAACTCGAATGATAATGGTTATTATGGACCACAGTCATCATTTAGATACAATGATTACCAAAATAGAGGAGGATATAATGCCAGATCAGGCAGAGGACAAAGGTCATTCCATAGGAATAACGATATTTATGGAAATAACAGAGGTTCTTATCAGAACAATAATTTTAGACAGTCAAGGAACCCTGAATGTGTAAATGTGAGTGATAATAATAAAAGTCAAAATAATGTGCCTATCGCTCATGCGAATGCTTGTAGTGTCGACCTATCTAACAGTGCTAATTGTTCTGAATGCAGTTTTTTATTTCAGCTACAGAGAGTACCAAGACTTTTGTGCGGACATCCGTTGCCAGTCAAGTCTTCTTACAAAAGCACAGGTTCACTGGTGTTTGATAAGGGTTTTGTGAACAACAAATTAGTGTCACTTTTAAGGGACACGGGGTCCACCACAATTGGTGTACGTAGATCTATGGTAGATCAAGCAGATTACACAGGAAGAGAAGTAAAGTGCATTACTTTTGGTGGTACAGTAGAATACTATCCAACAGCGAAAGTATTTTTGGATACACCCTACTTTACTGGAAGAGCTCTTGTTTGTTTATTAAATAGCCCTATCGCTGCGATTATTCTTGGAAACATCCCAGGGCTACACGAGTGTTCTAGAGAGGACATTGAAAAGTGGGAGAAGAAGCATTTAATAACAGCTAATGCTGTTACAACCAGAGCACAAGCTCGTGCTGAAATGATGAATCATAACCACGATGATATTGTGTTGTAGGAGGTTATGAATGATGATAAGCAGACTGATGATGTCATGAGTGATGATAATAATGACAATGATAATAACAATGATAATGAAAATGAAAATACTGCTCAGCTGGAAGATGATGATAATTTGCAAGTTGAATTGATTGTAAAAGAATCAATTATACAAAGGCAAAGAGAAGATGATTCTTTAAAAAATATTTTCGTATGGCAAGATCAAATAAGGTGATGACTGATGATAATGCAAAACATTGGTACACAATAAAGAATAATATTTTGATTAGAAATTATCAGGATGTTACATCAGTAAAAAAACAAATAATGGTACCTACTTGCTTTAGACCATTGTTTTACGACATGCCCATGACATTAACTGTGCAGGTCATTTGGGTATTGCAAGGACAAAACAGAGGGTTTTGTCTCACTTCTTTTGGATTGGTATGACCAAAGATATAACAGTTTTTTAGTCGCACATGCTTAGTGTGCCAGAGTGTCGCAACGAAAAGGCCTGGTCATAACGCACCCATTCAGGCCTCTGCCATTTCTTTGCGTCCATTCGCAAAGATGGCTATCGACCATATTGGTCCTATAAAAGTCACTTCAGCTAGGGGTCATAAATATGTGCTAACATGTATTGATATGTGTACACGTTGGCCCGAGGCAATTCCATTGAAAACAATTTCTACCGGTGACGTAGCGGTTTTACTTAATAAAATCTTAAAAAATCGCCTTGTAACTTGTAAATAAGATTTGTTGATTTGTCTAAATATTTCGCGTTTTTCAATTCTGCAAATATCGATCTGTTTTTGTCATTAGCAAAGTCTAGACCAAGAAAGTTATTGTTCATGAATATATGAATATGTGAGTTGTTAGCGCTGAAAAAATCCAGGTTTGATCCTCCTGCAGTAGTTATCAGCGAGATCGTCTTCAGTTATTTCTGGTGGCAACTCTTATAAGCCCCATAAGGACATGAAACTCTTTGAGAAGTCGACCACAGAAAGTGAATTATTCTTTGGAAGTTTTTGTGCTAATATTTGCATTCCAACCTCATTGTATTGAGAGCCTTTTAATATTTGTAATTAAGTAACAACGGAAGTGCCAAGACCCCATATGGTATTTTCATGGAGTTTGAAAATTACATGTAGAGGGCAATATCTTATGTTTTCTGTAGTAATGTTCTACATGAGGGTAGTAGGGGACGCCTACCAAAATCAGACACGTATTCGCAATTGGTTTGGCGTTAGAAATGCTAAGATAGAGTGTTCCTGATTGGACTTCTCCTCCAAGTATCAACATGGGTGTGTAAGCGAAAATTTTGCTTATATTCTACAACGTTGCAAGATTACTTCACTGACTTCCAATTTCGTCAAGAAGATATCAAAGACAGCCAGGAACACGGAATATTATGACCCAAATATAGGATATGTCAGAGGACTGGAAGTGAATTCTAAGATTAGAAGAGCGTAACCCTAGAGACACCACTTTGCACCTTAAGTTCTAGGATCCAGCTTCAAGTGCACTCAGAACCTAACTCGCCTGAAAGAGACGGCATGTTAAATCAGTTGCCCGACAATATTCAAACGTTTCCTGCGAAAAAAAGGCTGTGCTCGCCACAAAAAACTCGGGGTAAGTTGTAAAGTATAAATTTTATCATTTTATATTTGCATAATGACATGTATAATTTGTTTGTGGATATACAGTGGCAAATGAGGATGGCAACCTCATCACTTCAAATAATTTGACACATAAACCACCACTGTCAGAGCTGTTGACTGCTTCGTGCGGGTATCCTCACAAGGAACCAATAGTAGAGGTGGCCACAGGCTTGACAGAGAGCATGGAGTGGATGCTGATATTATGGTGTCCATATTTATTATACAAATTCTTTATTAAATTTAAATTGCCGTCTTCCGCTGTCCAAAAGCACTTTCATCCACCTACTGGGATTAAAATAAATGCTCGGGGAGGGGGAGGGGGGAAGGGGAGAGGTAAAATCTCTGAGGAAGTTGAAATGGTGGATGGAAGCGGGGGTCGCCTATCAGGAGACCCAATACTTAGCAGAAACCTTTGTCTCCTTTCATTCTGTGGTACAAGTTGCCAGCAGTCGATGCTAGAGACCATTATCAGACGGGTCTTGAAGACGCTTGACAACCTTTATAATTACGTCAGCATTAATTCATGAGATGTGTTTCAGCCACCAGACTTAACTATTGTAGAGAAGTACAGTCCAGCAAGTTTGAAAATGCTTCCTATGGCAAAGCCTGTTGATAACATTGCTGAAATTTGCTTTTCACGTGCAAGTCGTGACTATAGTGAACACATGTCACCCACTTTTCGGAAGGAACGGGCAATGGGTATGTTTGTAACATTTACCATTTTAGCCATGGCTCAGCGAATTCATTTGCAGTTTTTTTTTAAACCTGCGTTGTTCTGCGACACTGCCGGTTGCATTATAATGATCATGCAGAGTTTGTATGACAGAGTGGGCAACTCCTAATCTCCTAGCAACTTCTCGCAGCCCTACATCATCCTGCAGCCATGCCATCGCTCTCCATCTGTCAAATGTGGTCAAGCGTCTTCGCTGAGCCGTGGCTAAAATGGTAAATGTTACAAACATACCCATTGCCCGTTCCTTCCGAAAAGTAGGTGACATGTGTTCACTCTAGTCACGACTTGCACGTGAAAAGCAAATTTCAGCAATGTTATCAACAGACTTTGCCATAGGAAGCATTTTCAAACATGCATTATTTCCCTTTCCACCACGTACATTTGATTGACCTTGGACGTACACACACGTAACACAGATTTGATTTATTGTCAGATTAACAAACATTGTTTAAGCATGCAACAAAATGCAGCAAAACTTTTTTGACTGAGTGTTCAGGTTTTAAAAAAAAAACAGCTTAGTTGAAATGACCTAAAAATTGAAAGTAGCCTTTAACTTTTTTTTGAGCAGTATATAACAGCGCAGCCAACGAACATTTCGAAATTTCCCCTAATTTCCACCACAGTTTAAATCATCCGATGATGATAAATAACATCGCTTCTTTTATATAAACAACTTTATTTATTTTACAAGTGATTATTAAACTTGTTTATCTGTAACTGTAAAGCTACAGTTGGATTAACCACTATTGAGTGAAGTGTATATCTGCACCCGTATGACTCACTGTTTTAAATATATAACCATATAGAGCTATTAGATAAAGATTTTGCTGAATCACCTGTAGCTGGGGGCTCAGAAATACGAGCAAAAATATATTACCTCAGCAGGAGAATAATAAGTTCATGACAGGTCAGATGATCTCAGTTGTTATGCTTGCTTTTCTTTTAAAATCCTGTGAGGCTCCCTTAAATAGAAGCATCACTCTTCTATTTTTATATCTTCCAAGAATAATCTCGAACAAAGGTTGATACCTTTGAAGACCCTCATATTTATGCTCTAAGTTTGGCCATTGTTGGACCACTACTGCGGAGCAGAGGAGACACAGCAGTAGAAAATAGTATTAGTAAAAGGGCTAGTAGTAGCGAAAGTGGCAGTAGTAGTAGTAGCGTTAGTCCTAGTGGAAGTTTTAGTAATAGTGTAAGAGGTAGTGATAGTGGTAATAATAGTAATAGTAGTAGTTATAGCGGTAGTAGTTGTGTTAGTAGTACGGTACTAATGGTGCTAGAGGTAGTGGTGGTAGCAGTAGTAGTAGTAAGAGCGGTGCTATTCGAAGTAACAATAAG
The DNA here is from genome assembly GCA_024509875.1 of Oreohelix idahoensis. NCBI lineage: Eukaryota > Metazoa > Mollusca > Gastropoda > Stylommatophora > Oreohelicidae > Oreohelix > Oreohelix idahoensis. The sequence continues at coordinate 433,856 of JAMPIV010004126.1, read as the reverse complement.
CATAGTATGAGTGGTCGCAGTAGCAGTAGCAATAGCGGTAGTAGTGGTGGTTGTAATAGTGGAAGTAGTGTTAATAGCGCTGGTAATAGTGGTAATGATATTAGTAGTAAGGGCAGTACTAATAGAAAACAAACTAATGCAGGACATAGGTACGTAAAATAAAGGGTGGACCTAAACAGATGTAATAACATAAATGCTAAGTTTTTGCTGGGAATCGTAATATTATAAATATCTTATGTGATGAAACTGTTAATATTTCACCGTTATAATAGACTTTTGGCATTACTGTAATGATGGCGGTCAGACGGATATATAGATAGCCAGATAATTAAAAAGCAACCAATACTATGGAAGCTCGAAACAAACAACAAAACGAGTCAAGGTCACCCCACCTCAAACAGCTGAGCCTAATATAATTAAATTTCTAACGATAAACGCGTATCCGATAGCATCTGCTTTGTGATTACCATTTTTACTTCTTTTGTAAACAACAAACTTGGACTGGATTCTCATTTGTAATTTTTTTTAAAACCTATTTTCAAGGTAAAGCCGAAGATTTGAACCTGACCGCTGCATCGAAGCTAATTCTGCCCCGTGTAGATCCTGGGGGTCTCTGTGGAAACTAAGAAACAGGCGTGTCGTAAGCAGCTAATAGTATATGATTAGGGCTGGAAACTTCATAATGTAAAACAGATCGTTACAGAAACCACTGCTATATTCGCACATGACAGTAACCACTGCTATAATAGCACATGACAGTAACCACTGCTATAATAACACATGACAGTAACCACTGCTATAATAGAACATGACAGAAACCACAGCTATATTAGTACATGACAGTAACCACTGCTATAATAGCACATGACAGTAACCACTGCTATAATAGCACATGACAGTAACCATTGCTATAATAACACATGACAGTAACCACTGCTATATTAGCACATGACAGTAACCACTGCTATAATAGCACATGACAGTAACCACTGCTATAATAGCACATGACAGTAACCACTGCTATAAAAACACATGACAGTAACCACTGCTATAATAGAACATGACAGAAACCACTGCTATATTAGCACATGACAGAAACCACTGCTATATTAGCACATGACAGTAACCACTGCTATAATAGCACATGACAGTAACCATTGCTATAATAACACATGACAGTAACCACTGCTATATTAGCACATGACAGTAACCACTGCTATAATAGCACATGACAGTAACCACTGCTATAATAGCACATGACAGTAACCACTGCTATAATAGCACATGACAGTAACCACTGCTATAATAACACATGACAGTAACCACTCCTATAATAACACATGACAGTAACCACTGCTATAATAGCACATGACAGTAACCACTGCTATAATAGCACATGACAGTAACCACTGCTATAATAGCACATGATTGCTTTAGTTCAGACTTCCTGTAGTGATTGTTTCATGCTCCATGTGGAGCAAAAAGGAATGTGAATGGGATGACGATGATGGTGATAATGCTGATGTTGGTGCTGATGATGATGTCGACGATGGTGATGATGGTGGTAATGATGATGATGGTGGCAGTGATGGTGATGATGATTATGATGGTGATGATGATGATACGTTTACATTATGAATGAGATTTGGTAATGGATCAAAATCTTTAGACCTTTTATGACAGAGTATGGCAGAAAATTATCCATCCATATCAAATAAAGTGTTTACTTATCTCAGTACTGTACCTACGGCAGCAAACGTTCTCAGAATTAACTAATAAAATCACAAAGCATAATTCGTCTGAAAAACACGGAACATGATCTACATATTTCTCTATCTGATGATTGTCCAAAAAATTGTAAAATCTGCAAGACCAATCACTCTTAAAATTCTAATAGTTACATAAACCGTGTATGCAGTAAATGTATCTATAATTTAAAATAAAACCTAATAAGAACTAAATTTTGATACTATTTATTGGAATTCTCTCCTTTTCATAAGCATTTTATGCTCTGAAATGTCAAAGATGCAAAATAGTTGTGTCTTAACTACAATAATTACGGTTAACGCTGCAGCACAATCTAAATCATATTCGAAGTGTGTACGCGACAAAGCGTTCAAGTTTGCTTGGTCCCTGGGTTTGAATATTTTAAACACTCCTAGGTGACAAATCCTTTTGTTGGATCTCGTAATACATTTTTTTTTTACTGGAAAAGCCACAGGATATTTTACTTCTGCCCTAGTTTTAAATAAAGTATGTTATCAAATGCGGACAACAAGTTAAAAAAAAAAAAAAATTAAAGTGAAATAAAATAACAATTAATTTCTGTCTACGCTATGATACTATCGTACAAGAAATTCCTGCTAATGCGTCAGTCTTTTATTCTCCTTTGTGCCAAGTTTGAGTCTTTCGAAAGGCTTATCATTTTTCGTTTCGCACATTCTAATCCGACAATTTTGGACACTGAGACCTAAGATTTCAAACAAGAAAGAACACTGACGTTAAAAAACAGGTTTTTAAATGAGATATTGGGTTTAGGAAGTTATTTGGACATGCTAATCTCCGTAGAGCTGGTGCTTAGTCAAAACATCTGTATCTTTGTGCTTTGGACATCACGCACACGCGCACATTGTGGGAGGGGGGAGTGTTGAACAGAAATCGGCATCATTGCCATTGCACTCCGGGCAAACCCATAGGTGCTCAGTCTTCTCTCTCAGCAAATGTCGAAGGCTATGAGTGCTAACTGTTCCTGTTGCACGACGGTTGTATACACAACGGATACATCCTCTCATACGTCCATCCCTGCGAGCCTTACGTTTGGTGCCCAATTCCAGCAATCTTAACCTTGTTGATTCGTCTATCTCCCCATATCTGTATCCACTCTACCTTCTATGGGTGATCTTGAAGCTAGTCTATCAGCTCTATCTTCCAATGTTCTCTGTGGTTATTTGCATACAGGCTTTTGCTTGGGCCATCGCATATCTGGATCAAACCGACAGCACTTCAAGCATGTACCTCATTGTCACAATGGGGGTATCTGGCGTACAGCCCTAGACTAAACGCATCCCTTCATTTTAAATGCGTTCCAGTCGTTCACATTGTGTTACTGACAGCATGAGTATTCCCAGATCGTATACGATTAAACACCCGGAAAGTAGTGGTCACCAACAGAGCCGGTCTTAGGGACATTTCAAGGTGTGTGGTTTCGTTTTGGTCCATTGCCGTATTGTATTGTTCGCTTACAGACTTATCCAGTTCTGTGAAGAAAACCAGCTGGTCATATGTAACACCTTTTTTGAACACCACCCAAGGAAATTAAACACATGGAAAAGCCCAGGAGATGTAACACGAAATCAAATCGACTATATCATGATAAAACATAGATTTAAGAACAGTGTCACAAGTGCAAAGACACATCCTGGCGCCGACATAAATTCAGATCACAATCTAGTCGTCATCAAAGTAAATATAAAGCTGAAAAGAGCAGGAAACAGAAGACAGGAGGAACCCCAGATAGAAATATCAGCGCTGAAACAACCAGATATAAAACAGAAGTATTTAATCGACGTCAAAAATAAATATCAACAGTTATTGACAGAAAGCATGGAGCAGTATAGAAGAGAAAACCCAGAAGAAAAAGCAACCGCAAAATGTAAATGCTTAAAAACAAGCATACAATCAGCAAATGCAAATTTGCCTAAAAAGGAGTCTAAGAAAAATCAAATTTGGATGACAGATGACATCTTGAATAAAATGGCAGAAAGAAAGAAAGCAAAAAACACTCCAGAATATAAAACAATAGACAATGACATACGTACTATGTGTAGAGAAGCAAAAGAACGGTGGATAGAAACAAAATGCAAGGAAATAGAAGACTTGGAAGCAAAGCACATGACAAGAGATATGCATGAAGAAATAAAGAAATTTTCAAATCGGTCGCGGTTTGCACAAGGAGGAAGCTGTATCAAGAACAAAAATGGTGTAATATTACTTGATGAGAAAGACATATCAAACAGATGGGCAGAATACGTAAAAGAACTATTCGAGGACAACAGAGGTAAAAAAAACCATCATAAGATTCTAATGAAGGCCCAAACATTCTCAGATCAGAAGTAGAGAATGCCATTCATATGATACAAAAAGGAAAATCAGCAGGCATGGATAACATAAAAATTGAAATGATAGAAGCTCTGGAGAGCTTTGGTATAGATACAATCACAGAAATATGCAACGATATCTACAATACAGGATATATACCACACGACATGAAGACATCAGTTTTTATAACATTGCCCAAAAAACCAAATGCAACAGAATGTTCAGACTTCAGAACAATCAGCCTGATGAGTCATTGTTACGCACAAATAATTACTTTTTTCCAAAGTCTTTGTATGATCGTTTTTCGTATGTATGATCATTATTTGACTGAAATGCATGTTATATATATTTTATGGTCAAAGGGACAGAACCCGATATATCGATACTGCTATTTTTTATGAGTTTACCTCCTCTTGTATAGAGACACGTTCGGTCTATAATGTCTTGAACGAAGCGTGACCATATCTCCTTATTTGGTAGTATCAGTCAACTGTTGTAGATGTTTGAAACCTTTCTTAACGCTTCTGTTCATGTCCATAAAAGGCGCGACTGTGTAAGACTTTTATCTCGAATGTTCTTAGAATCGTCTTATTGTGAACAGCGACTCAGAGATGGTCACTCTGCGCATGTCTCGACTGGGTTGTCGTTTTGTTGTTCCGCCCAGGTCGGGCAGTTGAGAAATGGACTGATTAGCGAGCGGACGCGACTGCGTCTTGTGATTCTCTGAGGGAAATACATTGTCTTTGTGAGTTAGTTAGCTAACTAGACTATTTCCCCGTATTATTCAAGCCTGCCTGGAGGCATATGTTCATGGTTGATTTTCCGAAATAAGGTAATTCCTCTTGTATCGAACTTTAGGCTATCATCTAGAGGTTCGTCATTTTGTCGCCTTTTTGCTCGCCTGTGTGATTCAAAATGGAGAGGTACTTTGACTAGGATTAAGTCATCGGTATCTTTATACCTGAACTAGTTATATATCTATGGGTCGCTCTAGACCAACAAGACTATTGTCTGTGTTCCAGGATTCGTTATATCAGAGATCACGTCCAAGTCAGATGGTTAGACTTAGGAAGGTTATAAAGGTCGAGCTGACCTGTAATCCATGTATGCTACTCACGTGCAGACAGTAAACGGACGTATTGTATACATCTGATCTGCTAGCATCAGGAAGGAATAATTATTATTGTCTATGAACATTAAGGATCTGCAGCTGACCACGGTTGCAGAAGTTATATGTATTATTTATCAAGCTTCGCTATGATATTTGTTTTCCATACAACTATTGAGTATTGACTTCTACATGACTGTCAGTTAACATGAGTTTGAATGCTGCATTCGTTGTGCTATGCCGATGATAACATAAGTATCATGACTGTTTTGTGGCGTGCAATAAATGGTATAAACCTAAAGCGAAGTTACCATTTCTATGACTCTACACGTCATGTTGCCTGTGGTGTACCCTGAACTGTTCTACTGCAACACACACACAGCAACAATCTAAACCAGATAAGACACCCACATCTTGCATTGTAATACCTGGTGTCGATAGAGGTGGTAATTTGACGGCATCCTAATTCCACCCTTATCAGTCATGCAATTAAGATACTGCTCCAAATCATAACTAGATTCACTTGCCATCTCCACTTTATCCGCACCTGCCTCCGCCTTAAAATTCTCCCTCATGGCTTCACTTCTCACTTCAACCCCTCTGCTGGCCATATTCACCCTCGTGAACATCGCCTCTTACAGCGCATCGAGACCACATGTGGGTTCCAGCGTATGCGAGCTGTCGCAGCTATCCATTCCCGCCTCCTGGCAGATATCAGTGCTCAGCAGTCTCAGCTTCTACTCCGCTTACGTAGTCTCACCTCCAGCTACTTTCCTGCCTTCCCCATTATCCGCATTATTATCCATACCCTCAACCGGCAATTGTATGATTTTTTATCCGCCCAGAAAAAGGACAAACTTTCCCGCCTCTGTCCTACCCCTGAGACTGTCCCTGCCTCCTCTACTCCATCTCGTTCCCAGGTTGTTTGTATTCCCTCCGATCTTGCCCTCTCTGAGGGAGAGCTTTCAGTCCTCAGCAAGGGCTTACACTTTGTCCCTCTCCAACCATCCTCTGATCAGTACAATCTCCTCCAAGATGTCCATCGGTTTCATCGCCGTCTGCGACTTCAGCTCGTTTCCGCAACAGTGATGGTCCTCAAAGATCGCAGGCTGAATCAGATGATGCCTTTGCACGCTTTGCTCCTCCCAAGAATAAACAATTTACACCCTCTCCTGGGGCTTCCCACGCTCTGGATTTATATATTCAGAATACCCTCCACGACATTCAGCAGCTCCAACCTCAACGCCTGCGTTATTCAAACCTTTCTTCTGATGAGTCTCATGCCCTTACTAAGCTCCGCCGCAGAGATGACATTGTTATCAAACCGGCTGACAAAGGAGGTGCCATTGTGTTATGGCGCAAGGACCTGTACCTCCAAGAAGGTAATAAGCAGCTCACCAACAGCTCCTTCTACCAGCGCCGTGACAATGATGCGACAGTCCTCAATAATCGTCTGGTCCATGACACCATCAAAAGTCTTATCGCCAACAAGTCCTTACCTTCTAGCGCTTCTCATCTCCGTATTGACAATAGTGGTCTGGGTAAGCCTGTGTTTTATATGCTTCCCAAAATTCATAAACCCTCCAACCCTGGGAGACCCATTGTCTCTGCGTGTGCCTGCCCTACCGAACGTATATCAGACTTCCTCGACGGCATCTTCCAGCCTATTGTAGAGCAGCTTCCTTCCTTCTTAAAGGACACAAACCATGCTCTTACTACTTTTTCCTCTATTCAGCTTTCTCCAGACCGTACCTACCGTTTATTTCTGTTAGATGTTTGCTCACTTTACACTTCCATTCCTCACTCTGATGGTCTCCGAGCTCTCCGGTTTTTCCTGGACCAGCGTACGCACCCCTCTATCGCTACAGAGACTCTCCTGCGCCTTGCAGAACTGGTCCTTCGACTCAATTCCTTTGAGTTCAATGGACAGTTCTTTGACCAAATAAGTGGAGTTGCCATGGGCACCAAGATGGGTCCCAGTTATGCCTGCCTCTTCATGGGCTACCTGGAGTATCAGGTGTGGCAGCAGTATCCTGGACCTTTTCCATTGATGTATCATAGATACATCGATGATGGCATAGGTCTCACCGATATGCCAGAGGTTGACCTATCTAGGTTCATTAATTTCATTAACAACTTCCACCCTGCGATCCAATTCACCTCTCACATCTCCACTGTCTCTGTTAATTTCCTTGACATTGTTGTCACTATCACTCCGCCCCACCTTACCACTTCGGTGTACTACAAACCCACCGATGCACACAGTTACCTCCTTTATACTTCCTCTCATCCTCCGGCTTGTCGGGACTCCTTGCCTTTCTCACAACTTCTCCGCCTCCGTCGGTTATGCCAAGATGATGACAACTTTCTATGCCGAGCACAAGAAATGTTGGACTTCTTCCGTAACAGACAGTATCCAGAAGATGTTCTTACCTCTGCCTTAGAACGTGTTCTCCCTATCTCACGTCTAGAGGCCCTCAAACCCAGCCAAAAAACCTCCTCTGATAGAGTCAAGTTAATAATGACCTATCACCCTCACAGCACTGCTGTCAAAAGGATCCTGTTTCGCCACCTACCTCTCCTCCAAGCTGACCCAGTGGCGCGGGAAGCATTTAGCGAGCCACCCTTGCTGGCATATAGACGGGACAAAAATTTGAGGGACCTCCTAGTCCACAGCCGTCTGAAAACCGTCAACGATGGCCACTTTGGAACCAAGCCATGTAACCGTACACGATGTAAGACATGTCAGTATGTAATCGAAACACGTTCAGTCTTGTTCCCTAACGCCAAGTTCACCATCACCCATGGCTTCACATGTGAGTCACGCAACGTCATGTATGCTATTATATGCAAACGTTGCACCATTACGTACATCGGCCAAACGGGCACACGACTGGGCGACCGATTCTGCAGACACCTCTATGACATCTCTCAGTTTAATTCCACACCTGTGGCCATCCACTTCAATGGCCCTGACCACCACGGTGCCACTGACATCCAGGTGACAGCCATCAGATACTGTTCCTCGGACGCCAACAGTCGGTTTCGCCAGGAGCAACGCCTCATCCATCTTATGGGTTGCCTCAAACCACACGGTTTGAATACCCACGGGACCCCAAGATGCAGCAATAGTGAATGCAGTCAGCGACTCATAGCTTGACTGCCTGTGTCAGGACCAGCGAACCAGAGCTGGTCAAGACCGTGCTCCACCTCCACGTGGTGGTCCTGGAAACAGTCTGCAGCAGTGCAGGCTGGCTGAGCGAGCATGGATCAAAATGGGAAGGCAAACCCGGTCCTTAAAAAATGCCGTGCAGAAGTCGGATGTGTCGACCGAAAGGTGCAGATATCACAGCTTAGGCGTAAACAGACACAACGCAACCACCGTCCTTTTCAGGACGAACGAAGAAGAAGAAGAAGAAGAAGAAGAAGAAGAAGAATACCCACCATTCTTTTGTCTGAGACGCTTTTCTCTATCGAGTCCCTGTTGTATGACTTTCTACTTTAATGCGATCACCCTTTTTTTTTTTTTTTTTAAATTTAATATTTTTTTTTTTTTTTAATTTAAATTATTATTATTATTATTATTTTTTTTTTTTTAAATTAATTTTTTCCTTTATTATTTTTTATTTTATTTATTTCTTTATTTAGTTTTTATTTTTATCTATTTATTTATTTGTTTTAAATTTATTTATTATTATTATTTATTTATTTATATTTTATTTATTTATTTTTATTTTATTTATTATTTATTGATTACTTTTTTCTCACTCTTTTCCAGTCCTTGTTTTCATTATTTCTTATTTTTATATACTATCAACTTCCTCTTTCCAGTTTAGTGGCAGCCATCTTGCTTTGCTTCACATGTGACTGGACTTAATATTAAGGGAGTTTCTTTTCTCTTATTTTTATAGTTTCATGTTCTCTACTTAATTCTCATTTTCTTTCCCTCCTGTCTCTTGTTTGTCTGTCCCTGACGAAGGCCTTGTGGCCGTAACGTAGGTTTTTCTTGTCCTTCTCCTTGTAAGACGCATTACTATTTGTGTGTGTGTGTGTTTTTTTGTTTTTTGTTTTTTTTCAACTCCAAATCATACAGGAAAGAATAAAAAGTAAAGTAGACAGCGAAATCCAAGAAGAACAGTTTGGTTTTAGACGGAACAGTGGAACAAGAGAGGCAATATTTTGCCTAAGAATATTAGCAGAAAAATATACAGAGGTCCAAAAAAGTATGTATATGTGCTTCATTGACTATAAGAAGGCTTTTGACAGAGTCCATCATGAGAAAATATTTGTCCATCATGAGAAAATAATTTAATGACTCGAAGACATAGGTATTGATGGAAAAGATATAAGAATACTCAGTAACCTTTATTGGGAGCAAACTACCACAGTAAGATCTGGAAGGAATTATTCACCATACATAGACATAAAAAGAGGTGTCAGACAAGGTTGTGTGCTGTCCCCTTGCCTATTTAATTTATACACCGAAAAAATTTTCAAACAGATACAGGAAATACCAGGACTGAACATCAGTGGAAGGTCAATAAATAACCTTAGATATGCAGATGATACCGTGTTGTTAGCTGAAAGCGAACAGGAGTTACAAGAACTAGTGAAGCAAGTGAACAGCATAAGTCATGAATATGGACTCGACATTAATATTGAGAAAACAAAAACTATGATAATTAGCAAAACAGACGATAAACCCACATTAAAGATAAGCGTAAATGGGAAAATCCTGGAACAAGTCAAGAGCTACGTATATCTTGGTCATATAATAACAGAAGATGGCATATGTGAAACAGAAATCAAGAAGAGAATAGGAATGGCCAAAGCTACATTCAACAACATGAAACATATACTGACATCCAAATAGTTATCTCACAAATTAAAAGTGAGAATCATAAAGTGTTATATATATTCTGCATTTCTGTATGGTGCAGAAACATGGACGATGAATAAGTATTTGGAAGAAAGAATTGAGGCTCTTGAAATGTGGATATATAGAAGAATGGGGCGTATCTCATGGAAAGAGATGAAAACAAATAAGGAGGTCCTAGAAAATCTAGGTATGAAAAGAGAACTAATGAGGGAGGTCAAAGTTCGGCAGCTAAAATACTTTGGCCACATAAAAAGGCATAACACCTTGCAGAAGACCATAACAGAAGGGAGAGTTGAAGGCAAACGTGCAAGGGGAAGACAGCGCTATAAGTGGGAAGATAACATCAAGAGATGGGCAGGAAAGAGTCTATCAGAGTGCACCACCAAGACAAGAGACAGAAGATGTTGGAGATCCATTACAGCCAACCTTCGTTGTGGAGATGGCAACTGATGATGATGATGATTGTTCGCTAATGAGGGTCAATTTTATACTACTGAGTTGGATCACGCTATAATTTCCGCATTTTTAAAATGATTTTGGCGCCCCCCCCCCCCCCCCGAAGACGGCGCCGGTGTGGCTGCATCGCTCGCACCACCCAACAGCTGTGCTAGCGTGACAGTCCAGTGACCATATAAATGTGTTTATTCTCCAGACTAAGTTTTGTTTAATCAATTATTCAATGGTTTGTGTTGCAGTGGAACGAATGGCGATACGCCTCAGATGTAGATTCCCACTACGTTGTAGAGGAGAGTGAAAACGTCAGTTACCAGGTTCTCTAACTAACCCCGCTGTTCTTTTGCAGCTTGTTACTTGTCATTACCACCACCATAATATGTACAAAGAGACCTCGATGCCATCACAAGAACAGTTATGCTTTGGACCCCTGAAGGAAAACAAAAGAGAGGCCGACCAAAAACAACTTGGCGGAGGACTGTGGAGGCTGAGATGCAAAGAATGAACCAGAGTTGGGGCACTGTACGAAGGATGGCCACCGACCGAGCAAAGTGGAATGAATTTGTTGTTGCCCTACAAGATGCCACTAGGCGTGATGGCCACTGACTGTTTTGACGGTCGGCGGCTAAGGATCAAAGAAGAAAGAATATGTACACTGTTAATTATACAACACAACTTCTTGACATCACACCAAGTACGCTAGATGATATATCAACTACAGATGCACACGTTTTCTTATGTTTATTGAGGAAGATCCCAGAACTCAGCGTTGGTTCGAAAGTAAATATCAAAAAGCATCTCAAAATTTATAGTGTGTTCATAGTCGTCTTCCTAGAGGCTGGAATACATTCTAAGTCGTCAGTCGTTTATATGAAGTCCTAAGTTGCCTGTTTGGTCACGTCATCAATTATGTATAATTGCTGGTTGAGAATCAATGAGCTAGCTTCTTGAACAAAAATAAGTAGTTAACTTTATTGTTCTTTGCTGCAGTTCTCATCTGGTTAAAGGGGCTTCTATAAGTCGTAATGGCCCCATTTCTAAAAATGGTTAGAAGCACTCTTGCTATCATGTTCTCATGAGTAGTGAGTAGCCTAGCATCACACTGAGATTGGTTGAAGCTTTATAAAGTCATTGGCCGAAACGAAAGAATATCATTTTTATAAAGTCTCTTGACGAAACGAAAGTTACCTTCTCCTGTCTCACGTGGTCACTGCTAGTTAGAACTTAACAGTTAGTTACCTCAATATGCTGACGAGTATCACCAAGGCTGCTGCAGGTAGTGCTGGACGTTTCTGCTCCAGAGTACATAAGTTTCCTAAATTGTTACTAGAGTAACCGGGCAACGCCGGGTACTAACAGCTGGTTCTAACTACAAGTCAGCACTTCTGTCTGCAGTCCACTTCTGCATGGTGGGTTCCAAGCTCTCCCTCTGACTGTAATAATTCTAGTATTTATACTGTCAATTTGTCCTTGGTACCTGCTTTTCTCTATTGTTCTACGAGAAAATGTCGTAATTTCATAATCTTTGTAAACCTGCCAACAGTTTAAAATGCTGATTTCGGCATTTGTTTTGTTTTGTTAATTCTAATTATTCTTTCTCACTTCCCAGTTATGTAACACCGATGCACTCCTATAAATATTCTCACAAACAAAAATTACAAAACCCTTACACGGCAAATTCTTTTTCTTAAATGTAAATAACATCAATCAAAATTACATTCCTTCCTATTATTAAATTCAAATTTGTCATAAAACGACCTTGAGCTGTGAAAACATTTCACATAAATAATCACCTACTATTTCACAATTTCAACTACGTGTGAACTCTTTTTCAAGGTTAACGTGACTTTGTCAATTCAGCAGTATGAATTATTTCTTTGGCACATGACGTGTCACTTCAGCGCGTTTTCATGTCCTACTTAAACGACCAGTGCATATGTTCCCATGGATAGATGTCCATTATTTATAGTTATATCTACATTCTCCTTTCCTATAAATTCAACAAAATGTCAATCAAAATGTACATCGTTTTGTCTTTGTTTGTGGCTGTTAATTTCAGAATGTGAGAACTATATCAACCTTGAAACAGCCGTCGTTCAAGGCTGTCAATAGCCTATTGTGCAACACTCAGAGAACTTCTCATGCACTAAAACGCGACTCCAAATTATACATTTGTTTTGTCTATCTGACCTTTAGTTTCAGTTTTGCCACAATTAAATTGTGAACGAACGAACGAACGAACTTTATTTTCAAAGGGTTAAGAATTGGGCACGCAGGCCCGTCTGACATTCTGCCCTTCCTCTCTCTCTCATCATGTATACTAATATCCTTTCATCCTCACATTTACTTTAAGCGAGAAATAATAACTTAATAATAACTTAATGTTCTTGCAATACGTTAAGTTAACCTTACAAAGTATTACGTTATTCTTTATATTGTCTAAAAACAATGCTCCAGACGGAGCATACGCCCTATTGTATTATTCACTATTTCCTTATTATTTGTTAATCTTTTACTATGTAACTCAGATGTTTGTTTATGCATCTGAGCATTGCACGGTCACACAGCCAGCTCTGGTCCTCTAATTAACCTCTCTCTTTCTTAGTACATTTTAATCTATCACGGTCTCGCCTGGCATACTGATCAAACTATTTTTATATAATGATTAAAACAATTAAGAATAATATGGAAATAACTCCATTACTGTATGAATTGTAAAGTAATAAATTATATACAATGCAAATAGAGATTGTGTTTTATATTTAAAGAAGTGGGCGTGTAGCAGTAAATGATTAAGTGCCATTAAATTAATAAGTTTCATCAAACTTTTAACTCCATAGCTTTTTCTTCCAGTTTTAAAATAACTTTAGTACTAACAAGCTTCTTATGAGCTTTACATTGGAATTCTACTTCTCTGTGTTCTTTGGTTGGCGCATATGTTTGTAAAATTGCGATGGGAAATGCTCTTATTTTATTAACATCATTCTGTCATTGTGCGTCCAATATCCGCATACATATTTTCTGAGTTCCGTTTTTTATCAAAATTCCAACTTCTTTTTCACGTTTTTCTCCTCCTGTGTATAAGTGTGTAATTATCTATTTATATTTAGCTAGCGTTTGTCAATCTTGTCTTTGCCACTCCCAGTATATTAAGTTTCCTACTGATTGCCTCTAAAATTAAATAGTCCAATTTCTCCTATCCATTCAACGTCCTAGCATTCCACGTGCCTATATTTATGTTCGTGCTAACAGTTTTTAAGGTGGTTTTTCCTAGAAAGCCCCGCTTTCAACAGAATTTGGGGGACACTCGTTATTACTGATTTCCCTACTCATTAGAGGAATTGCCTCTTCCCTGTTTTTATGTAAAGTAGCTTCTTTCCCGGGGGAATAAATGATTATAAGACATTAATTCGAGTTTGAGACTGCATACATCCGTCGTTATTAGTGTTACTTTCAACAAATGTTGTCGGATTGTTCAGTTGATCACATCTCTTGCATCATCAAATGCAAAGTCTTTATCAATTAAATATTGACCAGAAGCTCGCACGTCTTCCAATGTTGGTATTCTTTGTAAGGTCATTTATTAAAAATATGTGAAATCTTCTAATGGATACATCGATATCTCTAAATCTCCCAAACAACTGATGTACAGGCATTAATTTGTTATCATCATGAGTTTCGTCTCTTCGTTTTTCAACAAACATATTTGGAATCGTCAAGGCAAAGACTCTGACACAAGAGCTGCTTAAGAATATCTATCACAGATTTAACACAGTTTAGAGGAGTTGTTCTCAGCGTGGGCCATATGGCCCCACAGGAGACTATGCCATATTTCTAGGGGAACACAGTAAAATGGTAAAGTACCTATTTTCCAGCTAACAGCGACTATGGGGGGGAGGCAGAAGTAAATGTGGCTGTGGGAGGGGCATCAGTTAAAAAAAATGGTGAGAACCCCTGGTTTAGAGCAACAGGACTGCATTTGTATCAATTCGTTCAATATTTGTAAAATTACTCTTTAAAGAATGTACTTGCATAAGATAGACCTAATTTAAGTCATGATCAATCTCCGAACAAAAGCCGGACAAATTGCACTTTTGAAAAAAAAACTCCCGGACGCTCAATCTTAACCTTGAGTTATAATTAGAACATGCAGTACTGTGTAAGTGTTGGTTCTGTTGTTTACTGATTGGCTGCCATCTTGTTTTTTTTATATTAATTTTGATGTCAGCTTTGAAAAATAGGCTGATCCTGAGAAAGGACACCTAACTGTTCGCATATATAAGCTGTGCTTATTTCAATGCTACGCATCATTCAATTTATTGTTGTTCCTTGTTTTGCAAGTTGCTGTTTTTTATTTCTACATCCTTCATTACTAGTTTGCTGACAGCCCTGACAATATCCAACCCTTAATTGAACTAAAGCTCAAGGATGAGTCTTTTGTGTTCCTCATTGGTTTCGTTTGTGTCTTTACTTCCTGTTTCTGCCGATAGAATTATCTCCTTGATCTGCACGTGATTTGTGATTTTGTCACCGATTATTGAAAGCTGGCCTTGTAAATTTCGCTGAATCTTTCTTTGAGTTTTTCATAGTTGCCTTCTTTGGTTTGTTGGATATATCAGTGACGATTTGTCTATCCCGGTCTGTTCTTTTAATATATCAGCAAAAATATATCGATGATTAAACTCCCATAGGTCTATTCTTTTAATATATCAGCAAAAATATATCGATGATTAAACTCTCTTGGTTGTCGTAAATTTTAGATAGGTTTGAAAATTGTATGGTCCCGCCTGAGTAGAGTGGATGGTGATAGTACGTGAGAAGTAAAGGTGTCAGAATAGATTTCACGAGTGGATAGTTTAAAGAGAAGATCTGTCTCTGGAATGAGTAGTTTCTCTAGTCCAGCCTATCTATACGACTATCTTTTAGTATAAGACAATCTTTCACCTCCATATATCTGTAAGTATACGTTTAACTACGCACACACACACACACACACAAGTATGTGACAACAAGACACACAAACGTGAAAAAACTATGGTAAATTGGGTATGGGTCTGACCAATACACAAGTTTGAGTTCTTTTGTTGTTTATTATCATTAAACTTTACAACATCGAATATCTAAAGAAAGATCAAATAAATCAGAATGTCATACATAGAAAAATATCAGAATACATGTGCCCTCCCCTCATAGAGAAAGAAAGAACCCAACAAGTTAATAACCCCAAAGTACAAAGGTTAGCACTATGTTACAGAATAGACAGTAAAGAAAAGAAAAAAGTTCCTACTAAATGCTATCCCGTAAAGTAAACAATATTTAAGCAAAGAAAATAAATGATGGTACAGTTTCTGTAGCTAAGAAAAAATTCACTCTCTCTCTCTCTGTCATACGTGGTCACATCAATCACGCTTACCCTATTCTGGTGATATCCCTTTGGAATTACAATGGTTCCTGAATATATAAAGTGTCAGGGGTATTATCCAAGTCGGCCCCAGTCCACCCTCTATAACAAATAAGATTTTTAGGAGGGGGGCGCCAAATTTGGTGGTGTATTCCTGGATCAACAAATGTCACCTCGAAAAGTTAATGTAGAATGGTGTTCACAGCAAACAGTGAAAGAATTATTCCAGTATTAGAAAAAAACTCTAGTTGCTAAAAACTGTTCGATTGTTTCTTGATGATGATGGTAAATCCTATCGGCTGGCTCTGTGATGATTGCCGATTTTGAAACAGCTAACCTGCTGGATAAATCCGATGATCCGACTGTTAAAAGTCAGATAGAAATATTATTGGTATTACGCCACAGTGGGCTGATAAAATTGAATGAATATCTGGGTATTTGTTAGTCCAGTTAACTTTACTATTTAATATTTATGTGTCTCGTTGGCAAATCCTGTTCACAACTGAACTTGGGGATGCGTAATGCTAAGAAGAGGACAACATTAATCAATCAGTAGATGAAGAAAAGGACCAAAATAGACCACAATAGACCGCTGGTCGCCGTTTGATCAGGTCTGCGAGAATAGAGACATTATGAAAAAAATGCTACTATTATCTCTCTCTCTCTCTCTCTCTCTCTCTCTCTCTCTCTATATATATATTATATATATATATATATATATATATATATATATATATATATATATATATATATATATATATATATATACGCGGAAGGGGACAAGACGATCTCTCATCCTCTCCGTCAGTCCTGATTAAAGTTAAAAGGCACACGGTGTCTCTAGCCTATTCTATCGCGCGTCGCTTAGCGAGTGCAGGTTTTGTTGAGGCATGCAGACTTTCCCCTCCTGGCCCGGTCAACGATCAGCGCACAATGTCAATTATTATTTAATTATCCCTACGCGCACTTAACACATATCGCCTGTCATTAATAGCTATTAGATTGTTGGCGTCTGTTTGTTTTATTCGCATGATATAAAGACTAGTCACTTATATAATTACACAAATGAAATATAATGTGAATTCTATGTTCCACTGCCAGTTGCGTCTATCATATTAATTCAGTCAGCTAAAACGTATCTTCTGTGTGAGAAAGCGGATGATGGAATTAACATTAAACTGAACAACTGGCAAGAAATATCTACGCGTTATTTTATTTCACTAGTTTTAACGCAAGGAAATCACGTAAATGCTAATTTCTATTACCACAAATCAGAATAACAATCCCCACGAAACTATTAACACATCTTCCACAATGATTCTAGACTACGTGTTTAGACTATCCGAAAATTCTGAGCAACAACTGATAACTAGTTTGAGGAGCCACAGTTTATATACATCATGTTATTATGATCTCTAGAAGATGTTAATTTTCACACTCTTTTGCACAGCGGAGAAATCAGGAAACTCCGTTTTCCAGATAAAAAGTTTTCCACGGTCGCTCTGTCGGCGTTGTTAATCGACAACGGAGACTGACAACAGAGACTTAAACCGTGTAACGGGTTTCTGTAGATTTGCCCGCTTCTGGAGATCAAAGAGTTGTCTCCCTCTGTATGTACGAACATCAGAGATTACACGGGAAATTGTTTTTGCCCAGTGTTACGAATGGGTTTTGTTATTACAGAGTGTGTGGTTGATCAAGATTCTTAGTTCATAACTGACCTCTATGTTAAACGTCGTGCTGATGAGATCTTGTGAAATGACGTGGGTGTGTGCAGGAACTATCAATCATAAAGCGACCTCCAACGACTTGTGAAATGGGTCCACAGATAACAGCATGTTTAATTAGACGTAGCATCACAAAATGTTCATGGCAAAGGGGAATTACATACATATATTGAATCTCCTACAGTCCTTGATACATCGTCTCATATCTGGCCTATTTACTAGAGGTGCCGATAACGGTTAACACCCAAGTAGTGAAAACCAGAATATGGAGATAATTATTATTGATTGCTCCCATAAAGATTCCTCTGCATAAAAATCCTCGAAACTTGATTACTTGAGTTCGGCATCTTCTTGAATATCAGTGGCGACCTTCGCAATTCCTTAAGCCACGTAGGAGAACTGTTAAACTTCAAAATACTTGGAAGCGATCGCATCAACGTCTTACTCTGACGGATTCTTACAACGAAAGGCCCCGAACTAACGGTCTGCATACATTAGTGCAGAACCTATTACGTCATCATCACCTAGTGACGTAAACCTTATATCGCGTTCATTTATAATTAAAAATAGTGCAAAATACTTCATGTTGGCCCCAGATGATGATGATGATGATGATGATATAATCCCTTTAGCTGTGAGCAGGTAGCTCTTGACAGCCCATTGCCTCTCTGACAAAGGTGAAAGTCTTCCTCAGTTGTTGTGGTGATGTGTAGAGTGTATTGTGGATGGTTGAGTGCGATGAGAGTAGCTGGTGTCGCAGGTCAGTTAGTCTTGGGCACTGTAACAGTATGTGTTCAACTGATTCCTCATGGTGGTGGCAGTGCCTACAGTTTGGTTCACGTAGTGGGCCTATTATATTTAAATGTTTATTGACTGGTGCATGGCCTGTTCTCAGCTGGAAAATTAGACTCTGATCTCTTCTTTTCAGTTGTTTAACTGGATCTTGAGGATTTGGTTTAGCTTGATGTATGAAGAATGGACGCCCTGTCTGGGAGGAAGCTCACTGGTTTAGCCATTCTTGCCTATAATTGGTTCTCAGGATCTGTTGGCAGGTTTGCAGTTTGGTACTTGATGGGAACTGGGGCAGTGTTGCTCCTCTTTTGGATAGTTTATCAGCTTTTTCATTTCCTGGGACTCCGACATGCCTAGGGATCCACTGGAGTGTAACTTCGACGCAATAGGAAGTGAACAGTTGGTCAATTAATCTACAGATGTTATTAATATTAAGAGACATTTTGCTTTCTAGGGCTTGGAGCTTGGGCTGATTTTGAGTCTGAGAATATAACAATATCCTCAGGTGGAGTGATGCCACTTTCAAAGTCTGAGATTATCCGGCACAATACTTTTTCTAGTGCTGTTATTTCTGCATCATAGCTGGAACAAATTTCTCCGCAAGGGCCAAAGATGCGAGGGTGGTCTTCTGGATGCAGGTTGGGGTATTTTATCACTGCGCCATACCCAGCATTGGTGGTAGCTTTAAATGCAGATCCATCTGTGTAGACATGTATGATGTCTTGTGGATATGAGTCTATAGTTTCTAAAGCGATGGTTTTCAGTAGTGGTCCTAGAGTGTTCTTGTCTGCTGAGGGGTCAGAGAGTTCAGTTCTTACTATGGGAGTAGTTACCTGCCAACAAGGTGGTTCATTATTGACAGTTACCATCGGCTTTCTAACTGCTGGTAGGTGGTGTTTGATGCTAGCTTCTTTTGCATTTTTAAGAAAAGATGTCTTTTGTATTCTGTGTTTTTGTGCCACTGCTCTATCATTTTCCTATTCTCCTCCTTTGTGTCCATTCTCAGATACCTTCCGTATGTTTCCACAGCTGAACGTTCTCTTCTTAGGTTTAAGGGTTCAATATTGGTGTTGATTTCGCATGCATCTGTCGGCGTTGTCTTCATGGCACCACTTATAAACCGTAGAGCGTGATTTTGGACTTTGTCTAGCTTTTGTAGGAGGCTTTTACTTGCAATAGTTTGGAGGGGGAGCGAGTAGTCAATTACTGGGCGCACTATTCCAGTATAGAGTTGGCGTAATGAGTGCTGGTCTGCTCCCCACCCACAGGAGGAAAGGTGCTTGATGAGCCCGAGTCTTGTGGATGCTTTCTCAATCAGCTTGTCTATGTGGGGTCTCATGGTAAGTCTACGGTCGAGCTCGACTCCAAGATATCTCGGGCATTCTTCGTATGCTAGTTTCTCTCCATTCATCCAGACCTCGATGTTGTTCTCATTAACTCTCTTGCTTAGACTGAACAGGCCATACACAGTTTTCTCTACATTGATTTCAAGTTTCCAGAACTGGCAGTATGCAGAGATGGTTGTCAGGGTTTTGTTCATATTTTTGGTGATGGTTTGGAGGTATTTTCCTTTCGTCCAGATGACTAGGTTATCAGCAAATAATGCTTTTTGGCAGGTGATGACATCTGGGAGGTCATTTATAAATATAAGAAACAGTGTACAACTTAGTGCTGATCCCTGAGGCAGTCCTTCCTCCAGGGTCCTTTGTTTTGATGTTGTTCCACTGAATGTTGTTTGGATTGTTCTGTTGATGAAGAAACCTTTTAGCCAGTTGTACATTCGCCCTGATATTCCCATTCTTCGCATTTTGAAGAGGAGGCCTATCCTCCAGACTCGATCATAGGCTTGTCTAAGATCAATAAATGTTGCTAGCACATTTATTTTGTCTTGGAAGGCATCACCTATCTCTTGGGTGAATCGTATCAACTGATCCATTGTCTGTTTGTTTCTTCTAAAACCTGATTGATTGGTATTTAAGAACTTATTGCTTTCTAGCCACCAATATAGCCTTTCATTTATCATCCTTTCAGTGATCTTGCCTAGGTTTGATGTCAAGGAGATCGGTCGATAGCTTGTTACTTTATTGGATGGTTTGTCCTTCTTAAGGACTGGGATGATAATGGCTTTTCTCCAGTCTGTTGGTAACTTGCCTTCTCTCCAGGTCTTGTTAATGAGGTCAAGGATGGTGGAGAGTTCATAATTTGAGAGATTTGAGATCATCTCGTTAGTGAGCCGATCAGGTCCAGCAGCTTTTCCTTTCGTGCATTTGTTTAGGGCCATCTTGAGTTCTGAAAGAGTGAAGTTCTTTTCAAAGACCTCACAGCTAGCTGTTGGTTGTTTCTCCATCATTTTGGTGAGTGATCTGATAGCACTGTCAAGTCTCTTGCGTGGTTGTTTTTTGTTTACGTTGGCAAAGTGCTTATTGAAGGCTTCTGCTTTCTGTGCATCCCTTGTTAGCGGTTCAGTGCTTGTAATGATGGGTTCAGGGTTTTTCTTTCTTTTAATTCCGGAGAGATTTGATATGAGGCACCATGCTTTCTTTCCGTCTTTCCGCAAGTTTAACTCTCCACATTTCTTAGCCCATGCTTCTCTTTTTGCTTGTTTGCTCAGACGCTTAACTTTTGCAGTTAGACGGTTATAATTTGCCTTGTTGGCGGGGGTTGGATGTTTCTCAGCTTTCCGTCTTGCTTTTTTCCTCTCGTTTACAGCGGCCTCCAGTTCTGTACTCCAGTAAGGTTTAAACTTTTTCCTACATCCTCGTGGAATGGCTTCTTTTGCAGACTGCAGTAGTGCTGTGGTGATTTTGCTATATACCTTGTCTATGTCCAGCGTCATGTCGATGGCCTCGAATCGTTATCGTACTTGTCTCCTGAAAAAATGCCAGTCTGCCTTTTTGTAGTTCCATGGGGGTGATGTTAAGCAATTTCTTTTTTATTTCCCTGGTGTTTGTGATCTCAAGGAGGATGGGTCTGTGGTCACTTCCGATGTCGTCGAGCATTCTAACTGAGCAATGTGGGTGGATATCTGCTGTTACTAGGGTGAGATCTGGTCTGCTTTTTGTTCCACTGGCGCGGTGCAGCAATGTCGGTGGGGTGTGAGCATGCTGCAGTAGGATGAGTGTGGTAGTGTTAGTGAGTTCTTCTATAGCTATTCCTGTTGGGTTCCTGTCTGTGTAGCCCCACAGAGGTGAATGACCTTTCATGTCACCAGCAATGATCATTCTCCTCAAGTCCGTGGTCTGGAAAGGCTTTAGAGCAAGGTGTGTTTTTGGCGGGTTGTAAATGTTAATGATTTTCAATGGCTTTCCACCACTCCAGACTATTACTTCCTGTAGATCTGTTTCGTCATTGGTTTCAAGAGCGGAAACCTCAGCATGTGTATCATTCCGGATAAGTGTCACTAATCCTTGACATTTTATACACTTGCACTGGTACACTGTATAGCCTGTGATATGGAAGGATGTGTCTTTTGGTAGCACTGCTTCTTGGATAACTGCATCATGGATTTCCAAGTCCAGTAGAAGTTTGGTTAGTTCTAGTTTTTTGTTTCGGATTCCTGATATGTTGAGTTGGAGGATGCGTAGTGAGTCTGTGTTATATATATATATTACTGGTAGTGTACTTTTCACTGCCCTCCCCAGGTACCAAAGGGCAGCGCGGGCCTTGATAACCGAGGCGACACCCGAGCTCGTATAGAGTATGTTGTCTTTGAGGCATGTACATGATTTCAGGGGGGTATGGATGCATTTTTTTCAGTATCCCCGAAGGGAAGCAGTCCAGTGTATCAGTATCCCAGGATCGTCACGTCCTGCCAGAAGGATAGCATATACATCTGGGTCAGCTAATTCATCATTCTTCAGTCAGCTTTGCCAACCCTTCTGCACTGATGGTATATCTGGCGTTCCCCGCCACCTAGGAGGCTGTCACAGAGGGACAAAGGGGCCATGTCCGCTGGCCTGCATCTCTTCGTCATCCATGGGGATTATTGGATAGGAGACAAACAGCGAAGAATGAGGCAAGAAAGCATTTAACCCATGAAGTGGGGGTGGATTGGTGCAGACCAGAGCTTGTACCACTCGCCGGTGGTTCTGCATCTACACCTATAGGGTTCCACCAACTCCACAGCCCTTTTGTCTGGCCCCTCACCAAGGACCTGTCCGGCTTGGGTGACCCTGCCAGGAGTAAAACTCCCGCCGGCATAGCTCCCGGGATCATTGGGGCACTCAAGCTCTCCAACCAACGGCAAGGTAGGCTTAGGTGTGGAGAGGTTGGCCCCAGATAGAATTGTTACCGCATAGATTAAACTGCTAACAAAACTAAGTGTGGTCAACATGTAAAATACATTATAATATATGTGGTGGGTTTTGATGTTAAAGAAATAGATATTATTTGTAACAGATGTGAGGTCAGCTGTGCAAGCCCCTGAGGTTAGTTATTTATAAATATGTTCTCAGGGAACCTGTCTGCTACTACCTTATGACCTCAACCTGTCATATATTTTCTCCTAGTTAAGTGTAAAGGTGTGTGAGTGTTGTCTAGCTAGATGTCTAGGGTATATGCGATGTAATGTAATGAAATGACAACACTACACTTATAAATTAATGAACAATAATGAAACAAGTCCCTGTTAAAGTTTAAACGTTAAATCTTTTTTCTTTACAATTTATTTTCCTGTATCTCAGTTCTTTTATTGCATACAGGAATACTGAAAACTCAAGGTGATAATGAAATGTATTTACAACAATTAATTCAAACTATAAATGAGTCTGTTACTATTCACAACTATATAAAAATGTCACTCTTGAAAAGTGTCAATTAAATCTTGATCCTATGAACGGGTAATAATGGGAAGAACGTCTGTGTTCATCATGTTCTGAACTAGGAAATACACATTTGGATAAGAGAGTGGTTAATCTGAGGTATCATGTGCCCGTGGACGAATTCTTATCTTTGTAGTTGCTGGAATACAAGATGGTTTCAGTCCAAGCTAACAGCTTCAAACTGCCAAGTCAGGATACTGCCCTTGAATTTTCAACAGTGAGGCAAACAGACAATACTGCCTCAATTCTTCAGGTGCAGATGTACATACAGGTATATGTTGACCAATGGCGCACTTTGATTCAGAGATGAAACCCTGGAATGAGAGTAATAAGCCCATCCTCAACACCTCATATACCTCTCTCTATCCCTAACTATTAAACATTTTCAACCTAGTCAGAATCAGCATGGTAACTAAACAATTAGTTAACGTTCTTATTTGGTTTTGTACCCCATTCATGGTCAGATAATCTTTCAAACTTCAGTTTGACACTTTCCTTGACATATGAAACATTTTAATTAATTATATCAAGTCATGTGCAAACACGGTGACTTGCTGAAGAAGACGGCCAGTGGTTTTCTGGTCTTACATCCTAAAACTGTACATCAATTTCCCCATTACTGTTTAATTTTATTTTCTCCCAAAGTGTCAGTAAGCCTGTCTGGCTTTTCTACAAAATGATAATATCTTTCTTAACAACTTTGTGACACAACACAAAGTTTGATGTTGGTGCTTTCCTATATATGCCTCTACCCATAGAATTTTCATACATATTCAATAATACATACATAATAATAATAATAATGGTATAAATGTTTTTTTCTTACCGCATCAATGAAATATTCCTACTAATTAGTTTAATTAGCGATAATATGGTCACTTCCAGATCGCTTGCTGGTGCAGATCAGCAAAGGCAAAATCGTACTGAAATTCTTGCCTTTAACACAACAGTAGTGTAGGAAATATATTTTACAAGTGGCACCTAACGCCGATTTCAAATTGTTTTTATCACTACTGTTAGTCTATTAGACTCCAGCCAAACAGGGACTGTTATGCCTCTTGCGTTCTTTTTCAAATTGAAACTTCAACTTTCAAACTTTGGGATTACCTCCCCCTCTCCCAATATGTGGCAAGCTGAGAGATATACGTCTGTTCGTCCATCTGTCTTCTACCAATATCTCGGTTATTTCCTAAGTGTTTCAAATTCTGAAAAGTAATTAGTGATCAGGCTGCTGTCTGTCACACAGTAGTTATATTTTTATTCTTTCCTTTATTATATTTACTATTATTGTTTTTCCCCTTTATTTATTCAAATAACATATTTTTCTATCTACGGTAAGATACATTAACACCTTAATCTTCTATTTAACCATTAATGTCATTGTATTTGTCAACTGTCCTTTCTTTTAGTGTGTAAGAAAATTATCTAAGTTTTTCTTCTCTATCCTTCTATGCGTCGGCGTCTGTGGCCTAATGGATATGAACGCAGTTTCATAATCCAGATATACTAGGTTCGAAACCTGCTGCAGGTGGTTTGGTAGCAGATCGCTTTGTGTGGATTTTTAACAATGGTATAAGCGCCGTACCGTTCAGAAAGCAATGGCAAACTACTGAATGAAAAAATTGCCTAAAAAAATCACAAACAGCCAATAAAAGCTGGGGTTGATTGCCACGTCCTGTAAAGGATAAGCAACTAACTTTTTTTATCCTTCTATGCCCCGCTTGGGTTCAAATTTCAAATTTCTGTAAACAACGAACTCGTGACACTACCACCTATGCTCCTTTTCTCCCCTTCTCGTACTGTATTTTCAAATATTCCACGTTAATCGTATTATTTATCTGTAACTAGCGTTCTCATTCAAAATTGAACCAACGCATCTGCCAATACGTCACAAAAATGCGACTTTTAGGCCGGATATACGAACTGTGTGTGTTTTTCATTTCAATCTGCAGATCTAAGAGGTTATACATTTTGAACTGCGTGTCGAACGAAAGGGGACTGTATGGTTTTGTGTTGTCTTTTAGAAACATGCTACGGTATCTCCACGCACTATCGTTTTCGGCTCGCGAGACCAAAAGAACCAAACGCGTGTCAAATGATAGCATTCTTCCGTCTCTCCCTTCCCCTTCCTCGTGTTTTCTTCCGTCCACCTTTCTTAGAACGACTAAGCCTAGCCTTTTCAAAATTGTTACCGTTAGTGTCTCAAGGACGAGGTATAAAAAATTAGTACTGACCTGCAGGCGGGGCGATGATGTTTCACACAACTCCACTATTTTATCCCTATATTATTTTATCTCTATAAACAAGAATATTATCTATTTGATCGGTGTAATCTCTGATCTTATGACAATCTTCTTTAACAATTTCACCGGACGGTGGGGTAAAAAACATCAAGAATTGATTTTTTTAAACAATATTACAAAAATTTTATATGAAGAATCGCAATGAGATGTAAGGAAAAATCGCTAAAAATTTATGAACAGACATGTTTACAATTAACAATGTCAATGGCGTTGTCCAAAATAATTGTATGTCAAAAGAATGTTAAAACAAATGTAAATATAACTAAGGTTACTGAGTAGAGAACGTCGTCAGTGGCCAATAAGAATAGAGTAGAGTCTAATACAAAACTTAATAAGCATGTAACACAAAATATTTTCTAACCATAGTTATAGTATAATTAATTACTATTTAATATTAAGTAAGCAACTTAGAGAGAAGAATGTAACATATGTATGACAATGCAGAGATGTGAATTACAACAAAATAATATATTGTTATGTCGACATTCAGAAAGTGAGTAAGTTAATAAAGTGAGTTATGTGTGTGAACATACAAAACAAAAAGTTATTAGTAGAAAGAAAATATTTTAGTAAGAAAAAGTGACAGAACAAAGGGAAGTAAGTATGATTAGCATAGAAGGAAAAAAAATAAATCATAAGTTATCTATCCGAAAGTATTACAAATCAGAGAACATGTGATAGAAAGATAATAATTTATCTAAATAACAATAGTAAGTTTAATTAACTAACTAAAGATTAAAGTCTAAAATCTGCATTAATGAAAATGTATAACATCAAATTATAAGTCCAATAGGGAACATATAGTCCAGTATGCTCCAAATCCAGGAAAAAGCATTCCATAATCTGTGTATCTCACAAAGTCAGGAGCAATAGAGAATTAATTTTATTATCCTTAAAGTCAATAATGACACTGCATATTATATAGCCCAACGTTTCAATCCAGCTCCGTATAATTCTGGCAAGTATTTTGACTATATGGAAGGTGTACATTCTTGCTACACATCTGTTCAGTGGAAATTCGATCACCGAGTGCAGGTAGATCTCAACAAATTGTTCAGTGAGATATTCATCGATAAATTAGTATGATGTCAATTAATGTACGAAACATGTACTATTTCAGGCTTCAAACGAGAGTGACTTGCATGCATCAAGAATATGTGTGTCTGTTAATAAATGTCACGAATTACTTGAACGTTTCTTGAGTAACAATCAGTCTTCAGGTATTGATGTTGGATTTCTTGATAGTGAATCCGCTACGACACTGTCAGATCCGGGTATAGATTGAATGTCAAAATCAAAAGGCTGGAGCAAGATTGAGAAGCGAGCGAGTTTTGGGTTTCTATGATTAGCTCGTTTCAAAGCTGCAACCGATTTTTGATCTGTCTGTATTATGAAGGGCGCTCCGAGCAGATATCGCTCCAATTTTTGTATCGCCCAAACGACCGCAAGCAATTCCTTTTCGATCACTGAATATTTCTTTTCAGTCTCTGACAGTTTCCGGGAAATGTATAAGGTCGGATGAAGAATTCCGTTGTACTCTTGCAGAAGGCAGGCTCCCAAGCCGAAATTACTAGCATCTGTTCGAAGAATATATACTTTTGTAATATCAGGCAACCTCAAAATAGGAGGTGAAGAAAAAATATCTAAAATTTTATTAAAAGCTATCTGGCAACCATTTGACCAGCTTACCTTTATTGGCATTCCCTTGCGTAATAAGGATGACAGTACAGCCGTGATATTGGACAAGTTAGGAATGAATCGACTGTAATATTGAACCAATCCCAAAGATTGCGAAATTTATTTCTTTGTAGAAGGGATAGATAAGTTAAGAATCTTGGAAACATTTTGAGGTATAGTTTGAAGACGACCAGAACCAACCACATGACCAAGAAAAGTAAGTTCCTTAAATGCAATCTGGACTTTAGCAGGCCTTGCAGTAAGATTATGTAACCGAAGAGTATCTAACAGAGAACGAAGTCCTACGAAGTATTCTTCAAAAGATGAACTAAACAAACAGATATCATCATTGTAAGTTATGATATCAGATCTATGAGACAAAATTTTACGCATCATTCGAATAAATGGGGCAGGTGCGTTCATGAGCCCGAAAGGCATGACGTTCCACTGGTATAACCCACGTGGAGTCGAAAACGCAGTAAGAAGTTTAGCTTGTTCGGTTAATGGAATCTGCCAATAACCTTTAGTCAGATCTATTTTAGTGAATAGATTAGCATTGGACAGACGAGAAAGTAGATCGTCAAGTAGTGGATGTGGTTCAGCATTCGAAATGGTTTTAGCATTTAGTTTGCGATAATCTACGCATAATCTAATATTATTATCTTTTTTCGGACAATAAATAATGGTGAAGAATATGGAGAAGTGCTGTTTTCAATAATTTCCAAACTCAACATCTGATCTAGCTCGAGTGCAGTTTTGTTCTGATAATGAAGTGGAACAGGATAAGGACGTAGACGAATAGGAATATCATCAGTAAAGATGATATCATGAGAAAAAACGGATGTTCGACCAAGTAGGTCAGTAAGAACATCAGAAAAAGATTCTAGTAGATTGGATACCTGGCAATGTTGTTGAGATGTTAAAGAAGATGACATATCAACATCCCGCCAAGATTCTGTAGAATCTAAAGCAGGTATAGGCAAAGACATGTGAATATCAGGGAAGGAAGATTCCTCCTCGTGAATCCCAGATAAGCTAGAATAATGACAAAAACTACCAACATTGTCATCAATGTCACGGAAAATAGACTGTAAATGCTCAGGTCTTGTATAAAATTCTTTGAGCATATTAATGTGGAAAATTTTTCTTTGACCTTTAATATCGATTACGTAATCAACACCTGAAATACGAGATATCACTATGAATGGGCTATTCCAAGCAATAAGCAATCTATTATCCTTCCGAGGAAGCAATACAAAAGCTTCATCACCCGGAAAAAGTTGACGTAAACGACCATTCTTATTGAGAAAGAGACGTGATCTATGTTTGGCAGCCTCTGACGAAGCTGTAGCCAACTGACATGCGTCGACAATCTTTCGACGAAGATTAATCACGTACTCGTAAGATGACTGAGTGCCCTGAGTCATCTCAGCGTCAGTAAGGAGATCCTTGATCAAACCCATCGGACCACGAGATGGAGCTCCAAACACAAGCTCAAAAGGGGGGGGGGGAAATCCGGTCTGCTCGTGCGGCACTTCTCGATAAGCGAAAAGTACAGCCGGCAAGACGCTGTCCCAATCCAGAGGATATTTGTCAGTTACCTTATGTAACAATTGCTTGAGTGTTCTGTTGAGCCTCTCCACAGAACGATTGCTCATTGGGAGATATATACTACTTAAGGGTCTATCTATCTTAAGTGTCTTCATGACTGATGTCATGGTTTCAGAGACAAATTGTGAACCATGATCAGACAAAAGTTTACGAGGAAAACCTAATCTTGAGAAGATCAGTAAAAGTGCATCAGCTACCTCCGAGGTAGTGGTATGTTTAAGAGGAATGGCCTCAGGCCATCGAGTGCATAAATCAATGCACGTGAGGACATATGTGTGACCACTAGCAGAAGTAACAGACAGAGGACTGATAATATCAACGGCCATCTTATCAAAAGGTCGAATAGATATATCACACGCATGAATCTTAGCTACTTGGAAAGCTCCTCAAGATTTAACTTCTTGGCAGGAATGCATGAACGTACGTATAATGATACGTCCCTGGAAACACCTGGCCAAAAGAAAGAAGATAGCACTCTGGAACGTGTTCGAGTGTATCCCATATGACCCGCACAATGTGAGTCATGTGCATGTCGTAATATGTATGGGCGAAGTTTATGAGGCACCATAATTTGGTGTTGTATATTAGAGTTATCAACAAAGTTTCTCACTAATATTTCATTTTTAACAGTAAACCAATGTTTACGACTTTTATTTAAGTCAACATAATCATTATTTTTGACCAGAGCAAAAGAATGTTTTAATGAGTTATCCTCTCTTTGGAGTTTGGCAAAAGACACTCTGTCTATAACAGAATGTACTTCAGTGTCATCCTGAGTTGTTGTGTCTAGCTCTGAACTGTTATCAGTTTCCAATGCCTTAGCCTGGGCACGTGTAGTAACTGCATTGGCAGTCAACAAATTATTTTTCTCCCACTCTTCAATTTCCTCTGGTGAGCAGTCCTTGCTCCCATGGATGTGACTAACCGTTAAATCAGCGACTGGGTTATTTAATAAGCATACTTTGACTTTTCCTGAAAAAATGGGGTATGAATATCAACAATAGATGTGGGGTAAAATTCAATTGTTCCCCCGAAAGTAATGCACGTTACAGTATTTCCTGTAGAAAAAAGAAGGGAGTACAAGCGACAGTCTAATCCCAACTGTCGTTGACCCTGAATCCCTGAGTACAGATGCTTGGGTACCATTCACAAATCCTCTGTGGAATACTAGAGTACCGGTGCCGTCATGGGCTGACAGACTAACCGCCGGAAGGGGATGTCCGCACTTCAGAACTGTAGTACTGTCTTTCTGAAATAAAGTTAGACATTCCTGGCAACGAGAAGCAACATCAAAATCAAATGAGCAACATGCAGTTGAGTGAACCTGGCTATTCAGTTCCTGATTACCTACAAGTGCACCACTAGTAAGTGCCGCCCCTGCATTATGCTCTGACCTCATTGGGCCACGTCAACAAGATCGTTGCCTCTGGCGATCAACAGAATTACCCTGATTTCTGTAGTTTTGACTATTATTCCTATTTCGGTAGTGTTGATTATTATTACTCCAATTATTATTTTGAGGGAAAACATTATTTTGTTTTCTCCAATTGGAACTTTGTTGGAAATTGTTGTTATTTCTGTATTGAGGTGACTGGTTCCGAAATTGTTGTCGACCTCTATTAAAGTTATCATTTGTTAAAGTTACCATTTCTAGTATAATTCTTTTAATTATATCTCCTAGGCATGAAACTCTGTCTAGGCTCTGAGATCTGGCTCTAACATTATTGTTCCAAGTTGTAGCTGAAGCAACTGGGAGAGAATCTTTTATTTGGCTGTTACTAATACATGCACCCGGATGTGCGGTGCAGTATTGTTTTGCAATTTCTTCCATAGTCGATAGATTTGATGGCTTGCGTTCCTGCAAGAAAGACCAAAATGGCCTGCTTACCGAGGATAACACCTTATCCCTTAGCAATAGATCCATAAGTTTATCATAAGATTTCTCAATTCCTGAGAGTTGAACCCATCTATTAAACGTAAGTCGTATGGCAGCGACAAATTCTGAGAAGTCCTTCCCAGTTTCAGGAATTAGTGTCTTAAATTTCACCCGATATCCTTCTTCATCAAGTTGACAACGTTTTAATAGTACTGCTCTAGCAGCATCATAGTCGTTTTTAACTGACTCATCCATTGTGTTTATGGCAGTCATAGGTTCTCCAACTAAAAATTCCATAAGTTTAGCAACCCATAATGACTTGTCTAGTTTATGTGCTACACATACACTTTCATAGCGTGATAGGAAGCATGACACATCATCAAAAGCTGGGTTAAATATTGGTAATTTAAATCTATCATTACCCTTATTGTGAACTGAGAAGTAGCAGTATTTGAATCACCATTGTTACTATTATTTCCAATTTGACCTCTTAATTTTAATTCCTCTAAACGAAGAAGCATCAATCTTTCTTCCTGGGCCAATGTAGAAGCTTTCTTCTTTTCCATCTCATTATCATGTTGCATTTTTTTCTCTTCTGCAACAAGTCTTTTCTCTTCTTCAACGCGTCTTTTCTCTTCTAATTTTATATCTTGGAGACGTCTTCTTTCTTCAAATGCTTTCTGTTCCTCTAATTCTTGTTTTGCTTTAGCTAACTCAGAAATGGCAAATTCTTTTAACGCTTCACCTTTATAACCAAATTCTTTTCCAATCCTCATACAAGATTCTAGAGTGGCCATGTTAATTACTACCGTGACTGATTCAGTCAATTAGATAAATGGCAAGTTGCTTTACAATCCCGTGTAAGCACAACAATTGTGGCTATTATTATTAGAGCTGTGTCTTACGCAGTCGCAAAAAATAATGGCTAGTGGCCTAATAACGCACTCCAAGCAATAATTATGGCTATCTTACAATTTTTGCATAAATCACTATGCAAGCAATAGTAATATAATGTCATGAACGAAAAAGAAATAGGAAAAGTAAAGCAAAGTACTATACAAAACAATATCACACCACAAGATCAAATGACACACGAGAAAAACGTTTGTAATAACCAAATAGAATTCTACTAGTGAAATAAGATGAAAACAGCAAATTAGGTCAATCTACCGCAAAAAAAAAAAATCTAAAATTAGACACAGACAGGACCCAATACAGACAGCTGATTTGAAAAAAAAACTAAACGATAGCAAGGTTAGACCTACAAATTGTTAACAAACAATGACACAACTAAGAAAAATGAAACTGAATCAATGCAAATACAATATAGATAAACAAAACGTTACAGCTAAAGACATATTATTGACCAAATCCAGTAGCAGACAGAATATTCGAAGAGTTTACTCGAGTTGGACCTTCTGCTCAAATGAAAATGCTCAAAATGGCCCTACATAACGACTTTGAATCTACGATCGTCCTCAGAGATATTGCAGATTCAAAGTTCCCACCAACCGCCCACGAAGAGAAAACAACAGACATAAATATGCACATAAAAGACATAAAGGGTAGAAATTACGCTAGGGTCTGCCAACAGTAGCCTGGTGAAAATAATGCACAAACAGGTTACTTAGCTTAAACAGCTGGAAAAATCCCTGCAGATGCCAGTATGCGCCGCAAAAAATGTTTCGCCGGATGCAGACTGGTGTACTTGAAACCTGCAGACCCTTCAGGCACAGCAAATAGAAGTCCCGTAAATTAACAGAAGGCCACAGCAGACTTGCAAGCCGACATCTGGTAATGGGTTTCAGAAATAACCTGGCAGCTGACATGTTGATAATGTTTTAAAGTCTGCATCGCCAACCGGCTGACGTGCGCATTCCAACCACAATTATGCAAATTGGGCCAAACGGTGAAAAAATTCGTATGAGGTCTTGAAAATTTTGTTCTTCAGTCATTGTCCTTTCACTTTCATAATTTCAACAGATAACGAATGTTCTTGACATCGAAATTCCCACACTGGCCACCATGAAATCCTCTGTTACGAATGGGTTTTGTTATTACAGAGTGTGTGGTTGATCAAGATTCTTGGTTCATAACTGACCTCTATGTTGAACGTCGTGCTGATGAGATCTTGTGAAATGACGTGGGTGTGTGCAAGAACTATCAATCATAAAGCGACCTCCAACGACTTGTGGAATGGGTCCACGGATAACAGCATGTTTAATTAGACGTAGCATCACAAAATGTTCATGGCAAAGTGGAATTACATACATATATTAATTCTCCTACAGTCCTTGATACATCGTCTCATATCTGGCCTGTTTACTAGAGGTGCCGATAACGGTTAACACCCAAGTAGTGAAAACCAGAATATGGAGATAATTATTATTGATTGCTCCCATAAAGATTCCTCTGCATAAAAATCATCGAAACTTGAATACTTAATTTCGGCATCTTCTTGAATATCAGTGGCGACCTTCGCAATTCCTTAAGCCACGTATGAGAACTGTTAAACTTCAAAATACTTGGAAGCGATCGCATCAACGTCTTACTCTGATGGATTCTTACGAAAGACCCCGAACTAACGGTCTGCATACACTAGTGCAGAACCTATTACGTCATCATCACCTAGTGACGTAAACCTTATATCGCGTTAATTTATAATTAAAAATGGTGCAAAATACATCATGTTGGCCACAGATAGAATTGTTACCGCGAAGATTAAACTGCTAACAAAACTAAGTGTGGTCAACATGTAAAATACATTACAATCTTCTTTAACACTGTGCGACTACTTCAAAAGGGTCCGGTGTTTCCACGTGCGTCTGTCTGTTATCTTGAGGATTGACAGATCAGCTCGTGTGAGAAACTCAGGTAAACAAACGTGGTTCGCTCCCCGTTATGACTGGCAGGTCGCGGAAGTTGGTAAACAACTTAGTTTGTTTACGTCTCAGGGAAAAGAGGCGTGGATTTAAAATGAGTAAATGCATGCTGTAAGTTGCATGGCTTTGCTAGCAAATCATAGACCTGCGAGATCACGAAAAACTGTCAGACACTGTAGGCTATATTTCCATTATACGTCACACTGGTCTGTTCTAATATATCAGCAAAAATATATCGATGATTAAACTCTCCTGTTCCATTCTTTTAATATTTATTCATTCATACCCCTTCAACTCCCCAAAGAGCTTAGGCCTTCAACAAAATTATGTTAAGTCTTCCTGTCCTGTGCCATCTGCTCAAGGTTTTTCCATGTCTTCTTCATGTCTGTCTCCAGTTCTCTTCTCCGTGTGTTCCTTGGTCTCTTTCTATATCTCTTACGCTCGGGATTCCAGAACACGAGCTGTCTGGTAATGCTATGAACATGTTTTCTCAATGTGTGTCCATTCCTATCTACAGCGTATCTTTTCATCTCGTGTTTCACTGGCACTTGTCTAGTTTCTTTCATCAGTTTCACATTAGTAATCTCGTCAAGCCACTTCAATCCTTATCTTCTACGCAAGCACCCATTTATGAATGTCTGTAACTGTTTTGGTTGTTTTCCATGTTTCAGAGCAATACAATAGGACTGACTTGACATTTGAGTTGAAAATTCTGATTTTTGTGTTGGACGTAATTTCTCTTGTTCTCCATATGTTTCCCAATGCAATGAAAACTCCTCTAGCCTTTTGTATTATTATTTTGATATCACTGCCTGTCCCCCCAACAGCGTCTATAGTGTTGCCAAGGTATATGTATGATTCTACATTTGTGAAATATAATCTTTAAGTAGTTGCTTGATTTCGTGAAACAATGGACAACAGGAGTATCGTGCTCCACAGTTTCCGAGACAGTTCGCACATGTTCTGTTTCAATTATGTGCTTGTTTAGTTGGGATCGTTCTTTGCATTTGGGCAGTTATTGTAGGTAGGGCCAGTGCTAGGGTATTTGGCGCCCAGGGCAAACGTAGTATTTGACGCCGTATGCAAACGTCTCATTTGGCATCCAAAGTAATGTTTGCATAAACTTTATATACATACCAACACACAAGAACACAAAACATGTACATTTACAAATATGTGTGTGCACGTTTGTTTACAATGGCGTGGAAAGGTCACAGAAACTAAAATATTTTCCCAGAATTTTGATTTTTTTTCTTTTCGTTACAGCAATATTTAAAAAAATAAAAAAAATGCCTTCCTATACGACCGCATAGTTTGCGTAATGGTTAAACCGGCCTCGATTGTAGATGTGGTTTTCCGCTATTCTTACAGCTACTGTAAGTGGCCAGTGTGTGCTCTTTATTGTTCTCGTGTCTTTGCCATCAACATTTACAATTTTTTGTTTACAATCCAATATGTTCTTCTTGTTTCCAATCATTATTACACTTCTCCGATGAAATGGACACAGGTGTTCAAGCAGACTAATTTTCTTAATTCCCGAAGAGTTCCTGCCCCTGGGTTTGAAGGTCGCTGCACACGGTACTCGTCAAAAACCGGGATAATTCTTGTCGAGTCATTTTGACTATTCCAGAAACAGGCGACGTCTGTTGCAGTTCAAGTTTGCAGCATATACTTATACCGTTCAAAATGGTAAAAGCAGTGGTTGTTCTTAGCCCAGGCACAGTAAAAACCGTTACTGGAACGATTACATTTACGCAGGAGGTAAGATGAGCCAAAAAATCAGTGCCGTTAAAAAATTCAGTAGCCTACATTTTGAACGACGCCGACAACAGTTCACTGTCCAGTGTATTGCCGGAAGGTCTGGCACAAATGCGTGCAAGTTATTAGTAATGTCAGCATTTCTTTAGATTAGTATTTTGGTTTTAAGTTCTCATGGCTAAATTACATGAACAGAGTTATGTTAGATAAGTCTCACCCAGCACATACAGCATTTACCAGATGCCAACTAACAACTCAGGCCAATCCAATAAATACCACTAGATACCCTACAGGATGGAAGTGTATGAAGGAAATTGTCCATATGGGTACATTAATAACAGTTGTGAATACAAGCCAGTGATTCCACCCTGGGAGATCAAGAAACCAGACATGGACTACCACCTAGCAGAAATACTTAAGAAAACAAATAATATAGGAAATATTAAAAACACAGCCAATAAATATATACAACAAATATCAAAAGACATCATTACTGTATTCACAGATGGATCCAAGGGAGAGGATGGCAAATTGGGTATAGGAATATATATTCCAATGTGGAAAATGGTGAAAGAATATAGTATCACGGAAAATACATCCAAATTTACTGCAGAGATGGTGGCAATACTAAAAGCACTAGAAATATTCTCTAATAACCCTCCCAAAAAACTAAGAGTTTTAACTGACTCTCAACAATTCAAGCACTTAGAAACTTACGAGTATGCAGTAGACCTGATATAGCAGAGGAGATATTTCTGGCTACTACATACTTATATTCCAGAGGATGTTCAGTCTTAATTGCTTGGATACCTTCACATGTTGGCATAGAGGGAAATGAAAAGGCAGATAAAGAAGCCAAGAAAGGTAGATCTGATAAAAATCAATAACACAAACCCCATACCTAAGGGTCTTTTATGTTTGGACATGCGCCCTAATATAACCAACTAGGTTGAACAGGACGCGCCTCGCCAAAACGAGGCAAAACTTTATTTTTAAAAATAATAAATGTAGGGATGAGTAAATCAGAGATTAAGAGCTTAATTAAAGATTTAATAACAGATGAATGGAAAGCAGAGTGGGATGAAAATCTGAAAGGAAGACATGCATATAAGATGTTCAAGGCTCCAAAAAGAAAATGTCAGATATCTAAGAAACTTCTCAGACTACAGCTGGGAAAGGCTATTTCAGAATAGAAGAACCTTACTGTACAGGATGTCTACAAGACAATAATATAGAACATTTCTTGTTAAAATGTAAGAGGTATGAACAAATGAGAACACCAATATTAGATTATTTGCAGGCATCAAACTTACTTATAAATATAGAAGAGGTCCTAAGAATAGACAGACCTAGGGAACTGCATAATATAGTCAAACAATATTTAACACGAACAAATGTTAATATATAGTGGCTGGGAATGTGAAGGTCTGATGCTGTTCTTACAATGCATATGACTTTTAACAGATGAAAGTCAATTAAATATTTGTTAAAGTCAGTTATATAACTGGAACCACCAGGCCTTTACACCCCTCCACTTTAATATTATTCTTTTATTCTTGTTCAGAGTTTCTTCTTGATGTTTGGTTTTTTTTTTTTTAAACATCTAGGCATAATTGGTAGTTGTGATTTCCCGGTTTACAATGTTTTGACAAGTGTGAAGCCACTTTCTCATGTCGGTAGTTGTTCATATTATTTGGAATTGAAAACAATATATATCCTAATTATAACCCATCAGAGGTTGAACGGGATATTTTCCTTCTTTAAAAAGAAATAATAATAAAAAAATCAAGGCGCATGCAGTTTGGCATAATGCATTAACGCTCCATCAAAAATCTGTCCTTGGCAGAATTTTTGGTGAATGTCAGCTAAGTCCCAGTATTTTTATGTTAAAAGAACTTCAAACGCTCGAAAAGAAAAGTTGTTTAGGGCCTAGATACTAGCATTAAAAAAAACACAAAATATAGAACTGGAAGAAAAGTACGGTAGGATTACAGAATAGTAGACACACTTCATCGTGTTGCTGAGCCGCTGTTCGTTTGCTGTTACGCTTTGACTGATTATGAAATATGCATAACCACTAACTTTAACCCAAACCCTGCTTTGAGCTTTTTCAAAAATGTGGAAAAGGGGATAATAAGTCTTGTTTGCCAACCCCTACTCTATATGGACTGAAAAAAAGATGATAATGATGTTGAAATATCCTTAGTTAAATCACATTTGATAAGAAGATGTAGAAACATTCTTTTATAAGCTGACCACTTGTAAGGATAATTAAGAATTGTCATCATTCATACTTCTTTCATACATGGGTGCTTTGCATAGAACAGGAGGATTGAAATGATCACTAATGTGGCACTGATAAGAACCGACCAATTGCTGGTGCAACAGCAGGTAGCAAGGTGCTGGTGACAGGGCACACAATGAGGAAATCTGTTGATAGCTTAACATGGCATTCCTTATTCTGAAATCTTCAGGGTAAGAGAGATGCAAGGAAACTGACAAATATACAGAGAAAAGAACAGGAGATGGAAATAAACTGGATGAGGAAGATGGGAAGGACGTTCATCTGATGGTACTGGACATGAGGACTTGATATGAGTTAAATGAAGACCTATACTCCTTAGGGAGTTGAAGAGTAATGAATGAATAAAGATATCAGAGACCTTTTAAAAAAAAAAGGGAATCATGGTCACCAATCCCGTTTGACAAAATTTTCATTGATAAAAGTGATAAGTATGTTAAAATGTTCCATAATTTAATGGTGTGTATGTTTTTATTTTGACAGAAAGCTAGTGACAGCACTGTTGTCACAGGTGAAGTGAAAGGTCTTACACCTGGCAAACATGGTTTCCACATTCATGAATTTGGAGATTACACAAATGGTAACCTTGTTAACACAGCTGACTGTTTTTATGGGTTATAATATATTGAGTGTATGATTGGATAAGCAGTTAGCGCGCCTGCTTCTTGCTGCAGAGTTACCAGTTTTAGGGATCAAAACCTGGTTGCACCGGGCTCCAGTTTACCGAGTTGTAAATGGGTACCTGACTCTGTTTTTGAGTTAAGGAAGACAACAGCAGCAAGGAAACTGGCCACCTCATTAAGCTAACCCTATCATGGTGAAGCCTTAACATTTCACTCCCCAGTGACATTATCTGCTGTAGAACTACCTTTACCATTTTTTAATATTTTGTTATTGAAATCCGAGTCTTCAACTGAAATGTCGAGGCAGTTCTATAGTATGACTCTGAAACATGGAGAAAAATAAAAATGACAACCAAGATCTTAGACTTTCATAAATGGGTGCTTGTGTAGAACAAAAGGATTGAAATGATATGAGAAGCTCACAAATGTGGAACTGATCACACAAAAGAGACAAGTGTCAGTGGAACAAGTAGTGAGATGATGATGATGGCATTGGATAGGATTTACATTGAGGAAACCTGTTGATAGCATTTCAAGGCAGTCCATGTTCTGGAATCCTCATGGTAATAGAGGCAGAGGGACACAAAAGCATACATGGGGAAGAGAACTGAAGGCAGACATGAAAGGGATAAAGAAGACATTGAACTGCAAGCACAGAGTCTTAATGTCTTGTCTTCAGTCTAACTCCATTCTTGTCTTCAGTCTATCTCCATTCTTGTCTTCAGTCTATCTCCATTTTTGTCTTCAGTCTATCTCCATTCTTGTCTTCAGTCTATCTCCATTCTTGTTTTCTTATTTATTACATAGTGGACTCTTGTTTACAATCTATGCAAGTCTTTTTGTTTTATTTTAAGCTATATTCTGTTTGTGAATGCTCTTGTGAAATCTTTATTAGTATCCATGTTTTGGTTCGGAACTAAAAACTGCAGAATAATTTTTGTGTGTAAATATTGTTTTCCTTCTGCACTCTAGATCTCCAGATCGTTTTCTGTGCCCAGTAGTTGTTTTTCCACTATTTATTCTTGCCTTAATCTTCACATCTGAGATACCTTAGGTTGTGTAACATTGTAATTAGTTTACTTGCATTAGTAATAGAGTTGTATATTTCAACTGTAGGTATCATTAATGTTGCTAGGAGAGACAGAATGAGAAATAATGACAGAAAAATTGTTGGAACTATATCCATCATCAAATGATAGTGAAAAAAGAAAATAAAGTGGTTTGGCCGTCTTACGAGAATGGAACCTGATCAGTTACCACATGGTTCCTACAGTAGTAGAGATCTGGTTTTAGAGCACGAGGAAGAGCAAGAAGTTGATGGATAGATAATATTACAGAAATTATCATGGGCTTACACTAACCATTGTGGCTCACTTGGCTCAGGAATTAAAACGTCACTCCCCACAATGCTTCACGGCAAAAGTGGAAAGGAAAAATAAGTGCTTCGCGACAAAAGTGAACAGAATAAGTAAGAAAGCACTGAGCAAGATAACATGACATATGGACTAGGTGATGTTTGATACAGAATATGCAGCAGTTCATTGATTTGGCAAATGTGTTTTGTTGTATTTCTGTTTTGTTAAGTTGTTATTATAACCAATTGTCAATCATTTCACTTTGGATAGAGTATAGGGCCAGCTTCTTGTGCAGGCCCCCTTTGCAGGAAGCCTGCACAAAACATTCATATACTTTTAGAGCTGTAGTTTCTGCAGCAATCTGTTACATATGATGAGGTTGCCAGCCTCATACAGTGTCTCATATCAGTCACCTAGTATGGCATGCCTGTAGGTGCTGTAGTCCTAATGTCTTTCTCTCATAAGAGACCCCCACTGACCAGTTATTACAAAATGTGGCTCCCCTGAAGAAGTAAGAGTGAAAACATAGAAGACCAGTTGTTATATGAGAAAATCGTTAAATACAGCCAAAGAACTGTTAATAGTGTTAATATTAACATTATTGTTAATGGCAACATGAGAAATGTTCTAACAATTATCTCCACAGGATGTGTAAGTGCAGGAGCACATTTTAATCCTTTTCAAAAGAGACACGGAGGACCAGATGATGCTGAACGGTACACGTCCATTACTTATGCGTTTGTTTGTTATACAGCGCGTATATATATATATATATATATATATATATTTATTTATTTATTATAGATATATATATAATAATCTTTTATTTGTTTTGTTATAGATCGTTTTTTTTTTTTTAATTAAAAAAAAATTATTTATGATTTTGTTTGGCTGGAGCAGCACTAGCACTTTTTCCTTTCATCCATTCCCATGCATTACCAATTATTAGATTTGTTACCTGTTAATTTGCTTCTGATATGATGCCATCTATGAAAGGTAAAGGTAATCCCATAGCATATACTGCTGATGGGGAGGAAAGAGTTAGAGACTGAACTATACTTGGTGTCGTGGTTGATTTAAGGTTGTAGAGTATTTGTCGGGTCAGACAATTTTATTGAAATCGACAATGAGAGTGAACTGACAGAATTATAGACAACATACAGATAATGTGTAAAATAGGGTGAACTTGAGACAAACCGGGAAGAGGATTCATTAAAGCTATCTCTCTTTCCAAGCCTCAACACACTTATATAGTCTCAAGAACCACCCGCTCTCTCTCCTTTCTCTGGTCAAATAGAGACAATAGTAAGAGCTGCACAAATTAAGTATGGATGAAGGGTCGTGAACAGTGCATTAATAAATGAGTAAAATTTATTAAAGGTTCTTGAAGGAAGAAAATATATGAAAATAAGTATATCAGCACAACCACCTAAGAAAGCATCGATAATCACATCAAGTTAACAAGTATCCAATTAAACACCAATGAACAAATAATCCACCAATACAAAAATCCTCCTGTAGAACACAGAGAAATAAATAAACAGTTTCTGATCCTTCCGCTTTTGTGGAATCAAATTCAATAACTCCAGTTAGTGTCTTTATATGTATATCCTCCTATAGGTGATGAATTACACTATAAATCCACTGTAGGCCCTATCCATGCACCATTGGTCACCCACTAGCAACAAGATAGGCTGTAGATTACTCTGTCTATATTCGGGTGACCGCTAATACGTGCAGAGGTTTTGAATGACCAGAAACACACACAAGACGAGGTCGATTTAGGACAAACGGTCCACTGCGCTATTATCCAGCGCGTGAAATTAGGCCTGCGTGCTTGATGTTTAATTCCGGTTAGGCTGGTTTGAGCTTTATTTGTGGCTGAGCGCTCAGTTTAAGCACAGTCTGGTGCTTTCAATTCTGCTGAAGACGCTGTGCTGATTGATATGCTGGAAGCCACTATGCTCTGACTGGTGATCAAGAGGCGAGTAGGAAACCACTACTGCCAAATACGATTTCAGATTTGCTATGGCTCGTTATACATTGCATGAGCTCATTTCCCATTAGAGGGATGGGTGTCAAAAGGGTTGTACTTCAGGTATAGGTGACAACTCGTGGTGCTAATTGCTTTCAGGAACCGTGAGATCGATGAGAATGTTACGTTCTTCGCCTGACTGGAATCCTGCGATAGCAGTGGGGTATCCTGAAACTGAGACCCCCAAAAAAAAAAACCTTTACATCAAGCAAACAATAAAATTACAATAACGTTATAATGAACAGTTATGCTCCACTATGGGATTTATAATTATTATCATTGCTAGGATAGTCTCGGGCTGTCTTTATCCATATGAGTCGCTCTCCTGTTACTTCCACTGTATCAATTATCAGCATGCGCCCGCATAGGCTAATATATCTTGTACATACATGTACCTGTCAGCAAATGCTCTGACAGCAAAATCTACTCCATCCTCTTCCAACTCAGCATATGGGAAACCTAACCCTGTAGTTCCAGCTGAGTGGATATGCGATTCATCTTACAACATTAAGTGAATTTACATAAAAATACAGCACTGGACATTACATAATAAATGGTATCCACCCCTTGGGGTCGATACACAAAAAAAGGGAAAAGTAATAACCTCCCAAACATTGAATACATGAAAATGCAATGTTATAGCTATAATACTACGTTGCGACTTAAACATAAGATATAATTATATCTCTGGCTGGTGGCTGCTTTCTGGATTGCCGTGAAAGTTCTAAACTGGTGTCTAACTACACAAGTAGGCATATAATAATTCCACGCAACCTCTAGAAGTTTCTCTCAGAAAGTAATAAGGGACTACCTCTTATAATTCAAGTGTTATAGCGCACACACATCACTATTCAGTTTTAAGTGATTAACTTACACCACTGACATTTCCTTAAAGTAATGACGCTTTTAGCCTACTCCTTAACCCATGGTAAGCACTGAACAGACTATGAGGTTCTTCGCCTAGTAAGTATCTGTTAGCGTAGGTTTACCATTAACCCATTGTAAACAATAACACCAGGAGACACCCAACTGCTTAAGCACCAGTTAACTAAGGCGGTAGACGGCGCTACATTATCACTGAATTAATTACCGGGGAGAAATCACTTAAAATAATTCAAGTCACACTATTATCAGTTACATATAAAAGCTAACATGAATTTATATATATTATAAAAGGATATAAACTTACCCCGAGATGACGAGAATAGGCAACACAATCTAGTTTTGTGCCCACATCTGCCTTTGTCTCATTTGGTCATCTACGGGCAGGACAAATTTACGAGTGTGCTTGACTGAGTAAAAATATCTAGATTTATAGTCTACCAGAGACGCTAACCCTGCCCACCTGACATCGCATGTTCCCACAGATGTTCGGCGTATAACGTAATCACTAGTAAGACAAATGTTATTCTAGAGTCTACATCAGAGACAACAACCGCGAGAAAGTTTTGTAGATAAGACATAATATTATTCTATAGCTACCTGCGGCGATCAAGGGCCACAATAAAAAATCTCAGAACGAACATGAGTTTTGTCTACCCTGAATCGGAGATAAAAGTGGGTACCGAGACCTCAAAGGGTTGCCTCCCCTTTGCTCCCGCTAGCGGTTTGCTTCTTCAAAGAAACTATTTCTCGCTCGTGATCAATGCTGTTACGAGCTACAAGCGTTCCCTAGTCAGACAAACACCAGGTGCAGCTTAGGTAATATTATCGTAAGCTGACCACTACTGACCAAGTGTTGAATTTATAATGAAGGCCAGAACGAA
Organism: Oreohelix idahoensis; assembly: GCA_024509875.1. Taxonomy (NCBI): domain Eukaryota; kingdom Metazoa; phylum Mollusca; class Gastropoda; order Stylommatophora; family Oreohelicidae; genus Oreohelix; species Oreohelix idahoensis. Next base: position 390,390 of record JAMPIV010004126.1, on the reverse strand, counting down.
ATCAAATCGCGGGATGGGGTCTGAGAGGGGAATAATGGGTCACGTAGGAAACATCCGAAGAAAAGAAACCGAAGGTGCAAAAAATCGAGGAAACCATAAACATTAAAAGAGTAAGAAAAGTGGGACGTGTTGGGAAAATAAAATTATTAGTCACTTGATAATAATATGTTGACGAGGCGCTGTTAATAATACATTGAAGTCTATTGTTAATAATAACATTGGCTAACAAAAAAAAATTTTTTTTTTCTTTCTCTAACATTTCTATGTTTTTCTGGTCAATTTTAATGCGCTGTTTTTAAATCTGCAAACCGTTTTTCTCTATCAGGTCGGGATCTCGAGAAATACGCAATTGAAATTTTTTAACAACGCATACAGTATTATAACGTCATTCGTACAAGAAGTATAACAGTTATGTAGGCTTGAATTTCTTTGCAGTCGACTTTCGTCGGGGAATGGCATGTGGTACATCGCGATGAAACATCCAACAATAATCGGCAAGCATGGTCACACTCCACCGTCCTTGATAACGTGACTCCATTACGGCGATATCTTGATGGAATCGTTCTCCATGTTCATAGCTGACTTCGCCAAGGTTGTCAGGGAAAAAGTCAAGATGCGAATCGAGCAAATGGATTTTGAGGGACATGTTACAGCCCATAATTCTGTATGCATCTATGCACTGCTTAACAATATGCACATAGTCGACAGATTTGTGATTTCCCAGAAAGTTATCGACGATCGATTTGAATGCCATCCATGCGTGAAGTTCACTACCATGTAACAAGTTCTCGAATTGTTTGTCTGCAATAACTTTCCTAATATGAGGTCCTACAAAGATACCTTCCTTTATCTTTGCATCGCTAACTTGCGGAAACTTTTCTCGAAGATAAGTGAAAGCTTTGCTCATTTTATCTAATGCTTTTACGAAATTCTTCATGAGCCCCAACTTTATATGTAACGGTGTTAAAATGATGCTGTCTTTGTTAACTAATGGCTCGTGTATTACATTTTTATGCCCGAGCTGCATACGATCCCTGATAGGCCACACCTTTCTTGCATAATGTTCCTGTCTGTTGCGGCTGTCCCATTCACATAGGAAGCAACAAAATTTAGTATACCCAGTCTGCATGCCCGTGAGAATTGCAATGACCTTTAGGTCTCCACAAATCCGCCATTGGTAGTCATTGTACTTTATTTTTGCCAAAAGTATAGCCATATTGTCATAAGTTTCTTTCATATGAACAGAGTAGGCGACTGGAATTTTGCAATAGCAAATGTCATCATCCATCTCAAAGTATTGAACAAGTTCTCTGTGTCTATGACGAAATTTAGATATCAAAGTATTGGGCGCTAAAAGATTCCATTCTTTGAGTCGCGAACCGAGTAATTCCACTTGTCCTTTGGTAAGAGCGAGATCACGTATTAGATCTGAAAGGTTAATTAAGTGAACACCATCATTCACCGGTATATAATCCGAGTCAGAATTAGTTTCTGAAGCAGGTAAACTATCACTTTCTGATGGTTCATTCACGTCCAACGGATATTGTTCTGGTGGAACTGGGATCGGACACGTGATTGGATCACGAGACACTGGTTTCGAAACTGATTCAATATTTGGATAAACCACAGACTTTCTAGTTTTAAAAGTGAAACCATGGATATTTGTCAAGCAGAAGTAACAATCAGTAGCGTAATTTGTCTTGTTCATGCCATATTACTGGCACTCCAAAAGGCATCGACTTATGCTTCGGCGATTTTCGTAACCAACCTGCCAATGTATTTGCACAAAGTCGAACAAACTGCATTTGGCTTCCAAGATTTATTTGCATCATCAACTTTCGAATCGAAATAAAGTTCATATGCTTTCTTTAGTAATGGTGTAAAGTTTTTCTGGTGAACACGATCGGTAAAATATCCGCACACGTAACAGAACAGATCAGCCGAATTTCTACAACTTCTAGAAGCCATATTTCGCTCAGAATTATTTCAAAATACAGTAACTATTGGAAAAATAGCGTAACATATGTCATGCATCTTTTAGCAGTATAAAAAGTGGAATTATTTTGCATTTTATTAATTTTTAATAAGTTATGTAGTAAAAATGAAACGGAGCACATAACGGTTTCCCAAAAATATATGTATTCACAAATATCTTAAAAACCTGACGTGATAGAGATAAACGGATTTCAAATTTGAAATCAGCGCAAAAAACTGACATAAGAACACTTATTCTTATATAAGAAAGAAAAATGTTGTTTGTCAGTGTAATTAGATGAAGACTCGCTGTTAAGATGCCACTAATAATAACTCTGATAATAACTATTTCATTGTGTACAAGAAGACATGCCACCACTGTTGAAAGTAACTTCTTGTTGAATACTGTCACTGATAAGACGTGTGGGTTAAAGACTGTTGCACCCCACGACGCTGTCATATAAAGATCCTAACTTTGTTAAAGACGTGGGTGACTTCTTAATTCCGCCACACAGGCATATTGTAAATATACGTCGAGGTTCTTTAGTACGACCACGCCCACACAGGGCTATTTATAAGTATGTCACTACTATGTCACTGCGTCTGGAATGTCAGCAGAGGGCGTGTGTTGATTCAGTCATACACCACAATAACGCACGTGAAAGTCATGGAAGGAGTGAAGCTGCTGGTGACGTTTTAATAACAGTTTATTCACGCCACAACACCATACAAATGACATCAAGAAAAACACGTTACAGAACACATCTCAAAATATCCAAGAGACTGCCCACTCAGCAGTTTAGCCTAATATGGCCGAACAGTCTCCACCTCTCATAACAATCCAAAGAGAACTGCCCACACGCAGTTTACAAATAACTCATAATGTCATCACGTGAAATATTGGCCTAATGTCATCACGTGAAATATTGGCCTTAGTACTCAAAATACTGCCTACACTGCAGTTTACAAATAACTCATAATGTCATCACGTGAAATCATGGCCTTAGTACTCAAAATACTTCAATATCCATAAACTCTACCTCCGCGGGAAATAATGGCCTCTTAAATAACATCTTCACGAAATATCCTCTACTAGGAAATACTGGCCTGTACATATCAAGGCCTCTAACATCTTCACTTCAAATATCCACTTATCCAAAAACACAGCGAAAACCATCGCTAGCCATTTTCATAGTGCTCTGTGCAGACACACACTTACAGGGCTGACTCTCTCCAGTCAACGCCCAGGACACACTACCCAGATAACACACTCGTTCCGCTCAAAAGCAGTCACGAGACTTCCTCACGGTCAACACAACTCAGTCAATCAATCATCTGCGGGCTAGCCGCGAGCTATTCTCACCCCGCTCAAAACAATACAGAATAAATATATCTCACTACTTGAGATGATCAGCGTTTTTCCACGCTATCTGTCATCTATCTCTCGAAACTACCACGAGATATTTTCAAAACAATTCAACAGCCAACAAGCAAACAAGTGCTCCAACTCAGAATCTAACTTGTCTACTAACATACTCAGATTTACTCCCCTTACACCAGTTCTGTTTTTAACATCTTACCTCACCCCCGGAGAAAAAAAAATGATTCTATCATTTTTTTTAACAATTACATCCCCCAAAAAAGTTAAGAGGACAATGAATCTCTAACTTATGCGTATAAGAATTACCTTAAGTTAAGTCAACATACGACATCTACAAAATATAAGCATTTAGTGAAATGTAGAAATGAAGTATCCAATGTAATCAATTAAACATACTAAACAATAATGCATTACAAAACCGAGTTAAGTGAATACAGAACAATTAAATAGGAAACAACCGATAGTAAAAGAAAAGACAATATCAAGCAATAGAAAAATGATCCATAATAAAGGTAAGTATGAAATCAGAATATGAGGAAAACAATAATATCACATTCAAACAATTTCTTATATATAAAATAACTACAAATATCACAAGTAGCTACACTATATTAAGTTATACCATTAACTAACAATACAAAGAATGAAAGTATAAGAAGCGAAAGAAGAAGTATATAAGAAGGATGCGAAACGCAAACAACGCACGGAATGTAAACAAAATATGAAACCATACTGAAAAGACAACAGAAAAGAAAGAATAGAATGAAGAATAATCAACAAAGACATGGAAAGCAAAAAGTATGACTATAGAGAAAGTTGGTAAAATATATACCAATAACTATTTAGATCAAACAACGTATTTTATAATACATACAAACATGATCGAAAACCACAAAACAAAATAACAAAGTATATCTATACTAATATCATAAAAAATAGTTTATAACTAAACAAAACATAATCAGTAATTTAAACAAGTTATACATAACCAACAATAAATTATCGACACCACACAAAAAAACCCCCAAAAAAAATTACAATGTCCGGAAAAAAAATATTTTCCAAAAAATACAATACAAAAATATTTTGTAACGCTAAGTTACATAAAAATAGTATTTTAATTTAATTAATTCAGATCTATAATTAACAAATTAACAAAGAAACTAGCTTTAACAAAATGAGAAACATATAACAATTCCTATATCTAAGCAAACACTAATCAACATGTGTAAGTTTTTTTCCCAAAAAATACATCAGAAAGAAAATACAAAGAAAAACACTATCACCAACATACAAATTTGCAAATATATGTAAACAACGTAATGTATGCTAAGCAAGTGCTTAAATCAGATCTTTAGATTCCTCAATCAAATAACAATATCAGCAAACGCTGTTAATTTTCTCTATCCCGTTCAATTTAAACTTTTAAATATTTCCGGCTGACCATCACGTTCAGCTTAGTTACAGTGTTATTTAGTTATAAATTTATTTCTATCTCTACTTGATATACTAAAAGTAACTATTGTAACATTACAACTAATGAGTATGTGCATAGGGCTGGCAAACTCATCATGTACAAAACTATCCTAACTATCACATCTGTAAAACAAAACAAAAAAAACTGCAAGTTCTACACCAGAGTATAAAAGTCAATGATTATATGGTGTAAATAGGCATAGGTTTGTAACCAGTAAGGTTAAATATAAACCTGCTCATTGCATTCATCAATAGTAAACGACACGTCACTACCATCTAACACACTACACATTATCCAAAACACAATAGTATAAAAATAGCATCGAAATGAACTAATGCATAATTAAAACAGTCATACATATCAAGAAAAACTATTGACATCAAATGATGCATAAAAATGATGATCATAATATAACAACCTATAATGATCTATACAATAGAATACAATAACATTGACTGTCCTAACAAAAAAAAAAAAAAAACGCAAACAAAAAAAATCTCCATAGGTCTTGCCGACATCTCATAAACACTAGGGGTAATACAACCAATGCATAGTTAGCACGCTGATATGTTCCGCTTGAACAGACACTCGGGTACAGTGTTGACCTACATTCCTGCCGCTAACGTAAACAGGAGCGTTGAACCTTATCGAGAAGTCGCCTCTGTTCAAAAAATACAAATGAAAATTTCCATTTTAATGAATGGTGAAATTTACTGAGAACAACGGAGAGGTTAAATAAACAATTACCTTGCAATGTGGTTTGTGTAGAAATCTGGTCACTTCACGATGTCATCGCTCTTCCTTTATGTTCACAACAACGTGATGCTCTTTCAAAATCAGCAACATAACAAGCAGTAGTATTTGTGACATCATTATCATTGCTACTTTGCTTACTAACAATGATTCTGGGCTCATGTCGAGCAAAATTAGCATAATTGCACTTATTATTTGTCGTTTGATCAAAATATTTATCATCATGTCCTCTTTGTTTGAGACTATTATTATGTCTATAATCCCAGTCAGACTTGTTATGCTTAACGTTTCTACTCCGAACAAAAAATCTGTCAGAAAAATTATTGCACGATTGAAAACCCTTCTTGTATTTGCCTGTACCATTATTTTTAAAATTCTCAGAATTAAAATGTTGAGATACATTAACTTGTCTTTTTCCTCTCTGAGAAGGAAAATTATTATCATATGAATTCCCTTGGTATTTTCTATCCTTAGGATCATCTCTCCTACCAAAACTCTTTCCATTCTTTTCTTTGACAATATGCTTATCTCTAAAAGTATCTTTATCCTTTGTTACCACCTTATGAGAACTTATAAAATTAGTTACTCGTTTAATCTTTAGGCTTTTAGACTGAAATTTATCAGGACTGATTGTTACATTATCATTCTCTCTATTACACTGCCACCAAGAATCGTTGCTATTGGAAGCAGAATCAAAAGATCTTGGAAAGTTATATTTTCCCCAAAAAGATCTTTGTCCATCACATTTAACTTTTTTATTAGCAAAGATTGTATGATGCTGGATCTTTGCTTTTCCAACTTGTTGGCAAACAACTTTCTGTCTAGCATTGTCAACATTGACAGTAGACCATATCTTGTTCAAAATAATATCGAGTAGGGCCTCTACTTTTTTTGTCCCTTCTGCAATTTCAACATTTTTGTGTGAAATTTCTCCACTTAATTTCCTAATTAATTTGTCAAATGTCAAAACTTTACTTCTCTCCTCTGTGAGCAATCTCTCAATCTTAATCATCTTCTCTCTCTCAGTCGTTAACTCTTCTAATTTGTCTAATTTGTGTAGTGTGTAGATGTGTTCAGTCAAAACAATGTTCATGCAACAATAACAGGGCAATCCACATAGGACGTCAGTAAACTCACGACGTATAAAGTCAATGAGTCTTGAAACAGCCGTTGACGTTTTTCTTCATTATTTATTGTGGACGCCACAGTGACAAAATGGTTACGCAAATGTGTGGGCACATCAAACAGTCATTATCACAGCAACATTCAATACAGCAATAAACGGTAGACAGCATTACAATGATGAGTCAGATGCATGTTATATTTCAAAGTGCTGTAAATGTAGTCAGATGAACAACTCCATCCTTTTCTATAACAGCCAGGAGATAACCAGATGTATGAGATCAGTTCACTCTCCTTAGTTTGACTTCAGCAAGACAGACACGTCTGCCGAAGTGTAAATAATGTCCTCAAAAATATCCTCTAGATAATAAAGGTTTTCTAAACCTAGTTCATTTAACAAAGTAGCAAGTAATGGTCCTTGGTACCTGCATCAACCGATGCAGTACAATGCAGCGACCTGTGAGCTGGGAAAGAACATCTCGTGACGACGACTTTCGGAGACAGGCTATGAATCGAAATCGCTCACGACCCAAAATCAATAGAGTTAATGAAAATGTTAATTTACCTTGCTTTCAAGAAATACAGAAATATCACGCCTCCCGGCATGTGCAAATACACTAGAGGTATTATCCCGAATAAACGAAATATCCATAAGAGGACTACACATCCCTGACAGAACAAAAATAGCGGAGATCCCCTCTTCAACGAGGCATCTCTTTCGCCATTCCAAATCGCTCACTCCCACTAGTGGTGGGCGGAAACCGATCGACCAAACAACAAGACAAGTCATGCGCAGTCCAGCGCAAAAATGACCACAGCTCAAAAGTTAACTGCATTCGATACTAACGCGAGAAGACAAATGCTTACCGAGAAAAGTGACTATAGATTTCAAGCAGTTGTTGCCCTTGCGTTATAAAACAGATATTGAAATAAAACGATGTTGCGAGAATTTATCACGCAACATATCACCACCTCCTCCTTTTCTTTATTTGTACTTAGTTGTCGTGTTTCATTCTCACTATCCTCATTATTCATTAGCTCTTCAACTTCATTCGGAAATTCAGTATAATTCTCTTCTTCAATACCAGAATTTACTTTATTCAACAAATCAAGAAGCGTCTTTGTATAAGACCTATCACGGTCAGTTGTCTCAGCTTCTAATTTACCACACCTCTCTTTGTTTTCCTGAAGTTGCTGCTTGAGATCACTAACTTCACCATATCTATAATGCACTTGATTTTCCAAATCCTTGACTTTGCCCAATGCAGCATCAAACGCCGCTTGCACTTTATTAAGTTCTATGTTTGACTTATCTAAATCATTTGTTAGTCTCGACACTGTTTCTTGTAATTTACTCTTTTCAGTCATATCTTGCAAAAAATTAGCCCTTTCCTGTAGAGCAATCTGTTTGTTTTTCTTCATCCGCTCCTCCTCTTCTAATTCCTCTTTGTTATCCTCCTGCATGTTGTTGCCGATCATATTGTGTACAATCTTATGCATATAATTGTGTCTAGCCCGAGTATAATCGTACACCATCGGACGTAGGCATTCTAACAACACCGCCAAATCTCTAGCCATGATCATTTCAGGATTTGAATGAGGGTTTTTGTCAGTAAAAAACTTTATGGCTGCTACCGCATTAAACAAAAACCCATCCAGCACGTATCTATCAAGTGCTGGGCCTTGTAATCCCTCAACATATTCAGCTACTTCCGCTAAATATTCTAATATAGGCCTCATATCGTCTGGATTATCATCAAAATCCATGGTGATTCAATCAACTCTCTACCCTTCACATTTAAATAACTATACAACAAATTCCAACTATTCCTAATTACTGTCTCAACGATTTCTGTGCAAAGAACCTTTATATGGTCATATCCACATCAGGGAGGTCCACATATGTCATTAGCCATAACTTACTTATACATCAAATTCTAATGATATGTCCCTATAGACATAACAAAACAGAACAAGTAATGTATAGAATTGAAAGGCTCGATGACATGCATGAAATGACAAAATTTACACAACAAAAGCCACTTATCTGTCCAAAATCCCGCTCCTTTCCGCCAACACACTGGATATCACAAAGTTCTGAGGCTAAAATAGTCCACCGCAGAAAAGGTACTGGAACTCGACACGTTTCCCTTCAGGTACTTGCTTGAAAATGATATGTGCTTGACCAATGCACACAACGACAGGAACCGTTATATTGCAATGTTGTGTAGCCGTGTGGCCTACTACGCCACCCTTAGGATAGAAAGTACTTTAGCAAGTCAGATACACTAGGTACATGTATAGACTAGTTAGTACTCACATCTAGTCACAAACCAATGACATCATTTGTCATGGTACTCATGAGTCCATGATGTCATTAAATCTTGTGTGGATTTTCATACAAGATATACCGGAAAGTCCATAAACTGGAACTATGATTGGTCAACGTCCCTTGGTAATAATAAATTTGGTAGAGAGATTTTATAGTTAGTTGGTTTAGAGATTTAATTAACTGACTGTTGACCAAAAAGACCAATCATTAGTTAGTTTCCGGTCAAGGATTAAAAGAATAACATCCGCCCAAGTTGAGATCCCAAGAAGTCGAAAACAGAAGTAGATTTTATATTGAACCCAGAGAGCATATTGTATGCTCCAATATGTATTGCTTTTCAACAAATCTACAATTGAAATAAACATTCTTTTATATGATTTTGACTGAATTGAGATCTATTCTGGAAGCGAAAGAAAACTAAAGTAAGACAGTTGTATTTTGATGAAACCTTAAATTAACTAACAGCCATCAAAGTTTTCCTACCACTACTACCACTATCACGATCACGAGCTTCCTACAAATACTCCTACACTGCCACATGATATATATAAACGTTTTGGTGCCGTGACCATTCACACACCAGAGATTGTCATTTTTGGTGTAGTACAGCTTATGCATGATGGATCCAAATATGCAACAGCAGTTTGAAAATCAAATACAATTGCTCCAACAACAAAATCTGTTATTACAACAGCAGATACATGACATGCAACAACAGCATGCGTTAAGTCAGCCATTGCCAGATAACGCTGAAGTTCCTAATAGTTCTCTACAAGCTATTGCTACCACCCTTAGCTTGGTTACACAGAGTGCAAATCTGCACAACATCAATAACATTGTTAAGCCTTTTTGTGGCGATCCGTCCACTTTTCGGCAGTGGTTACGTGACATTGAGAAATTTTCTTCATTGATTCCATCAGCCACTGATGCCGATCGCAAACGTGTTGCCTTCTTATCATCTCAGTCACTTGTCACTGACTATCTACGTCGCCGTGCACAGTTATTTCCAGACGAGACCTTCGCCTCTCTACAAAAGGAGCTCATCCGCCGTTACTCTTCCGTTAAGGATCATCAACATGCTTGGACTTTGCTTCGCGGACTCCATCAGGACCGTCACGAGTCGGTTCAGTTTTTTGCCGATAGGTTGTTAAACCTAGCTGAAGATGCTTTAGTGGAACCTTCCTCTGCGTCTACTGATACGGAAAACCAACTTGTTGGCATTTTTATAGATGGTCTCCAGTCAGATGCGCTGAAACTTCATTTAATAAGGAAAGACCCACAGACAATCCTTGATGCCATTCAACTAGCAATAAATGAAGACAATGTGAAGAAACGGTTTGCAAATAGACTTGGGCGTGAACCTCGTGCACACGATCACACAGATGAAGAGCCAATGGACATCAGTCATTACCGTCAGTCTTGGCAGCAACCATCCATGTTACAGCCGTGCGATACTCCATTGCCGGGATCTTATCGCCAACAGTTTGTTCAGCGCATTCAACACCGACGTCACCCATCTGCTCTACAAGTTCAACAAGTAGCTCCAGTCATTTGCTACTTTTGTGGTTTGGCCGGACACACATCAAAAAGTTGTGTGCAGAATCAACATAATCTTAACAGGACCTTGAACCACGTTAGATCACAACCTCAACACCCGGTGACTAATCAACGTCAGCCTCGACGTTATCAGAACAGGTCAGGACACTGGAACACGCTTAATAAAAGGAGACATAGAATGGCAGTAAGGAATTTCATTGCCGAGATAAAAAACAGAAAGATATGGGAAATTAACAACGTGGCATTAAAGAACGGACAAGGTTGTCTCGTAATGACAGAAGATGGACTAAGAACATATATAAAGCCAGTAAAACAGTGGCGAAAAACCTTTAATAGACGATACTGTTCTAGTTCCACCTCTGAAAGTGATATACTCCTACCGGAACTGGATGCACGTGTTCGTTTTCGTGCAGCTAGATTGTCTCCTGCTTCTAGTGCGTTCCCCCTCGTTCATCCGGTACCCACCCCCACCATGGATGTGCATGATCATGCTGTCGCTCCCTCCTCAGCTGATGCTACGACACATACCTCTCCTCCTCCCCCTGTACACCTCTCCTCTAACCCCGCTCTTACTTCTTCTGATTGGTTTCCTTCCCCTACTTCTTATGTAGATTCCACCCTCCCCTCCGTGTCTTCTGACATGGAATCTGATATTCCTTCACACCCTACTCGTTTTCCCACCAAACGACACCACTCTCCTTCCTCCTGTGATTCTGCTCCCCTTCCCAAATACCTCGTTCAGCCCACTGCTCATGTCCGTCCCCGTTTTTCATGTCTCCCACGACTTCGTCAGTCCCATCCGACTCCTCCGCCACCTCCCCCTGCAAAGTTCCGTACATCCCGCATTCCAGTTCGCGTTCCACTGCCCTCTCCGCCTCCTGCTTTTAGATCCCATCATTATGTTCCATCCCCTCCTGCGGTCAATGACATTTGTCTTCCCCGACGCAAACGGAAAGACATATTACCTCCGCCTCGATTGTTGCGTGATGCCAATACGTCATCACCCACGACCATAGCACTCATTGATTCCTTCAACCGTTTACTCCAGACATTGACAACTTGAACTGTTGCCTCCTTCCAGATGTTATATCAGATGTTGCAAGCTCCTTGCAGCGGTTATCTCTAATACATACGGAGACATGATTCTTCCTTCCTCCACTCAAGCATATTTATTCTACACTCCGCATGTTGAACTGACCGATCCCTACACCTCTCGTGTGAACGTTCCTTGCTTGAACCGTCCACAGAATTTATTGATTCTCCTAGTACCTGGACCGTGACTCTTATGACATTCCTCAGGCCGCTGATGATAGCGATACACCTACTCAGCATTTTTTTAATGAGTAAAGATTTTATTACTTGTTTTTTATCATTTCACATGCCCCTCATGTAGATATCATCCATGTCTTGATGATTCCATTTTTGTTTCCATGTTTCACTACTTTCCATTTCATCAACCACTAGTGTTGGTTTTTACATGCAAAAATCGTAGTCACATATTGCATGCCTTTATGATTGTTCCTCTAGTTCGAGTTTTCGGTTATTTAACCCGAATTATTAGATATGTTTAAATCGGTTACCCATCTCCATTACATAGTTACTTATCCATGCCCATTGATGACCATCCCCATTGACTTTATTTTATGTTCATGCCCATTTATTGCTATTATGTTTACGATATTTTCATGATTTACTTAATGTTTTGCCTTTTGTATTACCACCGAGTTTTGTGGTTTATTTTCATTATGACGGTCATGTTGTACATCCGCCATTTTGGGCGTCCGCCATATTTTATGGGCACCCGCCATTTTTTTGTTCTTTCCCAGTTTTTTTTTTTTTTTTTTCATTTGCGACGTTAACTCGTTTCTCATGTTCTATCATGTTTTATAATTCGCATATGTTTTGAAAATATTGATGACTATCAACCCATAAAAGCGGTTGGCTAGTTAGTTGAAAATTGTTCCAGTACTTTTATATTTTTTTGCTCATTATTAGTGCTAGTTGTTCATATCATATCCTCCCCTGTCCTTCCATGTGCCCATTGACTATGTCCATCAGTCCCTACCCCTTCATAATTACTTCGTGAAATGTTCATGATAGTTTCATCCATTATTCCCATCCATTGTTTGTTGTATTCCTTCAGACATGATTTCTGGTGGGATACCTGAACCCCCATATTTTAGGGATTAGTCATTTTTTTAGGGCCTAAAGTGTCTCCCTACGGGATACCCTTTGGTGGCCCCTGGGCGTATGTAGCCGTGTGGCCTACTACGCCACCCTTAGGATAGAAAGTACTTTAGCAAGTCAGATACACTAGGTACATGTATAGACTAGTTAGTACTCACATCTAGTCACAAACCAATGACATCATTTGTCATGGTACTCATGAGTCCATGATGTCATTAAATCTTGTGTGGATTTTCATACAAGATATACCGGAAAGTCCATAAACTGGAACTATGATTGGTCAACGTCCCTTGGTAATAATAAATTTGGTAGAGAGATTTTATAGTTAGTTGGTTTAGAGATTTAATTAACTGACTGTTGACCAAAAAGACCAATCATTAGTTAGTTTCCGGTCAAGGATTAAAAGAATAACATCCGCCCAAGTTGAGATCCCAAGAAGTCGAAAACAGAAGTAGATTTTATATTGAACCCAGAGAGCATATTGTATGCTCCAATATGTATTGCTTTTCAACAAATCTACAATTGAAATAAACATTCTTTTATATGATTTTGACTGAATTGAGATCTATTCTGGAAGCGAAAGAAAACTAAAGTAAGACAGTTGTATTTTGATGAAACCTTAAATTAACTAACAGCCATCAAAGTTTTCCTACCACTATCACGATCACGAGCTTCCTACAAATACTCCTACACTGCCACAGTTGCAACACTTGACTTGTATTGTACGTGTACAAGGGCTGGAACTGACTTGAATTGTACGTGTACAAGGGCTGGAACTGCTGCACATCTGTTCGTACTTGAAGTTAATAACCAGAACAGATGATCTTACCACTCTTATCTTGTGGCACACGTGTAGAAGGATTGGAAATAGCGCTTCCATACATTGAAACTTGTATTCAATAACTTGACCAGGTACTGGAACCCTTTGTCAACTCTGATAACGACCACTGTAACAGCAGTGGTGTGTAGTATTCATGTGTAGAATATATTGAACATGTTTTGTCCAAAACGTCACACAGTTCATCAACGCGAATATGGTAGGTGTCAGATCCCATTAAATCTGTAAACCACCACTGATAATAATATGTTGACGAGGCGCTGTTAATAATACATTGAAGTCTATTGTTAATAATAATTAGGTGAAGACTCGCTGTTAAGATGCCACTAATAATAACTCTGATAATAACTATTTCGTTGTGTACAAGAAGACATGCCACCACTGTTGAAAGTAACTTCTTGTTGAATACTGTCACTGATAAGACGTGTGGGTTAAAGACTGTTGCACCCCACGACGCTGTCATATAAAGATCCTAACTTTGTTAAAGACGTGGGTGACTTCTTAATTCCGCCACACAGGCATATTGTAAATATAGGTCGAGGTTCTGTAGTACGACCACGCCCACACAGGGCTATTTATAAGTATGTGTAACTACTATGTCACTGCGTCTGGAATGTCAGCAGAGGGCATGTGTTGATTCAGTCATACACCACAATAACGCACGTGAAAGTCATGGAAGGAGTGAAGCTGCTGGTGACGTTTTAATAACAGTTTATTCATGCCACAACACCATACAAATGACATCAAGAAAAACACGTTACAGAACACATCTCAAAATATCCAAGAGACTGCCCACTCAGCAGTTTAGCTTAATATGGCCGAACAATGTCTCCACCTCTCATAACAATCCAAAGAGAACTGCCCACACGCAGTTTACAAATAACTCATAATGTCATCACGTGAAATATTGGCCTTAGTACTCAAAATACTGCCTACACTGCAGTTTACAAATAACTCATAATGTCCTCCGCGGGAAATAATGGCCTTTAGTACTCAAATACTGCCTCACTGCAGTTTAAAAATAACCTCTACTAGGAAATCATGGCTGGCTTCAATATCCATACTCTATATCATGGCCTCTTAAATAACATCTTCACATCAAATATCCACTTATCCAAAAACACAGCGAAAACCATCGCTAGCCATTTTCATAGTGCTCTGCGCAGACACACACTTACAGGGCTGACTCTCTCCAGTCAACGCCCAGGACACACTACCCAGATAACACACTCGTTCCGCTCAAAAGCAGTCACGAGACTTCCTCACGGTCAACACAACTCAGTCAATCAATCATCTGCGGGCTAGCCGCGAGCTATTCTCACCCCGCTCAAGACAATACAGAATAAATATATCTCACTACTTGAGATGATCAGCGTTTTTCCACGCTATCTGTCATCTATCTCTCGAAACTACCACAAGATATTTTCAAAACAATTCAACAGCCAACAAGCAAACATGTGCTCCAACTCAGAATCTAACTTATCTACTAACATACTCAGATTTACTCCCCTTACACCAGTTCTGTTCTTAACATCACTCCATGACACTAGGTCTCAGTTTTATAGTGACGATGACAGGTTCCCTTTCTTTGCTGCTTGGAATTCCTTAAGTCAGGAGCAGAATCAGGTACTCACGTACAGCTGGGTAGATAGCAGTGTGGCATATCTGGTTTCGAATATTGTAGTTTTGCCCCAAGAAGTAAACGTCTAACCTCTTGGCCACTGGATGATGTTCAAGGAAACAAAGCAGTGACTGTGTCTTTCAGTTGTATAAGGCATCTATGGCAGAAGGCTTGAATTGGTGCCCTTCACAACGTTATATTTAACAGTTAAGATTACCCATTAGGGTAACCTGACTTTGCTTTTGAGTTAGGACAGGAAAAGCCAGCGAGAAAGGGAACCAATCACCCCACCTCTCAAAGCTGGACCTAGTATAGCAAAGTCCCATAAAAGATACTGCCATAGGAGAGTGAAGTGTTAGAGACTTCACTATACTCGGTCCAGCTTTATAAGGCAGGCAGCCAGTTCCCTTCCTCACTGCCTTAGCCTTCCCTAACTTGAGCAGAGTCATGTACCCATTTACAGCTGGGTAGCACAAAAAAACTTGCAACTGTGGTGTTATGATTTCTAACCATTCTTTTTTTTTAACTAGATATTTACTTGTATTCTTTTCAGACATGCTGGTGACCTTGGAAACATAGTTGCCAATGCTGATGGGGTTGCAGTAGTTGATTTGAAGGACCCACAGATTCCACTTATTGGTGAAAACTCAATCATTGGACGCAGTTTAGTGGTGAGTCTGGCATCATTTATGTGTGAAATTCACTGTTATTAAAGGAGGTTTCTAAATATTTCTAGTTATGAGCAGAAGCAACGGCACAAATGGGAGAACCAACAAAACTGACAACAAGAAAGGTACAGACTGTCATAAATGGGTGCTTGTGCAGAAAAGATGGATTAAAATGGTGTGACAAGATTATCAATGTGGACCTGATTTAAAGAACCAGACAAACAAGTGGAGCGAAAGGTGAGGTGAAGACGTTGGTTTTTGGATAGGACACATTGAAAACCTGTTGACAGCATTTCAAGGCAGTCCTGTAGTGGAAATCCAATGGTAAGAAAAATAGAGGGGTACACAAAAATGAATAGAGAACAGAACTGCAAATTAATGTTATTTCACAATGTGGATAAAGTTTCATAGAAAATATATATAGTTTTATTAATGTGCAACATTTACTTCATGATAGATATTTATTATTAAAATAGATGAATATTTTATAAATTTGATTTACTTTCAGTGCTTCACCATATCCCTAACCTTTTAACTTTTTTAATTGCTCCATAAGAAGCATGACATTACTACAGCTGGCTTCCTTGGCAACTTAGGAGCTTATTGGGATCTACTTTAGTAAAGCTGAGCACTATAAAGATCTTTGTGTGTGTGGTGTGTGATAGATTTTAAGGGGGTGGGAGAAATGATGAACTGTACAAAGAAAAAATTACATTCTTATTTCATGCAGTTCACAAATATATTTTAGAAGCTAGCTTAAGAGATTTCATTGGGAATGCGAAAATAGTATATTTGGTCATGGCGATTTTAAATGCTGGCAGATGTTCTAGTCCGAAATTATCCTAGTTTAAAGTCTTTTTTTTTTAATTTGCTTGCAGTCGCCTAAAGATCTACCAAATTCTCCACTGGGATCTACCAGTAGATCAGGATCAACCTATTGCTAACCCCTGCCTTAAGCACTTCATGTCTTCCTTATGTTTCATCGTGTAGAAAATAGCTTGTTTCATAATTTGGTTGTATTAGATTTATTTATTCACTACTCTTCATCTCCCTATGGAGCACAGGCCACACCAAGCCTCCTTGTCCTGCACCATCCATTCAATGTCTTTACATCATCTTTACCCATATATCGTCATCTTCTTCAAGTACCATAGGAGATCATGTCTCTCCACAACTTCCTGTCACCAGTACATTTTATCAATTCTGCTGTTGACTTCTTTCCATGCCACGATGTCAAACTGTCCAGTATTTGCTCTGTTTGTCTTCCCCTATCTATTTTTCCTTCGATCTTACCTGTTGTTCGATATAATCCAGCTTTCCTCTTCTCATAACATGCCCAAAAAAAGTGGATTGCTTCTTTCTAACTTGTAAAATAAGTTTCCTTTGTGCATTGGCCTCTTTCAAGACATCCACATTACTCTTTTTGGCTGTCCATGGTATTTTTAACATTCTTCTGTAAAACCACATCTCTAGTGTCTTCCTTATTTGTTTACTAATTGTACTTGACTCACTCCCATATGACAGGATTGGTTCTGTATAACAATGAAGAACTCTCTTTCTTACTTCCAATGAAAAAGAATTGTTGCATAAAATACTCATCATTTTATAGAATGCTACTTTTACCGGTGCTGTTCTGCTCTTCACTTCTGAGATACATCTTCCATCCATTGTTATTAATGTTCCCAGGTATTTGAATTTATTGACTTGTTTTAAAACAGTTCCATTTACTTTGATTGTGCATTATGGGGAAGCCCTTTTCTTTGAGACGACCATTACTTCTGTCTTTTTGCTGTTAAGGCTAAGGCCTTTATTTTCACTTTCTATCACTATTGTATCAACCGTTACATGCAGCTCCTTTTCACTTTTTTCTATTAAGACTGTATCATCTGTGTATCTCAGGTTGTTTATATTTTGTCTGCTGAATGATATTCCTGGCATGCCCTCTAGAGATCTCATTATATTTTCACCGTACAGATTGAACAGATCTGGTGACAGCACACATCCCTGCCTGGCACCCTTTTTTTACTTGCTGAAACATTCCTATTTGGCTGCTAATTCTTACAGCTGCTGTTTGTTGCCAGTACATGTTCTTTATTATCCTCAAGTCCTTTCCATCAATGTTGATGCTTTCTAACATTTTGATAATTTCCTCATGTTTCACTTTGTCAAATGCCTTAGTAAATCTTTAAAGCACAAGTACAGATCTGTCTTCACCTCTATGGCTCTTTCTATTAATGTTCTTATAATATACATGGTGTCCATAAAAAAATGTACCTATTTCTTTTTTTTTCACCTACTTGACCAGTGTGTGGAGAGACGTAACAATTACTGGTTGTAACTCAACTGCAAAAGTTTCACTTGAAATACCTGCCGTGCGCATGCGCACTGTTTTTGCAAAATGGCGCAGACCAAACAACAGAAGGCAATTTGTGTGGTAGAATATGCAAAAAACGACGTCTGTTATCGCAGTTAACGCAATTTTCGGGGTTGATCCACCTGATAAGAATTCCATTAAGCGTTGGTATACGAAATTCCTGGAGGAAGGTTGCCTTTGCAAAGGCATAAGCACCAGTCGCCAGTCATGTTCGGAGGAGGGAGTGGATAGAGTTCGGCAAGCCTTCCAGCACAGCCCCATGAAGTCGGTTCAAAGGGCGAGTCGTGAGTTGGAAATGCTCCGCAGGTTACGGTATGGAAAGTGCTTCATAAGTGTTTGAGAATGAAGGCTTACAAGCTGCAACTTGTGCAGGAACTCACTGAACCAGACAAAGCACTTCGCACGGCCTTCAGCGAGATCATGCAGAAATTGCTTGAGAATGATGATTTTGGGGAGAGGCTCGTGTTCAGTGATGAGGCGACCTTCCACATCAGCGGCAGAGTCAACAGACACAACGTACGGATCTGGGGTTCAGTACACCCTCATGCAGTCATTGAGCATAAGATTCTCCAAAGTTAAATGTCTTTGGTGCCATATCCAGAAGGAAGCTTTACGGGCCATTTTTCTTTGCGGTAAAAACCATTACTGGACTCTCGTACCTGGACATGCTTGACAATTGGATGATGCCCCAACTTGAAGAGAACTCACGGGATTTCGTTTTCCAACAAGATGGAGCTCCACCCCACTACCATGGAGCAGTGAGGGGGTACCTCAATGAACATCTCCCACAACGGTGGATCGGCCGCAGTGGTCCCGATGATGCAGTGTTGCTGAGATGGCCCCCCAAGGTCCCCAGACATGACACCATGTGATTTCTTTTTGTGGGGCTTCATCAAGGACAGAGTCTTTGTCCCACCGTTGCCTTGAGATCTGGTGGAGCTGAGAGAGCGGATCATTGGATCCTTTGCTGCTGTTACAGGAGACATGCTGATTTGAGTGTGGGAAGAAATAGACTATTGACTAGATATGTTGTGTCACGAAGGGTGCACATACTGGGTCTTTGTAAGGTATGCTTAAAAACTTGCAGAGATTATCTTACTTTTGTGATAGAAAGCATCCTCGTACCACATCATTGGGCCGAGAATAAATTTTTTGAAAAGGGTACAATCTTTTATGGACACCCTGTATATAATATTGTTTGTGCATTTACCCTGTACAAATTCACACTGTTCATCGCTGATTTCTGGTTTAATGTTATTTCTCACTCTTCTCATGATAATTCGTAATATTTTGGTCACATGACTCATAAGACTAATGGTGCAGTGTTCTTCACATTCCATGGCTCCAGGTTTCTTTGGCAAAGCTATGAATATGGATTTTAGCAGATCATCAGGTATTGGACCACTGTTGTAGATGTCATTTAAGAGTTTTGTTATCACTTCTACTCCAAATTCTCCCAAAGCTTACATTTCCTCTAATGTTACATTATTCTGGTCCAGACGCGTTGTCTTTCTTCATGTGGCGCATGACATCTACTTCTGCCAAAAGTAGTGGAGGTCCTTCACAACTGTCCTGGTTGTTCAGATCTGGTCTTTCATCATCATACAGCTCCTTGATGTATTCTGTCCACTTTTCTATCATGTTCTCATGACCCATTAACAATGTTCCTTCTTTTGATTTCAAACAGCCACTATACTCTGTATTTTTTCTATTGCATTGTACCTATTCTGTACTGTAATGTTGTATCTTTCACTCATTTCCTTATCTGATTTAAGTAAGGCTAAGTTTAATTTGATGTTGTTTGAAGCTCGCTTTACTTTCTTCAATTTTATTTTAAGTTTTCCTATTACTGGTATATGATAGCTGTTGCAGTCTGTTCCTGGCCTAATTTTCACAAATTTCAAACTACTTTCTAAATTTCCTGCATATTAGTATGTAGTCAGTCTGATTATGAACATTGTTCCCTGGACTTTTCCACGTCCAAAGGCATCTAGGATGCTGCTTAAACCAGGTGTTTCATATCATATCATGTGTTCTTGCCCACTCTATCCGTCTGTCACCTCTCTCATTTCTGTCTCCCAGGCCATAACCACCAGCCACATCATCAACTTTTTCATTTCCAACTTTTGCATTGAAGTCTCCAAGTACGAGGTGTGTTCAAATGAAACCCGTCCCAGTGGCTTTATAACAAATATATGTAAGGTACATCAGCAGGAGTAGTAGAATTAAATACAGCAATTGTTATGAAGCAAGTACTCACTGGGGTTCTTTAGAAATAGTCACCATAGGCAATCAGACACGCATCCCACTGCTTGGGTAGACGGCGGATGCCGTCCGAGAAAAATGACTTTGGTTGCTTATTGAACCATTTGGTCACCGAGGCCCTGACGTCTGCATCGGAGTCGAATCGTTGTCCCTTCAGAGATTTTTTTAAGGGTCCGAACAAATCAAAGTCACATGGTGACAGATCGGGGCTGTAGGCTGGGTGTGGCAGAACTTCCCACCTTTTCCTTGCTAACGCTTCCTGCACAATGTTCGCAACATGTGGACGAGCATTGTCGTGCAACAGAATCAAACCACGTTTATTCTTGATGGCTGTATGCAGGTTGTCTAGTGTGTCTTTGTAGCGGATGGCATTGATGTTCACGCCAGGCTCTTTAAAGTCTACCAATAGAAGCCCTTCATGGTAAAAAAATGCGGTCAACATAACCTTACCGGCGGAAATCTGTGACTTGAATTTTTTGGGTTTTGGTGATCCGGGATGTTTCCATTGCATGCTCGCTGATGTGATGCACGGCTCAAAGTGGTGGCACCATGACTCATCGCCTGCCACTATGCGCAACAGAAATGCATCACCCTCCTCTTCGTAACGCAGCAGGTGGTTCAAACTCCACCCCATGCGTTCTTCCTTATGGTGATCGGTGAGCATCCGTGGGACCCATTGTGAACACACCTTTCGATACTTCAGTTTCTTCCTAACCACCATTTGAACTGTCCCAAGAGACACAGTGAATTCCTCTGCTAGCGAACGTAAGATCCTATGACGGTCCACCCGTATTGCTGCATCAATCTCGGCGATGGCTTCTTCTGTCGCAACAATATGCACCTGACCTGGCTGCGGAAGATCTTTCGTTAACTGACGTCCTTCTCGAAACATTTGTGCCCAGTATTTCACTGTAGTCTTAGACACACTTTTGTCACCATACACTGCTTTCATTCGGCGATGAATGTCGACTGGTCGACATCCTTCGGCTGTTAGGAACTGAATCATCGCTCGCTGATAGACCTTGGACGGATTCCTTATCACACCGGCCATTATTTTAACGGTCTGCAGCACAACCAATGAATACTAGGAGAATGAACACTTACACACTTGTACATTCGTATGTGCTTATTACGTCAGATGTGACGTCATCATGCTCCTCCTACGAATGTCCACTTGGCGCAGCACGGTCGGGTTTCATTGGAACACGCCTCGTATAACAGCTGTCTCATGAAATTTACACTGAGTCATTGCCATATCAAGTTCATTGTAAAATGTATCTATTTCTTCTTCTGTACTCTCTGCTGTTGGGGCATATATTTGTATAAAATTGATATCAATTGATCTGCCACTCAGTTTAACTAACAGGACTCGATCTGATATTGCCCAAAATCCTTTTACTGTTCTTGCCCTTTCTGCATCCAATATTATGCCTACTCCTCTTTCATGTTTATTTCCTCCAGATTAAATTATTTTGTTAATTGTCAGAATACATTTCACCTGATCCGGTATATCTTCGCATATCCCCTTAATGTCCTATCTAGAGTTTTGCCATTATTCAGTATCACAACTTCTACCATTCCCTCAACTATCCCGGTTGACGCGCCTGGTAGGAGGACAGGTTCCTTCCCCAGGCTATAAATCCCTATATGTCTATCCCTAATTCCTTTTGCCGCGTGCTTTAAGTCTCCTCATTTCCTTACATTGAAGATTCCAGAACAAGAACTGGTACATTAAATAGCCTTCATGTTTTGTTTATAATCCTGACATTCCAGCTTGAATGAAAACTAGTTTGTACATAATTTTATTTTTCAGGTGCATGAGAAGGAAGATGACGTGGGTAAGGGTGGTGATGAGGAGAGCCTCAAGACAGGAAATGCTGGCCCACGTCAGGCTTGTGGTGTGATTGGAATTACAAAATAAGTTAGGCCCTCATTTGAATATTTTCATTTTTGATTATTTTCAGAATTAGAAAACAGTGTGTGGAAGAAACGCATGTCTGTATTTAATGTTTTCTTGTTGATTCATCTGAACTTTTCATGGCATTTGTATCCGGTAAATTTGATAAATAAATTTGCATTCCAGTGGACAGTGAACTAAAAAAAAAAGCTCAAAGTTTGTACAACTAAACTACTAGAAATGCATTAATGTTGTGGAGATTGGAGAGCATTAATTCAGAGAAAAATGTTAGTATATGTGAAAACAAAAAAGACAAGATAATGTATTAGTGATGGAACATGACATATTCTTCTAATGTTTATGCTTGCAAATCTTTTTTTAAGAATAATCCTTATCCAGGAAATTGTGGATTTGGTCATTTCAAGTTTAAATATTAAAAAATAAGTTCATAGGTAGGTTGACAGCTGGGATGCTCTCTAATAAATTTTGATAATCAAGAATGTATATTTTGATGCAGTCTTAAGTAACTGGCATCAATCAGAAAGATTATGTTTATTGTTCTTAAAAACATAAAGATGATGTTCTTTATATGTACTGTATTGTGGTTACTGTAATGAAGAACACTGAAGGAATAGCCATGAGGGTAATGATTGTTACAACAGTGTCTTTAAAGTTGACGTAAATATGTATAAAAGTCATGCCTTCATGTATTAACCAGAGTTGTTGTTTTCTACCAAAGTTGATGTATTTTCTTAAGTTCTAATAATACTCAGAATTGATAAAAGTTTCCTCATTACACTGTGACTGTTGCCAGGCAGGATAACAAAGAACTGTTGGTTATGTTTGTTCACATAGCTTCCATACCTGATATTATCAGAAGGCATACATGACCATTTCTTCATCTGTTCCCAAACAAGCTACTTTGATTTGAGAACATGCTGTGATTTCATTCACTGACAGGACATATATGTTCATTTTTCATGGTTGGTAGACCAGTATTTGAAACTGCCTTTGAGTATCTAGATATTTTCAGATTATCAAATAGTTCCATATATTTTGTCTATTCGGTAGCTTTTATTTAACTAATAACTGTGTACTTGATATTTGCCACTCAACAGTAGGCAATAATTTAATTTGAAAAAAAACTTTGTTTCACTATCTTTTTGTAAGTGTGCATAATTCGCACTGTTTCCATAAAGACTTTACACTGAAGTATTAATTACAAAAATAATAATTTGAAGATCATTTTACTATTTATTTATTTTTGTCATGAGAATCTTGAAAACTTCTGGCATCTCTGCTGCTGTATTTAGCTAACCTTCAGGTGTTTGGGTTTAGCTGTATGTGTATTATGTGATGTACAATTTTCTGTTCCTCTCACATGACTGGATCAGACAGACCAACTTATTTGGAATGTTAGTTTCAGGAAGTCATGTCATCCATAGTGGAATTCAGAATAAATATTATTTAAAAATTAATACTTGATCTGAATTTTAAAAAAAGTATTGTTTGTAAAAAGAGTTGCATGTTTATTGCGTTTTTTTTTTTCACCCGTAATAAAATAGAGGCAGAATACCTTTCCTTGCATATCAAATTCAGTTATGTCTTGGGTTCTTGTGTTGTGGAGCCAATAGGTATGAGTGAGGTTTACATATATTTTTTTTCAATAAAATTTTGGCGAGGTGCCCCCTGTTCAACCTAGACACTCTAGGGTCTGTCGGTTTTAGGACACAACACCAAATGTAAAGACTGTGTGGTCTGGTTGTTCTTTACACGTGTTTTAATACAGCTGTATAGCTGGCTTTGACTGCGTGAAGAGAAGTGCGATTCACAGAGAATGAAAATTCCCCCAAGACGAAAAATAGATTGACAGTATGAAGGAATGGACACATCTGTCGGTTGCTGAATTAAGACTATCAGTGGACAAAAGGGGTGCTCATCGTCTGTGTTACCCCAGTGACTAAGTGTTATGGCGCAAGTCATGTTGTTAGTGTGTTCACGGAATGATGAAATTGAAGTTATGAAAGACTGCAGTTAGCAGTGCTGTACACGGACAATACCAATACCTTGAAATAGAGAATCAGTAAATAAAATAATTGTCCTCATCTTGTGAAGAAAAAAAAACAAAACAATCAGCAATGACTACACTATCTCTCCCTTCTTTTCTTAATATGTAAAGCGTCACCTACATGCTAATTACTTCCCTGAGCAAAGTCTATTTTGTATTTGTTTCTCTGTTCAACTTTTCTGGGTGCTGTTTGTAATTCAGTCTTTTTAGAAGACTGGCCCCCATATGCCAACAAAAAAATGATGGCCCTTCAGACTGTGCAACAAAAATTTCTACCCTGCACCATCCATGTGTTTTCAAGTCTCCTATTTCTCATAATGGGGGTTCCACATCACAGACTGTTAGCTGGATTTCTGTGTGTTCTAATTCAGTCCCGACATATTTTCTTCACCTCTTGTTCACCTAGTTTGTCGTGTACGTTCTATCAGTTTCACGTTGATAACCTACCATTTTAATCCTGTAGCACACAAGCTCCAATTTATGAAAGTCTGAACTTCTTGTCATATTAAAAGAGAAACAGACTTAACAAAATAAAATAATAATTTTAAGACCATTAGGTTTATTAAGAGCTGGGTGAGAGCAGGAAATCAATATCTGTAGAATAACCTAGTGATATCCCGTTGAGTTACAAACAAATGGGGTCATGAGTGAAAGAATTACATCATTTATTAAGCAATTAACTATACAGATACATCAACAATTTGACAGTTCAGAAACAAAAATATGAACTGCTGGCAAGATGGTTTGATTTTAAGGATCATCACTGCACACAGACAACTCCATCAGTGCTCTGATTTCCTCCCTTAGATCACACAATAAGATCAGCACTGGTGAGGATCCCAATGTGTGTACAGGAATACACATTCTATCAATATTTGTGTGGTGGATAGGTTTCCTAATTTTAAAATTTTGCCATGGCAGCGGCTGTATGGCCTACTCTTTATGATTTCCAGCTACCGAGGGATTTTTAACGTGCAACTTGCATGCGGGACTTTTTTTTTTTTCACCCTTATCCTCTAGGTGTCCGATCTCACTACCCAGGAGATCCTTTTTTTTTTCTCCTGTCTCATATTTGTTGAGTAGTTTTTGTTTTTTACATATCCATATTAATGTAAATTATATCAATGAAAAAATATGCCACGAGTTCAGCACATTTTCATACAACATCTCTCGTACACCTGTTTATTCAGTCTCAACTTCACTCCCTGCCATAGTTTCTCCCTCAAGGATTGGTGAACCCTGACCCCGTGTACATTGCTTTTTCTTTCTTCACTGTTCACTCTCATATAACCACATCTTATCTCTTACACTTCTTCTTCTTCTTCTTCCATCCTTAGCCACCAACCGGCAAAGCAGTGTGTGGCCAGTACGCCTAGTGGCATCTTAGGGCAACAACAAATTGATCAATCTATTGCTGTTTCCACCACGCCTAGTGGCGTCTTTGTGGAACAAAAACAGACCAAACAATCTATCATTGTTTCCGTAATCAGATTGGTTGGCAAGCAGGTGATCAGCCCACTGTGCGAAGTTTTTACGGGATGGGGTAAACAGCCCCATGCCCATACCCTCCTTAGTCGCTTTTTACGACATGCGTGGTAGGGTGCAGTGTTACTATTCTTTGCTCCCCTTTCGGGCCCCGGTAACACACGGGTGATCTTATCTCTTACACACATGCTTATTTTGTCTCAATCTTCTCTCTCATGGGTGCTGAGAACCCTGTACAATATCATTCTTCTTCACTCTCATCATGTTCCTGTTTGCTCCATATGGAGCATGGAACCACCAAAGCAGCTAGACCCCTTTCAGAAAACCTGCACAAATCATTCACATTACAGCAGGGGTTACTCCAGCCCCATGCATAATCTCATATTAGTTGCCTTGTATGACATGCCTGAGGGAGTAGTAGTCCTGTTCTGTCTGTGTCTCTATAAGAGACCCCCAGGAACTCTCTCTCTCTTGTACAGTTGTTTATTCTGTCTCAGGTTTCTCTCTCTGACATAGTTTCTCTCTCCAAGAGTTTGGTGAACTCTGACCCATGTCAGATTTCTTCTAGACTGTTCACTCTCGGTTTACCACAATCTATCTCTCTAATACGTTTGTTTATTCTTGTCTCAGTCTTCTCTCACTGCCATAGTTTCTCTCTCAAAGGCACTGGAGAAGGTCATGCTGTCAGTATGCATGGCATTCTTGAATAACATTTTCTGTTGTTTGCTTTTCTTCTCTCCCCATCAGAACACTTGGCTGTCCAATTTGTAACATTGAAAAAATAAAATACAGAGCAAAATAAATGACATTAACCTCCACATAATCTAAGAAGACAAAAAAAAAGGACCTGTCTTTGTGCTATGTATAATAACAGTCAGACAGCCAATATAAGCAATGGTCAGAGCTCCATGTGGCATAGACAGGCAAATTAGGGGTACATAGAGACATCTTCCAGGGCAGAACACCTCAATGAAAGGCAGAGTTGGGAGGAGAGTTTTTGTTTTGATGAGGATGGCTGACCAATTATTTTTTAAAAGACCGTTTCTTTTTTTTTCTTTTCGTTCAACATGGCATTAAATGAGCAAAACTGAGCTAACATTATCCAAACTGAAAATTGTGGTTCTATCTAGCCTGAGATATCTCTCATGCACATTCTGTTATGAGCAGTTCAAGAGTATTGTAGACATTCTGACTAACATCATCTATTAATACGAAAAAAAGATGAAAAAAAAACTATTTTCCCCACACAAAAAATGAAAACCACATACCTATCAGATTTTAAACAAAGGGCAGACTGCAAAAAGCTTTAGAACCTCTGACAAACTCGGTTAAATGCAACATAACAAGCCTGGACACTTATCCTATTACTTATATAAGATAAACATAGAGATTAATGAGAGACACAATATCCTTTAAAATAGGTACCACAAAGTGTCCGCTTCGTGCTGTTGAAAATGGACGAAAGTGGAGAAAACTCGGGGGAAATTCGTCAAGTTTAAGTCGTCACTGTCCCTTTGCTATTAAGCGGATTGCAATAAAATTTATATCACGATACTCTTTATCTTCTTCTCTTTTGAAGTGTATTAATTCCCAAATAATAAAAGCTATTGGAAGTATTTTTTTACTTATAAAAACAAACAGCAACGTTACGCGTAGTTTGCCCCGGCGCGCTGCGAACTCTGAACGTTTTTGTCTCACCCCCCAGTGGAATAAGAGATGAGATGAAGAAGACGCTGAAGATGGATAGGACACACACTGAGGTAACCTGATGATAGCATTACCAGATAGTACTTGAATCTCGCCACACAGATCATATCTTTCTTCTTCTTCATTAGCTTTCAGCTCCCTATGCATAAATGCACACCAAACCTTCAGTCAAGGTCTTTCCACATTTTCATTAGCCTCTTCATTTTTTATGTCTGGAGAGTCCCATCTCCATGTGAACACAGGGAGACGAATACATGAAGACGACAGATGTAAGGGGATGAAGAAGTCATGGAAAGGCCTTAAGTTTGGGCCGGAAGACTTTGTGATGATGATGACATATATATATATATGTGGAAAAAAAGTACTCTCATGTGTGCACAGAAACAAGTGATGCATTGTGCCAGAGTAAGCAAACAAAGATTGATATGAACATTTTAAATGAGAAACAGATAGCACGATATAAAAACAGAAAAGGAACACAGTGGAGCGATATGCGTCTAAGAATGCCAAAAGTTTGGAAAGATGAAGATAATTAATATGTGAATTTATGGAATTTGAAGTGATTTAAAAAAAAAAAAAACCACTACACCTTATAGCATAAGATTTCTGTTACAATCCATCAGTAGCATAAAGACCATCTAATGAGTACACAATTTTCATCAATAACCTGAGGTTGTTGGACATAAACAACAAAGACAAGAACCAATCTAGCTTAAAATGTAGATTAACTTCTGTCCTACAGGGAACTTGGAACCATTTTCTGACATGGAAACTGTCTGAGTAGCATCGTCCACGTGGAAAACAGCCAACTCTGGAATCTCAACTTTACCATCCAATATCTTTGTCATGTCAGGGATTTTTCTCCATCCAGATTCAGCATCCTCAAACCGGTACAGTTTCACAGATGCTGGGTCTAAAGATAACAAAGAGTGGAATCAAATCAAATACTACAGTTAACAGAAGTGGATAAATTTGTTTGAGAAAATAATTGTTTCATCTATAAATGAATGGATGCCTACTTTTTAAAGCTCCTTAAGAACAGAGCCAGTATAGCAGGTGGCCTTCGTGCAGGAAACCTGCAAATATGTACTTCACATGCCCCTCTGCAGTGGTGGCATATGTAACAATTTGTTTTACATAATGATATTACTAGACTTGTACATTTTTGTTTCATCTGTTATAGAAATAGTGTTTCTCACAAGCATTAAGTCTTGTGCAGTTCCCTCAAAGAAAATGGCTTCCCCAGAATGCACTATCAAAGTAAATGGAACAGTTTTAAAACAGGTCAATAGATTCAAATACCAGGGCACATTAATAACAATGGATGGAAGATCCGTCTCAGAAGTGAAGAGCAGAATAGCTCAGGCAAAAACAGCATCTATAAAATGAAGAGTATTTTATGCAACAATTCTTTGTCAATGGGATAAGAAAGAGAGTTCTTCAGTGTTGTATAAAACCAATCCTGACATATGGTAACGAGTCATGGAAAATCAGTAGACAAGTAGGGAAGGCACTAGAGGTCACAGAGATGTGGCTTTACAGAAGAATGTTTTGGACAGCCAAAAAGAGTAATGTGGATGTCCTGAAAGAGGCCAATGCACAAAGGAAACTTATTTCACAAGTTAGAAAGAAGCA
Source organism: Oreohelix idahoensis (assembly GCA_024509875.1). NCBI lineage: Eukaryota > Metazoa > Mollusca > Gastropoda > Stylommatophora > Oreohelicidae > Oreohelix > Oreohelix idahoensis. Next base: position 361,049 of record JAMPIV010004126.1, on the reverse strand, counting down.
ATCCACTTTTTTGGGCATGTTATGAGAAGAGGAAACCTGGAATATATCGTAACAACAGGTAAGATTGAAGGATAAAGAGTAAATAAATATTAGACAAACATAAAGGTATGTTTTCAGGCACTCGTAAGAAATAAAGAAGTAGAAAACTAGACAACAGAAAAACAACAGACATGAGTGACGTACCCAGGAAAGAGATAGGGGAAGACATTACAGCAAATACTGGACAGTTTGACATCGTGGCATGGAAAGAGGTCAACAACAGAATTGATAAATTGTACCAGAGACAGGAAGCTGTGTAGAGACATGATCTCTAACGTCACTAGACTTGAAGAAGTTCCCTGAGGTCTCTGATGAGACAAAGAAAGAATACGACTATACTGCTTCCTCCGTCATGTCATAACAAGCGACTAATATGAGGTTGTGCATGGAGCTGGCAACCTCACAAAATACCACTGCAAGAACACACACACACACACATGCTCTGATAAAGTTGACCAGATAATAGTGGTGACTTCACACTCTCTAAAGAGCGATTAATGAACCTTTACTAAGTTCTCCAGCTAGGATGTTTCAAAAGGCTTTACAATATGAGCCTTATACAAGCCCACTTTCTGCAAGTCAGGATTTACTCCTACAGGGTTTACCTATTAAATGTGCAACACAAACCATCATGTGATCAGAAATAAATCATTGATGCTGAACATCTGCTTCAAATGTGCCCAACGTATGAGGAACAGAGAAAGTGCATTTGGCCATCACCAGTACCATTCCTAGAAAGGCTCTATGGAGATGTTAACAGCCTCAGACTGACAACATATTCAAGTTGATGTCTGAAGGTGAACGAAGAAGAAATTTGCGACACAAACCAGCAGCCAGATATGTGATCAGACATAAATAATTGTTGCTTATTATTTTCTTATAAGCCACTGTGCTTTTTCGTTCCTGCCACTCCATACTTAGCAGGTGGCCCAACTTCTCTTGCCTGTCATGTTTTCACATAAAAGAGAAAATAAAAACAAATGAAATAATAATTTTCTTGACCATTACATCTGAATTACAATAGACCTGGCAAGCTGTGGTAAGCCAATAGCAGGTATTCTAAATTCTGGACATATCTTCCTGGGAAAAAATCTAACTGAAGTTGTTCACAGCTTGTGCAGTGCTTCCGGGGAAATAATTTAGAAATACGTATTCATTTTTCTGTTTTCGTTCCTGGTGTGCGTACCATGGCTGTCTATGTGCTGTGTTTAAAACTTTAGTGTGCATGCAAAAGCACACAGTTTTAAGCAGCTGTCAGCAGCTAGGTCTGATGCATGCCCCGGGTCAAAAGTTTGGTGCATCACACTAACCCCCAGGCTTGCAGGAACTACTAGTTAGACATATTAATGGAAAAGAAACCAAATGAAAAACCAAGGTTTTTTTTTTTAATAAACAAGACAAACTGGGTAAAAATAGTCCAATTCTAATCCTAGCTAGTCAAACGGCTCAGCTAACACTTGCTCCTAATAATTTTTACCCCCATAAAACTTGAAATTACCCCCACTGAGGTAATTTACCGCTAGATGCTGACAATTGGCTCTGAGGGAACAGTGAATATGATTACATTCCTCAAACATTTATACCTCTGATTTTGGATCTCTCAGTCTTGGCAATACGATTGGCCACTTTGCTGAGGTTGTCACCATCATATATGCTCAGCCTCAGCTCAAACAGCCCGTTGAATGGCTGAGGGTTGATCAGAGACACCTCAACTGAAGGCTGCATGACAAGAAATAATTTTTGTATACAAGCTTGGGAAAAAATTTTTCATAATCCAAATTTAAAACCAAAATAAAACAAAACAAACACAAATAAAAACTCGAGACACAACTAGCTGAAGAAGTCTGCATGAAAGCACATGATCCTACTGTGGTGATGTCTGTAGCAATTCATTTTATATGATGAGGTCACCAGTCCCATGAATAATCTCACATTGGTCACCCTTTATGGCACACCTAATGGAGCATTTGTTCTATTCTTTCCTTGTCACCTCACACAGCCAAACAGGTAGCAGTAGTAATCCCCTTCAGTCATAACTGAAGATGGTGATGATGCGCCCTTGCGGGGATAGCCATGAAGTTGCTTTTTTTTTGGATTGGTGTTCCTTTCAGCGTGTTCTTTTCTCTTCTGCTTGTTGTAATGGAATTCACAGCCACACATTGCATTCGTGGACTATGAAAAGGCATTTGACAGTGTAGACAGAGAATCACTTTGGAAATTGATGAGGCATTATGGAGTTCCCATGAAGATCATTAACTTAATAAGGAAGATCTATGAAGACATGACATGCAGAGTTCTTCTTGAAGGACAACTTACAGAACCATTTAGGATTAGAACGGGACTGAGACAGGGATGCCTCTTGTCTCCATTTATTTTCTTACTAGCAATAGATTGGGTTATACAAACATTGACATCACACAACAGAAATGGAATCCAGAGGAATCTGACTAAACAGCTTGATGATCTGGATTTTGCAGATGCCTTGGCTCTTCTGTCCCATAACCATAATCAGATGCAAGAGAAAATGAAAATTCTCGATGAGAGGTCACAACAAGTGGGCCTGAAAATACACAGGGAAAAGACAAAGATTATGAGAATAAATGCAAGAAATGATAACAAGGTTGAACATGAAGAAACACCACTAAAGGATGTAGAATCGTACACATATCTAGGCAGTAATATAGACAGAGTTGGAGGGACAGACAATGATAACAAAATAAGAATACAAAAAGCAAGAGGAGCTTTCATTGCATTGGGAAACATATGGAGAACAAGAGAAATCAAGCCCAGCACGAAAATAAGAATCCAACTCAAATGTCAAGTCAGTACTACTGTATGGCTCTGAGACATGGAGAGCAACAAAAACAACAATTAAAAAGCTACAGACTTTTATAAACGGGTGCTTGCATAGAATAGAAGGACTGAAATGGTATGACAAAGTCACAAATGTGGAATTGATGACAAGAACCAGACAAGTGCCAGTGGAATAAGAGTTGAGAAGAAGACACTGGCGATGGATAGGCCACACATTGAGGAAACCTGTTGATAGCATTACAAGGCAGTCTTTGTTCTGGAATCCACAGGGAAAGAGAGGCAGAAGTAGACCAAAAAACACATGGAGAAGATAACTGGATACAGAGGTGAAAATGATGAGGAAAACATGGAAGGAACTTGAGCGGATGGCACAGGACAGGAAGACTTGGCATGTGTTTATTGAAGGTCTATGCTCTGCGGGGAGCTAAAGGGTACTGATTGATTGTTGTAAGAGCTTCTTTTCACCCAATGTGAGGGAGAATCGCAGCTTGGCAGCTTTATCCTTCAAGGTTGCTGGATTTATGTCCAGGGTCTTCGCGTCTCTCTTGCACACATCTTTGAACCTCAGCTGTGGTTGCCTGGCTGTTCGTTTGCCATCTGCCAGTTGTCCATACACTGGTACTTCTGACTTTAATCTACTAATATAGATGTTAAAAAGTAGGGGTGATCATACACATCCCTGTCACATCTCAATGTTCACCTCAAGCAATGTTTTCACATCTCAATGTTCACCTCAAGCAATGTTTTCACGTGCTATGTTCACCTTAAGCAATGTATTCACATCTCTATGTTTACCTCAAGCAATGTTTTCACATCTCTATGTTCACCTCAAGCAATGTTTTCACAGCTCCTGTTCTCACCGAGCTTAACTCTTACTATCCGGCAAGCCCTGTGAAGTGGCTCGGGTTTAGTACCAATTTTACGGCTCGCCAGTTCAAGTGGCGCACGACGGTAACGATAGCTAAACTAGCGCGTAAAAATGCGGTTTTAGCTCACGTATTTTAAGAGTTAAACATTTGTAGTACCAAGCTCTGGAAAATATTAACTGCTAGTAAGGCATCAAGAAATAACAGCAAAGAATTATGGTGCGCGATTTCAGTCTTATGTCCTGAGAATAGCACCATTTCTCCTTTATTCTGTTTCTTATGTTCAGTTCCTATATTTTTCACCTACTTCTACCCAGCAATCAAACCAGTCAACACACAGACACTTGGAAACTATTATTAAAAATAAACACACTTATAAAAACTGAAGATAAGATGACTGAATGAGTTGAAAAAAAAAAAAACCTTTGCTAGGAAGCGTTCTAACCACAGACCTGCCTTGGTACATGTGGTTTTTTTGTTTTATTTTAAATCTTAACTATTTTATTGATTGCCTACCATAATCAGTACTGGTCTGTTGCAGACAGATAAATAATAAAATTTTTTAAAAACCTCTACCCGGCATCAAACGCAGAATGTTTGCAAGTAAGGCAAATGTTCTAGCCACTAAACCACCAGCCTGCCTTGGTATTTGTGATTATTTTAATATTAACTGTTTTACTGATTGCCTCCCTCAGTCAGCACTGGATTGTTGCAGTCACATCAGGCAAATTTAAAGAGAAGATTTAAACGGAAGGAAGACACTGAGCACTTAAAAAATGTCTAACCTCTGTTATGAATGTGATAAATGGTTTTCCTGGACAACATTCTTCCTTCACTTTATCATCTGCCAGATCAGACGACCGCACCTCCAGACCCTCCACCTAAAACATTGGATAAGAAAACTCTTAAAAGAACTACTAGAATAAGTAATTATGGAAAAATTATAACTAACATGACCCACATAAACAATGAAATATGCAAAAGATAATAGCAGGAACAAATCTAAGAAATGTTGGCAGACTAATTTTTGATAAGATCTGCAACTTGTTCAACGCTTTTCACATCTGTGAAATATCCCTGCACAATAGGCTAATCACCTGTTTGTCAGACATTTTGATTGCATGTTTTGCCCAGGAGACTTGTGCTCTTTGGGTCACCTCTACACCCTGTTTACGGGGTAGAAGAGGTTCCGATTAAGAAAGAAAGAAAGAAATATCCCTACTGGAAACACCACAGGCAATTGTTGTTAAAACTACCTCCATTTTCACTAGCATCAACAGAGCGTTTGTAATATGTTACACATTTACATTGTGTCAATCTTCCTGCATGTGATGGAAATAGATAGGTCACACTCTTTCCCATGTAGATTCCAAGATCTAATGTTGGTGAGCAAGGAATAATACCAATGTAGCCTGTTAAACACATTTTAGAGATGGCTATGCCTGTTGAACATGATATGAGAAAAAAGACGCTGGCACACACAGAGAAAACCAGCAGACAGCATAACAAGGCAGATTTGTTCTGGAATCCCATGGATAAAAGAAATAAAGGGAGGCACACAAAAAAACACATGGAGATGGGACTCAGACATAAGAAATGAAGATGTGGAAAGACCTTGACTGAAGAGTGCAGAACTGAAGGTTTGGTGTGTATTTATTGAAGGCCAGTCTCCATAGGGAGCTGAAAGCTAATGCAGAAGAAGAAAGATTTGTTCAGTGTGGCCAGATGGAAGTTAGATAGAAAACATAATGGTGGGGGGTGTTGACAAGACAGGTCCTTCCTAAAGAGAAAGTAACGCCTGAATGAATACACAGGGTTCATAGCAAATTTCTTCAAGCATTTTCCAGGCTTTTTCCAGGTTTTTCCAGGTCCAGCACGTGATTTTCAAGGATGGGAAACTCTAATATTTTCCTCATCTAATTTTCTCAGATATAATTATCACTTTGCTGACCAGCAATCCGGAGCATTACCGTCTCCCATTACCAAGGGTGTTTGCAGATTTCTTTAAAAAGAACATTTTTTTTTTAAAATTCATAAAAGATTGAAAAACAGACATCTTTTCCCAGTTTTTAGCGAATTTGTTCAACGTCAGCGCAATAAAATGTTAGTGACATGGATGTCAATGAATAAAATAAGCTTGATTGACATATTGATTTAATGATTAACGTATATCAACACAAAAGGCTAATAAAATTGTGAATAAAATGAAAAAAAAACTATTTTTCGTATTTGTCTTTTTTGAATGTATTCTGCGTCTGTGGCATGACAATGAGCGTTTGTAAATGTTTGAGTAGCTACGTACCTCTAGTTGGAGTCTGAGCTGCTTCCTTTATTAACTGGGATTGAAGCTGTAGCTGTAGGCCTCTGCAAGAGTCTTTGTCTGGATCGTTGATAATCCTTGACTGTGTGGTATAACTTGAAGCAGAATATCAGGCATAGAGGTACATTGCAATTTGGGCAGTACATGCAAGTCTGGCTTCTGTTCCCTGCAGTCTTACACACTTTACAGTCTGGTTTGTACCTTGTCCTTTCATATTTATCAATGAAGTGGTGCTCAGTAAGTCGTGTTGTTGTGACCTGTGGTTTTGAAGGTGTCACATTACGTCGAAGAATAGCAGGTTCAATAAGAGTCATACTGACATCCTGATCTTTGCTTTGATCTTTTTTTGTAGAGTTGGCAGTGTTGTAGGTTATGTGCCCATTGACCAGGGCAGTTTCAACTAAGAAATGATATAAAAATAGGATATGTGTGGGTAGGGGTAGCTTGCACCTAGTTGGCTGAAGTAGTCGACACCTCCCATACTTTTGCTGTATTTTTCTGCAAGCAAAGGCTTCTGAATTGTTCTGCCCTAAAGAATTTGTCTTTCTGTCTTGTTTATATTATCATTGGAGTGAACAGTAGATATAAGGTTAAATCTTTTCATATCATGCCAGGTGACTGTCGGCATGCCTTATCTTCTGTCGCACAAAACACAGGATGATTTGTCTTTTTCAATTTGAGTTGTTTTTTCTTCAATGCTACAGGAAAATGCTTCCTATTTTCAGCTACTGTTCCAAATGCACCAATCTGAATTTCAGGTCTTGAAATAAAGCTGAAGGCTGAATAAAAACTACCACAGAAGAGAATATGTCCCTTGTTGCGTATGAAATTTGAATTAAAACTATGGTGACTTTTCACTGAAAAAAGAGTCCAAATAATCTCAGCTCTGAGAGTTTCTTCCTTGGTCACAAATGATGTCACATCTGTAGGTCTCCTAATAGTGTTAGATGTTTTTGACGTGTCCGAGGGAATAGTGTTAGATAGTTTTGATGTTTCTGAGGGAAAAACTGCTCCTTAGGGTTGTGTTCTTTTCTGTTTAAAAAACAAAACAAAAATGGAACACACAAATAACTTATAAGTAGGCCTAAGCTATGTATATTTACCAAGTCAAAGTTCTAAACGCATGAATAATATAGTCAAACAATATTCAAAAGTTAATATATAGTAATTGGGAGGGTGAAGGTATGATGATATCCTTATAACACTTATGATAAGTGAAAATCTATTAAATATCTAACTGGAAACATCAGGCCTTTACACACACACACCCCCTCCCCATCTTTACTATTTTTGTTTGATTTTTTTTGTTGGGGTTTGTTTTGTTTTATCGTTTCTGTTTGTTTCGATTAAAAAAAATTTTTTTTTAATTATTTTAAAAATTTTAAATAACATAGGTCTATGCACAAAATTGGTAATTTTCATTTATCCTAATTACATCCTAATTACAATGATTTGACAGATGTGACGCCACTTTCATGATTGGCGGATATTCATGTTATCTGGAATTGAAAACATGTAGGCCTAGGCATATCCTAATTATAACCCTGCAGAGCAGAACGGGATATGTCTCTTCATCATAAATATAATGAAAAAGCATTCAAAATATATTTATTTCCCAAAAATGTGGTGAAATGAACAGTGGGACACGTCTGATAACAGAGAAGGATATAGAATCGCCATCAATTTCTATTCTTGACCATCTCAAACTGTGTCAAACATATTCTCGTAAGCAGTTGTAAACCAAGAAATTTCATTCAAACACTAATTTTGGCCATGGTTAAAAATAACTGTAAATAGGCCTACATTGTAAATTACGGCCGCAAGTACAGTAGGCCTATCTATAAACCGCACTTAGCCTATGTAAATATGTTTTATAAATGAATTTATTACTTACCTCAGTTGAAATGAACGATTTAATACAACATGAATGCGTAGAGACAAGTTCTTGGTGTTGTTGTTGTTTTGTTTTTTTTAAGTTTTGGCGAGGCGCGTTCCGTTCAACCTAGTCGGTTATATTAGGGCGCATATCCAAATATAAAAGGCCCTTAGGTCTGAGGTTATAAATACATTTTTTCCCAGTCGTGGGTTTTTGCTCCGCAGTGAATATGTGTAGTTATGTGTCCTTTCGTAGCAGTTAGGGTTAGGTTTAGTATTAGGGTTTGGATTTGGGTTAACCCTAATCCTAACCTTAATACTAAATCTAAATCTAACTGTTACGATACAAGACATAACTACACATATTCACTGCGGAGCAAAAACCCACGAGTAATAGGGAATTACCGCTTTCGAGTAACAACAGACGCGCGCTAAAAATAAATCTGCTTCACATCGTTAACGCAATTCGCCGAAAACGCAAATCGCCGAAAACACGAACCGCCGAAAACGTCTGGAAATGGATTTTGTGCCCAAAGGGAAGTAAAAATTCTGCGGTAACTGAAGTTTAACGAAAAATACCATCAATAACCGAAAAATGGAAAACTTCCGATTTTTTATATTTTTTCAAGGTCCGATGCGGGAAATTCAAGGCTGTTAGCCATTTTTCCAGGCTTTTCAAGGCCTGGAATTTTTTTTTTCGTTTTTCAAGGTCGCTACGAACCCTGAATACAGTCTCTGTCAACCAAGCCAGCTGTACCTGCTCGTGGTGCCCCCTGCTTTGGTAAACAAAGCTCTGGCAATTAACTGGTGCCAGATAACTTGTTTGTTCCCTCGAGTCTAGAGGGTAAAACAATAGACTATGGGTGGGTGGAGGACCCTACAGAAACCCCTCGGAGGAGCATGCCCCCTGTTAGATGTGAAAACATTGGGTCCACTGACGCATGGCCATGTCCCAAATTCCCCCCAAGGGCATACCCTGAGAACTGACCCTGGTAAAAGTCATGGAGTAAACCCAGGAGACAATCAGTGCAGGAGGAGCATGAGTGTCTTGGTTGGACATCACCTTAAGAGAAGGAAAACTTCACACAAACCCGGGTATGAAAGACAGCTTTCCCAGGACAGACATCTCTGGTTGACAAACAACTGTGCCTAGCAGGGAGGTTAACAGGAAACCAAAGGCCAGGAAAGCAGTCCCAAATAAATGCATGCTGAAGATGGATGCACTGGGCGGCAAGGCACACAACATGTGCAACACAAACCGCCTCGAATGACGAACGAAGAAGAAAACTTCTTTGCCATTCAACATTATCTATACAATTCAGCTCCCCATATAGCAATAGGCTTTCAACAAATTCATACCAAGTCCTTGTGTCCTGTGCCATCTTCTCAAGTCTTTCCACGAGTTCTGAATCATTTTTAATTCTGTCACCAGTTCTCTTTTCTATGTGTCTTTTAGTCTCCTTCTACTTCTCTTACCTTGAACATTCCAGAACAAGGACTGCCTTATAAACAGGTTTCCTCAGTGTGTCTTCTACCTCTGGCCAGTGCTTTCTCATCTTTCTTTGTCATTATACCCTCAACTACTAAATTCTAGTCATTTATTTATTATTATTTTTTATCGTATGCCCGCTATTACTCGAGGTGAAATCTCCGGTTAATATGCCTAACCTGAGACTGATTTTACATGAGTATCCCTTTTTTTCCCTGTACAATGACAGGTGTCCTCTCGCCATTCAGGCAGATACTCACCGATTTCGGAGGTACCCATTAGAGCTGGGTCGGCTCAGGAGCCGTTCAGGTTATTCCAGTCCCTGGTTGACGACACTGCTTCAAATGTCTTCGCCAGGGCTCGAATTATTCCAGTCGATGTCACTCTTTCAAATGTACTCACCAGGGCTCGAACCTGGATCACCTGATCGCCAGCGCAGTGTGGTAACCATTACACCAGCGTGGCTCCCAGTCATTTATTAAAACAGCTGTAAGAAAAACAGATTATTAATCTCCAACTCCGATGTTACCTACCTCAACCGTGTTAGCGAGATACTGCAGGTTCAGGTTCAAGACTTCTATTTCATCAATGTCAGAGGTCAAGGCCAGGGCTTTAACACCATTCTTCTCAACATTTTCCTGAACAAATAAACAATGAGAAAAGACTTAACACTCTCAGATAATCAAACAACAAAACAACATCATCCCTTATAAGCAATATGTCCTTAGACAACAACAACAAAATCAAAAATCTGGAGACCTACAGAAAGAACGTAAAAATAAAAAACATGCTTTGTATGGCTCTTTTCAGCATCCAAGAGTAGAGTGCAAAGGTCGTATTTTATGAAAATGAAAAGCCGTGACATTACTTTCGTTGCTGCATCTTGAGGGAGCATCTGGTGGTTAGAAGCAATTACTTCTCGAAGCAAATGGACTAGATTTGAAACCAGGTTGCATCCAGCTCCTGCATACCCAGCTGTAAAAACAGGTACCTGAATTAGCTCTTCAGTTAGGAAAGGCAGCAAGGAAGGGACCCAGGCACCCAACCTTACTGTTGTTGTTTAACTAGGACTGCTGAGCTTCTCGCTCTTTTGCAGCCAATATCATGTTGAAGACTCCTTGGTATTATCTACACTGTAGGTCTTGGCTTTTTCCTGTCATTCCGAAATGTGTTGAGTTGAAGTCATGAGCCCCAGTTGCTCCAGCTTGGCTGGCATTTAAAGGATCATCACGTCTGGTCCCAAGCTAGGAGGAAGAAGCAGGTGGCATACTGTGCATTCCCCACCATCCAAGGGGCCCCTCCAAATATACAGAGCTAAAATACTGTGCTCTGGTTCTGGGCTCTCCCATGGAATTGTCATGTCCTATACACAGAGCCACTTCTCAGTTCCCCTGCCCATCATGGGCCCATAGTGAGATCCTCCTGCAAGCAGCCAACCAGGCAAAAAGCCAGAGTTATGTCTGAGGTTCAAGTGACTCCTCCAAGATTAGTGTGCAATGCTGGGTTCTCAACATGTTTTACCACGGGGGGAATCCATGGAAGTGTGTGGATGATTTCAAGTCAATGAGGGTGTAATTAGCCTAACAGACAGGTTCACTTCCACATTTGAAAGCTGTAGCACTGTTCTTAGCTGGTAGTCATATAAGGATGACTCCAGATATGCCTCCATGCATCCCCAACCTTATAAAGATGAGACCAAGATAGGTGCAGTTTCTAACACTTCACTCCCCCAATGGGCTTTTTTTGCCCGGTGTTTGTTTCGGCATGTTCTTTTCTCTTCTGCTTGTTGTAAGAATTTCGTTTTGCCCAATCTGACGTGGCGCTGTAGGGAGCGATCAGCAGCGTTATCGTCCCAGGTTGCTGGATGTATGTCCAGTGCCTTCTTTCTTATACACATCTTTGAACCCCAGCTGCGTTCACCCAGCTGTTGTTCATCCCATGTGACAGTTGTCCGTAGAAAGTATCTTTGGGGATGCGACCATTTTCCATGCGGCAGACATGACCAAGCCAGCGTAGTCTGCGCTAAGCAGTGTATACATGCTTTGATGGCCAGTGTTTAAAAGTAATGCATGACTAATTCACAACAAATTATCTTGGCTTCTTCAGCTAAGGGTAATTACAAGACCTAAAGAAAGCACCAACCCTCTACCAAGTTTGCCTTAAGTCAAACAAACAATACAACAGACTTCCTACCTTTGCTACTTGAACAAAGGGCATCAGCTTCTTCATGTACTTCTTCAGCTCTGGCTTGCTGTTGAGCTCTTGAGATATGATCTTATTGTCAGGGAAACCACTGTTCTCCTGTAGATTAAGATAATGGGTATCATAACAGTTGCACATTTATTGTCATCTTTATGTGGCTAGATGGTAAAATGGTCGTTTTATTAAAGTTTTGGCAAACCAGTGTCTAGAAAACCTGTATTAATTAACTATTCATATTTACTGTTCCATATTAAACAGTCATAATACTATTTTTATTCTTTTTCAAAAACATTTTTATTAGGTTTTTTTCCTTTCTAAATGTATTTTTGCCATGTTATTATCAACACTGTTGTGAAAAAATGAAACATTGCTCCGACATTACATTAATTATCTTTCAGCACCCCATGGAGCATCGGGCACCAACTAATACCTGCCAAAGCCTTCCATCTGTTCAAGGTCTTTGCATGTTTTCTTTATTCTCATCAAATCTTATATAAAATTCCCTTCTGTGTGTGTGTGTTTTTTTTGTTTTCCTCTATTTCTCGTACCTTTTAGAACAAGGACTGCCATTTAATGTTATCAACTAGTTTTTCTCAACGTGCATCATATCCAACACAGTGTTTTCTCCTCACATCTTGTTCCGCTGATATTTGTTTAGTTCTTGTCATCAGTTCCACATTAGTGATCTTGTCATCAGTTCCACAACAGTGATCTTGTCATCAGTTCCACATTAATGATCTTGACATCAGTCATCTTGTCATCAGTTCCACATTAGTGATCTTGACATCAGTTCCACATTAGTCATCTTGTCATCAGTTCCACATTAATTATCTTAACATCAGTTCCACATTAGTCATCGGTTCCACATCAGTGACCTCATCAGTTCCACATCAGTGATCTTGTCATCAGTTCCACATTAGTGATCTTAACATCAGTCATCTTGTCATTAGTTCCACATTAGTGATCTTGACATCAGTTCCACATTAGTCATCTTGTCATCAGTTCCACATTAGTCATCTTGTCATCAGTTCCACATTAATTATCTTGACATCAGTTCCACATTAATGATCTTGTCATTAGTTCCACATTAGTCATCTTGTCATCAGTTCCACATTAGTCATCTTTTCATCAGTTCCACATTAGTCATCTTGTCATCAGTTCCACATTAGTCATCTTGTCATCAGTTCCACATTAGTCATCTTGTCATCAGTTCCACATTAATTATCTTGACATCAGTTCCACATTAGTCATCTTGTCATCAGTTCCACATTAGTCATCTTGTCATCAGTTCCACATTAGTCATCTTGTCATCAGTTCCACATTAGTCATCTTGTCATCAGCTCCACATTAGTCATCTTGTCATACTATTTCAACCTGTCTAATCTGAGCAAGCATCCATTTATGAATGTGTTCTTTTAAATTCTCAAGTAATTTGGTTTTTCTCTTTCTTTTCTCCGTTTCAGAACCATACAATAGGACTAACATGTGTTAGCAGATTATTAATTTTTGTTTATAGGTTGGGCCAGATATTATAATTTCAATAAAATCATGATCTTACATGATAAAAAGCACCTTTCGTCTAAAATAGCCCAAAGACATTTAAACTAATAACACAAACTGACATGTATTTATTTATCTAACAACAAAAAAATTGACATGTACAATGATGCTAATGATCCATCAAATCGCAAAAACTGATCTTAGCCACCACACAACAAACCTGGTACAACTTCTGTAAGGTTGTCAGCACCAGATTCTGCCATGGAGGGTAAGTCTTAGCAACCCAGATTATGGCATGGGACGGCACTGTCGCCACCCGCTGTTGAAAGATAAGACTCATCATTTTAGAAGAGTGTAAGCAACCAGAATCACATTTGAAACAACTACAACTTCAGTCCAGCTTATGGAAAAAACCAGCTATGGAAATAACCAGCCCCAGTCCAGCTATGGAAATAACCACCCCCAGTCCTGCTGTGGAAATAACCATCCCCAACAAGTAATAATCTAATGGCATTATTCATTTGTATCTAGCCTCATTCGGTTCTATTCTTGCAAAACAGTAAAATTCTGTGTGATTTATATGCATTTGAAGTATGTATACATAATTTTGAAATACCTTGTATATATACAACATTCAATCCCATAAAATAATGTACCTTTTACATAAGCATTCTAAAACAGCAGTAGTAGTAAAGACAACAGTAACAGAGACAAAACAATCAATACCCTTTAGCTCCCCAAGGAGCATAGGCCTTCAACAAACACATGCCATGTAGTCTTGACCCGTGCCATCCGCTCAAGCTCTATCCATGTTTTCCTCATCATTTTCACCTCTGTATCCAGTTCTCTTCTCCATGTGTTTTTTTGATCTACTTCTGCCTCTCTTTCCCTGTGGATTCCAGAATAAGGACTGTTTTGTAATGCTGTCAACAGGTTTCCTCAATGTGTGGCCTATCCATCGCCAGGGTCTTCTTCTCAACTCTTGTTCCACCGGCACTTGTCTGGTTCTTGTCATCAGTTCCACATTTGTGACTTTGTCATACCATTTCAGTCCTATTCTATGCAAACACTTACTTAGTCGTTCCCCTTCTACCGTGAGGTGTAGAGGTCTGGGAGAGAGAGCGCCAGACAATCCTATTGGCTGTCTTCCTCCTGGCTTGGTTCCATTCTAGTCCTGGGTCCTTCAAAGATTGTCTAATGTTGTCCTCCCAGCGGACTCTGGGTCGTCCTGGGGGTCTGGATCCCTGGCTCTTTGTTTACCATGCTTGTCGTGGTAGCCGATTTTCTCCCATTCTGCAGACATGGCCAAACCATCTTAGTTGGGACTGTTCTACTTGGGTCTGCAGGGAATGGGATTTTAGGCCTTGACATATCTTCTGGTTGCAGACCATGTCTCTTGAAACTTTAACCACCTTCCTCAGATATCTCATTTCTGAGGTTTGGATCTGGTTTTGTGGGTTGTAGTCATTGCCCATGACTCGCATCCATATGCCAAGACTGGGACATAGGTGGAGCGGTATACAGCCATCTTCATTTTCTTACCAACCTCTATCTTGCTGAGGAATACTCGATTTATGGCCTGAAAAAGTCTCCCAGCTGCTGCTTTTTGAGTGGCCAACTCTTCTTTGATGCCTCCCTTTCAGTCTATAATAGCTCCAAGGTATTTAAAGTAGTCGACCTGCTCCAGGACCTGTTCTTCCAGCTTAATCTGATGTCTTCTTTCTTCTCGTGATATCACCATGGTTTTTGTTTTAGAGCTGCTTTTGACCATCCCTCTCTTCTCCAGCTCTTCCTTCCAGACTTGCAGGTTGGATTGGAGATGTGCCTCTGATTTAGCAATCAGGGCAACATCATCAGCAAATGACAGCTCTGAAATACAGACCTGTCTCATCTTCCAGTACCCCAATGAATACTTTCTTGTTATCTCCTTACATGCCTCGATGACATCGTCCATGAGGAGTATGAAAAGATAAGGTGACAGGATATCACCTTGTCTTACACCAGTGGTGGTCCTGAACTCTTCTGACTTATGGTTTGCTGTCCTCACATAATTTCTGCAAGACTTGTAGAAGCTATGTATAGCATGAATCAGAGGTGCTGGAATGTTCTTCCTTGCCAAACAGTCCGAAAGTTTGCTCCAGGGAACCCTGTCAAACGCCTTTTCTAGATCTATGAAACAAAGATGCATCTCACTCTTATACTCAAGGGCCTTTTCACTCAGCTGTCTGAGTTTGAAGATTAGGTCTTGAGTACTTCAGTTTGCTCAGAATCCGCACTGGACCTCATCCAACTGTGGCTCAGCTTGGCATCGGAGTCTCTGCTCTAGGATTCTAGAGTAGATTTTACCAGGGACATGTAGAAGTGATATGCCTCTATGGTTTCCACATTGTCGATTGTCACCCTTGTTGAAAATTGGTGTTATGATGGCAATCTCCCAATCCTTTGGTATGTTCTTGTTGCACCACGCTGCCTGTAGGACCCTTAAGAGTAATAGGTCGCCTGATGCTCCCATGTACTTAACCATTTCTGGTGTTATACCATCATGCCCTGCTGCTTTGCCCATCTTGATTTTCTCCAGTGCTGCCTTCAGTTCTTCCATCTTTATGTTATCTTCATCACCATTGGTTTCCTCTTCTGTTCTAGTGGTTATCATTTCTGATGCTTGACCTTGCTCACCATCAAGGAGTTCTGAGAAATATTCTTTCCATCTTTCCATTACTTCCTTCGGGGCATTAAGCAATTTGCCTTGCTTGTCTTTATAAATTTGAGAGGGCATTGTTTTTCCTTCCTCATGTTCTTTAGGGTCTTATAGAACAATTTCTGGTTTTCTTGCGCATCTTTTTCTAGCTTTTCTTCTTATTCTTCTCAGGACTTCTGTTTTGCTGCTAGCACCTTGTTCTTTGCTTCTGTTCTGTATGTCACATATTCTCTATATTTCTCCATTTGTCCTGTTGTGTTTTTAGCTCCTAAGTATTGTTTCCATGCCATTTTTTTCTCTCTTATTTTCTCTTTTACTTCCTCTGTCCACCAAGGTGTCCTCTTTCTCTTGTTCCCAGGTCAGACTTCACCACATGCTTCTGCAGCAGCTGTCTTTATGATGTCCTTGAATTTAAGCCAGAGGGTTTCCAAGTCAACAGGTTGTTCTTCTGTGTTGCTCACCGCTGCAGCAATAAGCCCCTGATATCTGGTCTTAATTTCTGGCTCTCTCAGCTTGTAGGTCTTAATGCTCATTTCTCTCGTTCGTTTACTTAGTTTCTTGCGTGATGTTGGGCAGTTCCTACGCTGAGCAACTCTTTCAGTTGTTCTTTTGATTGTAAGCAGGTAGTGATCACTTCCAATCTCTGGCCCCCTCCAGACTCTAGCATCCCGGGCATATTTGAATGAGCTCCTCCTTACAATGGCATAGTCGATCACTGACTTCTCATTCTTTGTTGGTTCACATCTAGTGTATGCATGTATGCGCTTATGGGGGAACTTTGTGTTTGTAATGATCAGATTCTGCTCACTGCAGAATCTAAGGAGTCGCTTTCCATTGTCATTGAGAGTATCTTCTCCATATCTTCCGATAACTCCACCCCATCTAGCATGGTCATTTCCAATCTCTCAGCATGATAATTTCATCTAGGCAGTCATCCACTGTCCTTTGAAGCAGCTCGAAGAATTCCTCCTTGACCTCTGCTCTCTCATCCTCATTTGGCCCATACACTATGACCAGGTTGACTATGGTTTCTCCTTCTTTTAGTTTTACAACCATAATGCACTCCGAGACAAAGTTCCATCCCTTGATACTATCTTTTTGGTTTTTGGCCACAATGCAATCCACACCCCCTTTAGCTCTTTCAGAAACAGAAGTAGCAAATAAAGACAACAATGACAGAGATAAAAATTGCAGTTGAAATGAAGACAACAATGACAGAGACAAAAACAGCAGTAATAATAAAGACAACAATGACAGAGACAAAAACAGCAGTAATAATAAAGACAACAATGACAGAGACATAAACAGCAGTAGTAATGAAGACAACAATGACATATAAAGACAGTATTAGTAATGAAGACAACATTGACAGATTTCAAAACAGCAGTAGTAATGAAGACAACATTGACATATTTCAAAACAGCAGTAGTAATGAAGACAACATTGACATATTTCAAAACAGCAGTAGTAATGAAGACAACATTGACATATTTCAAAACAGCAGTAGTAATGAAGACAAAAATGACATATAAAGACAGCAGTAATAATGAAGACAACATTGACATACTTCAAAACAGCAATAGTAATGAAGACAACAATGACATATTTCAAAACAGCAGTAGTAATGAAGACAAAATTGACAGATTTCAAAACAGCAGTAGTAATGAAGACAACAATGACATACAAAGACAGCAGTAGTAATGAAGACAACAATGACATGTATAAAAACAGCCGTAGTAATGAAGACAACAATGACATATATAAAAACAGCAGTAGTAATGAAGACAACATTGACATATTTCAAAACAGCAGTAGTAATGAAGACAAAAATGACATATAAAGACAGCAGTAATAATGAAGACAACATTGACATATTTCAAAACAGCAATAGTAATGAAGACAACAATGACATATTTCAAAACAGCAGTAGTAATGAAGACAAAATTGACAGATTTCAAAACAGCAGTAGTAATGAAGACAACAATGACATACAAAGACAGCAGTAGTAATGAAGACAACAATGACATGTATAAAAACAGCCGTAGTAATGAAGACAACAATGACATATAAAAACAGCAGTAGTAATGAAGACAACAATGACAGACATAAAAACAGCTGTAGTAATGAAGACAACAATGACAGAGACAAAAACAGCAGTAGTAATGAAGACAACAATGACAGAGACAAAAACAGCAGTAGTAATGAAGACAACAATGACAGAGACAAAAACAGCAGTAGTAATGAAGACAACAATGACAGACATAAAAAAGCTGTAGTAATGAAGACAACAATGACAGAGACAAAAACAGCAGTAGTAATGAAGACAACAATGACAGAGACAAAAACAGCAGTAGTAATGAAGACAACAATGACAGACATAAAAACAGCCGTTGTAATGAAGACAACAATGACAGATATAAAAACAGCAGTAGTAATGAAGACAACAATGACAGATATAAAAACAGCAGTAGTAATGAAGACAACAATGACAGAGACAAAAACAGCAGTAGTAATGAAGACAACAATGACATATATAAAAACAGCCATAGTAATGAAGACAAGAATGACAGATATAAAAACAGCAGTAGTAATGAAGACAAGAATGACAGAGATATAAACAGCCACAGTAATGAAGACAAGAATGACAGAGACATAAACAGCCATAGTAATGAAGACAAGAATGACAGAGACATAAACAGCAGTAGTAATGAAGACAAGAATGGCAGAGACATAAACAGCAGTAGTAATGAAGACAAGAATGACAGAGACATAAACAGCCACAGTAATGAAGACAAGAATGACAGAGACATAAACAGCCATAGTAATGAAGACAAGAATGACAGAGACATAAACAGCCATAGTAATGAAGACAAGAATGACAGAGACATAAACAGCAGTAGTAACGAAGAAAAAAATGACAGAGACAAAAACAGCCGTAGTAATGAAGACAACAATGAGAGATATAAAAACAGCCATAGTAATGAAGACAACAATGACATATATAAAAACAGCAGTAGTAATGAAGACAAAAATGACAGACATAAAAACAGCCATGGTAATGAGGACAACAATGACAGATATAAAAACAGCTGTAGTAATGAAGACAACAATGACAGATATAAAAACAGCAGTAGTAATGAAGACAAAAATGACATATAAAAACAGCTGCAGTGATGAAGACAACAATGACAGATATAAAAACAGCAGTAGTAATGAAGACAACAATGACAGATATAAAAACAGCAGTAGTAATGAAGACAACAATGACAGAGACAAAAACAGCAGTAGTAATGAAGACAACAATGAGAGATATAAAAACAGCAGTAGTAATGAAGACAACAATGACATATATAAAAACAGCAGTAGTAATGAAGACAAAAATGACAGACATAAAAACAGCCATGGTAATGAGGACAACAATGACAGATATAAAAACAGCTGTAGTAATGAAGACAAAAATGACATATAAAAACAGCTGTAGTGATGAAGACAACAATGACAGATATAAAAACAGCAGTAGTAATGAAGATAAGAATGACAGATATAAAAACAGCAGTAGTAATGAAGACAACAATGACAGATATAAAAACAGCCGTAGTAATAAAGAGAATAATGACAGAGACAAAAACAGCCATAGCAACAAACATTACAACAGCCATGACAGCAACAACTGCCCCCAAAAAAAGTATATAACAGCAATAGCAACAAAGACAAAAACAATGGCAACATGTACAATAATAGGAACTAAGACAAAAAAAATAACAATAAATACAATAATAACAACAGCAAAGACAAAAAATGGTAACAAATATAATCATAATAGTAAAAAAAGGCAATAATAATGACAACAAATACAACAACAATAACAAAGACAAAAGCAAAAACAACAAATATAATAAAAATAGCAAAAAAAAGACAAAAAAGTTGGCAACAGTATTAACAACAACAGCAAAAACAATTGCAACAAATACATTATATAGGAACAAAGACAAAAACAACACCAATTAAAAAAAAAGCAATATAGAGAAAAGAAAAACAAATACCAATAAAGGCAATAACAATAGTAAGAAAAAAGACAAAACCTAAAACAGCAATAAAACATGACTACCAGGGGGAAAAGACAATAAATCATAATAAAATGAAATGCATATGAGCTAAAACATAACTACTAAATTAGTGATCCCCACCTTTCCTTTTCCAGGATTAAGTACTGCCTTCTTCCTCAGCCTGAACTCATGGGCACAGTCAGTCAGGTAATGAGAGGACCGAATCAAATGCTCATCTACTGGGCCAGCCTCAGGCCATGAGGCCCGCATGATGCTCTCTTTCTGCAGGGTAATTAATTTTAATACAGTGTTACATAAACTACAGCTGTAATGCCAGAAACCATCTGTCACCATCTTAATGCATTGTTGAAACATGCTACTGGTCTACCACTTGCCCATTCCTTGTTGTTTTTCTTGTGATCATCATCATCATCATCCTTCAACTCTAACAAGGAGCATCAACAAATTTATGCCATGTCATCATGTCCCATGCTATCATCTCCAGGTCTTTCCATGCGTTCCTCATCATTTTAATTTCTGTCTTTAGTTATCTTCAGGATGTGTTTTTTAATCTACGTCTGCTTCCTTTACCTTGGGGATGCCAGAACAAGTACCTATTTGTAATGCAATCAACAAGTTTTATCAATGTGTGCCCTCCTCATCACCAGCGTCTTCTCATCTCGTGTTCCACTGGCACTTGTCTGGTTCTTGTCAACCAATAGTCATTCACTTGTATGACAATATGCTAAGGATGGCTACATATAATTTCTGGGATCCAAAGATGCAGCAATAGAGTATGCAGTCAGCGACCCATAGCTTGACTGCTTGCGTCAGGGTCAGTGAACCAGAGCTGACCAAGACCCTACTCCACCTCCACGTTGTGGTCCTGGAAACAGGCTGCATCACTGCAGTCTGGCTGAGAGAGTAGGGTACGAAGAGGGAAGGCAAACCCGTCCCAAAAAATGCCGTGCTGAAGTCGGATGTGTTGGCCAAAAGGCGCAGATATCGCAGCTCCGGTGTAAACAGACATAACGCAACCAACGTCCTTTTCAGGACGAACAAGGAAGAGGAAGAAGAATATAATCTCTGCACCTACCTTTCCTAAAAGCCCCCAGATGTACTCAGTTAAATGTGGACAGATCGGTGCCAGAAGTAGGGCTTGGATCTCTATGAACCTGAACACCAAGTCTCTGTGCATACCCTTTGTCTCAACCTCTCTGTACCTGTCTCGTTTAGCCTATAGAAGATCAAAACATATCATCTCTAAAATAACCCCAAACTGAACTGAATTGTTTGGCAAATTTTCAATATTCATACCCCCCAGCCCCCCAAAGTCCTTCATGTCTTCCACAACCCTATCATTTATGTCTCCAGTTCTCTTCTCCGTGTTTTTCAGTCTATCTCCTTGGGATTCCAGAATATAGACTGCATTTTAATGCATTACCAGGTTTCCTATCTGTGTGTCTTATCAATTGCCAGCATCTTCTTCTCATATCTTGTTCCAGTAGCACTTGTCTGGTTCTTATCATCAGCTACACATTGGTGACCTTGCAAACTTCACTGTAACCTTCACCAACCATAAAGCACACTAACTGTGTTAGCATATCAAGGCAATCTAAATGCACTGGTAGTTTGGGTCACGTGTTGTTCACACACATTTTTTTTCTTCCAGTGGGAGTTGTACTGGCTGAGGATGCTGGTTATGGCCATTCAATAACAATAACAATAGGGCAGTGAGTAAATAAATTGTTCCCTTTCGCTACCATCTCACATTCCCAGTCATTCCACTGTGGGAGGGTGGACACTGGAGGGCAAAGGTTGAAGACTGTTTGATGTTAATCTCAGACAAGACATTAATTTGTTACAGTTTTTTGTTTTTAAAACTGACAAAAGTGGGCAGAAAACCTATGAACTATGGCACTTTAGACATGGTTGTCACAAGAATATGTGATACAAATGTAGTAAATACATTAACATTTCTCATTTCATTACCTAGGAAAAAAGCACACATTTTTTCAGAGGATGTCTTATTTATCTCCGAATGTTATACCTGATTATCGCTTTCCAAATCAACTCCTGGTTTGTGTTCCTATTAAGAACACAACACCTGACTTAACAAGCAACTGTATCCCTCCATACCAGATATTTCAACACGTGCTGCTCACTTGCCCAGGGGTCACCACTGAATGAAGAAGACTACCGCCGGGCTCCCCATTAATCACAAACACTGTATACAGCACCTCTTAACAGCTACACAACACATGCAAATTCTTCATCTAGGCACTGGTTGTGAAAGAGCAACGAGCTCAGCAACCTGTCAAATAAAGCCAATTTCTGGTTTGTCTTCATCCTCAGATGTGTGTTGCTGACAGCTGTCCTTGCACATTCAGCTGCAAACCCTCCCTTCAGTGGTTTCATACTGGACTAAAGGGAAAGCTGATACTTAAAGACTAACAGAAACTTCAGACACCCATGAACTGATAAAGGACTGCCAAACTTACCTGGAATTCAAAGAATCCAGTTCGCAGAGCTGCTCTGAACAGGTATTCTTCATAGTTGACCTTTGTCTCAGCTATGGATTTGTTGATCTCACTGTCAACAACAAAACACAATACAGATATTAATAAACATATGCTCAGGAAAGAGTATGAAAATCTGACACCAGGAGTATGTATAATTAGGGTATTAGTGTAATTTTATTTTCAATTCTGTGATATAAAAGGGGAAAAAAAGATCCCGTTACACACCCATTGAAGCATACTGAGAATATGGTGTTAGGCCCATATTTTCTTGACCATCAGCACACTAGGGGTGATGTGGTCAGCATCACGCCGGCCACCTTAACCTTCCCAGAGTTACTCTGGTACCCAAGTCATGAGGCTGGGTCGACCCCGAAGCCATCTGCGGTCTAAAAAATCCCACCTCAACTGGAGATTGAACCATGGACCACCGAGCTAGGAAGACAGTGCACGAACTACTGCGCTACCACAGCTCCTGTGATATATTCAAATATATTTTGTCTCCGTAACAACCCCAAGGTCTTCATCAGGGACAAACAAGAGAAAACAGTAGAGAAAACAAAGTGAGATGCTAAGCACATAGAAAAGTAAACAAATACAAGAAAATGATAAGAGCCATAAAAGGAAAATATAGCAGTATGTCTGGTAAATCCTGGTAGGAAAGCTGTTGTCACAATGGAAAATTACAATTACTTTGTCCTTTGTACTTCTATGGTGCATTACCCATTTCTGTTTGCCCTACTACACATCACAGCCATGCTGCAGTTTTTCACATTTTCTTATTGTCAGAATTCCGTTGCTTTCAGTTAGGTAATGTCCTTCGTGCCTACTGTGTCAATTAAATATCTGCATACAACCTACTGTGTCAATCAAATATCTGCATAGTTCTGCATACATCGTGTTAAGAGGTGACCACAGTGAGGTTACGTATGGAGCTCGCAATCCCAATATGTGAAAAGAATTGCTATCAAAACAACCACTGCAAAAGCTCATGCAGTATTTTACTGAATCTTCAAGTATGATGCCAACTTTAATGTTTGTATTTTTCAAAGTTCTTATCGAAAAAGATAAGGATGGTATACTGTACCTGATGAAGACCCTATCGTTGAATGTGTAGCTGCTTTCTGGACCAACCCTCAGGCTGTCTTTACTGGCCACCATCTCTCTGACCCACTCCAGCAGCGAGTACAACCTCAGAAGCCCTGCATCTGCCATCTTCTCCACAAAGTTTGCATCCTCAATATGATCTCCTGCATCTGCTAGGGACATGCGCATACCTGAAATGTAAGTACATATTGCTACATACCTGAAATGTAAGTACATATTGCTACACAAACCACTGAATGCTTTGGAGATGGTTTGTTGGGGGCCCAGCTGCAATGGTGAACTCCATAGGGTGAGAAATTGGAAATGAGATCCATTTTTTTATAGTTTTATTTCTTCTTCAAGTACCATGCCTAGTGGCTTAGGAGATCATGTCTCTCCACAACTTCCAGTCTCCAGTACAATTTATCAATTCTGTCGTTGACCTCCTTCCCTGCCATGATGTCAAACTGTCCAGTATTTGCTCTCTTTATCTTCCTCTATAATGTTGCCCTGACTGCTAAATCAGAGGCACATCTTCAATCCAACCTGCAAGTCTTGCAGTGGTGATTTGCACAACACTTTGTTTTACATGATGAGGTTGATAACCTCCCAGTAGTAGCCTAGTACAGCATGACTAAGTGGTTTTGTTTTTATTTGCCTCATCAAAGACCCACAACAGGGTAAATAATATATTTTACTGCTATGCATAAGGTACTGGTGCTTTCAAAGTTTGGTGTGACAGCATGGGGAGAGGGAAGGGGATCAAAGAGAAATGAGTAAATGTTTGAACTACAACAAAATAAACAAATTTACCATCAGCTGAAAACTTATCAATAGCCTCTTCCAGCGTGCAGAAATTTCCAGTTGACTTAGACATCTGAAAATTATAAACGAAATACTTCACAAAACTCTTCTTTACATGTGATCTGTGATGACTGCTTATTAAGAAATATTAAATAGTAAATAAATACTGGCCCTTATCCTTTTATCAGAGCACCCAAAAACCCGACATATTCTGAAAATTGCAAGTTTCTTTGGGACGACTTTGAGCAATTTTCGAACACATTTTGAGTGACTTTTGGCAATCTTTAAGACACATTTTAAGTGACTTTTCAAAATTATTTGGGCGACATCTGGAAACCAAAAAAAATCTGGTTTCTGAAACACAGCTGTCCCCAACTATTTCAGATAAA
The DNA here is from genome assembly GCA_024509875.1 of Oreohelix idahoensis. Classification (NCBI taxonomy): domain Eukaryota; kingdom Metazoa; phylum Mollusca; class Gastropoda; order Stylommatophora; family Oreohelicidae; genus Oreohelix; species Oreohelix idahoensis. The sequence goes on along the minus strand of JAMPIV010004126.1, from coordinate 336,402 downwards.
CAGATACAGACCTGTACTGATCTTTAATGCATTCATATTATTTAGGTTGGGTTTATTTTAAAAAATGTAATATTGAAAAAGGTAATAAGCCTTACTAGGACAAAAGACAAAAAAATTGCCAACGTCGCGGCCACAAGGTCTTTATCAGGGAAAGGAAAGAAAGCAAGAGCTAAGTAAGAGGCATGAGAAAATAAATAAAAAGTATATAAGTCAAAACAGGCCAGCATGTGCTGATACGTAAAATTGCTTCCTTTTACGGACGCTTATGTGTCAATGGAAGTAAGAAAGTGAGTAAAGACTAGAGTAAATACTATATATTATTTAATACACTATTTAGAATTATTTAATACACTCATATTCACTTAATATATTTTAATAATATGAAATTGAATTGTAACGCTGCCAGAGGGCTTCAGTAGCTAGGTCAGTAAAAATACATGATTTCATGACCTGTCACATTTTTAACCCACGCCGACTCATAGGTGTTAGAGGGTTAGAACCATTTGCATGACATTTCTCACAACATATTTAACTTTTCTGAGATGACGATTATACAAACGTTAACATTCACACTCTAATAACATAATTAAAATGAGTTAATGAGCAGATCAATGTTAACACCTGAATAACATAACAACCTTTTCTGAGCTGACAAGCAGTTGAATGTTACAACACTCTAATAACATATCTACCTTTTTCTTAGCTGACAAACAGATGAGTGTTACAACACTCTCATAACATATCATTACCTTTTCTGAGTTAATGAGCAGATAAATGTTAACACTCACACTCAAATAACATAACTACCTTTTTTGAGCTGATGAACAAATCAATGTTAACACACACTCAAATAACATATCTACCTTTTTCTCAGTTGACAAGCAGATAAGTGTTACAACTCTCTCACAACATAATTACCTTTTCTGAATTAATAAGAAGATGAATGTTAACACTCACATCCTAATAAAGTTTCTACCTTTTCTGAGTTGACAAGCAGATGAATTAACACTCACATTCTAACACAACAACCTTTTCTGAGTTGATGAGCAGATAAATGTTAACACTCTAAAATAACATATCTACCTTTTTCCATGAGTTAACACTCATGCTCTAATATCATATCTACCTTTTCCGACTTGATGAGCAGATAAATGTTAACACTCTAAATAACATACCTACCTTTTTCCATGAGTTAACTCATGCTCTAATATCATATCTACCCTTCCGAGCTGATCAGCAGATAAATATTAACACTCTACATAACATACCTACCTTTTCCCATGAGTTAACACTCATGCTCTAATATCATATCTACCTTTTCCGAGTTGATGAGCAGGTGTCCATTAGCACGAACAGCTCTGGGCCATTTGTTACTGTAAAGATAATAGCAGAACTTGTAGCAGATGTGAGCCAAAAAATAGTCTCTTTGATCAAGTGTTTAATTCCATTACATTAAAAAAAATTTACTTCAATATTATACTCTCTAAAACTAACCAAATAGTTTGCTTTTTATTCAAGATCTTTGTCACAACAGTATTTTCAAGAATGCTGCAGAGGCTGGTTAATACTATCTTAGTCGAGAAAATTTTTAAAGACACAATAATGAAAGAAGAAAAGACAAGCCTAAATAAAAGACTGTTCTACCTGTCATCTGACCAAATGGCAGTGTGGCAGTATATAAAGTAGGTTAGGTGGTTAGGTATTAGATCCTTGCCAGACATCCGAACATCCACAGGGTACCAATACTCAAACTCATGACGCAGCTTGTCTAAAGTGGCTTTTGGAATGTTACATCCGGAAGGATAGGGCTTCGACTTGTAGAAGATGTAGTCCCATACTTCAGGAGTCAATTGCTCAGGTCTGGAAATGTTCAAGATGTAAAAACAACGCATAATTCGGGAAATAATTCATCCAATTAAAAGTCGAATAAATTGTGTTTCCATCAATAGTGACCATTAACATTTCTCTAAACCTGTAAAAAATTCATGTTTAAGAAATATTCAATACACAATAATAATAAAAAAATTCATGTGTAATATATTAATAACCACCATCATCATTGGCCCTTTCCTTACTGCATGATAATAACAAGTCTGAGTAATGCTGAGTGTAGTTCCTGACAGTTTCTGAGGTGACAAAGGATGTATATGAATACTGCTACCCCAGGAATAATGAATACTTTGATGCAAGGTTCTTGCTAGGGGGGCCTGTTGCAGTGGTGTCTGCATGCTTCATATGGAGCAGAATGGGAAAAGAACAAAACATGGAAGGACACAATGTATACGAGATACGGAATAATATTCATTTACAACAAATAAACAGTTTAAAACTTTTGATAACTTATGAAGAGGCCAAGAGTTTTATCAGAAGCAGATATAGGAACAAGTGGGAGGCAAAGCACTCAGGTCACATGAAGAATGACACATATTACCAGTTTAACAGAAGTGAACAAGTGGTAATCTTCAAACTCTGCAAAGGCCACAACAGATTGAGATACCATCTTTTCAGCAAGCTAAAGGTAGGAACTATCGATGAGTGTTGCTATGGCAATGATAAAATGACAGCTGAACATCTGCTGCAAAAGGGCCCAACATATGAAGAACAGAGAAAGCACATCTGGCCATCACCAGTAACACTCCTGGACTAATTCTGTAGAGATACCAACAACCTCAGGCTGACCTTCGCTTTCTTTAAACTTTTTCAAGTCGACATCTGAAAGTGAATGAAGAAGCTTTTGATACGTACATTTACAAAAGAGATACTCAGTATCTCATAAACATTGGGGGAAAAAAACCCATAAAACAGGCTGGTTATAAAAGCAAACTGCTTCAGAAAACCAAGAACTGTTTACATCCCAATTTTTCTTGGCATGAAGTAAAAAAAAAAAAAACAATCTCATCAGAATGAAAGATTCAGACCCAGTGGAGGATAAGAACAGAATATTTGAGAAATCAAGAAAATGAACATGACTAACTAAAAAAAGAAAGGTGTAAGTAGTCTACACAAAATAAATAGATGAACTTTCTTTTAACATTGTATATCATTTCCAATTTTATTCTCTTACTTGATGTTTGCAGAACCTGCTACACTTCCATCCCACGTGCCCTGCAGTAGATGGTCCACTGTATAGTATGCCATATATATTGTGGAATCTGACAGGCTCTCAATCAAGTACTGAGGGTCCCATGGCATTTTCGTTCCCAGACCATAACTACGAGAGCAGGCATGTTCATGCAGCCAGTCAAGGGTGGACATAAAGTTGTGTCTAACATCTTCGGAGAATGTGTTCATAGATGCCAGGCACTTTTCAGCTTGAGCACGCCAGACTGGCTCACCGTAATCCAAAAACCTACCAGGAAGGTCAAAACAAGCAAATGTAACTGACAACACGTTAATAAAACGTACATCAGATCGAAATTGTAAAGACACTTAAAATCTCATGACCACCACCAGCAAACCGGCTATACTATTTTTTTTTCCAGAAATATGCTACTCAACTACTTCTACGTCTACTACTGTAGACTCTAATTATAATTCCACTATTACTTAGCAATCAAGATTTAGATATTTACAGACAGTTAATTAGAATTAATAACAATCCTCTACCAGCTGTAGCTAACTACTGTTAATAATCAAGATTTGGATGTTCATAGACAATTGATTATAAATTAATAACAATCCTACAATTGGGTTGGAAAATACCATTAAAAAAAAACAAAGATTATGAGAACAAATGCAACCAACAATAATCAGATTGCACAAAAAGATATATCCTTACAAGATGTGGATTCGCACATACATCTTGGCAACAATGTTGACAAAGTTGGAGAAACAGATAATCATATCAAAATTTGAATACAGAAAGGAATGAGGAGCTTTCATTGCGTTAAGAAGTATTTGGAAATTACAAGAAATCAAGTCAAACGTAAAAATAAGAACCTTCAACTGAAGTATCAAGTCAATTCTCTCCACGAAAAACTGTTTGGAGATGTCAGGAACCTGGAGCTGACTACTGCGTTTATGAGTGTCATTAATGTAGAAGTCTGAGGGCGAAAGAAGAAGAAGAAGTCAGGTCTATTATAGAGTTCTGAAACATGGAGATTAGCAAAAATGACAACCAAAAAGACACAGATTTTCATAAATGAGTGCATGAATAGTAGGACTGAAAAGTACAACAAAGGTCACTAATGTGTAACTGAGGAAACAGACCAGACAAGCATCAGTGGAACAGGAGGTGAACAGATTATGCCAGTGATGGACAGGACACACATTAAGAAAACCAGTTGACAGTATTATAGAAGATGTTTCTACAATACCTCTCTATAATCAGATGGTTGAGTCCAAGCTATAACAATTAATTTCTGACTATACAGTCCTGAATTTCATATTGATAACTACCGCTGCAAGGATTATGGGAAACTAACCACTGATCACACAAAGCGACCACACACTCATCTCCAGATCTGGACATTACTAGTTTTTCTGGTTCTTTGTATATGACTGCATCATTCTGAAAGTAGAAAGCATTCAGTACTTAACTCTTTGACTCCAAACCAACGTTCTGAGTGTTGAAAAATTCAACGCGCCGTGCCAGAGCAATGCTCAGAGCGTGGTTTTTAGTTTATCATGAATAAATCCTAAAAATCGTCCGTTTAATGCAGTTCATATTTTAAAACTCGTAGAATGACTTCCGCTACTATTTAAACAACTAATTTAACTGTAGTTAAGCAGCACCTATGCATGTTTTTATGTTATTATCACAATTTTTGTGACGATTCGCGTGTTTGCATTTTTCATTGTTATTGCTAGAGAAATATTTCACGCTTTATATTTACATTTTCTAAGCCTCCTAAGCAAATAATTGTGTCAAACTACTTTGAAACATTGCTGACATTGATGATGATTGTTTGGTAGTCAGTTTGTTGTCAAAATATGGAATCTGTGCAGAAAAGCTAGACACACTAGATTTAGTTGATGAGTGGGCGTAGTCATATTCTGGCCGATCAAAAAGCAACAAAACTAGACGTACCGTAACATCTAATCACTAGTTCTTGGTAGAAGATAAAGCTAGGGATACTATTAAAACATTAAACGAGTAAAAAAGTTTTTATATGACGTTATTCTTCTTTATTTGTTTGAAAATTACGTAATGCACGATTGCATAATTTATTTTTTTCTTACAAGGGACCACAGAAAAACTGGTGTGAATAACACTAAATGTACTAATTGTGGCCATAAGCATGTTTTTTTTTTACTGTGTATATGGATTAACTTGACGTTTGAAGACTAAATAGAAAGTTTTATTGTCTACAACAGTAATTTGTCTTTGGTAAGATCGTATTCTACAGTTAACTTTTTAGTGTTTTTCAATTTTACATGCAAAATGTTTTAAGTATAACGAACACACTTGTGTTAATACTACCAAAGACGTTATATATTACAATTCTCTATCCATTTCCCTGCAGTTTGGTATATACTAAGTACATGTTCACAAAAAAAGATTAACATAAAACTTACACTAAAAGTCAGGACACTTCACCGTTTAGAATTCTGCAAAAAATAATTATGGCACAGGGTGGAAAATAATTATGGAGTCAAAGAGTTAAGGTTAGAGTTAGCTCTGAAGAACAATGAACAACATAAGGATCCCGTTAAATGCCCATTGAGGCATATTGGGAATATGTTGTTAGGCACATATTTTCTTGACCACTGGCACACTAGGGGTGATGTGGTCAACATCACGAAAGGCTGCCTTAACCATCCCAGAGTTGCTCTGGTACCCAATTCATGAGGCTGGGAGGGAGCCGCGCTAGCGTAGTGGTTACAACACCGCGCTGGCGACCGGGTGATACAGGATCAAACCCGGGCGACGGCATTTGAGGATTTTTCGTCGACCGGGATTTGGACTGGATTAACTCGAGACCTGGCGAGAACATTTGAAGAAGTGTCGTCGACCAGGGACTGGCGGCTCCTGAGCCGACCCAGCTGCAATGGGTACCTCCGAAATCGGAGAGTATTTGCCTGAATGGCGAGGGACACTTGTCTCTGTACAAGAAATAAAGGGATACTCACGTAAAATCAATGTCAGGTTAGACATAAATAATAACCTGAGATTTCGCCTCGAGTATTAGCGGGCGTACGAAAAAAAAAAAAAAAAAATTAGGCTGGGTCGACCAAGGATCCGTTTGCGGTCTAAAAAATCCCACTTCAACTGGGGATCGAACCATAGACCACTAAGCTAGGAAGCCAGTGCGCTAACCACTGCGCTACGACAGTAAAATATTTTTTTTTAAAAAGAGATATCCTTTTCTAGATATTACAGAATGTAACTGAGAAGCCAGCCTTCATTTTCAAAAGTTTTGCGTTATGCATTTACTGCTCATCTCGTGTAGCTCCAAGGGTTCTCTGAGGAGACAAAGAAAAGACTAATGCTCCCTCAGGAATGTTGTAGAGGTTGTGCATGGTCATCATTTCAAACAAACAAGTGAAATGGGTTCATATTCGATACAAGACAACAGGAGGCTGAGACGCTTGGGAGTCATGACCCAAGTGGGCCCGCCCCCCTTAGAGTGTAAAGGAGTATGTAGGGCCGAAACACTTGTCGGACGGGGGGACCTCTTCTGATGATCAGATTGCTTCCTGTTGTGTCGCTCTGTAAAGAGTTTCCTATCATCATATATGAGGAGAACTGCCTTAAGAGGGGGGTAAACTGTAGAAAGAAAAAAATTTCAAAAACACACAAATAGTAATACGTCTTACAAAGACAAAGGACAAGAAAAACCTACATTGCAGCCACAAAGCCTTCGTCAGGGACAGACAAACAAGAGACAGGAGGGAAAGAAAGTGAGAATTAAGTGGAGAACATGAAACTATAAAAATAAGAGAAAAATACTCCCTTATGTCTTGTCACATATTGGAGCAAAGATGGTTGCCACTAAACCGGAAAGCAGAAGTAGATAGTACATTAAAAGCAAAAAATAACAAATAATGAAAACACAAGGACTGGAAAACAGAGTGAGGGAAAAGTGATTAAAAAAACAAACATTTTATCACTTTGTTATTTTTTGCCATGTTCACCACTTAACTCTCACTTTCTTTCCCTCCTGTCTCTTGTTTGTCTGTCCCTGATGAAGGCCTTGTGGCCGCAACGTAGGTTTTTCTTGTCCTTTCTCTTTGTAAGATGTATTACAATTTGTGTGTTTCTATTTTTTTTTTTCATTCTGCTGTTTACTTAGCAAGCCTTGTTGTTATCTACCCATCAGCCTCTTATATGTGCATCATTTTTTATTCTATTACCAGGATGTGCTCAAACGCTTCCGCCTCTCAAAAACATTAAAGTGATGGCCTAGTGCTGACCTTTGTGAAGGTGACATTCTTTTTTCTACGCGACTGCGCAGCAGAAGATTAACCCCAATGAAACTGAGTGATTAAAAATTAAAATGCAGGCAGTGATCTAAATCAGCAGCAAGCAACCCAGCAGCTATGGAGATCTACTTTACATTGTAACACTGTGCTCTGTAAAGATCTACCCTGATAAAATCATGTCTGTTTTCAGAGTGTTTAGAATTTGGAAAAAGTGCTGCCTTTAACCTTTTCAGCACCAGTATGACGTACGCCATAAATCTTCACAATTTTTGTCATTGTGCCGTACCGCGTACGTCACAGAAGTAGCGTGATACCTTGTTCCCATTCACCTATATGACAAACAGCGTACGTCCTATTTTAAAAGCACCAGAACTTTTCTGTTTACAACCGTATCGGCAATTGCTGGGCATAATCGGATTCAGCATTGAAAAATCTGGCCACTAAGCTTGAAACGAACAAAATATTTTACTACTAGCGAATACAGTAGAAATGATAATAGTGATTTTACAAAAGCGAAAGTTCACAAACATGGACGCTGCCGTACCGCCGAACCATAAACATTCTTGTGGAAAAAAGAGCATGAAAATTCTTGTTTGAGTTGAATTTATTCAACTTGAATGATTCTGACAACTCTTTTTACTGAGATTCTGGTAATCTTTACCTTTAGTGCCGTCGAGTATGTTTAATATGTGTATTTTCATACCATTTAGAGTTAAGGTTGAGGTTAGGTTTAGGGTTACCCTAATTCTAATGCTGACTCAATACACATAGTATACATACTCGACGACACTAAATGTAAAGATTACCCAGATTCAGGGTCAGAGTTTGTGTAGTCTGCTTCAGAATATACTTTTAATGGGTTTCCTTTTACGATAAACTGTTTACAGTCAAATTAAAAATATGACCCCTAAAATCACAATTATCCTGTCGTTCAGGGGAATGAACTAAGCTGAAAATGGTGTCGTCATGGGGAATGAAAAACCCGTCGTTGCGAAAGGGTTAAGTAACTAGTATTTCTGCTGGTCGATCTGCTTCCAGCTAGTCCGTCATCATAAGAGTGAGGGGGACATTCCAAACTAAATGAAATTTTTCAGAAAGTTAACTTCATTTAATTGAAATGATCATGTTCCTATCTCATGCCTTTCATGATTAAAGTGAATTTTTGTAATCTAGCTCGTGAGTTGTCACTTGGGAAAAGTGAATTATTGCAAGCTAGCTCATGAGTTGTCACTGAGGAAAAATGAATTATTGAAGCTAACTCATGAGTTGTCACTGGGGAAAAGTGAATTATTGTAAGCTAGCTCGTGAGTTTTCACTGGGGAAAAGTGAATTTTTGTAAGCTAACTCGTGAGTTGTCACTGGGGAAAAATGAATTATTGTAAGCTAGCTCATGAGTTGTCACTGGGGAAAAATGAATTATTGTAAGCTAGCTCATGACTGGGAAAGTTGTCCTTTAATCCTGCTTCAGTGTCCTGTTTAATTTTCTATTGCTCTGTTCTACTCTGCTCTCATTTTTTGTTTTTTTTTTAAACAGGCTCTTGACTTTAAACACAATCCTTCATTTTTTACTGCCCTTAAATTCTAAATTTCTGGTTCTTTGAGATGAATTTCTATGCTGGCCACTTCATAGTTGGATGCACCCTTGGTCCACTGCTTTCATCCTTTGATATAAGCTTTCTGTCTCCGATTTCTAGACATGAATAAAAATCTAAGAACAAATAAATTGTTCTATTAAAATCTATGAACAAATAAACTGTTCTATTGAAATCTAAGAACAAATAACTTGTTCTATTAAAATCTACAAAAAAACATACTGTTGTATTAAAATCTAAGAACAATTAAAGTGTTCTATTAAGAATAAATAAATTGTTCTATTAAAATCTATGAACAAATAAACTGTTCTATTAAAATCTAAGAACAAATAACTTGTTCTATTAAAATCTACAAAAAAATATACTGTTGTATTAAAATCTAAGAACAATTAAAGTGTTCTATTAAAATCTAAGACCAAATAAATTGTTCTATTAAAATCTCAGAAAAAATAAACTGTTTTATTAAAATCTAAGAACAAATAAACTGTTCTATTAAAATCTAAGAACAAATCAATTGTTCTATTAAAATCTAAGAACAAATGAACTGTTCTATTAAAATATACAAAAAAATCAAAATCTAAGAACAAATAAACTGTTCCAGTAAAATCTAAGAACAAATAAACTGTTCCAGTAAAATCTAAGAACAAATAAACTGTCCTTTAAATATAAAAAACACAAACTGTTCTATTTCCCACAAGAGCATCAAGCAGCAGAGTGGTTAGAGTTCTTGTTTACCTAGGCAAAGTTACTAGATCCAAAACCTGGTAGCATCATGCTCCAATCTACCCAGCTGTAAATGGCTTCATGACCCCACTCTCGAGTTAGGGACAGCAAGGAATCGAACCAATCTCCTAAAACTGAGACCCAGCACAGTGAAATCTCTAACACTTCACTCCCTTACGGTAGTATCTGCTATGGGTATTGCCTTTACCTTTTTTATTTCCCACAAACTGGTAAAACCATTTTAAAGAAACTTTAAAATAATGGGACCACAACTGTAATAACAAAGTTAACAACTGACTCACGCCTTCATAGAACCCTTTTTTGTAGGTGTCTTCTTTGGCCTCAGCAAGCTTGTCTCGGTCATTCTGGCTGACAATTTTGTACTTATCACAGGCTGCCACGGCACACAAATTGCCATAGTCTGGAACATCTATGATCGGAATCTAGGGAAACATTTATTCAAAAAAAAATGTCTGAACCTGCAAATATCATCATCACCATCACCCTTCAACTCCCCAAGATGCACAAGCCTTCAACAAACTTATGCCAAGTCTTCCTGTCATGTGCCATCAGCTCAAGGTCTTTCCATGACTTCTTTATCTCCACACCTTTTTTTGATCTCCCTCCACCTCTCTTACATTATCTGAAGATTTCCACTTTATCTACTTGGCAAGAAGTGGTAGTTTTCAGCTATTTCTGACTCGAGGTGTTCTCCGTGTCACATTTCTTTGAAGTGGTAGTTTTCAGCTATTTCTGACTCAAGGTATTCTCCATGTCACATTTCTTTGAAGAGGTAGTTTTCAGCTATTTCTGACTCAAGGTGTTCTATGTCACATTTCTTTGAAGTGGTAGTTTTCAGCTATCTCTGACTCAAGGTGTTCTATGTCACATTGAAGTGGTAGTTTTCAGCTATTTCTGACTTGAGGTGTTCTCCATGTCACATTTCTTTGAAGTGGTAGTTTTCAGCTATTTCTGACTCAAGGTGTTCTATGTCACATTGAAGTGGTAGTTTTCAGCTATTTCTGACTCGAGGTGTTCTCCATGTCACATTTCTTTGAAGTGGTAGTTTTCAGCTATCTCTGACTCAAGGTGTTCTATGTCACATTGAAGTGGTAGTTTTCAGCTATTTCTGACTCAAGGTGTTCTCCGTTATATTTCTTTTCAAGTGGTGACCCCTTAGGTGTTCTCCATGTTATATTTCTTTGAAGTGGTGACCCCTTAGGTGTTCTCCATGTAATATTTCTTTGAAGTGGTGACCCCTTAGGTGTTCTCCGTGTAATATTTCTTTGAAGTGGTGACCCCTTAGGTGTTCTCTGTGTAATATTTCTTTGAAGTGGTGACCCCTTAGGTGTTTTCCATATTATATTTCTTTGAACTGGTCACCCCCTGCTTTGTAAGGAGCAAAAACAGAGGAGGAAGAAAAAGTAAGAATACTGCATAATGAGCACAGAGAAGTTTGTTGACAGAAGCTTACAGGATTACAATATACAGCCACTTTGAATACAAAAATAATAATCTAGACAGCCAATTATTTAACACCTTGAAAAAGTTGGTTGCCGGGGATCTCTGAAGTGAAAGAAAAACAGCAGGACTACTGTACCTTAGGCTTATCATACACGCCAACGAATATGAGGATGTGCATTGTGTTGGCTACTTCATCATGTAAAACAAATTGACACAGAAACCACCGTTGCAAAGCACGTGATTGCTTCGTACAGGCCACCTGTAAGACAACCAGCTACAGTGGTGACTCCACTGTAAGGAGCACAAGTGACAATGATGATGATGAAAAGGTTGGTGCTAATTAATGTATGTATGTATGTATGTATGATTGCACAACATATCTTAAAAAGGTTTTTCTACCCACTGGTTCAAAAGGTAGGACCATTTCATCCGTGACTCCATATTTTTCCCTCAGTTGCTGTAAGAGAAACAAAATGAAAGTTATGAATCTATGACTAAAGATCACACAGCTAAAGTAATCATAATTAGAACCCCTTATGTAAACTTCATTCACATCAAGATTTCTTCACTTCACATATTGCTGCACCAACCCCTAGTGATACTTACTTAGTCGTTCCCCTTCTACCGTGATACCAGTTCAAACTTCATTAATGCAAGAACTGTATAAATAAGTGGCTTCAATCTATTGATACTGTGGTTCATAACTGACATCCCTGCACTCCGGGCAAACCCATATTCTTCCTCAACAAATGTCGAAGGGTATGAATGCTGTGTCACTATAGCACACTGGTTGTATATATATACACCTGACCCATTCTCTCATATGTCCACCTCTGCTAGTTTGATTTTTGATGCCAAATTCCAGAGTCTGAGTCATTTTGATTCATCAATAGCAGAGTTATTCTCTTTAATTAACCTTATCAATCCAAATTTAATCCTTTATGTAACTGTTGACCACCACCTCTTCAAGTGCCCAGTACTGGATTATGTTAGGATAATGCTCCTTCCTCCAAGGCCAGATAAGTGGAACACCTTATTTGGAGCGAAAGAATGACTTGCAAACACATGCAGATACCACTACATGCACTGGGCCAAAGGGCGAGAGCTCAAATGCCGCTGGGTCAATAACAACAATCCAAATTTAAAGTCACCTATGGGTGCTCACAAAGCTAGCCTGTCAGCTCTCTCACTGCCACATACTCCTGCAAAACCAGGACAGTAGATACACCAGTTCCTGAAGAGCTGAGGCCTCTATGTAAGTTCTCCATTTCATAGCCATCCTTTGGACTTTCTGAAGCATGGATTGAAAGTCCGACACAACAACTGTCCTATGGATTGAAAGTCTGACACAATAACTGTCCTATGGATTGAAAGTCCGACACAATAACTGTCCGATGGAATAAAAGTTCAACACAATAACAGTCCTAACTGGTTTCAATCTAGACATTCCAGATCATCACTTGATGATAAAACTTTATTTTTTGTAATAATTTCTTAATCAATCTGTCTCAGGAACACAGAAAGAACATTGAAGCACTATTCTTATATTTACCTAAAGCCTGTATCCAAATCATAAATTATGATTAGCTTCATTCAAGATAATCTTGTAAATTATTGCTTGTATCATATCAGTATTGCTATCATAATTTTAAATATAAATGCAGAAGAGAACAGATACACCCAGGCACTTACAGGTTTATTTTTCAGATCTCTGAGAGCAGCATAATCGTCAGGCGCATCAGAGGGAACACTTGTAACCACACCAGTTCCTGAGTGTAAGAAGAGGGAAGCATTTAATAAATGTGGACATGGGAGTGGTAACTCTGTGAGTTAAAAATAACCTTGAAATGATTAAAAATAAGGAAGAAAAATCTTGGAAGGAAACATCAATGACCACACAAATCCACAAAGCTGGAAAGTAGAAACACTACGATATAAGACAAGAGAAAAGTCAACTCAGTAGGATAAGACCTAACTGGATAAATAGGATAACTACAAATACCACAACTTAAAATTTAATGAAAAATTATTTTGCATAAATATTATGAATATAACCATCCTACATCGTGATTGTGAACAAGTGCTATATGTATTTAAGCATTTTACAATGTGATTCTGAAGATGTATTATATGTATTTCAGCATTTAATGTGATTCTGAAGATGTATTGTATGTATTTAAGCATTTTACAATGTGATTCTGAAGATGAATTATATGTATTTCAGCATTTTACAATGTGATTCTGAAGATGTATTATATGTATTTCAGCATTTTACAATGTGATTTTGAAAAAGTATTGTATGTATTTAAGCATTTTACAATGTGATTCTGAAGAAGTATTATATGTATTTAAGCATTTTACAATGTGATTCTGAAGAAGTATTATATGTATTTAAGCATTTTACAATAAGATTCCAAAGAATTGCTACATGTATTTAAGCATTTTACAATAAGATTCCAAAGAATTGCTACATGTATTTAAGCATTTTACAATAAGATTCCAAAGAATTGCTACATGTATTTCAGCATTTTACAATAAGATTCCAAAGAATTGCTACATGTATTTCAGCATTTTACAATAAGATTCCAAAGAATTAATAATAATAATAAATTCTTTAAGCACCAAACACGGCGCATAAGGCAGAAACCAGTGCTCTCCAGGTTGTTCGTTGTGACGCCACTCCTCTTAGCTCTTGCACATTATTTAGGCCCAACGTTCTTCCTTCTCTTATTATTGTTCTTCTGAGTGTTTCTTTTGGTCTTCCTTTTTTCCTCTTACCCTCAGGAACCCAAGTGAGCGCCTGTAGTGGTATTCTGTTGTTTTGCATTCGTAGGACATGACCGATATATGACCATCGTCTTTTCCTTATATAGTCGGAGACATATTTCTGCCTAGAGTCTTCTCTTATTTGTCGATTAGTCTTGAATTCTTTCCAACTGATGTTCATGAGTTTTCTAAGACATTTGTTCTCGAATGTATTCAGCTTTTTCTCCAATGATTTTGTTATTTTCCAACTCTCACAACCGTATGTTAACACTGAGATAACATTTGAATTAAACAGACGAAGCTTGGTATGTATATTCAATGATCGTAATTTCCAAATGTTAGATAATCTATTGAAGGCGCTAGCTGCCAAAGCAATTCTAGTATGGATTTCTCTTGTTGTGTCACCATCCTGAGTCATTTTACTGCCTAAATAATTGAAACTTTCAACTTTCTGTAGTTTTTCCCCGTTCAAGATGATATCAAAGGTCTCGTTAGAAAAGTTCATAGCTTTAGTTTTAGAGGCATTTATTTGGAGACCTATTTTAACCGAGAGATGACACAAATTATTTACTGCTTCTTGGGATTGTCTGGGTGTTGAACTTAAGAATGCTAAATCATCTGCGAAATCCAGGTCCCCCAGGAATTTTCCATTTGTCCATTTTATACCTAATTGTTCATTGTGGGTATAGTTTCTCATAACCCAATCAATAGCTATTCCAAAAAGTAGTGGTGACATAATACAGCCTTGTTTCACACCTGTTTCTACTGTAAACCATTCTGTATTCCCATTATTTGTTCTAACACAACATCTTGCATTGTCATATAGCGCTTTGATTATATTCACATATTTTGTTGGAAAACCATAGATTGTAAGTATCTTCCACAATGATGGGCGGTGTAGACTATCAAAGGCTTTTTGAAAATCAACGAAGGTGACAATAAGTGGCGATTGCATTTCCACTGATTCTTCTATAATTGTTCTTAGTGTGAATATTTGATCAATACATGATCGTTTCGGCCTGAAACCCGCTTGTTCTTCTCTGATCTTTTCGTCAGCATGCAATTTAAGTCTTTCTAACATCATGCAACATAATAATTTTCCAGGTACTGATAATAGAGATATACCACGCCAGTTATTACAGTCTGATAGATCACCTTTCTTCGATAACTTTACAATAATACTGTCTTTCCATTGTTGTGGTGGTTGTTCTTCTCTCCATACTTCATTTATAATATCTAAAATTCTCAAGAGGTTGTTGTCATTAACTGCTTTAATCATTTCCCCTGAAATTTCGTCAACTCCAGCAGCTTTAACATTTTTTAATCTTTTAACGGCTTGTTTGATCTCGTCCAGCGTGAATTCATCGCAAGTTATTGGCAAGGTGGTTGTGGGTGTTTCATTATTAAAATCAGGTGTTACTGTTGGTGGTGGTCTGTTTAGCACCTCCATGAAGTGCTCAGCCCATCTCTTCATTTGTTCTTTTTCTGTTGGTATTGAATTCCCTAATTTATCTTTAACAGGTGTTTCCATAGCAGTAGGCTGGTGACATAGCTGTTTTGTAATTTGATAAAGGCACCTACTATTACCAGTTCTTGCAGCATTTTCAGCTTCTACGGCCAGTTCATTGATGAAATGTCTTTTATCTCTTCGAGTTTTTGTCTTCACTTCTTTATTTAACAAGTTATACGTTAGTTTGCAAGATTCAACTGCACTATGTGTACTTGCCGCTAGTAGTTTAAGTTTTGCTGTTTTCCTTTCTTGTATTTTATCCCAAGTATCTTCTCTCATCCATTTTTTCTTTTTATGTACTAGGTATCCGGTGGTCGCTACAGCTGCTTCTGTCATTGCTGTTCTCAGTTGTTCCCATTTAGTATCGATTGTCTTGGTGGTGATATCGTTGTCAATTTTGCCTAAAGCATCGAAATAGTTGTTCATTTTGACATTATATTCCTCCTTTATATCATTTGATTGCAGTCTGTGCACATCTATTCTTCTATTTTTATTCGGTTGGTATAACTTCTTCAGTTTAATTCTAAGTTTAGCTATGCAGAGGTTATGATCGCTTCCGATCTCTGCACCTCTGTATGCTCTGACATCTTGAACTGATAAGCGAATTGCTACATGTATATCAGCATTTTACAATAAGATTCCAAAGAACTGCTACATGTATTTCAGCATTTTACAATAAGATTCCAAAGAACTGCTACATGTATATCAGCATTTTACAATAAGATTCCAAAGAATTGCTACATGTATATCAGCATTTTACAATAAGATTCCAAAGAATTGCTACATGTATTTAAGCATTTTACAATAAGATTCCAAAGAATTGCTACATGTATTTCAGCATTTTACAATAAGATTCCAAAGAATTGCTACATGTATTTCAGCATTTTACAATAAGATTCCAAAGAATTGCTACATGTATTTCAGCATTTTACAATAAGATTCCAAAGAATTGCTACATGTATTTCAGCATTTTACAATAAGATTCCAAAGAATTGCTACATGTATTTCAGCATTTTACAATAAGATTCCAAAGAATTGCTACATGTATTTCAGCATTTTACAATAAGATTCCAAAGAATTGCTACATGTATTTCAGCATTTTACAATAAGATTCCAAAGAATTGCTACATGTATTTCAGCATTTTACAATAAGATTCCAAAGAATTGCTACATGTATTTCAGCATTTTACAATAAGATTCCAAAAGAACTGCTACATGTATTTCAGCATTTTACAATAAGATTCCAAAGAATTGCTACATGTATTTCAGCATTTTACAATAAGATTTCAAAAGAACTGCTACATGTATTTCAGCATTTTACAATAAGATTCCAAAGAACTGCTACATGTATTTCAGCATTTTACAATAAGATTCCAAAGAATTGCTACATGTATTTAAGCATTTTACAATTTAATTCTGAAGATCATCATTTTTCTTTTTGCTCCATAGGAACATGAAGCCACTACAGCAGCTGGTCCCCCCCCCCCCCCCCCCTTTTACAAGAAGCCTGCACAAGCAATCACATGCTCTAACAGTGGTGCTTTCTGTAGCAATATGTTCTACAAGGAGAAGTTGCCAGCCCAATGCACAACCTTATGTTAGTCACCTTGTACGACATAACTGAGGTAGCACTAGTCTCATTCTTTCTTTGTCTTATCATTCTGAAGAAGTGCTATAAGTATTTAATCATTTCAGACAACATTCCATACATATTGTCGTAAATTTTTTGATAGGTAATTGTGATCGATTCTGGTCCCGTCTGAATAGAACTGAAAAAAGATGGTACTCAGTGAGAGATAATGTAAAGAAATAGATTTCACAAGTGAAATGGTGAAAGGTGAGTCTGTACCTGGATTATGAGAAGATACTCTCTTCCAGACTATCGTTTACGACTGAAATTTGTTGATCAGACAGTTTCCTTCCTGTATATATTAATATATATATATCAACCACTCACTTACACACACACACAGATAAGTGACGACAATTAGACACCCAAATGTGAAACTATATTAATGTAGTAGGGATATTGGGACGAGCTGACCGACACAGGTAATTAAGTTTTATGTTAAGTTTATTTATCATAAAAGAAAAGAAATTCACAACATTTAGTATCAAATATAAAAAATCATAGGTTACAGAATTAATAAAGAAATAGACACAAAAGTGCAATTCCCTCTGTTGAGACAAGATCTTGTTAGAAGAAGTTATTAACCCCCAAAAGGTCAAAAGATTAGCACTATGGTATAGAATTTGACTATACTGTAAAGAACAGAGTTTCTGGTTAACCTATTCTGAAATGAACAGTATGAGCAAACATAAGAAGGAGATTAAAAAAAAAAAAGTGAGTACATTAGTTATACAATATAAGAATTATTCATCCCTGCTCTCTCTCTCGCTCTGACAAACATGTGATCACATTTCATTCTCGCTTACCAAATAAGTGTTGACAACAGCTTGAACATATCTCCATGCTCCAGATTCAGTGTCGGTTCTTTTGGCAAAGTAAGCCCCAGTTCCTCAAATGACTGATTAATCATATTATTTGGTAAACGCTTACTTTGTTACTTATTATTATTGACTCTGTTCATGTCACAGCAATTAGTCCAGGTATGAAACACAACTTTGAGATCAAATGTCACAGCGTACAGTAGCTTGAAATATTCGCTAATTAAATAGAATGTCAGGTAGATAAATCTTTTCTGGATAAATCCTCGCCACAACCCAAGTGGTCGGTAGTCGGGAAATGTTAAATTTGATATTCTTCGCCACAGCGGGCTGAATGTAGATGAAAATGCAAAAGAAAATCTGGATAGCTAAATGTCCAGTTAAATTTTATTCTTATAGTGTCATCTATTGGTACGCTCTCTCTCTCTAGGTGAGACAAGAGGCCAACCAGGTCAACCCCGAAGACCCGATAATTACAATAAGAATGTTTTTTCTTGTATTTGTTGGACTAGACTTAGACCCTTTCTCAGATTAAGGCCTCTGGTAGATTTTGGGTTTGTGACCCGTACTAGATATAGGAAGAAAAATGCAAACATTTAACCGCAATCTCAATTCAATCCTAACCCGCGTAAAGGTATAATTTATTATTATCGTTAAAAAAAAAAAACCCCCGTGAAATAAGCGAGTCATTTATAAAATTACTCATAATGAATTAGAAATAAATATATATTTCGTCAGTACTCATAATGAATAGTGCATTTACTAGTCGATTAAAATATCTCTTACTGGTTAATAGCAATTCATTAAATCAACGCTACAGCCGGAACAATTTAGCTATAAATTATTTTAATTCTGCTAGCCAATTAACACAGTAAATCCTAGTGAAATATAAATGACAAACTTTTAACAATTAAATCACTCAACACAGAAAATCTTAGTGAAATATAATGCCGGACTTAACAATTAAATCACTCAAAATTCTAGTATAATATTTACCGCAACACAGAAATGTGACTATCTCCAATCAGAAAAACTAAGAAATTC
The DNA here is from genome assembly GCA_024509875.1 of Oreohelix idahoensis. Classification (NCBI taxonomy): domain Eukaryota; kingdom Metazoa; phylum Mollusca; class Gastropoda; order Stylommatophora; family Oreohelicidae; genus Oreohelix; species Oreohelix idahoensis. Next base: position 317,490 of record JAMPIV010004126.1, on the reverse strand, counting down.
CACTGGTATAATGGATCTAGAATTCGAAGCTAGACGTCTGAAAATTCTGTGGGTACTAGATAAACTGAGTTTGAAGGATGCGGTATATATATCAATTTGGTAGAAAATCGCTAACGAGTGCAAGAATGGGGAAATCTGTGGTCAAATTCTGAGTGAAAGCTAAATTTGCCACTATCGCAGACCGCTAGACGTGGGCCCACGAGCAAATCGTCTCTTTGATCTCGTCATTCTGTAGCTTAATTACATTCCGAACAAACAGATGAGGGGGGTGGGGGGGTGTGTAACTTGTGATTATCTCCCCCTTGATTTTCTCATATTAATTCCCCCTGACCAATGTCTACCAAAAGTACGTCTTAACTTATCTCCCCCTTTTCTCTCGCTACGTGCATCATAGTCTGTATGTAACATTCCTAGTGTCTATAAGACATAGAGAAACGAAAGAAAATAGGCGTGGCTACAATTATGAGTTTGACAAATAAAGAGGTACGAAGGTTCTGCCTTAACAAAACTAATAAGGAAGCAAGGTGGGAGCAAACGTGTGATTTATGTAATATTTACATAACTCTGTCATACATATCATACTTCTGATTTAAAACAAACACATGCATTTATTTAAACTACAGATCAATTATAGCAATGATTCGTTACAACAAGATGACACACTTATTTCAACAAATGGGAACAGCTTAATTAGGGATGTTTCAAAACATCTTTTAAAATACAGATACAATATTTAAATAAAGACAACTGGAATAAAAATTGTAGAATGAAAATTTAAGACGGATTTAAAACGGATCTTTCACAATGGTTGTAGCTTCTGAGGGTCTCTTGAGCTGACAAATAATTCAGCCACAGCTCCCAAAGGGTTGTCGCCTTTTTCGCTCCTTATGGAGCATGCATCCACCATTGAGGAAGCCTATGCTAAAGCACAAACTTTTGCAGCAATAGGTTCTGTAGCAATTTTTTTTACATGATGGCCAGCCTCATGCACAACAACATATTAGCTGCCATTTACAACATGCCTGAGAGAGCAGTAGATCTATTCTCTGTCTCCTTACAGATTACCTGGGGACTACACAGGGCATTATACAACATAACAAGCCTTATTTGTGTGCTGAGATCACTGATGTTGCTGAGGAAAACAACAATTAATAAATGAAAATTAAAAAGTGTCACATCCACTAACCTTTATCTTCCTTGATTGTCAACATTGGCAGAGTATAAATTGTTTTGTATGAAGTCAAGGGAGCCTCCAGTGGAATACCCATGATATCCTTGAAGACAACATAAGCTTAACAATAGTAACTTGAAAATCTGGATAATTAAACACTAAAACAGCCCAGTGTATAACTGTGAAATGAAAACTAATTAACCAAAGAATTCTCTCAAACTGAAAAGCTGACTCAATTCCTAAGATGCAAATTGATGATGCATTGCATAAAACACTTATTCTTTTAAAAAATGTTCTGCATGGGCTGGCAACCTCATAATGTAAAACAATTTGCTACAGGAACCACAGCTGCTTTAATGCAAGCTTCTGGAAAGGGGGCTAGCTGACATGGTGGTCCCATGCTCCCCAGGGAGTGAAAAAGATATAAATGAAATAGGCAGTATACTGCCAACTTGCATGGTCTGTTGCAGCAGTTGTTTCCTCAGCTGATGTAAACCTGGTTTCTCACATGAAAGAATCAGGCTGCTGACAGCTATATTACCAGAGCCCCAGTCAATTTATAAGACTCATTCAAAACTATTTAAACTAAAATATAAACAATTACTTAGTTCACTTGACTTCCTTCCAGTTCCCAGTGATGCACAGCACCACTACAACACCCTTAGTTCACTTGACTTCCTTCCAGTTCCCAGTGATGCACAGCACCACTACAACACCCTTCTAGCAAACTTGACTCTGTGTTGCCTTCTTCACCTCTTTCTAGGATATATTCAACAATCCATCTCCCTTTTTAATGATTTTTCTCCTTGTATTACTTGTTACTCCCCCACCATGTCATACAAGGCAACTCATTTGAGGTTGGGCAACATCATCATGTAAAACAAACTACTACATAAACCTCCACTACAAGAGCATGTGACTGCTTGATGCAGGCTTCATGCAAGGAGACCAGCTGCAGTGACAAGAAAAATGATGACTTGTGCCTGGTATAATTCCTGAGGCTCTCCAAGGAGATCTGCTACCTCAGGCATGTCGTAAGTTGTGCATATAAATGGCTACCTCATCACGTAAAACATGTTTTACCACACAGAAACTACTGCTGTAAGAGCATATGAATGCATTGGTGCAAGCTTCTGAAGGATCAGCTACAGCAGTGGCCACGTGCCCCATTGGAAGCAAAATAGGAAATGATGATTATTTATTGCCCCATCCTTTTCTTTTGCTGCACACTGGGGTCGTCCACAAATGATGCCAAGCAATTTTTGCCATTTTGACTCAATTTAATTTCAACACAATACAAATAAAATAAATTGAAGGTAAATACACCGATAACTTCAGTTCTTACTTACGTTAAAGTTTGATAAAATAATGTTAAACTTATCCACAAAAATAAAATAAACTGAAGGTAAATACACCGATAACGTCAGTTCTTACTTATGTTAAAGTTTGATAAAATAATGTTAAACTTATCCATAAAAATAAAATAAATTGAAGATAAATACACTGATAACTTCAGTTCTTACTTATGTTAAAGTTTGATCAAATAATGTTAAACTTATCCACAAAAATAAAATAAATTGAAGGTACAAACACTGATAACTTCAGTTCTTACTTATGTTAAAGTTTGATAAAATAATGTTAAACTTATCCACAAAAATAAAATAAATTGAAGTTACATACACTGATAGCTTCAGTTCTTACTTATGTTAAAGTTTGATCAAATAATGTTAAACTATCTACAAAAATAAAAGAAAAAAGAAAAAAAAAACTGAGGTTGTTATCTTTGAATTATTTCTCTTCGTTATCTTTACCCCACAGCAAAGTCAAATTCCCCTTTATTGAACAAACTTGAAATCCCTTTGCTTCCAGATCGACAACGTTTACTAGAAAGATGTCTAATTGCATCGTATTAAAAAAAAAAAGAAATAAAGAAATGTATAATTAAAACCAATTTAAAACAGTTAAAGATTATAATACGAGGGGCGTTCAGAAAGTAATGCACCACATCGTTTTTCTCAGCTAATAATAAAGATAGAAGCATGAAATTTTGCACACTTCAAATATCGCATGTGCCAATTGTGTGCACCAAATTGCACTGCAACCGGCCAAATAATACGGCTGCCCTAAACCGTTGAAATGGAGCGTGTTAGCAACTTGCATTGTAAACAGCGAATTGTGATAGAATTTCTCGTTGCAGAGAAGGAAACTGTTGTGAACATTCACAAGCGTCCATGTGATGTGTATGGAAGTTTTGCAGTCGACAGGAGTACAGTCAGTCGCTGGGTTCAGAGAATCAAAGAATCAGGAAGTGGAGATATGGAGCTGCTTGATCGGCCGCGCTGTGGACGTCCTGCCACAGCCACCAACGCAGAAATGTTGAAATGCGCTGAGGGCATTATTCTTACTGATAGGCGAATCACTACTCAACAATTGGCCTTACAGCTGTCAGTCAGCATTGGTAGTGCAAATGCAGTTATAAAAACTCTCAGATTTTCTAAGGTTTGCGCAAGATGGGTTCCTCGAAGCCTCACAAATGACCACCGATTGCAAAGGAAAGCAATTTCTTCTGAATTGTTGGAGCGTTTCAATGCTGATGGAGATAATTTTTTGGCTAAGATCGTTACAGTTGACGAAACCTGGGCACATCATTTTGAACCTGACACAAAAAGACAGTCAATGGAGTGGCATCATCCGCAATCACCACGAAGAAAGAAATTCAAGACAATTCCTTCAGCTGGAAAGGTCATGATCACTGTCTTTTGGGACATTGAGGGTGTGATTCTTGTGGACGTTATGCCAAGAGGAGAGACAATCAATTCACAAGCTTACATTAAGACATTGAAAAAACTCAATCAACGCTTTCGCAGAGTTCGGCCGCACAGGAATCCAGCAGACCTGCTTCTCCTTCACGACAATGCGTGCCATCACACAAGTCTGGCAACACGGGAAGCAATCACCAAATTGGGTTGGACTGTACTACCCCATCCACCCTAAAGTCCCGATTTGGCACCCTCTGATTTTCATCTATTTGGTCCACTTAAAGATGCACTCCGTGGGACAAGGTTTGTAGATGATGGAGTGATTCATGCAGCGAAGAAATGGCTACATGATCAAGACAAAATCTGGTACGGGCTAGGAATACATGCACTTGTTTCGCGCTGGCATAAAGCCGTACAATTTGATGGGGATTATGTTGAATAATACCGATGTTTACATGACATATTCATGTATATTGTGTATAAATTTCATGCTTTTTGAATAAACAGCTCCTGAGAAAAACGATGTGGTGCATTACTTTCTGAACGCCCCTCGTAATTATTTGATATTTTAGCTGAGATTATAGGAGCCGCGCTAGCGTAGTGGTTACCACACCGCTCTGGCGACCGGGTGATGCAGGATCAAACCCGGGTGACGGCATTTGAGGATTTTTCGTCGACCGGGATTTGGACTGCATTAACTCGAGACCTGGTGAGAACATTTGAAGGAGTGTCGTCAACCAGGGATTGGCGGCTCCTGAGCCGACCCAGCTGTAATGGGTACCTCCGAAATCGGAGAGTATTTGCCTGAATGGCGAGGGACACCTGTCTCTGTACAAGAAAAAAGGGATACTCACGTAAAATCAATGTCAGGTTAGACATAAAAATAATAACCTGAGATTTCGCCTCGAGTATTAGCGGGCGTACGAAAAAAAAAAAAAAAAAAAGCTGAGATTATCATATAAATATACGTTGTCCATGAGGGAGTTGTTAACTATTGTGTACATAGAAGTAGACTTTGAGGATTTAGGTTACAAAATCTATTTTGTTCCTACATCATTTATGGCAGCACTCCTATTTGTTTGTCTGACGTCACATTTTTTTAAAACCTCCGTCCCCTATTGTCACAAAATTATAGACCCCCCCCCCCCCCCCACAACACTGCTTGACGTCATATGTGGACGACCCCATTCCACTTTCAGGCTGCCTGGTTATACTTTCATAACTCCACCTGACAGTCTGGCCTATTCTGCCCATATTCTTTTGGTTATTTGAATTTTGTTTGTTGGTGTTATCTGACACAATGTTGCAGTAATTACTAATTATTTGCTGTTTGCATTGGTAAAGAAATGACACCCATCAACATCACTCACAGAACTCTTGGTCATTGGGGCAACAGACCCACTGGGTGCTTGAATAATGGATGCCACTCTTGTCTACTGAGTGTGTTTCACAACGAGTAGATTTGTCCATTCTTGTATGTTGTCAATCCACATATTGTTCTGTCTGCCCAGTCTTCTCTTGTCCTCAGGGAAATCTCTGGCAGCCCATGTGACGTGAAGTGGTCAAACCATGTCCGTCCATTTTTTACTATTGTGAGGAGGTCTTCATTTGACATGGATCTCTACTTAGGGAGTTGGGAGTGGTTAAGAGGTATGGCGTCTGATTCTAATTCTAAAGGCACTAGGTTCGCTCCTAGTTATGGGAATATAACTGGTGGACATTTTTTCAGATCCAGTGGTTCCTAATGATATCATACTCCCCCATGGTCTCTGGGTAGTGAGATAGAATGCTTAGCCTTCTCGGATAAGGGTGAAAAAATAGAAAATCCCTCAGCAGTTGGAAATCATAAAGAGTAGGCCATACAGCCACTGCCCTGGCAAAATTTAAAAATTAGGACACCTAACCACCACAAAAATATTTATAGAATGTGTGATTCTTGTATACACACAACAGGATCTTTGCCAGTGCACTGTGCTGAGATCCTTCTTGTGCGATCTAAGGGAAGAAATTGGAGCACTGATGGATATGTCCATGTGCAATGAAGATGTTCCTTAAAACCAAAAAATATTAAAAAAAAAAAAAAATACCTGTCCAATCAACTCTACAAGCACTTCAATCTTTCCATTCTCTGGCGTCATATCCTGGTAGCACATGTTGCGGGCTGCACGGCGTGTTGAAATAAACACATCCCCACTTTTGGTTACCATCGCAATGTATTTCATGTCAGGCCTCACCCAACAGTTCGTCTGTCCAAACATAGTCTCTGGTCGCAGGGTGGCTGCTACAAGGTAGACTGCTCGCCCATTCAAAGACCTGAGGAGAAGGTAGAAACAGCTTTCAGAGACCTGAAGAGAAGGTAGAAACAGCTTTCAAAGACCTGAAGAGAAGGTAGAAACAGCTTTCAAAGACCCGAAGAGAAGGTAGAAACAGCTTTCAAAGACCCGAAGAGAAGGTAGAAACAGCTTTCAAAGACCCGAAGAGGAGGTAGAAACAGATTTAAAAGACCCGAAGAGGAGGTAGAAACAGCTTTCAAAGACCTGAAGAGAAGGCAGAAACAGCTTTCAAAGACCCGAAGAGAAGGTAGAAACAGCTTTCAAAATTTAAGAATGACAGAATACAATTTTTAAATAAGTTTAGGACATGATTAACCAAGGTCAGCCTATTCTGTCTTCCACTAATTCAGGGCTTCATAACCTGTGATCCACTGACTCCTTCTGAAGTCTATCAATGGATTCTACGGAGTCTGTGTTCATAACCTAAAATTTAAAATGTTTAACCTTTAGCACGCTGCTGTCGAGCACAGTCGACCGAGGGTAAGCAAGCTGCGGTCGGCCACAGTGTGCTACGTTTTTTAGAATTAGAATGTATGTACACGTGATCTCACCCCCGGATGTTAAGTTTTAAACTTATCTGAGAGAGAGTTAGCTTCCGTTTCCGATCTTTTTAAGTAATGGGTGCATCCGCGTTTATTTTCTGTGAATTTTTTAATCGAAATAAATCGGCATCGAACACGCGGCCATTTTCGCTCTAATTTTATTGGATTCTGACGCCATGCGGTGGGGATGAGATTTTTGTCATTATAAGCGCTAATATCGGTTCTCAGAATATGGTTGATGACAGAGATTGAAATGAAAGTGGAATGTCATTGCTAGTATGTAAAAGTTTAGGGGTTAGGATTAGATTTATCTGAAAGATTTAGGGTTACGGCCGAATGTCACTGCTGACATGGGCGTTTGTTGCTTTGCTACTGATGATGGGTGTAACGAAAAGATCGTCATTTGATTTGTATTGGTCAAATGACTTTCACTGAGATGCAAGAGATAATTTAGATATGGACACTTCGTTTGTTCGTTATTTTTTTTTAATTTTAAAATAATAAAAAAAAAATTTTTTTTTTTTTTAAATTTTTTAATTGATTTTTTTCATCTTTCCTTTCCTCTCTTCCTATCACATCTAACATGTACACAAACAAATTTTAAATCATCAGATTCACCATTCATTTATTTATATAAATTCCAAAAATTATAGCAATTGACCAAGAAACACAAAAACTATAGTCATTACAAGTCACCCACTATAAAAACGGGGCATTGTGAAAAAGAATGCAGCTGCAGGGGAAGTTTTCTGGAAGAGAATGCAGCGTGCTAAAGGTTAATTATGCATTCGTGAACATTTATTCTACGAGCAGGACACCCATGGGAAGAAAAAAAAACCAGCTGATAGTATTACAATGCAGTCCTTGTTTTGGAATCTCCAGGGTAAGAGAAATAGAGGGAGATAAAAAAAACGAGGAAAAGAGAACAAGACTCAAGGCATGAAAGGGATGAAGAAGACATGGAAAGAGCTGGAACAGAAGGCACGGAATAGGAAGGTTTGGTGTGTTTTTATTGAGGACGTTTGACCCGAGGGGAGTTCCAGAGTACTTGTTGATTGCTGAAAAATACCTCACTGTTCATCAAGTGAAATAACTTGCTTCATTAACCACCACTGCAAAAGTCCAGGAAATTTTTCATTGCAGACTTTCTCTAATGCGCAAGTCACAGTAGCCATCATCATTTTCCTTACAGAACATGAAGTCACCATTGTAGCTAGCCTCCCTTGCAGGAAGCTTGCACCAAGCATTCACATTCTCCTGTGGCAACTTGTTTTACATGACATAGTTGCCAGCCCCATGCACGAGCTCATATAATAAGGGTGCAGTAGCCCTAGAACTTTCAGAGACCCCCAGGAACTACGCAGGGCGAGACTCAGTAGTGCCCTAGAACTTTCAGAGACCCCCAGGAACTACACAGGGTGAGACTCAGTAGTGCCCTAGAACTTTCAGATACCCCCAGGAACTACGCAGGGTGAGACTCAGTAGTGCCCTAGAACTTTCAGAGACCCCCAGGAACTACACAGGACGAGACTCAGTAGTGCCCTAGAATTTACAAAAAAGGAGACCGAGAAGAACAAGCTTCACTGACAACTTACTGCAGTTTGGCTGGATATGGCTTCTTCACCTTCATCTTGATTAACGTGTACTCTTGTGGACCAACGCCCTGTGGACAAGAGTTACCATCAATATAATAACAAAAACTTTTCACATTTTTCAAGTGTCAATTTTATTCATTAATTCATAACCTTTCATCTCCACAAGGAGCAGAGGCTTTTAACAAATTTATACCAAGTCTCTTCCTGTCCCGTGCCATCAGCTCAAGATATTCCCATGTCTTCTTCATCCCCATGGTGTCATCAGTCTTTAGTTTTCATCTACCTGTGTTCTTTGTCTCTGCGTTGCATCAAGAGCCTCCATGTCTTGGTTGTTCCGAGTTTTATTTTCTTCAGTTGTCCGTCCATATTGTTTATTTAAGTTATTGTGGTTTTAAAATTTCCCCAGGATGAGGTGACCGGTCCCTTAGTCGCCTTTTACAATCCAATGCTATTATTGTCCCTTGGGAAACCTACCCACCACAAAAATATTTATAAAATGTGTGATTCCTGTATATACACATTATGATCATCGCTGGTGCTATGGAGGTAGTGCACTGCGCTGAGATCCTCCTTGTATGATCTAAGAAAGGAGATCAGAGCACCGATGTGCAATGAAGATGATCCTTAAAACAAAAACAAAAAAAGTAAGTGTGTATGAGTGCGAAGAAATTCTATTTTAGTACTCACTTCTCCTGAACTTCTGTCATGGTCCATACAAGGCTGGTTGTCCTTCGGTGAGAAAATTGTATATCTGAAACAGGTCATAAATGTGAGAGTTGTCATTCATTCATTCCTACACTTTAAACTTGGGTTATGAAAACATCAACATCACACAACAGAAATGGAATTCAGTGGAAATCTGACTAAACAGCTTGATGATCTAGATTTTGCAGATGGCTTGGCTCTTCTGTCCCATAACCATAATCAGATGCAAGACAAAATGAAAATATTCGATGAGAGGGCACCAACAAGTTGGTCTGAAAATACACAGGGAAAAGACAAAGATAGAGAATACATGCAAGAAATGATAACAAGGTCAAACTTGAAGAAACACCACTAAAAGATGTAGAATCTTACACATATCTTAGCAGCAATATAGACAAAGTTGGATGGACAGACAATGATATCAAAATAAGAATACAAAAAAGCAAGAGGATCTTTCATTGTATTGGGAAACATATGGAGATCATGAAAAATCAAATCCAACACAAAAACAAGAATCTTCAACTCAAATGTCAAGTCAGTTGTGTGGCTCTGAAACATGAAGAACAAAAAGCTACAGACTTTCATAAATGGGTGCTTGCGCACAGCAGAAGGATTGAAATGGTATGACAAAGTCACCAATGTGGAACTGATGACAAGTACCAGTGGAAAGAGAGATGATGAGAAGAAGAAGCTGGCAATGGATTGGACACCCATTGAGAAAACCTGCTGATAGCATTACAAGGCAGTCCTTGTTCTGGAATACTCAGGGAAAGAGTGGCAGAGGTAGACCAAAAAACCCATGGAGAAGATAACTAGACAGAAGTGAAAATGATGAGGAATATGTGGAAAGAACTTGAGCTGATGGCATGTGACATGAGGACTTGGCATGTGTTTGTTGAAGGTCTATGCTCCTTGGGGAGCTAAAGGGTCTTGATTGATTAAATCACTTCTCCTGAACTTCTGTCAATTGTATAAGTGAAACAAGTCATAACTGTGTGAGTTATGTCATTCGTTAACCCTTTGGATTACCAATTAGCATAGGCTACCAACAAACTCATGCCAAGTCCTGCTGCCCCATGCCAACAGCTCAAGGTCTTTCCATGTTTACTTCATCCCTCTAATTCCTGTCTCCAGTTCTCTTTTCCATGTTGTTTTTGGTCTCCTTTTAAAACTCTTACCCTGGGGTTTCCAGAACAAGGACTGCCTTGTAATGCTATCAGCAGGTTTCCTCAATAAGTATTCTAAAATAACAACATCTCATCTACTTCAATTATTTAAAACTACAGAATGGTAAGTAAAGAGAGAAGACCATCACAATACACTGGAGAAGACCAACAAAATACACAGACAGAAAAATCTCTGAGTAAAAAATGTCATTAGAGTCGATGCAGCACAACAAGTAGGATATTGGTATTCCCAGAAAATGACGGTCATTATCATTATTACTTTCAGTGTGGTCATCTATGCCACCATTGCAGCTGTTCTCCTTACTGGAAGTCTGCAGTAAAGCATCTATGTGCTCGTACAGCTGTGGTTTTTGTAACAATATGTTTTACATGATGAGTTTACCAACCCTATGCACAATCTATGAATCATCCATTTGTACAACATGCAAGAGAGAGCACTACTGCTCAATCTTTTGTCTCCACAGAGACCCCCAGAAACTACACTGGATAGATAGGCATCCCTAGAAACTATACCGGATAGATGGGCATCCCCAGAAACTATACTGGATAGATGGGCATCCTCAGAAACTATACTGGATAAATGGGCATTCCCAAAAACTATACTGAATAGATGAGCATCCCCAAAAACTATACTGAATAGATAGGCATCCCCAAAAACTATACTGAATAGATAGGCATCCCCAAAAACTGTACTGAATAGATAGGCATCCCCAAAAACTATACTGAATAGATAGGCATCCCCAAAAACTATACTGAATAGATGGGCATCCCCAACAACTATACTGAATAGATGGGCATCCCCAAAAACTATACTGAATAGATGGGCATCCCTAAAAACTATAATGAATAGATGGGCATCCCTAAAAACTATACTGGATAGATAGGTATGATCAACAAGAGGAACAGTGCTACCTCTAACGAATGACCTCCCTGAAGAAAGGCTGACTTTTATTATCTGCATGGACCTTGCAGATAAGCGTCTGATTGTCTAAGCAGCCAGAGCACTTTCCTCTCAAGGTGCAGTTCCCTGGTATCGGAATCGAAACCTGGTAGCGTTTCGCTCTAGTATACCCAGCTGCAAATGGGTACCTGACTCTGCTTGTCAGTTAGTGAAGGTAAAGGCAGAGAAAAGGGGAACTAGTCACCCTACCTCATAAAAAGCTGGACCTAGTAACGATGAAGTCTCCAACACTTCCCTAAGGCATTTTCTGCTATGGGACCACCTTTATTTTTTTTTTTTCATTTTTAATGCTTAAATAAGTCTGTTATCCTTACCTCTTGCCAAACTTGACCTTGTTTGCATCTCTAAAACGGAGAAAGTTCCATCTCACAAAAGAATCAAAGTAAGGGTTGGCATCAGTTGTGATGAAGCTTCTCCGCCAGTCAATCTTGTCAGACGAATACAAAGAATTACACAATGAAAAGCATTTACAAGTTCAAAGAACACATTTACGCCCAACTGTGCAATGATTATGAATCTGCTACTATCTATAATAAGGCTGCCAACTACGTGACCTTTGGGAGCCACAATAATGGTGGATATGTTGCAAAGAGTCATCTATATATTTTTTGCAAACAAATGTTCATAAATGATTATTTGTCCAAAAAATAAAACATTTCTCCTAAAAATGAATGTCACTGTTATCTTAACTTCCTGGTAATGTTTTTGTAGATCTCTGTTGTAAAAATATCAAGTAATCTTTTTTAACACTATTTAGTGTTTTTTTTTTTTCTTCCAAACCTCAGAAATGAGGTATCTGAGGAAGGTGGTTGAAGTAACAAGAAGAGACATGGTACGCAACCAGACGATACATCAAGGCCTTAAATCCTACCCCCTGCAGATCCAAGTAGAACAGTCCCAATTAAGATGGTTTGGCCATGTCTGCAGAATGGGTGTCGTGGAATATTCTAATCCACATATATAAATTATTAGGTAAATATGAAGCCTAACAAATAAAATTAATAAAGAAAAGAGCAATGGTAAAATAACAGTGCTGTCACAAAGAAGGTACTCGAAATCCCCCTTGTTTTCTGCTTCGTCTGCAAATTGTAACGCTTTCACGTTGATAGTAAAAGCTTACTGTATTATACCCGCTTTCTTCAATGAAACGTGTGCTGTATTTCTTGGAAAAACATTGAGAGGCAGACTGCGTAATGACCTAAATTAATCCTAACATTAATTATACTGCGTTACCAAAAACGAACGAACAGATGGACTCAAATAGAAAGAGAGAGGGGCGAATAAAATCAGGAACGCATGCAAAATTAAACACGCGTCTCGCTATTAATGCCACCCCCAACAAGCGTAACGCGATACACAATTACTACTATCACGCGTGTTAGGCTACATGCACTAACTTTTTCGGACGAACAGTGATAAAATCCATTACCCATCCCAGAGTTAGGTTTTAAAATCCTGAAAAACGCTTATAAGGAAAGATGACAATAGATGGGTTTACGTTTGAAAACATTACAGTACCCAGACAGCACATCTTCGAAACAGGAGGTAGAAGAAATTGCATATTTTGAACGCAGCCACGTAGCTCTTTTAAATTTGGATATTTGGGTTCCTTAGGGCTTGCTGACAAAGAATATGTAAAACGTTACGCAAATAGTCCAGGAATTAATAAATTATAACCAAAATCAAATAGTGGGGATGCCTGACAACATGAAATCATTTCTGCTCATAAAATTTTTTTATAACGTGTTTGAAAAAACCTTACGTTACAGAAATAGCCTACCATGTAAACTCCAAATTGATTGGAGCGCAACAAATGAAAGACTAACCACGATTGGTCGGGCTATAAATACTATCTATCGTTGTTAGGGGAGACGTGGAAAGGTAACATTTTTTCAAACACTTGTCGAAACGTGGCTCCATTGGCTAGACTCGCTGATATACTCACTTAGGAGCGTTAGTTCGAGACCACTAGTGCAAATAAGCTTGATAAAGCAACAGTGCGTTGAAGCCAGCTCATATTTGTGTTAAATAAAGGCCTGGAACATAAGCAGATGGGAATTTGTGCCAGTATTTTGTGCCAGAATTCATTGCTAATCAACGTATCTGTGTTTGTTTCCATGAATTGTGGTAAGCTTGAAACATTCAGTATCTTTTAATGAAAATTGAATGTGAATTGTTAATTTATGCCTGTATATATGTGTAGTTCAGTAGCAAACATGATATAAAGCCTATAATGCTCCAGCCTGAACAGAAGGTGTCGGAGGAAAGTAAAACGGCATGGAATGGCCAAACAGTACACTGACACCTAGATTATTGATTAGACAGAAATAATGCTGGAAGTGCAGAGGCGTAGTAACCATTAAGGAGGTAAATACTGGTATAAAGTATTTCAGATGAAGCTGACAGTTGGCCTAACGCTCTGAACTCAATGTTTGTGATGTATTGTGATCAGTGTAAAAAGAGAGTATAAGTTAGTTATGAAGTAGAAGGTACATCCTTCTTGTTTACAGGGACCGTGGTCTTGATGGTATTGAGCAGCACCTGGTCAGAGCTTTGCTGAATCCAGAGTCGGACAGCATACTCCTTGGTCCATTTAGCTATCAGTGAGGTGTCTCCAGAGCCGAGGGGAGAGTCGAGCAGAGGAGTCTGTTCCTGCCGCCATCACGCCAGATAAGCTGATGTGGCCAGCTGAGCTCAAAATTATGTACCCCAGCTTAAAATGACCTTGTAAAAATAACATTAAGAGGGGAATTAAATTGTGTTAATATCAGGAACTGAGAACATCTCCCATAATAGTTCCCCTAAAGACAAACTATTGAAGTCATGATGACAAATACCAACAGAGCTTGAACAAAACAAAACCAGTATTACCTCATATTACTACTACACAACTGACACACATAGGATACTTTTAATAATATATGTCATTACAATATTCATATTGATAAATTCTGTACATATAACTTGTAAGTAAAATTGATTGTGATTCCTGGTTCCCTTTGTAATTGAATCAGGACACATATTCATTCATAACAGCAATGAATACATATTGTTATTTGAAAAGTTATCAGTGACTCCTTTAAGTTATCCTTTAGAGTGTTATATGTATGTGAGTGTCACAGTGTTGTCAAGTGTGGTGGAATAAATTAAATTGTTTATCCGTCTGTTGTTGTTATGACTTACACTTCATCATACACATACCCTAGACATACAACGTAGTCATCACACTATTCCAGAATAATTCTGACTGAGATATATATATATGTGGCAGCAAGTAAGGTTATCTATAATACACTACACTTATTAGATATAGATACCTTCACAGCTGATCTCAGTCAGTACACTAAGTCCCCTATAAATATTTATAACATCCCACTTCACCACAATGGGAGAAGATCGGATACCACGACAAGCATGGGAAACAAAGAGCCAAGGATCCAGACCCCGAGGACTACCCAGAGTCCGCTGGGAGGACAACATTAGACAATCTTTGAAGGACCGAGGACTAGAATGGAACCAGGCCAGGAGGAAGACAGCCGATAGGATAGTCTGGCGCTCTCTCTTCCAAACCTCTACACCTCACGGTAGAAAGGGAACGACTAAGTAAGTTTTTTTTTTCTTTCAGCAAAATGTTACAACAATTTTGGGCATGTTATGAGAGCCGCACTACAGGCTCGTGCATGCTGCACTATGGTCACCTAGGGTTATATTTGTGATTGATGCACAGTTCATTCACCAGGTCATTTCTTTACATCTGGAAATCTACAGAAACAAAATTACACCCATTCTGCGTCAAAGTGTAGAAGACAAAATATACCAACTTCAATATACTAATTTTGTATTACAAAATATACCAACTTTAACCTTTAGCACGCTGCATTCTTTGGCGAAAATTGTCGCCTACAGCTGCATTCTTTTTCACAGCGTCCCGTTTTTATAGTGGGTGACTTGTAATGTCTATAGTTTTTGTGTTTCTTGGTCAATTGCTATAATTTTTGGAATTTTTATAAATAAATGAATGATGAATCTGATGATATAAAATTTGTTTGTGTACATGTTAGATGTGATAGGAAGAGAGGAAAGGAAAGATGAAAAAAACGAAAAAAATTAAAAAAAATTTTAATTTTAAAATTAAAAAAAAAATTTAAAAAAATAACCAACACACGAAGAGTCCATTTCCCTTGCATCTCAATGAAAGTCATTTGACCAATAGACCAATACAAATCAAATGACGATCTTTTCGTTACACCCATCATCAGTAGCAAAGGAATAAACGCTCTCGTCAGCCGTGATATTCGATCGTAACCCTAAACTTTTCCGACACACTTAATCCTAACCCCTAAAAAAATACATACCAGGAAAGCCATTCTACTTTCGTTTCCATCTCAGCCATCAAACATATTCTGAGAACCGATATCAGCGCTTATAAAGACAAAAATTTCATCCTTACCTCATGGCGTCAGAATCCAATACAATTAGAGCGAAAATGGCCGCATGTTCGATGCCGATTCATTTCGATTTAAAAAATTTACAAAAAATAAACGCGGATACACCCATCACTTTTGTAAGATCGGAAATGGACGCTAACTCTCTTGCAAATAACATTACAACTTAACATCCGGGGCTGAAAATCACGTGTACACAAGTCATGTGCTAGAAAACGATGATAAACGCTGTCGACATATGTCGACAACAGCTGGGAGAACATAGGTTGCCTTCATCGACATATGTCGGCGGCAGCGTGCTAAAGGTTAATATGTTAACTTTGCATTTTACAATGAAGCAGAATACCTAGAGCCTCATTTCGAAGAAAAAAAAACACCAACAAACAAACAATAACCAACGAATTTAGTTTCTAACAAAAAATAGTAGCTGTGGGGGCCCCCCCCCCTCCCCGGGGGGGGGGGGGAAAGATAATGACAGTGTATACTAAGGGTACTTCAACTAACTAATAATGAAGAGCATGGGGCTGGTAACTTAACTATCTAAAATAAATTGATACAGAAACTAACGATGCAGTAGCACATAAATGCTTCGTGCTTCGGTGCTGGCTTCCTGCACAGGGGACCAGCTGCAGCGGTGGTTCCATGCTCCATGGGGAGCAACAGGGAAAAATGATGATGAATGATGACTGTGGGTATCAGCCTAGAAATGGAGGACTGCAGAAACTTAAGGCAGCTGAGAGGCAAGAAGTGGTTGAAAGCAAGGAGAAACCGGGGGGGGGGGGGGGGGGGGGGGGGGGAAAGCTATTTCACAGTATAAAAGATACAACAGTAGTATAAACATTACTACAAAAGGCCCAAAAAGAGAGAAGTTCCAATATTTCTGAATGGTTAGTTGCGCTCTGATATATCCAACGAACTTAAGTCTAGGCTGAATGGTATGTGCCTTGCCACAAGAAGGCAAAACTCTCAAGGAAAGTTAAAAAAAAAAAAAAAAATTTTGCATCAGGTCCTTCCAAAAATTTTGAGTAAATGAACCCACACACCATGTACTGCTCTTACTTTAGCTCCCATGCGTTTCAGGTCAGATATCCAATGAGGCGGAAAATATTTGAGCCAGTACATAGGGTCAGCAAATTTCTTAATCTCTTCATCTGTCATTCCCATAGATGCCATGATCTGCCACTGGTACTTCAAACCACCAGTCTTTGCAGCAACTTTGCTCTGACAATATAAAATAACAATATACATTCATTTGTAATGAAGGTAGTAATATAGTATACATATATATCCTATGTCACTGGTCACCTATTCAATTTGCAGCTGTATCTGCCTTTCGATGAACACAACGTATACTGACAATTAAAAGGGAAGACAACACTTGTAAGCCATACCCCTACTTGCAACAGTAGCATCAATTGCAGGGTTAGACTACTAATCAAGACCCTGAAGAACCTACATGCGGAGTGCATCCCGTGGTGAAGCATGTTGAGAATGCAGCCTTTCCTGCTAAGTTTGGGGAATTCACTTAGCCCTAACTTAACTCCGGCTTTTATGTGGTTGACTGATAGCAAGACTATCTCACAATGGATAGATGTCCCGTGAGGGGAGCTGGGAAGTGGCTCTGCGCAGGATGTGATAATACCATTGGAAAGTCCAGACCCAGAGCACAGTATTTTAGTCCTGCATATTCGCAGAGCCCCTCTGGATGGCAGGAAATGCAAATTATGCCACCCAATTTTCCCTTCTGGCTTGAAACCACAATATATTAATTGCATGCCAAGCCAGTATTGAACGCCTGGAAAAGAAACTAGAGTTCATGGCTCCAACTCATGTTTGGAATGACACAAAAGGTGTAAGGAAAAGTCTAGATCTACAATATAGATACCGTAATGCAAAAGATTCTTCAATCTGGTGAGAAAATGACAATCAGCAGCCTTAATTAAACAATGACCCCTACTTGCATATAATATGGACAAACAGTTCACTAACATCATGCAGAATGAGAATATTCAGAAAACATAGCAAGTGTTTTATTTATAGGTGACTTGACTGGCATGAAGAGTGATGAAACAAAAATTAAGTTTTCTTGAAATGTCAGCCCATCCTCTAATAAAACTGCCAATCTCCTCACCTCAAATAAATTTTATTCACTTCATCACCACTCAGCTACTAAAGGAGCATAAGTCTTCAACAAAGTTGTACCGTCTTCCTGTCCCGTGCCATCACAAAGTCTTTTTCATACCTGTCTCCAGTTCTCTTCTCCATGTGTTCCTTGCTCTCCCTCAACCATTCTTACCCTGGGGATTCTAGAACAAGGACTGCCTTGTAATGCTATCGGCAGGTTTCCTCAAAGTTGTGTCCTATCCATCTCCAGCATCTTCTTCTCATCGCGTGTTCCACTGACACTTGCCTGGTTCTTGTCATCAGTTCCACATTAGTGATCTTGTCATACCACTTCAATCCTTCTATTATATGCAAACACCCATTTATGAAAGTCTGTAGCTTTTTGATTGTTGTTTTTATACCTTGTATTATTATTGTTGTTTTATATTCAGTAGAACCTAGTTTGAAAATGCTAAATGGATAAAGTAGCAAACCGTATGTCCAATATGGTCACTATTTTATACCTTCTTTGACTTTGACTTGTCTTTACCAATCTCATTCTCATTTGGTTTTGGTTCAGCCTTTGTCACTTCTTGAGGAAACTGTGGTGGATACCCAAAATCCTCCATTTCTCGCAGTAGCTTGTCTGCACATGCCTGGTAGGATGAAACAAGAATAATTAAGCTCTAGCATCACAACAATTAGCACAAAGATAAAAGAATGAAACAATGCCAGTGAATTGAGAAATAACCACAATATACTAACAGGTTAGTCCACACGCTTTTTGAGGCAAAGTGGCCAGGCTTAACACTCTTCAGACCGGAAATATAAAAAATCGTTCCAAACGGAACGATGACTTTTGAAGTAAAAAAAGCACATTTATTTTTTAATTTTGACTTCAAATCTATGTTTTATATTAAGAATACATGTTAACAATTATATCTGTGCTAAAAAATATACAGCTTTCACTTATGTTGACTTTGAAATTACACGCAGAAAAATGTAAACACCGCATTTGTCCGTTCGCCATTTTGGATATTTTCCGATCAACTCGACTTAACAGATCGTAAACAAAATGCAGTCTGATAATGACTACAATGCATCTAGTGATGTAGATTCCTGTTCTGATGATTATTCAGAGGACGTGGAAACGTCTGATGAGTTGGATGGTGAAAATACAGCTCAGAACAACTCAGATCACCAGCTGTACATGCAAAGGTAATGTTACTTCGTTAACGAAATGATAACAGCTGATTTTGAAAAGCAGTAAAACAGTCGTTTTAGTGGGCTATTGTAGTCAGTATAGCTGCTTTCTGTTTGTTTTTGAAAAAAAGAAACAAATATTTCACCTTTCAAACAGTTAACAAAGAACTCATGGCACCAGGAAATAAATATGAAGTGGATCCGATGTAACTTCTGAATCAGCAGATTTTTCTGACCTCATTTGCCCTGTGTCTCTGCTTTTAAAAATGACTATTTACATCATATGACTTTATTTATGATTGACAGTATTCCTTTGTACGGAAAATGTAATGTGTGTCAATTTTCCTGTGTACACTAAAGTGTAACTTTGAATTCTATTATTGATCTGTAAAAATTAATTTTAAATTGTTCTTCTTGCAGATGTTTTGGTTATGATGGACTTGATGAAGGCCCACCTTCCAACCCTCCACCTTTTCTGCCTGAGATGGTTCCAGGTCTGCAACTGTCAGAGGTAAGCACCAGAGAAAATACAAAGCAGTTTTTGAGACCCATTGACTTCTTCAAACTGTAATTTTATGAAAGAATAGTTTTAAGAAAAGGGTGTTTTCTTTTTGACAGTATATTAGAGACAAGCCAACAAAATGGGGGATGAAGTTATGGGTTCTTGCTGATGCTGTTAGTGGATATACTTTGATGTTTATTTAGGTAGGATCACTGCAAATGGACCATTTGGTTTAGCTTATGCTGTAGTTAGTTATGAATCTTATGAAATCTTTGGTGAGTCAAGGATATATGGTTTATTTTGATAGTTTGTATACATCCAATCAGTTACTGAAGGACTTGTGAAGTTAGGGGATTGGAGCTTGTGGCACATTTCTTAGAAACAGAAAGAGATTTCCAGCTGTACTTTCAAATATAAAGGAATTTGAAAAAAATAGTATCAGAGGTGCAATGAGGTGGATTAGAGATAAAGAATTACTAGCACTGCAGTGGAGAGGTAACAAAACTATAACACTGGTTTCAAGCATTTACAATGCAAATGGCCATAGGTTCGCTAAGTGTAGAACTAAGATTAATTTGAATTTTCAAGAACTTAATGTTAGACAGCCAAATCTTGTAAAGGATTACAATATATACATGAAAGTAGTGGACAAGAGTGACCAACCAATTAACAAGTACAATGTTTGAGAAAGACCAATAAATATTGGAAAACTCTTTTTTTCACTTTCTGGATATTGCTATGGTAGATGCTTACATTTTATTTCAAGACTAGCAGAAAAAACACCCAGATGTGGAAGACCAGCTAGATATGGTCAGCTAGATTTTACAGAAGAACTAATCTGGAATTGGGGAACATAAGTTTGTATGATGATGCACTACTCGCTTCAAAACCACCAGTTTTTTCTCGGCACACCATGGACCCCAAGTTTGCAGAGACAAAAAGAAATTGTAAGCTTTGATATCAGATTGTAAACATTGAAAGAAAAACAAAAGTTAAATGTAAAGTTTGTGATTTTTTAAAATGTTTTCATGCAGGTAGGAATTGTCTGTCAGAATACCACAAGCCTTAGTAGGAAATATATAAAGATGTGTTGAGTCTTTATTATGTCACCCTCATAACTGATTTTACTTATGTGTTAGTGATCATACAGTGTTACACTAAAAATACGTCTACTGAAGTCATATTTCATTATTTTAGCTAAGATGTTGCAGCTACCTATAATAACTGTAATGTATTCAGTGGAATATTTTTTTTTTTGTTGAATATTTTTTTGGGAAAAGCCTAGTTAAGTAACATCTCAAAAATTTGCATAATTTTATTATTTAATGTTGAATTGTTTTGCAAATGTAACATATAATGCAGAAATGGTCAGACTACAATAAAATATGACTTGTTAATTGTTCTGATAATACTTAATTGTTTTCTTCTTTGTGAAATATCATGTTTATAATTTTTATGTATTTTTCCTGTTGACTTTCCTTCAATTTTTTAAAACTCACATCAAAATACATTTTTAAAATATTACTTTTACATCTAAATACGGTAGTCTGTTCAATTACAAACAATTTGATGTATAACACTCTTGGGTAGTATTCAAATTATAATGTATCAAGGAACATTAGAAGTCAGATATGTAAGAGTATGAGAAAATGATACAAAATATCAGGTCTGAAGAGAGTTAAGACATGGTCCCATCACTCTCCAGTCTAGCTAGCTATAAAAATGGGTACCTGACTCTTCTCCTGAGTGAGGGAAGGCAAAGACAGCGACTAAGGGACGTAGTCACCCATCTCATTGAGCTGACACCTATTATAAGTGAAGTCTCTAATGCTTCACTCCCTTGAGGCAGTGTCTGCTATTGGACAAACTTTACCCGTCGTTTCCCCATCGAGCATTGGTGTTGACCAAATTTGTTTCAAGCCTTTCTGTCCTCATCATTTCCATTTTTGCTTCTTATGGAGCATTGAACCACCAATGCAGGTGGTCCCCATACAGGAATCCTGCACTAACGTATTCACGTGCTCTTACAGTGACAATTTCTTTAGCAATTCATTTTACATTATTAGGCTGCCTGAAGCACAACTTCATATTAGTCACCTCTTATGGTCTGCCTGAGTCAAAGATATTCCTGTCCTATTCTTTCCTTGTCTTCCCTGATACCCCCTGTAACTCTACGGGGCACTTATATGCTGATTCTTCATCTATGGTCCTTGGTCGCAGACTGACAAAACAATCAGTGACTTTAACACCTGGTGGCGTCTGGTAGGGCAACAACAAACTGTCTCCACTCTGTTTGGTCAGCAGCCATCCTTTGTGTGTCGCCCCAGCTCTGATTCATGCTTTACATCTCTGCTCCCACTGACTTCCGCCAGGTTGCTTTTGGTCAGCCTCTCTTTCGCTTTCCTTCTGGAGTCCATAGCATGGCAGTTCTGGTGGTGGTGTCAGGGTTTCTTCTGAATGCAATTTTACCATTTAAAAACTATTAGAAAGTATGACTGATTTTGACTACAGTTCCTCAATACTTCTACAAAGTACCACATAATCTTAAGGACTGGCTGAAGTTGTGTTATCAATGTTTTCAAAGTTCACCACAACATTTCTAAATTACATCCTACCTTAATTGGCATTCCAGTACAATGCATACCGAAGGGAAACAAACATCTCTTTCCCAGCATACGTTGAAAACCAACTGCAAACTGAAATAAAATTTAAAAACATCTGAATTTATACATTTCTGTAAGAAAATTATTTTTTAAGTGTGATACCATACTAAATATAATATTTATTATCTTATTCACTGTACTGCGTCTATAATTTATCTGTCTATAAATCATTTTTCACCATTTCTGTGAAGATCCCTACTGAAATTCATATAAAACAGATAACTTAGAAAGAAAAATATCTTAATTTAGAACAGATTTCCTAGACTGAACACTACAGGAAATAAATGCATAGCAGTGAGTCAAGAGACATAGACAAAAATAAATTTATTTTAGAGAAGGTTGTTCAGGATGTATTCAGTTGTTTACCTCACACTTGGACAAACTGAACGTGTGGCCCAGATGCGCTCTGCCATTCATGTAAGGGAATGGGAATGTTACCAAGTACTTCTCCTGCCTATGGAGAATTAAAAATATGTAACATGCAAGATAAAACAAGCTACAACTCTGACATGTTGCAGAAAACAAAAACTACATATTAAAAAGCTCAGTCAAATGTTTAAATTACATCTTGTATGTTTGTTCTTTTTACTTATCCAGGTCCATAGCCTAGAATCCGAAATACTTGGGCACAGCTGTGTTTTGGAAATTGGATTTATTCGGTTTCCAGAAATCGCCAAAATATGGTTTCGAAAATCGTCCAAAAGTCTGTCGAAAAAAAAACATTTTATTTTTGGAATATTTTGGTTTTCGGATTCTTGAATATGGATGTGTTCAATCTAATACTTTCAGCACTTAATCTGCATCCGTGTCTTCCACAAGGCAATGAAGTGTCTATAAGGAATGTAAACAGTATCTTGTAATCATCCTCAATACCTTTCAGTTCTCTAGGGAGAATATGATTTCAACAAATTCAGGCCAAGCCTTTCCCTCCTTTGCCATCAAGGCTTTTCCATGTCTTTATTCCTTTCACCTCCCCCCTGTTCTCTTCTCCATGTGCTTCTTTTTTTATTTTGTATCCTCCCTACTCCTCTAACTTTAGGGATTCCAGAACAAAGATTGCCCCACAATGCCATCAGCAGGTTTCCTCAGTGTGTGTCCAATCCAATACCAGCATCTTCTTCTCACCTCTTATTCTGAGTGTAACTTGTCTGGTTCTTGCCATCAGTTCCGAATTGGTGATCCTGTCATACAATTTTAATCCTGTTCTACACAATCACAAATAAAAGGCCTAATAACTGCAAAGTGACAAGTGCCAGTGGAACAAGAGATGAGAAGAAGACGCTGCCGATGGATAGGCCACACACTGAGGAAACCTGTGGATAGCACTACATAGCAGTCCTTGTTCTGGAATCCCCAGGGTAAGAGAGACAGAGGTAGACCAAGAAACACATGGAGAAGTGAATAGGAGACAGAAGTGAAAATGATGAGGAAGACATAGAAAGAACTTGAGCTGATGGGACGTGACAGAAGGACTTGGCATGTGTTTGTTGAAGGTCTATACTCCTTGGGGAGCTAAAGGGTATTGACTGATTGGTTGAATTGCAAGTTCCAAATAACTTTTTATTATTGCTTGAGACCAAAACTGGCATAGCTGCTGCAAGATAAAATTGTTATTACTCTCTTGCTTAAGTCAAAAAACTTACTTTTCATCTACTGTCCCTGCTAGCGGAGCATCTGGTTCAAATATTCTCTCCTCCTGCCATCTTGCCTGCATGGTCTTCTCAATCTCTAGAAGCTCATCAAGTTTGGCTGTGCTCTTTCTTTCAGAAACAATGTCCACCTTGTCACCCTTCTCCATTTCCGATCTAACAATAAATAACATGGATGTAAATATATAATTACAAGTGCAAGTCGAGAAATTTATTCCTATTTTGGACCTTAACTCTTAGTATACGAGCGGCTTTTCATGACTACCATTACAGATTTTGCAATAAATAATTTATTTATAAAGATAACATAAGTGTTATATATCAAAATGTGAAGAAATGAAACCCCTATATCATGCACGTAACTAAATTGTTCAGTGGTTTTATTGCCTAGTTACAGGAAACCTGCAGCACAGCATTCACCTGCTCTTGCAGCAGTGGTGTCTGTAACAATTTGTTCCACATCAGGTTGCCAGCCCTCACGCCTCATATTAGTTGCAAGAGAAAGCATTAGTTTATTCTTTCTTCAGATCCTCAAAGATCTCCCAGGAACTACATAGAGCATGTTACAGTTGGCAGCTTATGAAATCAAATGGCTCAGAACATGGAACATTTATTAAATGTTCTTACAAGTGTTGGTACAGATGATTCACAGTGCTTATGATTTATTTCTTTGTGAAACCTATCGTCCTACTAGGCAAGTCAACAGGGTTGCAGACAGCTGTGAGGTGATGAAATCTATTCAATCTTCCCAACACTTTCTCCCCAGTATTGCTTCATTCAGTTCAGTTATAATTCTCAGAAACCATCCGGTGTCTTTCCTGTTTATCCAACTCCTTATTGAAGTCATAGGGAGCCGCGGTAGCATAGTGGTTAGTGCACTGGCTTCCTAGCGCAGTGGTCTATGGTTCGATCCCTAGATGAGGCGGGAATTTTTTAGGCCACAAACGGCTCCTGGGTCGACCCAGTCCCAAATGGGTACCAGAGCAACTCTGGGAAGGTTAAGGCGGCCGGCGTGATGCCGACCACATCACCCCACGTGTGCCGACGGTCAAGAAAATATGGGCCTAACACCATATTCCCAATATGCCTCAATGGGCGTGTAACAGGTTCCTTTACCTTTTTTTTTTTTTTTTTTATTGAAGTCATCATCTTCTGAACAACTTATCATCATTATTCCCTTTTCGCTGCTTATGGAGCATGGTAACTTACTGTTCACAAAACTATTTTTGTTTTATTTATCTTTAGATTACACTGTCTGAGCTCGCCATTCACTTCCTTCACCATTGATGTCGCTGATTTCTTCTTTGCTTTTCCCAAAATCTTCAACTTTGGCCTTTAAAATTCAAATATAAAGACATCATTGAGATCTATTTCCGTAAATCGACTTTGATTAAAGTGTGGGCAGATATGAATTTGTTGTTGATGCAATGACTGAATTTTCTTGTAGTTTACTGCAACCAAATGTTTTTTGTTGTGTTTTTTTCTGTAATGGCCTTCCAGAAGTAATAAACAATAAGAGTAGGCTATTATACTTTTTTCCAAATAATATACCTGCTTGTATATACTAGTATAACCACTTGACTTACTCTTAAGCCTGAAGACTGATTATTTACTTATTATTTTTATAATTAACAAAATATATGTAAATGTGAAATTTGCCTCGTGTAGTTACCAGGGGTCTCTGAAAAGACAAAGACACAAAAAAGTACAACTGCACACATGCATGCCTGTCGTACAAGGCAACTAGGATGAGGTATACGGGAGCTGGCAACATCATTACGTGACATAAATTGCTTCAGAAAACACTGCTGCGTGAGTACGGGAATATTTGGTGCAAGCTTTCTGCAAGGAGACTAACTACATTGGTGGCGCCGTGCTTCGTAAGTACAGCTTAAGAAATTGATGCTGATGAAAAAACTTGATGGAAAGGAACTGATTTATTTTTAAATAAATTTGATATTATTTTACAAAATGACAATTCTAATTTTTTTAATTCCATTGTTGCCAACATTTAAGTAATAAAAAAGGTGTATTCTGAGTAAAGACCAATCTGATCATCATCATACACGTGCATAATTTTTTTTTCATTTAAAATTGTTACATTTAGTTTTCTGACTTATGTTAACCCTGAAAATGTTTGGAAAAAAATTAGAACATTATTTAAAGTTTCGTACAAATAATAATAATAATAAATTCTTTAAGCGCCAAACACGGCGCATAAGGCAGAAACCAGTGCTCTCCAGGTTGTTCGTTGTGACGCCACTCCTCTTAGCTCTTGCACATTATTTAGGCCCAACGTTCTTCCTTCTCTTATTATTGTTCTTCTGAGTGTTTTCTTTTGGTCTTCCTTTTTTCCGCTTACCCTCAGGAACCCAAGTGAGCGCCTGTAGTGGTATTCTGTTGTTTTGCATTCGTAGGACATGACCGATATATGACCATCGTCTTTTCCTTATATAGTCGGAGACATATTTCTGCCTAGAGTCTTCTCTTATTTGTCGATTAGTCTTGAATTCTTTCCAACTGATGTTCATGAGTTTTCTAAGACATTTGTTCTCGAATGTATTCAGCTTGTTCTCCAATGATTTTGTTATTTTTCCAACTCTCACAGCCGTATGTTAACACTGAGATAACATTTGAATTAAACAGACGAAGCTTGGTATGTATATTCAATGATCGTAATTTCCAAATGTTAGATAATCTATTGAAGGCGCTAGCTGCCAAAGCAATTCTAGTATGGATTTCTCTTGTTGTGTCACCATCCTGAGTCATTTTACTGCCTAAATAATTGAAACTTTCAACTTTCTGTAGTTTTTCCCCGTTCAAGATGATATCAAAGGTCTCGTTAGAAAAGTTCATAGCTTTAGTTTTAGAGGCATTTATTTGGAGACCAATTTTAACCGAGAGATGACACAAAATAAACCATTAAATATTTTATTTCATTTCTATAAATTTAGTATAGTATCATTCATTTTGGTTTGAAAATGAAAAAAAAAAATAAGAGCAGCGAAGCAGTCATATTTCTATGCTATGTTTTAGGCAAAA
The DNA here is from genome assembly GCA_024509875.1 of Oreohelix idahoensis. Taxonomy (NCBI): domain Eukaryota; kingdom Metazoa; phylum Mollusca; class Gastropoda; order Stylommatophora; family Oreohelicidae; genus Oreohelix; species Oreohelix idahoensis. The sequence continues at coordinate 290,630 of JAMPIV010004126.1, read as the reverse complement.
AACTGCTGCTCCACTGCTCTGCTCCAAAGCCCTGTTTTCTAGGACCTATTTATTTGTTTTCTTTTCTTTCCATGAGAAGCGCCCCATTCTTCTATATATCCTCATCTCAAGAGCCTCAATTCTCTCTTCCAATTGCTTATTCATTGTCCATGTTTCTACACCATACAGTAATGAAGAATATATATAACACTTGATGATACTTGGTTTTAAGTTGTGAGTTACTATTGTTTCGATGTCAGTATTTGACTCTTGTTGTTGAATGTAGCTCTGGCCATTCCCATTCTCTTCTTGATTTCTGTTTCACATCTGCCATCTTCTGTTATTATATGTCCAGGATTTTCCCAATTATGCTTATCTTTAATGCTGGCTTATCGTCCGTTTTGCTAATTATCATAGTATTCGTTTTCTCGATGTTAATGTCCAATCAATATTCGGTAAATGGGAAGGATAGTGGAACAAGGTCAGCCATTTTGCCCAAACGTTACTGAAACATAACCATATCGCTTCGACAAGGTAAAATACCCATTATTAACACTAACCAGAACACCCATGCCCTTCTTCTTCTGCGTTCAGTTTGTAGTCATGCTAAATCTGCAGGCCTGTCGCCAGGACGAAGTCCAGTCTTTACCAGGTCGGCGCGGCAGCCCCATAGCTTCTGCTGGAGCTCAGCACCCCTTGGCCAGGTCGCACGTCGCGGTTCATCGTGGGTTGGACAGTTCTGGAGAATGTGTTCTGGGGTCTGGATTCCTGTTCCACATGGGCATTCATTTGTGTGGGATATCTTGAGGCGATAGAGATGTCCTAGTAATCTGTAGACCCATGCCCTATTTCTGTATGACCTTGAGTGTAAACTCCTCGGTTTAAATGCTTTTTTTTTCCCAACGGTGCAAACTTGAAACAGGATCAGATTTTGGGTCAAGGTTAGCACGCGAAGTGCAGCAAAATCACAGTGTGTCAAAATGATAGCAGACATGTTCTAAAATGAAAATTCAGACATAGATCTATAGCACGTTTCACTAGCTTTGCCCTCAAACAAATGTAATTATCTGATTAACCGTCAAACGTATTAATGCCATTTTTTGCATACGATGTTATATTGGGTTAGACCCAACAAATATATACTTTATATCTGTGCATCTTGTCCAGTTCTCATAAACGGATGAAATCCTTTGATCTTTGTCGGCATACTAATTATTGTGTATCGAGAAAAGAAATTTTACCACTTCATGCACAGATTCTGTGAATTGATTAGGCATAGGCGTGTCTACTATTACAATAATGTGGCCATCACGTTTGCATATAAATACCTGTTGAAGCTGATTTCTTAAATGATCTGCATGCGAGATACTCGTGACATTGTTTGCCATTGACATTTAATGCGCTACCAAACTGGTCCTTCCTTGATTTAATTATTTCAATAGGTATCACCTCTTTGCGGTTCAAAAATATCATAATGGAACGTTGCTCCTCTAATGTGCTTGTAAATAACGGTAAAGTCATCTTTAAAGAAATTAAACTTCATCCGAATCATAATCAGATGTCTCTGAGAAATTGATAATCAATCTCGGCTGAATGAAGGACAAACCATCATTCTTCTAATATTCCTCTTCCTCTTGTAACACATGGTTCTCACATTTCTTTCAGTAATCCCTGGCTGTATTGGACATGGCGGCTTTTATAAGTATTTCAACATCTTTTAATTTGAACGTTCTATTTTCTGTTGCTACCTGTTCCTTAATTTTAGCCTATACTAGTTCTATTGGGTTTAAGTGAGAATGGTAAGGAGGCAATCTTAAACATCTGTGACCATGTTCATGGATTGCCTTGTCTATGTGAAATATCTTTGTATGCTGTGTCTTTTTTACAATTCCAAGTAATTCAGGCTTCAGGGACATTTCGTTGAATGGAATGTTGTTTTTGGTCAGCCAAATCTTTATTACATCTTTAGTACTTGATGAATTAGGAACTTTATCTTCTGGTGCCACAACGTTGTGATATGAAGCATTGTCCATTATCAAACACGACGGTCTATCCAAGGAAGGAAGTACATGATTCAAAATCCAATCTTGAAATATCTTGCCATTCATCTCTGTATGATAATCCCTATTCTCTGTAGATTTTGAAACAAATGTGAGTTCAGTATTATTTAGAAACCCATGATGGCTGCTTTCTGCATGTGCAATTATTAGGCGCTGTCCTTTGCTGCTTGGTACTAGTCTCTTAGTTGTCCCATCAGATGATTGCCATTCTCGTTCATTACTGTGGTGCGCATTGATCCAAGTTTCATCTAAATACACAAAATCATAACAATCTCTTCTCATTTTTCTGACCTCGCGTAAATATTTGCTTCTCATTGCAACTATATGAGGCTTCTCACAAATAAGGTTTCTACCACCAACATATTTTCTAAAAGTGAATCCCAAACTCCTAATAGTCCTCCATAGCGTAGATTTGGAAATTTCAATGTCATTATTCTTTCTTAATCAAATTTTCAATTTCCTTAAAGTCACTGCCTCATTATTGTGAAACATATTGCAAATTTCTCTGCGGATCAATTCTCTGTCAAAATTATTCACCACTCTTGGCCTATTTTTCGTATGTAAAACACTGGAATTACAAATTTCAGATGTCGCTATCCAGCGGTGCAATGATCGTTTGCTTATCCCCAAGGCATGAATAGTTCTCTTTTGTGGGTTTGAAATAGAATGATATAGTTTTCCTCGAGTAGCTTCATTGCAGAAATACTTTAAAATCCTATTTGTGATTTGCTGTAATGTCATAACATGTACTCGCAGACTCATTTTTACTACTTAGCCACACAATACTTTTTGTAGACACGCCACTGATTGACAATGTGTGCGTAAAACCGGAAATAAACTGTTTTATGTTCAAGAAGTGCAATTTCACACAATTTCAGGCAAAAATCATGCCAATTTCTTGATAAACCAAAAATGTGCAAATGAGGTCGTATAATTTACTGTAGACATTTCAATATGTGTGTGTGTGATGTGTGCTGGCAAGTAGGATTTTATATTATATCGCAAAGAAACAAAAATTGAAACCAATGGCCGCATTTTAATGAAAAATTTAATTCATAGGGTCTATACCATTTCAAATTTACACACAAAATTTCACTTATATGCGTTATATATTCGCTGAGATATAGCATTTTGAAGTTGGGCAAAGCTAGTGAAACGTGCTATAACCCCACTCCCCCTCCCCCACAAAAAAATCTGTTAAAAACGAAAATGCAGACATAGACCAACCCCCCTCCACCCACCAAAAAAAAACCTGCAAAAATGCAGACATAGACCTAACCCTAATGTCACCCCACCCCCACAAGTGCTGCCATCCTCCCCACCCTAACCTGTACTCCCTCCCTCCACAATACCATCAACAATTCAAATATTGCCCCAACTATATACCTTCGCATTTACATATATCATCTCATACATAGGCCTTATCGTGTGGGGCTAAACACCGTAATTACATACATTATTCGTAATCATAGCCACTTGCCAAAAATAGACCAATATGGCAGCCTCCAATTCACTATCCTTCCCTTCAGCCCAATATTCGTGACTTAAGCTATTTACTTTCTTCACTAGTTCTTGTAAATCATATCATTTTCAGCAAAGAAAATGGTATCATCTGCATATCTACAGTTGTTTATTGGCTTTCCAATGGTTTTTTTTTTTTTTTAATTAATGAAGACAAATATCCTGTTCAACCTCTGATGGGTTATAATTAGGATATATATATTGTTTTCAATTCCAAATAATATGAACAACTGCCGATATGAGAAAGTGGCATCACATTTGTCAAATCATTGTAAATAGGGAAAAATCACAATTACCAATTATGCTTGTATGTTTAAAAAAAAAAACAACAACAAAATGAACAAAATCAAGCAGAAACTCTGAACAAGAATAATATTAAGGTGGAGGGGTGTAAAGGCCTGGTGGTTCTAGTTATATAACTGACTAACAGATATTTAATTGACTTTCACCTGTTTAAATTCATATGCATTGTAAGAACAGCATCAGACCTTCACATTCCCAACTACAGGTGCGTAACCCAGAATCCGAAATGCTCGGGGATGGCCGTTTTTCGGTTTTCATTTTTTTTCCGTTTTCGCCCAAAAATCACAATTTTTTTTCAGAAACATATTTTTTTTAACTTTAAAAATAAACCTTAAATACCCGCACATGTAGTCTACATTCATGCTCTAATCATCATCATCAGTTTGGAGTCAGACATCTGTTGATGGACCAGGAACAGGATTTTCAACTGAAGAATAGGCATTATAACAGATGGCCTTTCTGTAGACTTCGTCAAGTGTCATCTGTCTCATTAGCAATGGTTTCTGTCTAAGCAGTCTCTCTTTAATCCCATAAACTGCCATAACTTCTTGCTCACTTATGAATGCATGTCGTTCAAGACCTTTAATTAACCAATCACACATGTTAACCATTTCGTCTATGGGGATGTTTTCACCAGCATCCACAATGTCATCATCATCACTGCTGTCATCATGCTTGTCTTGTAGAACCATTTGGGCAATTTCCCCATCACTCAAAGAATGCACAACAGGTGCATCATTATCAATGTTTAGCACTTCCTCTATGTCAGTCTCCTCTAACTTGTTACAATTTTCCGATGTTACGCTTCAGGCAAAGGTTAGGAGGTCTGATATCATGTTCTTTTCTTTACTGATACGAAATCCTACAAACTCATTATCTTTCGATTCATCATCGTCAAATGTCGTTGCCGGCCAGAGTCTGTGCCAAGCTTTTGTTAGTGTTACCTCGTCAACACTACTCCATGCACTTGCAATTGGATAGATTGCGTCTTTAATAGTGAACTCCTTGAGAAATGTTTCTACTTCTACACCAGTGTTCACAGCATGCAGCATGCAATTCAAAAAAGCATGTTTGTAATTGTCAGAAGTGGGATCATCTCTTCTGTCACACGTTTTTGCCAAAATATCTACGATCCAAGATGTTCGAGGACTCTACTGTCGAAGAAATCGAGTCATTCGTTACGATGATCAAAGTGTCGATGGAAGGTCAAACGTGAGAACATTCATCCAAGGCAAGCTGGCAAATCGAGTGCGCATGTCAGCATTCTAACGTCAAGTTGTCGAGACATTTCTGCATCAACGGTCAGAAATGTCCTAACGCTGTTTCCTGTGGTAAAACTTATCGTGACCTCAGTGAATATCGATCCTAATCTGAACCAGAAAATCAGGGTAGAACAGTTCTACAAGAATCACTGTTCCGGATCAATTGTGGCACGAGGTACAAGAATCGTTGTTCAATATCAAGGCCGAGACGAATTTTCTTCCATCAACAGGACATCAGCTGTTTACGGGACGTTAGGAACTATAGCAGCGACTTGCATCTTGGTGCAGGGTTTTCCTCATGATGGCAGGAGTGAAAACAAGATAAGTCCTTGTGTGTATTGAGGCGCTTAAAATTCTTCATTCCTGTTCATAAAGGTCTAGCTTTGGCCTTCAGTCCACTGTCACGTCACTTCACTGTCGTCCTTACTTTTCGCTCTATCATTATGTGTTCCAATTTATATTTATCTGTAATTTTTGTGGGTGGTTGGTAAGGGCTTGTCATCTTCTAGAACTGTCTTAGGAGAATTTCAGAAGATTTCAAGCCCCATCGAGGCCAGCTCCTTGACGTGGAGATGGGGCTCAAGTACAGCCATCAGCGGCTGAAAAACCAAGACTGGCCAGGCCCTCCTACACTCGAGCAAGACCACAGTCTGCCCTAGCAAGTCAAGGTGCTGAAGACGGAGGCAACCAGCCAAGAGGCGCACCACAGCAATCAGGATGCCACGCACATGCGCTATGGAAGTATGCCTATATCTGCAAAACGTTATGGCACTCGCCCTGTGACGGACACCCATGCAGGCGCAGTGCCGGGCCCTCTGCCTCGGAAGGGCCCAACCCCTACTACTGGGGGTCCTTCTCAATTGCCCCGTGGAGCCAGGAGGCATGAGAATAGAGCTACTGGCCAAGCAAAGAAAAGACCATTTAAAATAATGCACTGGAATGCTGAAGGCGTCAATAGTAAAAAAGACGGCTACAGCAAAAAATTAGAGCTCGAAAATATCTTGAATAACTACAAAAGACAGTGAAGTTTATACAAGAAACAACATTGCAGATATAGACAACATAGTTCAAGCGAACGAAAGAAGAAGAAGAAGAAAAAGATTTCAACGACTTTTAGGGTCTGTGTCTGTATTGCTGACTGAGGTGATTTATTTCACTATAGAAGCGGTACGCCTCAGTTTGTTATACAAACTCCATTTTATTCGTGCTTAGCTGTGACGTCATGTTGGTCATCATTTTTAATTTGCATGACATAATTTCAGTGTAGTCAAAGTTTATACGTTTGTTAATCTAAAAACTCTCGTCTATTTGTATATTTAACGATGACTTGTCTTGTTTATTTTTGTAATGTTATTTTAGTGTTTCCTTTTTTCTGATTAATATGTCTGAGTCTTCCTTAGTTGCTTTATATTCGTTACGTGGTGTTGTATAATTGGATTTATCACTTCACTGTGTTTCATTTTCTTGTGCCTTCCATTGTCACCTGTGCTTGTCTCTAGTTTACATTGAAGAATATATTTTCATCACAGATTGATTGATTTCAGTTTATATATATTAGTTGTATATTTTAGGATAGATAATATACTATTGTAAGTTAATTAGTAACTATAACCATGTCGACATTAGAAGAATGTATCAACATGGGTAAGAGTTTGGGTAAATCAGGAGCTGAACTTGAGGAATATGCAGAGACTAAGTATGAGAAACACTTAGCTCATGCTGAGAGAATTGAACAGCGTGAGGCTGTTAAGCGAGCAGAGGAACTCAGGAAGTTCGAACTGGTCCAAGAAAAAGAACTTGTGGAGAAAGAAATGTCTTTAAAATTGGAGATGGAACAGATAAATTTAGAACAAAAAGATAAAGAAAGAGAATTAGAGAAAGAGAAAATGATTTAACAAGATATTACCGTTCATCATTTCATCATGAATACTTAACAAGATATTACACATTAAAGACACTTGCTATCACAGTTCTAGAGTCCATTACTTGCCAGACATTGTACGTCTGTCATATATCCGCTTTCATATAGTTTATGTCTTTGACCAAATCTATTTTATTAAGCATTTGGTATAACTATTATATTAATTCTTTTTTTGGCATTCATAGCCGGGCTCTATCAGCCTTACATATTCTACCTGCGATCATATTTCACGACTTTCGCGTTTAATAATTACTGCGGTTAAGAATACCGACTTATATAACTGCGGACTCAATGGTCCTTACACATTATAACTTTATTGCTTTACCAGCATTACATTTACAGTTATACACTATCATAAGTTAGTGGCCACGTCACATATTCCAAACACTGCCATAGAGTTCAACGGCCACACAAAGACTCTCCGTAACTAAGTCTAACGTGTCATACATCGCCACACACGAACTATTTCCTTTTATTTAGTAGGAGTGTTACATGCTCGCTGACCATGCAACAATCCTCAACATCAATGGCTCTTCATAGATCGTAAAATCCCTTGGTCGCAAGGCTGTATTAACGATGTAACATTTGGAGGTAAGTACATTCCAAAAACATTATTTCTGACAAGAAGTTTTGCAGGAGGGAGTGCAGAGCAGTTGTCCAAGAATAGAACAATTTTACAGTTTTCATCTAGTCCAGCTTGTGTGCAATGAGATCGTACTGCTGGTACAAAATGGTTATTAAACCAGTCAGAAAACACTTCTCTCGTCATCCATGCTTTCTTATTGGCATAGTAATGGACGGGTAAATTGGTTACACCCTTAAGACATTTTGGATGATTAATTTTCTCAATGACTGCCAACTTTAACTGGTGTGTGCCTGCAGCATTGGCACAACCAAGAACAGTCAACCTGTCCTTTGCATCCTTAAGCCTAGTGGTGCTCTCTCTTCAGCCGTTGTTAAAGTTTTCCTAAGAAGGTAGCGCCAGTACAGAGAAGTTTCGTCGGCATTATATACTTGTTCTGGACTAAGATTTTCAAGACATATTATGTTTGCAAATTCGTCAATATAATTTTCAGCTGCTTCGTGGTCAGCAGAACCTTTGTCCCCACAGATTTTTAGATATTTTATGTTATGGCACTTCTTAAATTTCTGCAGCCACCCTACCAAATGTTCACTCGCCTTCAATGTTCAGTTCTTCATGGTATATTTTAGCTTGTTTCATGACCAACATACCAGTCAGCGGCACGCGTTCACTTCGCCGTTGTCGAATCCATTCCCTCAATACACGGTCAAGTTCTTCATTTTTTTTCTCTGTGTAAAGTTTTCCAATCTGACATTAGTTTTTGGTCATCACTGTCCCTGTAAAATTTCCGCAGCTTGTCTTTCTGTTTCTTTATGTCATATACTGTGGTAGTTCCTACACCATATTCTTCTGTAAGACGACGTACCGAGACATCATGCTCAAGCTTCTGCAATAACTCTACTTTCTGTGCTATCGATAACGACAAATGCTTCCTTTTCGTATTCTCACTGTTATCCACAGGAGTATATGCAGCTCTTCTCGACATTTTCACAATGAAATTAAACTCTAAATCACAAAACTAGCGCACAAGTATCCAACTCAATATCACAAAAAAGCTCAGAATTATCCACACACGTGGCTGGTAGCAATGCCGGTACACAACAGACCACACTATGTTTGAACATTAGTATCCCACAATAGCGATTACGTCAGCATATGTTGTACTAAGCATGCGCGTCATGAGCCAGAAACGTGATAAACTGAATGTATCGCGTGGTCAATTTCTCGCATTTCTGTAAAAATATCAACTCGTGGCTGACGCTGGACGCAGTGACGAGAGAAAACTAACAACACTTTTAAAATTTGTATCATGCAACAGCGCTTACGTCAACCTATAGGCCTATATTGCACCTTGCGCGTCACGGGCGGAAACGTAATAAACTGAAGGTTGCGTTTTTTTGGTTCCTTGCATACCATTTTTTTTTAAATATATAATTTGGGGCGGCTTAAATTAGCCCAAAAATCAGCCCAAAAAATTTTGGTTTTCGGATTCTGGTACGCACCTGTACTATATATTAACCTTTGTTCGTGTTAAATATTGTTTGACCATATTATGCAGTTAAAATTCACTGAATCTTTTGGCCGAATACCATCACTAACCAAGATTTGCTTACTCGTAGCAAGCAAGAGGACATGCACACCATCATAGCTGGCAGACGCTGGAGCTGGGTTGGCCATGTCCTCAGAAGAGACCCTGATGCCATCACAAGAACAGCTATGATATGGACCCCTGAAGGAAAACGAAAGAGAGGCCGACCAAAAACAACCTGGCGGAGGACTGTGGAGGCTGAGATGCAAAGAATGAACCAGAGTTGGGGCACTGTACGAAGGATGGCCACCGACCGAGCAAAGTGGATTCAATTTGTTGTTGCCCTACAAGATGCCACTAGGCGTGATGGCCACTGACTGCTTTGACGGTCGGCGGCTAAGGATCAAAGAAGAAATTATGCAGTTCACTAGGTCTGTCCATTCTTAACACTTCTATATTTATAGGTAGGCCTAAGTTTGATGTCTGCAAATAATCTAATATTGGTATTTTCATTTGTTCATACCTCTTACATTTTAACAAGAAATGTTCTAGGCCTATATTATCGTCTTGAAGACATCCTGTACAGTAAGGTTCTTCTATTCTGAAATAACCTATTCCCAGCTGAAATAACCTTTTCCAATGATGTTCAGTCCTCAAACTATACGATGTAATAAATGCTTGCAGCATATCCTTACATTTTAAATTATAAGTTTAAACTCAGGATTCGAAAATGCAGACGACCACAGTTCTGGAAATAACATGACTGAATCGGTAGAACACCAGATCGTGAGCAATCAAGTGGTTAAGTAAATAGGACAATTAGGCCTAATGTGTACTATTTGTGTATGTTTATTGTTACGGTGTATTAAGCTGTGTGTGTGGGTAACTTACAAAGAGCTGTAACCTACTGGCAAAGTAAATACCCTGACAATTCATTCAATACCTTGGGAATAACTGCAGACGACGAAATTTTGCAAAGATTGACTTTTTAATGTGTTGATGATGCAAGGTAGAGTACATGCGCAGTCAAAAATGCAACTGGGGTGAAAATCTGACCATATGTCGCAAGAATTTGATGTCGTAAAACGTGTGTCAAAACCGCACGCGTAATATTCTTATCTTAGCCCGGCGGAACTGTTTCCACTGACGGGAGAAGGGGCAAAGGCGAGCGACTGGCGCCTTAAAACCAGCAGCTTCGGGCAGATAGGGCTCGTGATCCTTGGTTGGTAGCTTATCTAAGAGAAGGAACTCTGAATTCAAACCACCGCTACCTTGCGGGAATATCCATTTATGGAATTGGCTTCGGGAGTAAACCCTGAGGATAAATCCGGAGTCGGAGTCCCTAAGGCAGTCTAATGTCGATTCGACATTATTCTGGCAACTCCTGCGACATGGCTGGTACCAAACTGTATCGGCTACTGCCGTTCCTTTGGATGTACCGGCTGTGTGGAGAGGGGGAACATGCTGCATGGGCAACAGCTTGATCTCCATATAACTGTGCCCAAGCTCGCGCCCTGGAGAGGACACTCCAGCTTCACCCTATAGGTGTCGGCAAAACACGGGAAGTAGCAGTTACCGGTTATAAGCATTTTGCCCAATTGGCGTAGGGCATGGCGCCAGGGGCTACTTCCGACAGTGGGAGAGGTTCTAGGATCTCAATGGACAGCTACCGCCCGCTTCAAGCTGGGCAGCCCCCAGTCAATAAGGTGTTGTCCCGCCACTGTCTGCTTTTCCCATTGGGTGCATGGGGATTAGGGTCAAACCCGAACTGTGGACAGAAAATTTTGCACCAAGCAATTATCGAAAAAATAGAAATAAGCAAACTCTCAGATTGGGATGCTGGAACGTCCGGACTATGTTGACTGGACTATCCGAAAACCTACAGGATGTAAACGATGTAAGGAAGACAGCCATTATTAATGATGAGCTAAAACGACTTCAGGTGGATATAGCTGCACTTCAGGAAACGCGCCTGGCGGGCTCTGGAACGGTGAGCGAGAAGGACTACACATTTTATTGGCAAGGGAAAGATCTTATTAAAGCTAGAGAACACGGAGTAGGTTTTGCGGTCAAAAAATCGCTAACTAAAATGGTTGAACCAGGCGAGAATGGATCAGAACGCCTGTTAACGCTCCGCCTGCAAACTAGCACAGGTCCCATCACCCTTGTCAGTGTGTATGCTCCTACTCTGTACTCTGCCTCAGAAGCTAAAGATGAGTTCTACGAGAATCTAACAGCAATTATCAAAAGCATACCTAGGCAAGAACAGCTTGTTCTCCTTGGTGACTTTAACGCTAGAGTGGGTGCCGATAATGTTTCATGGCCTTCATGTCTGGGCAGGTTTGGTATTGGCAAGATGAATGAAAATGGACAACGGCTCTTAGAGTTGTGCGTCCACCATGACCTCTGCGTGACCAACACCTACTTTCAGACAAAACCCCAGCATAAGGTGTCATGGAGACACCCACGATCCAAGCACTGGCACCAACTTGACCTGATTCTCGTCAGAAGGCCACTCCTCAGGTCTGTGCTCTCCACACGCTCGTACCATAGTGCAGACTGTGATACAGATCACTCCTTGGTTTGCTGCAAAATCAGAGCACAACCAAGAAAACTCTCTATCGTGTCAGACATGAAGGGAAACCACGCATTGATACCAGCAAGATGTCAGACCCTTTCATGATCGCTCAATTCACTGCGACCTTCGAGAAAGTGCTCAGTAGCCCTCAGCATGGTGATACTATTACAGAGAACTGGGAGCATCTACGGAACACCATTCAAAGTACTGCACTTGCCACCTTTGGTAAGAAAACAGCAAAGTCAAATGACTGGTTTGATGCTTCATCAGATGTGATGGCACCTGTCATTGAAGCTAAGCGCAGTGCTATGAATGAATACAAACGTTCACCGAGTGCCAGAACCCTACAGATCCTGAGGGCTACGAGAAGCAAAGTTCAACAAACTGCTCGACGCTGTGCAAATGACTACTGGCTCCAGCTCAGTGAGAGCATCCAGATCGCAGCGCAAACAGGCAACATTAGACAAATGTATGACGGTATAAAGAAAGCACTTGGCCCCCATAAAAGTAAGACGGCACCGCTAAAAACCATCAGCGGAGAGAAGCTAACCGATAAGGGTAAGCAGATGGAGAGGTGGGTCGAGCTTTACGCTAGAGACAATACCGTTACGCCTGCAGCCCTTGATGGTGTCAACAGTCTGCCAACTATGGAGGAGCTGGATGCCGAACCAACATTAGAGGAACTCAGCAAGGCCATTGATAGCTTGGCCTCTGGCAAAGCACCAGGCAGTGATGGGATTCCTCCTGATTTAATCAAATGCTGTAAGAGCACGCTATTACATCCCCTGCATAGGATGCTGTGCCAGTGCTGGGAAGAGACAACTATTCCTCAAGACATGCGAGATGCCAAGATTGTAACACTGTATAAAAATAAAGGAGACAGAAGTGATTGCAATAACTACAGAGGCATCTCTCTTCTTAGTATTGTTGGTAAGGTTTTTGCCAAAGTCATCTTAATGCGACTACACAAGTTAGCTGAGCGCATATATCCAGGGTCACAGTGTGGATTCCGAGCTGGCAGATCAACAACAGACATGATCTTCTCTCTCCGCCAGCTTCAGGAAAAATCAACAGAGCAGAAAAGACCATTATATATCGCCTTTATAGACCTCACAAAAGCATTCGACCTGGTTAGTAGGGATGGACTCTTTAAAATCCTCCTGAAAATAGGCTGCCCTTCTAAAATGCTGGAAATGATAAAGTCATTCCATGACGGCATGAAGGGAACAGTCCAATATGCTGGAAGCACGTCACAGCCCTTTGATATACGAAGTGGCGTTAAACAAGGCTGTGTTCTGGCTCCGACCCTCTTCGGAATCTTCTTTGCCTTACTCTTGAAACATGCATTCAGAGATGCAACTGAAGGAATATGCCTTCACACTAGGTCAGATGGCCGTCTGTTTAATATTTCAAGGCTGAAGGCAAAAACAAAAATCAGAAGGGTCACTATAAGAGACTTGTTGTTCGCTGATGATGCTGCAGTCGTCTCTCAAAGCCAACAGGAGCTTCAGAGCTTGATGAATCGCTTCACTAAAGCATGCAAGGACTTTGGCCTCACAATAAGTCTAAAGAAAACGAATGTGCTGAGTCAGGATGTGGGTGCTGCACCAGTTATCACTATCAATAACTATGAATTGGCAGTGGTGCACCAATTCACATACCTAGGGTCTACCATCAATGACAAACTCTCGCTGGATACAGAAATCGACAGCCACATTGGCAAAGCTGCAGCTACTTTTGCCCGCCTCACATCGCGTGTTTGGGGAAACTCTAAACTCACAATGAAGACCAAAGCTGCGGTATATAATGCCTGCGTCACCAGCACACTCCTATATGGCAGCGAGACCTGGACGACCTATGCTAAGCAAGAAAGAAGGCTCAATATCTTCCATTTGCGGTGTCTACGCCGCATCCTCGGCATCTCGTGGAAAGATAAAGTGACAAATGTCGAGGTGTTGTCAAGTGCTGGCCTTCAAAGTATGTATACGCTTCTTAGACAGCGCAGACTTCGCTGGCTTGGCCATGTTCGCCGCATGGATGATGGTCGCATCCCAAAAGATATCTTCTACGGACAATTAGCAGATGGCAAGAGAACAGTTGGGCGACCACAGCTGAGGTTCAAAGATGTGTGCAAGAGAGATATGAGGGCACTGGACATGGATCCAGCAACATGGGAGGATAAAGCTGCCGATCGCACTAAGTGGCGATGCTATTTACGGCACCACCTCAGATTGGGCGAAGAGAGGTTCACACAAGAAGCAGAGGTGAGGAGAAAACGTCGAAAGGAGCACCAGGAAAATAAGCAGCCGTGGGCTGTCACCTCAGGGGCGCATTCCCATAGTCAGTTATGACTGAAGGGGCTATTATTATTATTATAATATTCTTATCTTTATCATCATCACGCGAAGCACGTTGCACCGTTTCGTTAAGCCTGTAGCACAGTATATCTGATTTTAGCAGGCATTTCTGGCGGGTCTTCTTCAAGTCCCATGCCTAGTGGGGTAGGAGATCATGTCTCTCCACAACTTCCTGTCTCCAGTACAATTTATCAACTCTGTTGTTGACTTCCTTCCAAGCCACGATGTCAAACTGTCAAGTATTTGCTTTCTTCCTCTATCTCTTTTTCCTTCAATTTTGTTGTTTTGATATATTCCAGCTTTCCTTTTCCAATCATCATCATCTCAGCCCGTAACCCGTCATGGGTCGTAGGGGTGCCATGGTGGAAGCATCAGCAGACAGGGTCCTCCACTGCTCTCTATCCTCAGCAATGCGTACAAGTGTGGAAAAACCGTGTCCTGCCCATTCTTTGATGTTATCAGCCCAGGATTTTCTCTGCCTTCCTCTTCTCCGTTTACCTTCGACTGTTCCCTGAAGGATCGTTTTCGAAAGGGAGTCATGACGAGTTACATGCCCAAACCAGGCAAGCTTTCGACGTTTCACTATTGACAAAAGTGGTTCTTGGTGGCCTGCATAGGTGTTTATCTTCTCTCTAACATAGACATTTGTTTTGTGCTCTTTATAGCAAATGCGCAAAATTCTTCTATAACATTTATGCTCGAAAGCCTGAATCCTTCGCTCTGTATCTGCAGTGAGTGTCCAGCCCTCACACCCATACAAGAGAATAGATAATACAAGTGATTTGTATAGACTAATTTGATCTTCCAATAACATGCCCTAAAAAAGTGGAATGCTTCTTTCTAACTTATGAAATAAATTTCCTTTGCGCATTGGCCTCTTTCAGGATAACCTCATTACTCTTTTTGACTGTCCATGGTATTTTTAACATTCTTCTATAAAACCACATCTCTAGTGTGTCCTCTAGTGCTTTCCCTACTTGTTTACTAACTGTCCATGACTCACTCCCATACGACAGGACTGGTTCTATATAATACTGAAGAACTCTCTGTCGGGTAACCTTCCTTAACCATTGACTGTCCCCAGATTATCTGCAAATCAGAATTGTCCTTCTCCTAGATCAACTGCCATCCAGAGCTTACGAGCTTTATCTACGCTGAGCATTCTGGTTTTGGAGCGCCAGAGACACGCTCTTATTAGTTAAAACAGGGCCGCCACGACAAAGCCAGAAGCTGGACTTTGCTGTTAGAGGCTTTGTATTGCACATGCCTTAGGAGCATTTAAACGAAGTTGAGAGCATCTCTTCTACTCCACTCACGACTATGACAGCACTTCGGACCCCAACAGATTGGGATACCATCTATTCAACAAGATAAAGGTAGGAAATACTAATGAGTGTAACTGTGGCACCAAAAAAAAAAGACTGTTGAATATCTACTTCAAAGGTGCCCAACATAATAATGATGAACAGAGAAAGCGCATTTGGCCATCACCAGTACCATTCATGGAAAAACTATACGGAGATACATTCAACCTGAAGCTGCTCGCTGCTTAGGGGATATTACTGGCAAATACTTACCTATACTCAAGAGGATGTTCTGTTCTAATAGCTTGGGGTCACAAAATAGGGCGATCATCCTCGATCTTTGTTTCACTCTGGCAGTATCAGTACATTTGTGGTACTGATTTTATTGTGTGCTTTTATTTGTCGCACTTTCTTTCTTTTTCTGCTATGTGTAGCAGATATTATGTATTTTCCTTCTTACACCCTTCTCAGGGATAAGTAGACGCCTGGTTGTTATCCATTTCTCCCTGCATTGCAAGGAGCGGCAGCGACCTAACCATGTTGGTTATCGTGGGCGCAGCGATATCAGTATACAGATAAACACGTAAATCGCCTCAGTGCAGTGCTTAATCACTGATAAGACACAGGTACACGCATCACCAAAGCTTGGAATACAGGGAGACAACTGATGGACAGACACAGATAAGAGATTACTTCCTGATAAAAGTAATGATTGTTGCATTGGGAACACGTTGTTATATGAGTTTACAGACATGTTCGTAAGTTTGTACCACAGGGCAACCAGATGTTTACTGCCCATTTTCAGAAAAGTAATGTTTGAAATTTTGCATTAGCTGAGTCATGCAACATATTCAAATCAGATTGACTGATCCCTTGAGGCGCGCATAACAAAGGCGTGGGAAGGCAGTGAATATAGGCTAATCTAACAATTTTCTCAAGCTATTTCACTTGAGAAATCGCTCACCAAGATACCAGACCTTGGTACAGTGAAGAATTAGAACTCAGAATTCCTTCTTAAATATACCAGACACCTTTTATTGGAGAATTTTGGACGGACTTTCATAGCTCAGGAAATCTCTTTCATTTTAAATAAGGAAACCGGGACTGAGGAAACTGAAGGACCACACACGAAGTCAGAGAGGGATGATTCATGAACCACCGCTGCACGGGCTGGTGATTGCTTTATTGCTAGTTTCGTACAGAGAACTAAAAGCATAAAGTAGTTCCAGGTTCCATATGGAGCAGGGAGGGAAAGATGAAAGAAATGATGTACATTCTAAGTATAATACTTTCATTTTCAAAGCAGTGTAAATGTCCATATAAACATATTCACTTTAAAATTAATGTAAGTTTTCAAGCTTTAAACCAGTGTAAATGTCTATATATATATGTAAACAGAATCTATCTGTATTATTAACCTTTTCATTTAAATATAATGTTAAGCTAAAGCTATTCAATTTAAATGTAAAGAAAGTTTATCCCATGGGATTAAATTTAATTCTCATCGAGGGTAAAGTCTGAGTTAATTGGGATGGTGGTATGGGAAGATAGGAACCCATAAATATGGGGTGGAAAATGCCATACTCAGAAGAGCGTTTCTTTCTATTTTTTTACCATAGTGGTACCAGCAGAAAGTACTTTCTCTGGAACAAGAAGGGAACAGTGGCCTAAGCTTTAAGACGAAGGATGCACATGGTAGACTCTCTTTGACATTTCTGGGAAATGAGCTACGCCTGACAACCTTGATCAGGGACGAGCGCAAGCAGAGTGAAAAGAACCAACCCATAAGAAGGAGCAGAACCGTCATTGGCAGCTAAGTTCAAACATATGCTGCCAATTGAACTTCTTGTAAGCTATAGTATATTTTATAAGTTATCCACCCGATGAAACTTTATAAAGAGTCATCCATATATTCTTGCGAAAAGAAAACAAGTTTATACTTTTATAAGTTTTTATAACAGATTCACTAGCTTTCTAGCTCGGTGGTCCATGATTCGATCCCCAGTAGAGATGGGATTTTTTAGACCGCAAATGTCTCCAGGATCGACCCAGCCCCATGAAGCTATACTTATAAAAATATAAACTTGTTTTCTTTTCGCAAGAATATATGGATGACTCTTTATAAAGTTTCATCGGGTGGATAAATATGAAAAATCCCTTGATCAGGGACGAGCGTGAGCAGAGTGAAAAGAACCAACCCATAAGAAGGAGCAGAACCGTCATTGGCAGCTAAGTTCAAACATATATCTGCTACTTGAACTTCTTGTAACATTTCACAATCCATAACGACTGTGATGATAACTTTTCTTGATCCATAACTATTCAAATTATTTTTCAACTGTTAAAACTTAAGTGATTATTAAATTTTGTTATTTCTAATTATACAAATTTCTTCTTCTTCTTTGATCCTTAGCCATCGACTGTCAAAGCTGTCAGTGGCCATCACGCCTAGTGGCGTCTTGTAGGGCAACAACAAATTGATTCCACTTTGCTCGGTCGGTGGCCATCCTTCGTACAGTGCCCCAACTCTGGTTCATTCTTTGCATCTCAGCCTCCACAGTCCTCCACCAGGTTGTTCCCGGTCGGCCTCTCTTTCGCCTTCCCTCAGGGGTCCAAAGCATAGCTGTTCCCGTGATGGCATCGGGGTCCCCTCTGAGGACATGGCCAACCCAGCTCCAGCGTCTGCCAGCCACAATGGTGTGCATGTCCTCTTGCTTGCTCCGAGCAAGCAGATCCCCGCCGGCGATGGCACCCGGCCAAAAGATTCGGTGAACTTTTCTTAGGCAAGTTGTGTGAAAAGATATACAAATTTACCTTCGTTTTAATCATGTTAAAGTTACTGCATGTTTGTCTCAGTCAACTTACTTACTTACTTAGTCGTTCCCCTTCTACTGTGGGGTGTAGAGGTTTGGAAGAGAGAGTGCCAGACTGTCCTATCGGCTGTCTTCCTCCTGGCCTGGTTCCATTCTAGTCCTCGGTCCTTCAAAGATTGTCTAATGTTGTCCTCCCAGCGGACTCTGGGTCATCCTCGGGGTCTGGATCCCTGTCTCTGTGTTTCCCATGCTTGTCGTGGTAGCCGTTCTTCTCCCATTCTGCAGACATGGCCAAACCATCTTAGCTGGGACTGTTCTACTTGGGTCTGCAGGGGGTGGGATCTTAGGCCTTGGCGTATCGTCTTGTTGCGGACCATGTCTCTTCTTGTTACTTCAACCACCTTCCTCAGATACCTCATTTCTGAGGTTTGGATCTGGCTTTTATGGGTTGTAGTCATTGCCCATGACTCACATCCATATGTCAAGACTGGGACATAGGTGGAGCGGTATACAGCCATCTTCTTTTTCTTACGAACCTCTCTCTTGCTGAGGAATCCTCGATTTATGGCCTGAAAAAGTCTCCAAGCTGCTGCTTTTCTAGTGGCCAACTCTTCTTTGATGCCTCCCTTTTGGTCTATAATAGCTCCGAGATATTTAAAGTGGTCGACCTGCTCCAGGACCTGTTCTCCCAGCTTAATCTGATGTCTTCTTTCTTCTCGTGATATCACCATGGATTTTGTTTTAGAGCTGCTTATGACCATCCCTCTCTTCTCCAGCTCTTCCTTCCAGACTTGCAGGTTGGATTGGAGATGTGCCTCTGATTTAGCAATCAGGGCAACATCATCAGCAAATGCCAGCTCTGAAATACATACCTGTCTCATCTTCCAGTACCCCACTGAATACTTTCTTGTTCTCTCCTTACATGACTTGATAACATCATCCATGAGGAGTATGAAAAGATAAGGTGACAGGATATCACCTTGTCTTACACCAGTGGTGGTCCTGAACTCTTCTGACTTATGGTTTGCTGTCCTCACATAATTTCTGCAAGACTTGTAGAAGCTCTGTATAGCATGAATCAGAGGTGCTGGAATGTTCTTCCTTGCCAAACAGTCCCAAAGTTTGCTCCAGGGGACCCTGTCAAATGCCTTTTCCAGATCTATGAAACAAAGATGGATCTCACTCTTATACTCAAGAGCCTTTTCACTCAGCTGTCTGAGTGTGAAGATTAAGTCTTGAGTACTTTGGTTTGCTCGAAATCCGCACTGGACCTCATCCAATTGTGGCTCAGCTAGGCGTCGGAGTCTCTGCTCTAGGATTCTAGAGTAGATTTTACCAGGGACACTGAGAAGGGATATGCCTCTATGGTTTCCACATTGTCGATTGTCACCCTTTTTGAAAATTGGTGTTATGATGGCAATCTCCCAGTCCTTTGGTATGGTCTTGTTGCACCACGCTGCCTATAAGACCCTTAAGAGTAATAGGTCGCCTGATGCTCCCATGTACTTAACCATTTCTGGTGTTATACCATCATGCCCTGCTGCTTTGCCCATCTTGTTTTTCTCCAGTGCTGCCTTCAGTTCTTCCATCTTTATGTCATCTTCATTACCATTTGTTTCCTCTTCTGTGCTAGTGGTTATCATTTCTGCTGCTTAACCTTGCTCACCATCAAGGAGTTCTGAGAAATATTCTTTCCATTACTTCCTTCGGGGCAGTAAGCAATTTGCCTTGCTTGTCCTTTATAAATTTGAGAGGGCATTGTTTTTCCTTCCTTATGTTCTTTAGGGTCTTATAGAACAATTTCTGGTTTTTTTGTGCATCTTTTTCTAGCTTTTCTCCAAATTCTTCCCAGGACTTCTGTTTTGCTGCTAGCACCTTGTTCTTTGGTCAACTTACTACACAGTCTAAACAGAGCTTAAATGGGGGGGGCTTAAATGAGCTGAAAGTAATAAATGCTTAAATCCTTCACAAAAGCGTCGGCAGAATTAGAGTTAACATACTCAGACAAAGCAGTATTGTTCTCGCTTATTCTGAATATCTTGTGAAGACTCCCTTTTCACCTTCTTAACAACAAGGCAGTTATGAGAGACTTCATTTTATTTTTTTTATTTTTATTGTTTGTTTGTTTCTTGGAAAGGGGAGGTCACACACAAAAACATTCGCACAAATTTAGTTTTGATTTACTCTATTTGGACTGAGTGGAGGGGGGGAAGAAGGTACTATAGTTGGGTATTGGAAATCTGACTTTGTTTTCTTGAATTAGTACACCATATGTCCTAATTCTAATAATTCTAACCCATCAAGGGTTGAACGAGATACTTTATAAAAAATAAAAAAAGAGCTTTCTTTGAACATATTCAAGTTGTCATGCCTGAAAGTGACTGCAGAAGAAGAAGAAGTATCCTTATAACAGTCATTTATTATTCATTCGCTGTTATATAACAACATCTATTTCTATAATTAACTCTTACTATACGGGAGCTAAAACCGCATTTTTACGCGCTAGTTTAGCTATCGTTACCGTCGCGCGCCACTTGAACTGGCGAGCCGTAAAATTGGTACTAAACCCGCGCCACTTCACGGGGCTTGCCGGATAGTAAGAGTTAAGTTGGCGGTTTGTCTCACTGTCATAGTCTTAGAAGGATTGGGGAAGGTCATGCTATTAATCTATTTCTGTCGTGCAACCGACAATCTGAGAACGTTCTACTTTTTGCGTACTTTCCATTTGCTTCTTGGTCTTCCCCGTGATTTTTGCGTATTTGCCAAATGGACACGTCTATTTGTCCCTTTTTATAATTTGTTGAACAGATGATACCCTCTGATAGCCAACAACCTAAACATAGCTACTTAACAGTTCGGTAATGCTATTATATAACTGTAGTTTCGGACACTTGGGAGTCTTGACCTAAGCCAGCCCACCCCTATTAGTGTGTAAAGGATATAAAAGGCGTCAAACACTTGTATGACAAGGGTGGGAACTCCATTGATGTTTAGAATGCTTTCTGTTGTAACGCTCTGTATAGAGACAAGGCGGCTCAGGCGAACCTTTTGTGTTGCACACGTACTAGAAATTTATAAACATTTTGCTGAATATGGCTCCAAATAATAAGATTTTATATTTTTACCATACAGATGTCACAAAAGACATTACTAGGAAGATGATATAATTGTGACATTCATTTTTAAGAGTTTTTAAAAAAAATCTTTTATATAAAGGAGGGATCCCGTTACAAGCCCATTGAGACATATTAGGAATATGGTGTTAGGCCCATATGTTTTTGACCATCGGCACACTAGGGGTGATATTGTCAGCATCACGCTGGTTGCCTTAACCTTCCCAGCGTTGCTCTGGTACCCGATTCATGGGGCTGGGTCGATCCTGGAGCCATTTGCGGTCTAAAAAATCCCATCTCTACTGGGGATCGAATCATGGACCACCGAGCTAGGAAGCCAGTGAATCTTTTATAAAAACTTATAAAAGTATAAACTTGTTTTCTTTTCGCAAGAATATATGGATGACTCTTTATAAAGTTTCATCGGGTGGATAAATATGAAAAAAGATCGAAAAAAGTGATTCGTCTTACTGGGACAAAAGGCAAAGAAAATAGCCAACGTTGCGGCCACAAGGCCTTCGTCAGGGAAAGGAAAGAAAGTGAGAGCTAAGTGAGAAACCTGAGGAAACAAAAAATACAAATGGGTACTACCTGTAAGATCTGCTAAGTTTCGTCCAAGGATCGCATAGTTGGTGCTAAGGGCAAGAGGACGCAGAGAGCAAGCGAGAAAAATTTATTCATCAAGGATTTAACTTTAGGTTTCGACATATTCTTTAGTGTATACTAAATAAAAGTTGAAATTCATTTTTTTTTTTTAAATTTACTGCTTATGGATCAATGGCCAGGAGTAAGAACCTTGGTCGAAAACGGGCTAAGACTAGACTGCCTTGGGCATTGAGTCGATAATGTTGCTACTCTGAGAGATAAAAACAGGGACGTTTAAGCTCGAATACTGCAAATGAATCCAAGCGTGGAGGAGTGGGCACATGAAGCAGAGCCAGTCTTAGAGTATTTGGCGCCCGGGGTGAGTGGTTCAACATGTGCCCACATGCTTGGATTCATTTGCAGAAATGAGCCAAATATACTAAAGAAATAAAATAACAGCAAAAAAAAAAAATAAATAAATAAAACACACACACTCCATTTAAAACAGAAATAAGATAAATGCAAAAAACTGACTCCATGAAGCTGAACCTTTACAAATTGTTATGCATTCATTACCTTTTTTTTTTTTTTTTTTTTGTGCAGTTCCCTGCACCAGGCATAAACAAGCATAACTTTTAATACTTTAGCCTCAAAGTTAAGTGTTTGTTTTTGTTTGTTTTATTAACCACCATAAATAATGTGCTAAAGTCATATATGCAATAATTAACACAAACATTTAGACTAACGTCTGCAATATTTTTGGAGAACAGTTCATCTGTCTTATTACTACTACCAGCACATAAACTACAGCATATCAGTTTTTACTATTTCCAAAGCTGATATACATCACACCGTATACAAACTGTGTCATCCGTAACTATCATTTACTCAGATGTTTAATTATGTAACTAAAACATAAACCAAACATAAATTATGAAGAACAACCATACTAATAATTCTGACTTCACATAGAATTACAACTGGAACACTAGGTGCAGGAAGTTTTGAAAGAGAATACACTGTTTCAGGGAGAAAAAAAAATTAATCTGCTTTCACATACCAAAAATATGATAAATATATGTGAAGTCTTGAAACAAAATAGAGGCACTGATCCCATACACGCCAACTAGTACAGGTCACCCATACTATGTACTGTTTTTTTTCATCTTCAGATTTGTACAGGTGTTTTTCGCCAAATATATAAAATGCTGACTGTGAGAGGTCTTCCATGTTGTTGAAAACTGATTGCAGTCACATCATTTTTACAGTGTAAAATAAACTCAGATCTTGTTATGGTCTTAAAACAAGTGAAGACTTACTTAAAAAGACAAAGCATGTAATATTATAATGCAGCCCATTCTGACTGAAAAATATTTGTACATGAACTAAAATTCTAGTGATATATTTTTTTCTATCTTTCTATGGTTTTTTTTTTCTTTCTTTCTATGGTTTTTTTTTGTACAGGCTTTTCATCACCAAGGGTTGGCATGTATGTGATCCAGCCAGAAAAAATAAAGATTAATAAATCTGCTTTCACATAACACAACTGTGATAAGAAAATGAGAAGTCTTGACAGAAAACAGATACACTGATCCAGATAGGAAAGAAAAAGATGAATAAATCTGTCTTCATGTAACAGAACTACAAAAAACGATAAGAAGATGGAAAGTCTTGTAAGAAAATGAGTGCTCTGTTCTAGACACCAAAAAATGAAATAAAAAAAAGTATAAATCTGTCTTCACACAACAGAGCTAAATAAAAATAAAATAAAGATAAGATAAGAAGGTGGAAAGCTCTAAAAGAAAATAAATGCACTGTTCTAGAAAAAAAAAAAAACAGATGAATAAATCTGTCTTCACACAACAGAACCACAATCAAAGAATAAGACAATGGTAAGTCTTACAAGAAAATGAGTGCACTTATTCACAGACAGAAAAAAATTAAGAGTAATAATTCTACTATGACATAACAGAATTATAATGGACAGTTGGAAAAAAAGTATAAAATGAAAATTGATGCACAGTTTCAGAATTAAAAAAATAAAATAAAAGAATGATTCTGTCATAAGATAGCAAAAACTTAATCAGCAGACGTGCAGTCTTGACAGAAAACAGATATACTACTTCATGAAGCAGATATATCCTATTAATTCTAAAATCAGACTTACTTACTTACTTAGTCGTTCCCCTTCTACCGTGAGGTGTAGAGGTTTGGAAGAGAGAGCGCCAGACCATTCTATCAGCTGTCTTCTTCCTGGCCTGGTTCCATTCTAGTCCTTGGTCCTTCAAAGATTGTCTAATGTTGTCCTCCCTCTGGGTCGTCCTGGAGGTCTGGATCCCTGGCATAACTAAGAAGTGTAGACATAGAAAAAAGTACTGATTAAAAAAAACAAAAAACCAGATGCCCATTTTTTTCCGTTACCAGACAACTAGTTACCGTACTGTTGTAAAATAAAAGAAAGATTAATACAGAACGTTCAAATCCTGATAAAGTGTCACAGATAAGGAGAAAAACAGAGTACTATGACTACGCTTAATATAATCATTCAGCAGGTTCGAATGTGTAATGTTTCACTTCTTTCTCAAGAGCAGGGTCACCTCCATTTTCTAAGTACAATTCGTTGAAGGGGCGTTGTTGCGGCATCTGTAAAGGAAACAACATTACATTTAGAATACCTATTTAAAGTGCAAGAACGGTACACAAACAGATTAAATATTTTTAAAATCTTTTCTTCATTTCTCTTTTTACCAGCAATTTCCTTTTTTTTTTTTAAATCTATTTTATTTAATTTTTCTTTTTGTTATATATTTCTCTCTCTATCTCTCTCTCTCGTTTTTTTCCTCCTTACTTAGCTTTTGGGTTCTGTTTTTCGCCCCATCTTTGCAGTAGCTCTAAAACAAAAAACATGGTGATATTACAAGAGAAAAAAGCATCAGATTATGCTGTGAGAACAAGTCCTGGAGCAGGTCAACCTCTTTAAATAACTTGAAGCTGTTATAGACTGAAGGGAGGCATCAAAGAAGAGCTGGCTACCCCAAAAGCAGTAGCTGGAAGACTTTTTCATGCCATAAATCGAGGATTCCACAGCAAAAGAGAAACTGGCAATAAGATGAATAGCAGTATACCGCCCCCATATGTGTTCCAGTCTCGACTTGTGGATGCAAGTCATGGGCAATGGCTATAACCCATAAAAGCCAGCTCCCAACAATAGAAATGAGGAATCAGAGGAAGGTGTTGTTGTTTGTCCATCACGGGTGATGAAGACCACTCTGTTCATCCAATTATTAGGAATGTTAGGTTAGTCTATGGGTACGAAGGTGACTGATGAGCCCGATGCGGGCCTGGAAAGATCTCGGACGGTGTGGGCAGGGAATGTTTGCTTCATGTGAAGGTTTTGTTACACGGTCTTTTTATTAACTGTAGACTCAAGTGAAACAGCCCCAATTGTGATGATTTGGCCATGTCTGCAGAATGTGAGATGATTGGCTACCAATACAAATGTGGGAAACCAAGAGACAGGGATTCAGACCTCCAGGAAGACATCAGATAATCTCTAACAGACCGAGAACTAGATTGGAACCAGGCCAAAAGGAAGACAGATGATAGGATAGCATGGTGCTCGTACTGGATAACCTCTACACCCCATGACAGAAGAGGAATGACGGAGTAAGTAACTTAGTATTTACTTTTTAATGCCTCGATGTAGCAGCAATTTTGTGTAATTGTATTGATTTTTCATGTCATTTACTTAGTTCTCACTTTCTTTCCTTTGCTTTGTTTGTGTGTGTGTGTGGGCCGTTTGTCCCTGACGAAGGCCTTGTGGCTTAATGTATGTTGTTATTTTTTAAAATAATTTTGTTCTAGTAAGACACATTACGTTTTTCAGAACATGAAGAGAAGTCCTGGTGACAACAGAAAGTACTTTTTCTTCTTCTGTTCTTTCACTCTTTATGTGGTGCTTTTTGCAGCGACTTGTTTTACATGAAGAGGTTGCCAGCCCCATTCATTCATTCATTCATAACCCTCCACTCCCAAAGGAGCATAGGCCTTCAACAAACACATGCCAAGTCCTCCTGTCCCGTGCCATCATCTCAAGTTCTTTCCATGTTCTCCTCATCATTTTCACCTCTGTTTCCAACTCTCTTCTCCATGTACTTCTTGGTCTTCCTCTGTCTCTCTTGCCCTGGGGGTTCCAGAACAAGGACTGCCTTGTAATGCTATCAACAGGTTTCCTCAGTGTGTGTCCTATCCATCGCCATCGTCTTCTTCTCATCTCTTGTTCCACTGGCACTTGTCTAGTTCTTGTCATCAGTTCCACGTTGGTAACCTTGTCATACCATTTTAATCCCTCTATTCTACGCAAGCACCCATTTATGAAAGTCTGTAGCTTTTTGGTTGTTGTCTTTGTTGTTCTCCATGTCTCAGAGCCATACAATAGGACTGACTTCACATTTGAGTTGAAGATTCTTATTTTCGTGTTGGATCCAATTTCTCTTGATCTCCATATATTTCCCAATGCAATGAAAGCTCCTCTTGCCTTTTGTATTCTTATTTTGATATCGCTGTCTGTCCCTCCAACTTTGTCTATATTACTGCCAAGATATGTGTATGATTCAACATCTTGAATTGGTGTTTCTTCAAGTTCAACCCTGTTATCATTACCTGCATTTATTCTCATTATTTTTGTCTTTTCCCTGTGTATTTTCAGACCCAATTGCTGTGACCTCTCATCGAGTGTTTTCAATTTGTCCTGCATCTGATTACGGTTATGGGACAGAAGAGCCAAGTCATCAGCAAAATCCAGATCATCCAACTGCTTAGTCAGAGTCCACTGGGTTCCATTTCTGTTGTGTGTTGTCGATGATCTCATAACCCAATCTATTGCCAGCAAGAAAAGAAATGGAGACAAGAGGCATCCCTGTCGCACTCCTGTTCTTATCCCAAACGGTTCTGTAAGCTGTCCTTCGTGAAGAACTCTGCATGTCATGTCTTCATATGTTTTCTTTATTAAATTAATGATCTTCAGGGGAACTCCATAATGCCTCATCAATTTCCAAAGTGATTCTCTGTCTACACTGTCAAATGCCTTTTCGTAGTCCACAAATCCGATGTATAGTGGTGAATTCCATTCCAGACTTTGTTCAACTATTATTCTCAAAGTGGCTATCTGGTCTGTACATGATCTGTTTTGTCGAAAACCTGCTTGTTCATCTCTCAGTTTCTTGTCTATGGACTCTTTTAATCTCTCAAGGATAATCCTGTTTAATACTTTTCCTGGCACTGATAGTAACATTATTCCTCTATAATTTGTGCACTCTTGTAAATTTCCCTTCTTAGGCAACTTAACCAGATATCCTTCCTTCCATTCTGCTGGTATCTCTTCCTTTTCCCAGACTTTACCAAATAATTTATATAACATCTCTGTAGCCGTGTCGATATCTGCTTTGATGGCCTCTGCTGGAATGCCATCAGGTCCAGACGCTTTTCCCTCTCTTAGAAGCTTTATGGCTTTCTTTATTTCTTCCTTCGTTGGTCTTTCACCATTAATTTGTAGCTCTTCTTCTGCTGGCTGGATGTCCGGCGGGTTTTGTGGAGCTGGTCTATTGAGAAGGTCCCCAAAATATTCTGTCCACCTCTTCATTTGCTCTTGTATATTGCTGAGCAGTTTCCCATTCTTGTCTTTTATGAGGCAACTTGTTTGCTTGTATTTCCCTGTTAGCTTCTTTGTGCTGCTATACAGTTCTCTCATATTTCCTTTGGCTGCAGCATCTTCTGCCTCTCTTGCCAACTCCTCAATATACTTCCTCTTGTCTCTTTTGATACTTCTTTTTACTTCTTTGTTTGCTTCTGTGTACACTTCTTGAGCCTTGGCTTTGGAGCTTCTAGTTTTGCTTGTGTTTAACTCTGCTTTCTTGTTTTTTCTGTCTTTTATCTTATTGATGGTTTCTGTTGTTATCCATGCTTTTTGTTGTCTTTCCCTTTTCCCCAGTATTTCTTCACATGTCTCCTTCCATACTGTTTTGACCTGCTGCCAATAGTCTTCTGTATTCTCTACATCTTCCAGCTGTTGGAGCACTTGGAATTTGTTGGATACTGTGACCGCAAATTTGTCTCTTGATTTCTTAGCTGTCCTACATTAAACTGTTGTCTATAATTTTGCATTGTTGCATATCTCTTGAGTTTCATTTTTACTTTGGCTGTCAGAAGATGGTGATCTGATGCCACATCTGCTCCTCTATATACCTTTACATCCTGCAATGATGATCTAAACTTCTTGTTTATGCATATATGATCTATCTGATTTTCTGTTCTATGGTCTGGTGATATCCATGTTGCCTTGTGTATTCTCTTATGTGGAAACATGCTTCCTCCTATAGCCAGTTGATATGAAGCACAGAAGTTTGCGAATAGCTCTCCATTTTCATTCATTACTCCTAGCCCATGTTTTCCCATGACTTCTTCGAATCCAGTGTTGACTGTACCTATCTTTGCATTCATGTCACCCATCAAAATTGTGATGTCTCTTCTTTTTACTTTATCCATAATTTCCTGTAGTTTAGTATAAAATGCTTCTTTCACAGACTCTTCTTTGTCATTAGTTGGTGCATAACATTGGATGACATTTACATGAATTTTCTTTTTAGCTGTTTTGAAAGTAGCTGTTATTATTCTGGGTCCAACAGCTTCCCATTCAATTAGTGCTTCCTGTGCTTCTTTAGATAACATAAGAGCTACCCCTTCACTGTGGTGTGAACTTTCGTCTTCATGTCCTGAGGACAGCACCAATTCACCTGTGATGAGTTTCTTCCTGTCTACCCCCTTCCACTTTGTTTCACACATTCCCAGAACCTCGATTTTGTATTCCCTCATTTCTGCTGCTACTTGCGCCACTTTCCCTTGTTCGTTTAATGTCCGAACATTCCAGGTGCCAAATCTGGAAGTTCTCCTAGAAGAAAGAAGGTTAGTCAGCAACTTAATAAATATTTTTCTTTTTTAAATGCTCACATCAAGGCCAAAGGTCATAATCGGGTGCTTGCACAGAATATAGGGATTGAAATGTAACGATAAGGTCACCAATGTGGAGCTGATGACAAGAACCGGTGGAGCAAGAGATGAAGATGACAACGCTGGTGATGGAAAGGATACACACTGAGGAGACCTTTAGATAGCACTACAAGGTAGTCCTTGTTCTGGAATCCCCAAGGTAAGACAGGCACACACACAGGCACACACACACAAAATACACGGAGAAGAGAACTGGAGACAGAAATGAAAATCTTCTTCTTCCTCATTCGTCCTGAAAAGGACGTTGGTTGCGTTGTGTCTGTTTTCACCGGAGCTGCGATATCTGCGCCTTTCGGCCGACTTCAGCACGGCATTTTTTGGGACCGGGTTTGCCTTCCCTCTTCGATCCCTACTCTCTCAGCCAGACTGCAGTGATGCAGCCTGTTTCCAGGACCACCACGTGGAGGTGGAGTAGGGTCTTGGTCAGTTCTGGTTCGCTGACCCTGACGCAAGCAGTCAAGCTATGGGTCGCTGACTGCATTCTCTATTGCTGCATCTTTGGGTCGCAGAAATGAAAATGATGAGGGAACAAGTCAAGAGCTACTCATATCTTGGTCATATAATAAAAGAAGATGGCAGATGTGAAACAGAAATCAAGAAGAGAAAAGGAATGGCCAAAGCTACATTCAACAACATGAGACTAATTCTTCTCTTCTTTGATCCATAACCACCAACCGTCAAAGCAGTCAGCAACCATCACGCCTGGTGGCGTCTTGTAGGGCAGCAACAAATTGATTCCACTTTGCTCGGTTGGCGGCCATCCTTCGTACAGTGCCCGAACTGTGGTTCATTCTTTGCATTTCAGCTTCCACAGTTCTCCGCCAAGTTGTTTTTGGTCGGCCTCTCTTTCGCTTTCCCTCGGGGGTCCATAGCATAGCTGTTCTTGTGATGGTATCAGGGTCCCTTCTGAGGACGTGGCCAACCCAACTCCAGCGTCTGCCAGCTATGATGGTGTACATGTCCTCCTGGTTACTCCGAATAAGTAGTTCTTGGTTGCTGATGGTGTTTTTTGGCCAAACACCAAATGAGACTAATACTGACGTAAAAATAACTAACTCACAAATTAAAACCGAGAATCATCAAGTGTTATATATCCGCTTTCTCATGAAGTGGCAGTAAAATGGAACAATACAGCCATCTATTGCCGTATCGGGAAGCAAAAACTATCATCCACAACAAGTACAAAAACCTGTGGAAGGAGGAAGGGGATATATACAGCAGAGATGACCCAATACACCATCTAAACAGACACCAACAGACCACAATGTTCCGCCTGAGAACCGGCCACTGCAGATTACTAGGACATCTCTATCGCCTCAAGATATCCCACACAAATGAATGCCCATGCGGAACAGGAATCCAGACCCCAGAACATATTCTCCAGACCTGTCCAACCCATGATGAATCACGACGTGCGACCTGGCCAAGGGGTGCTGAGCTCCAGCAGAAGCTATGGGGCTGCCGCGCCGACCTGGTAAAGACTGTGGACTTCGTCCTGGCGACAGGCCTGCAGATTTAGCATGACTACAAACTGAACGCAGAAGAAGAAGAAGTTATATATATTCCCCATCACTGTATGGTAGAAACATGAACAATGAATAAGCAATTGGAAGAAAGAACTGAGGCTCTTGAGATGTGGATATATACAGTATAGGGACACATATCAAGGAAAGAGAAGAAAACAAATAAGGAGGTCTTAGAAAACCTAGGTATGAAAAGAGAATTAATGAAGATCAAAATTAGGCAACTAAAATATTTTGGCCACATAAAAAGACAACACTTTGCAGAAGACCATAACAGAAAGCAAACATGCAAGGGGAAGACAGCGCTTTAAGCAGGAAGATAACATCAAGAGATGGACATGAAAAAGTCTATCAGAGTGCACCATCAAGACAAGAAACAGAAGATGTTGGAGATACATTGCAGCTGACCTTTATTGCTGAGATGGCAGCTGATGATGATGCTGTAATATGTCCAGGTTTGGGGCAAGTATATAAATATCAAAGCTAAAATAAAGTTGAAGGAAATTCAAAATAATTTTCACACGGAAATTCAACATCAGGTTCAATTTCAGACACATTTCTTGCCCAAGAGAAAGAGCACTGTAGCTTGGCCCACTGCAGGAAGCCTGTACCAAGTATTCACATGCTTTTGCAGTGGTGATGTCTGTGGCAAATATTTTGTGCAGGATGAGGATGCCAGCCTCTTGTACTACCTCTTATTAGTTGTTTTGTAAGACATACCTAAAGGTGCAGTAGACCTATTTCCTTTGTCCCTTCAGAGACCCCTCGCAACTACATGGAGCAACTACATGGAGCAACTACATAGAGCAACTACATGGAGCAACTACATGGAGCAACAACAGCAGCTAGGTGGCCAGTTTTGAACACAAACCACTGCCTCTGACAGACACTATAAAGCAAACTGACAATGGCAGAATGGTTAGCAGTACAAATCCATTATCATATATTTATTGTACTTGCCTGTGGCACTACCACTATATCTTGAAATAGCCAGAAAACACCCACAAGCCCTGCTATTGTTAGTGAAAACATCAGCACCATCTGAGGACTGAGAAAATACAAAAGGAAAAATTAAAATAAGTAACAGTGGTAGTACAGTAATGCTGGCAGAAGAATTAATCTAAAATTGTTTATACTCTCTCTCACACACACATAGTGTCCACAAAGTCTCTGTACAATTAAAAAATTTTCTTTAAAAAAAAAAATACAAATGAAGAGATTAACTTGTGCAGTTTGTTGCATAATAAAGAGTACATTTTGAAAGTTTAATTTACATATTATTTTGTTTATTTCAGATAAATGAGTGATATAAAAACTGGTAAGTGAAAATGGCTAACCCTCAAGAAAAGGCATAGTGTATATCCTGGTTAAGATACCCATGTCAGAATTTGGGGATTCAGAACACCCTATGAGACCAGAGAGCTTCAATGAGATAGTTCAAAGGTTAATTAATGGTGTATCATCACAGGTAATCACATCATTGAGCCATTATTCTTCAGAGAAAAAAAAACAATTAATGCAAATGTTTACCTAAACGGAACAGACATAATCCACAACCAGACGATATGTCAAGGCCTAAAAACCCAACCCCTGCAGACCCAAGTAGAACAGTCCCAGCTAAGATGGTTTGGCCATGTCTGCAAAATGGGAGAAAATTAGCTACCACGACAAGCATGGGAAACTAAGAGCCAGGGATCCAGACCACCAGGATGACCCAGAGTCCGCTAGGAGGACAACATTAGACAATTTTTGAAAGACCAAGGACTAGAATGGAACCAGGCCAGGAGGAAGACAGCCGATAGAATAGAATGGCGCTCTCTCTTCCAAACCTCTACACCTCCCGGTAGAAAAGGAATGACTAAGTAAGTAAGTAAGTTTACCTTAACGGTGGAAAAGATGCACCAAACTATCATGTTCCAGCAGGATGGTGCACCACCTAACTGGGGATGAGCTGTTCGCCAGTTCTTTGGCCAAACATTTCAGTTTGCAGCTGAATGGTTATCTGAGAGGGAGAACACTGTGTATGTTGTTTTCTCTTCATTTATCTTCATTAGCCATGTTTAGGCCCACTCCTCCAGGAATGTTAGTGCTTGCTGTATCTGAATGTTCGAATCTCGTTTGTTGTTGCGGGCTCTGTTAACGGTTCCTACACTGATAACTACTGCAGGATGAGCACGCCGATGTATGAGTTACCTGTTGTCTAGTGTCTTCCTAGATAAATACTGGTTTATATTTATTATTTACTGTTCCCAGGCCTTTGATTTCAGTCTTTGTTTATCTTCAGATCTCAAACGAATAGTTCCTTTGCTGTCACAGTTTAACTCAAGCTCTTCTCAACCGAGGTGAACTAGTGTTTGCTCAGTTGGCCTGACGATTACTTTTTCTGCTGGTTTAATGAATGTTGGCATTGTAATGTACTGATGGAAGCCTAAACGTTTAATGTTAATGTTAATCAGAATCGACGTCATTGCACTCCGGGCAAACCCATAGGTGCTCAGTCTCCCTCAGCAAATGTTGAAGAGTATGAATGTTCCTGTTGCGCACTGGTTGTATACACTGGATGCGTCCTCTCATATGCCCATCCCTGCTGGTCTTATGTTTGATGTCAAACGTTTCTTAACCTGTTATCGCCTATTCAACAAAAAAATTATATACGGCCACAACAACAACTTATCCTAAAATTCTTGTTATCAGAATTAGACTGACCCGGAGTTTTTTAACAAACCCAAAGAAGATATTTGGCCGGGACCTCAAGAAATGTTTCTACTTAAGTGAGATCCGCTTAAGTAGACTGCACTATCTCTCTGTAAGCGCGCATTACACACACACACACCCAATGCCAACTTCAATTGTCAAAAACAGATGCCTTGTAGAAGAAATGAAAAGCACAAAACTTGAAACTGCTAAATTTATTTCAAATTGCAAGAATAAGTAATACAAAAGTCTTTGATTACCTTTCTCAAAAACAAAAGAAAAAAAGAAAATGTTTTAGGCACACACATCTTTTTGAATAATCTTGTGAATTGTGATGTTAAAATTTAAGTCTCTTAAAAGTTTCAATTTCAGGCACATCAAAATCTCACTTTGCGTGCCTTTCCCTTTGCAAATATTGTCACCAAATCCTTTAGGCCTCGTGCTGATGCTTGGATATGTTCAACTGATGTAGCTGCCAAGCCAAAGTCTCTTGCAGCATTGTTGAGCTTATGTCAGTATGTATATGCAGTGCCTCTTCTTGGGCCTCGTGTTTAAATGCCGTTTCTTTTTCCTTTATTCTAACTTGTTCTGTCTCAATGTTTGGTAGTATCGCTAGCACCTTTGCAATTTCAGTAACATCTATCAATACTTGTTGAAAATCCTCATCACACCTACAGCCCACAAGATAATTCTTGGTCACTAGCAATCGGCTTGTAGCTGAATTTAAATCAGCTTCCTTATTTTGTAGTAGCTTGCTTGCAAGACTGACTTCAAAAAGGATGTTGAACCACGTAACAAGGGATACCACAAACTGGAACTTACAAATTGCATCAGCCAGGGCCTTAGCTTCAATTCAGGAAGTATTTCCAGATGAAACTGTTAAGCTTGTGTCGTCGAAGATCTCTATTAAAGCATCATAAATATTACCAAGATGATATCTCAGTGGTTTCAAAGCATCGATCTGATTATTCCATCTTGTTTCACTCAATGACTTAGCAGTTATGCCCAAGTCTGATATATGGCTTGTTAGAATTTACAAATGCAGTTATGCCGAAGTCTGATATTTGGCTGGTTAGAATTTACCAACACAGTCATGCCCAAGTCTGATATATGGCTAGTTAGAATTTACCAACGCCGAGAAATAATTATAGATCAATTCAACCAAACTGAAGGAAATAGTTGCTTCCAGCAACACTCAGCGGCATTATTGACTACCAGGTTTCTTCTTCTTCTTCTTCGTTCGTCCTGAAAAGGACGGTGGTTGCGTTGTGTCTGTTTACGCCTAAGCTGTGATATCTGCACCTTTCGGTCGACACATCCGACTTCTGCACGGCATTTTTTAGGACCGGGTTTGCCTTCCCATTTCGATCCACACTCGCTCAGCCAGACTGCACAGCTGCAGACTGTTTCCAGGACCACCACGTGGAGGTGGAGTGCGGTCTTGACCAGCTCTGGTTCGCTGGTCCTAACGCAGGCAGTCAAGCTATGAGTCGCTGACTGCGGTCTCTATTCACTACCAGGTTTAAAGAGTGTGCATTGAAGAACAAAAAAGGCACATGGGTTTATTTCCAGGACTTTCTTTTGTACTGACCTTTGAGGGCACATTTTTGTACTGATTAGTTTGTTTAACCAAATTAAATATGCAACTGACAGTTTATATGGTTTTATTTTAAGATAATCGCCACAACAGTGCTGTGGAATATAATTAAGTACAGTCTTATGCTACATTTTCTACATTGGAAGATCTGGAATATGCAGATGACATTGCACTACTAGCACATTCACATCAACACATCCAGGAAAAAATGGACAGACTTATTAGGTTTGCCAGCAGGTGGGCTTGAACATCAATTTAAAGAAGTCAGAGGTCATGACGCTCAATGTGAGCAACCCTGAGCCCATATCAGTAAGGAATCAGCCACTGGTACAGACAGACACCTTCACATACCTAGGATGCATAGTAACACCAGACGGCAGGGCAGGCAAAGACATCAACATCAGAATGCATAAGGCAAGAAAAGCCTTTTTTAGCCTAAACAACATCTGGAAGTCCTCTCAATACAGCACAAGCACAAAATTAAGATTATATCAGAGCTGTGTGCTTTCTGTGCTTCTCTATGGTGCGGAATGCTGGAGAGTTACAGAGAAGGAAATGTCGAAATTGTCCTCTTTTTCACACAACATCTTCTTCTTTGATCCTTAACCACCGACCGTCAAAGCAGTCAGTGGCCATCACGCCTAGTGGCATCTTGTAGGGCAACAACAAATTTATTCCACTTTGCTCGGTCAGTGACCATCCTTCGTACAGTGCCCCAACTCTGGTTCATTCTTTGCATCTCAGCCTCCACAGTCCTCCGCCAGGTTGTTTTTGGTCGGCCTCTCTTTCGTTTTCCTTCAGGGGTCCAAAGCATAGCTGTTCTTGTGATGGCATCGAGGTCTCTTCAACATGCCTAAGAAAAATTCACCGAATCTTTTGGCCAAATACCATCACCAACCAAGATCTGCTTACTCGGAGCAAGCAAGAGGACATGCACACCATCATAGCTGGCAGACGCTGGAGCTGGGTTGGCCATGTCCTCAGAAGAGACATTAGTTGTGCAATGGCAAAATGAAAAAAACACTAGACAGTGTAACAAATTAGCACTGGAGATGATCCATGTAATGGGAGCCATAAGTTGTGATGGGGGAATAATCGCCAACAGAAACTGGCATGGCAACTCATGATGAATGGGAATACTCCACTAACAAACAAACTGAAGTATATTATCCTTTATCTGATCTAGAGTTTTGGCTGATGTATTACAGGTCTGTTTCCCAGAATCAGAACAGCTGAAAAAATATTTAAAAAAATTGAAAGTTTTTTGGCTGACTTTTGGATGATTTTCGAGCCGAGTTTTGGGCGACTTGTGCTACTTTTTGGGCGATATTTGGAAACCAAAAAAAAAAAAAATCAGCTGTCCCCATGCATTTCAGATTATGGGGTACGGACCTGTAATAACATCATATGACAAAAAGTTACACATTCAGGATTCTAAAGGTACTCACTATGTGTATCTCCCTCTTGCATTAGGATCCCACATCTCCATACCAATAAATTCAGAATCTTGGTGAAGCTAAAGGTGATATTAGAATACACTGGTAATGAATATCTCAGTAGTCCACATTTTTTACAAGGCCAAAGGTAGAAGTGATACCATTTATTTATTAAAGCAAGACTCTATGTTCTTATTTCTATAAGAATCTTCAACTCAAATGTCAAGTCAGTCCTATTGTATGGCTGTCAGACATGGAGAGCAACAAAAACAACAACTAAAAAGCTACAGACTTTTATAAACGGATGCTTGCGTAAAATCCCAACGGGCTGACCACCCGTTTGCCAGTCACTTTGATTATGGAAACAACGGCAAACGGATTGATTTGTCGTTGCCCTAAAGACGCCATTAGGCGTGATGGGAACAACGGCAGAGAAAATCTATTCGCTGTTGCCCTTAAGACGCCACTAGGCATAATGACCACTGACTGCTTTGCCGGTCGTTGGCTAAGGACGGAAGAAGAAGAAGCTTGCGTAAAATAGAAGGATTGAAATGGTATGACATAGTCACAAATGTGGAATTGATGACTTCTTCTTCTTCGTTCACCCTCAGATGTCAAGAATAAGTTCAAAGAAAGCAGTGGTCAGCCTGAGGCTGTTGATATCTCCGTAGATTTTCTCCAGGAATGGTACTGGTGATGGCCATATGCGTTTTCTCTGTTCCTCATATGTTGGGCACCTTTGAAGCAGATGTTCGGCAGTCATTTTATCAGTGCCACAGTCACACTCATCAGTAGTTCCTATCTTTAATTTGTTGAATAAATGGTATCTCAATCTGTTATGACCTGTGCGAAGTCTGAAGATTACCACTTGTTCACTTCTGCTGAGCTGGTATTACGGATCATTTTTTGTGTGGCCTGGATGCTCTTCTTCCCACTTGTGCCTGTACCTGCGCTTGATAAAATTCTTGGACTCCTCATAGGTTATATTTGTGTCAAGTTGAGGAAGTTTTCCCCCTTCCTTTGCCAATCTGTCAGCCTCTTCATTTCCAGGGATGTTGCAGTGAGAAGGGATCCACTGTATCACGACTCTTTTGTACTGCTGACATAGTCTGTGAAGTGTTAATCTTAGGTCATCCAGTTCAGCATTACTTTGACTTTTCAGCGTTGTAATCACTGACAGCGCATCTGAGAAGATAGCTACTGGTCTCTCTGAGCTTTCTTCTGTCATTAGAATTTCTGATGCAGTTTTTAAGGCCTCTGCCTCTGCTCTGAAGTTACTTGAAAATTTCCCTGTTGCGACTGCTATCTTTTTTTGTGTGCCATTGCTTAAGCTCAGGAAGACTCCTCCACCCCCATCTTCTGTTGCATTAGTTGCTGATCCATCTGTGTATGCATGGATCCAGGTGTTGCTTGGGTAATGTTTCTCTATATATTTTGTGGTTAGGACTCTCCTTTCTGTTTCATTTTGGCTGTTCTTTCTCTCAATACCAGGAACATTTTCTATCATTTCAGGGAAGCACTGTTGTTTCCAAATTGGTAGCTTGTGTGCAGTACATATTGGCATAGCTGTTGATATTGCGTTTATGGGGTCTGCTCTCATCTTTGTTTTGACTGTCTCTACAAAGTTGCTTCGCTTCAGTCTTCCCCTTCCAAGTCCATTTATTCTCTGGTGCATTGGGTGGTCTATCAGCCTCCTGAATTTCTCGGCTTGTTGCTGGGCTCTGCTATCTCTTCTATCCTCCATAGGCTGGAGGTGAGTAATCTTTTCCAACTCTTTTATGGGTGTTGACTTCATGCCCCCTGTTATGATTCTCATTGCTTGGTTTTGGGTTCTGTTTATTTTGTCAAAGTTTGACTTAGCTGCCGATGACCATGCTGCAATGCCATATTCTAAGACTGGTCTCACTCGCCCAGTATATAGCTGCTTTAGTACTCTCTCGTCTGCTCCCCAACCCGTGCCAGCAAGTTTTTTCATGATTGCCATTCTCTGCCTTGCTCTTGTCCTGTTTTTCTCAATCTGGGTTTTCCAAGTCAAGCGGCGATCAAAAGTAATGCCTAGGTAGTTTGGGTTGTCATCCAGATGTAGATTTTTCCCATTTAGCACCAATTTGGAGATCTGTGGTTTGTTTGAGAGAGAAAACACTGTGAATGATGTTTTCCCTTCATTTATCTTTACTAGCCATGCCTTGGCCCACTCCTCCAATGATGTTAGGGCTTGCTGCATCTGTATGCTTGCCGTAGTGATATATTTCTCTGAGATCCACAGGGCTAAGTCGTCTGCAAAGGAGGCATTGTGGGTTCTTCTTGGAATATTCTCTGATATGTCATTTATATATGTGAGGAACAACGTGGGTGACAGGACTCCCCCTTGGGGAACACCCTGCTCCAATACCATCTTCCTACTGGTCTGTCCTTGTAGTTGGACTCTGGCCGTTCTATTCTCAAGATAGTGGCTGATCCATTTGAACATTCTCCCACACACTTCACTTCTTTGCAGCTTAACTTTCAGTCCATCTTTCCACACTTTGTCAAATGCTTTTTCTAAGTCCACCCAAACCACCAGTGTGTGCTTTTTTTTCTTGGAAAGCGTTCTCAATTTTCTGAGTTATATATGTGATCTGGTCTTCAGTGGATCTGTGTTTTCTGAATCCTGCTTGCTGTGGGGCTAAGAGATGTTTTCCCTCTAGATGCCACATTAGTCGAGTATTAATTATGCGCTCCATCAATTTTCCAACACAACTAAGTAGACTAATAGGTCTGTAGCCATTTGGTTCTGTCTGAACTTTGTCTTTCTTAGGTATTGGAATCAGTACGGCGTCTTTCCATGCCTGTGGTACTATTCCTCTTTTCCAGCTGCAGTTTAGGATGGTCAGAAGCTTCTTTTTTGCCTTTGTTCCTAGGCCTGTTAGCATTTCATTGGTTATCCCATCTTTTCCAGGTGACTTCTTTTTCTTTAGCGCCCTCATTGCCTTTTCCATTTCTTGCATTGTTAACTTTGCCATCATGCGTTTTTCTGGTGCAAGCATTTTGTTGTCATGACTCCTTTGTTCATCAGTGATGGCCTTTCTTCTGTCTATAGGGACATCAATGTGGTTTGCACCAGCATAGTGTTCCATGAGTGCATTTGCAGCTTTTTTTCCCGAGAGCATATTTTCACCTTGTTTGATTGTGATGTGGTTTTTGTAAGGTTCTTAGTTGTTCAAAGCTCTAACTAGTTTCCACAGTTTGTTTCCTTCTTTATCTAGGTTGAGATTTTCTGTTGTTTGCTTCCAGCAGTCTCTTGTTGTTTGGTTTAATGTTCTTCTGTACTTTGCAGTGGTTGCTTTGAGCAAGATGTTTGCCTCAGTTGTTTGTTCTGTTTCTGCCGTGTCTCTGGCTTCTGTTACCTCATCTTCAAGTTTTTGCAGTTCTTCATTCCAGTATGGTTTAGTTCTTTCTTGCCCCTCTCGGAATAGTCTCAATAGCTGCTTGAAGTATTGCTCTATTTAAGCTTTTAACCTCTCCACATGTAAGCCTACCTTGCCGTGGTTGGAGAGCTTGAGCGCCCCAATGATCCCGGGAGCTATGCCGGCGGGAGTTTTACTCCTGGCAGGGTCACCCAAGCCGGACAGGTCCTGGGTGAGGGGCCAGACTAAATGGGCTGAGGAGTGGGTGGAACCCTATAGGTGTAGATGCAGAACCCACCGGCGAGTGGTACATGCTCTGGTCTGCACCAATCCACCCCCACTTCATGGGTTAAATGCTTTCTTGCCTCATTCTTCACTGTTTGTCGTCTATCACGCCCACGGCGACCGTTGCCTCAATTGGCTGTGTGTGGTGTACCCGGAAACGGGGCCTCCCAGCACTGAGGCACAGTTAAGTCCCCGATGTCACTTATCGGTGCAGAATTGAGAGAGATGGCTGAGCATCACAATCCCCCCTGTGTTGCAGCATGATGAGAACCCAGCATTGCACACTGAGCTTGGGGGGATCACTTGGGCACCAGACTTAATACTGGCTCTTGACTGGATGGCCGCATGCAGGAGATTTCTACAATGGAGGGTTGGCAGGTGGTGGGTATCTGGAAGTGGCTCTGTGCAGGACGTGAGGATTCCTTGGGAGAGCCCAAAACCAGAGCACAGCATTGTGCAAGCTCTGCATAGTTGGAGAGCCCCCTGGATGACGGGGAATGCACAGTGTGCTACCCCACCTATCCCCAACTGCTAACTTAGAACCAGAAGTGGGGTCCTCTGTATGCGTGCCAGGCCAGGATAAAACGCCTGGGAAAGAGACTGGAGCTCAGAACTCCCTAACTCAAAGTTGCAGGATGGCAGAAAAGCCACGGGAAAGACAGGGCTATTTTGAAGATAACGCAACCATATTTTCACCATACGAGCTCGGACGCCGCCTCGGTAAACAAGGTCCGCGCAGAGCAGTGACACCCCCAGGCTGCTTGCGAATAGTCTACTACTGGGAACATAAACAGATTAGGGATGAGCCCACTCTCCCGTTGAGCAGGTGCTAAAGTCGTAGATACTGGGCCAGAAGGCGCACCGGAAACCACAGTATCATGCAACTCGCTTTTTTTTTTTTTTTCTATGGAGAGTACACCGTCAAATAAATCTCGTTCTGGTGCTCGCCCTGTGGAGCTCCACCAGGCAGGTGCAGTGCCGGGCTCTGAGCCTCGACAGAGCCCACCCTCAGCTACTGGAGGACCCTCTAGACCGTCTTGTGGAGTCAGCAGACGGCGGAGGAGAACTACTGACCAAAACAAAACAGAAAAAGAGAAACCCAGAGTGCCACTTGTCATAATGCACTGGAATGCAGAGGGAGTGAACAGCAAGCAGGCTGGATACAGCAAAAAGACAGAGCTGGAAAACATCTTGTATGAGAAGCAAGTCAGTGTTTGCTGTATCCAAGAGACTCACTTGAAAGCAGATCAAACCTTTAAAATAAGGGGATATCAATGCTTCAGATCCGACAGAAAAGATAGACGAAAAGGAGGAGTACTTACTCTTGTAAGGAATAACATTCCTGCACACGAAAGGAAAACCTTCATGGATGGAGCAGAATATCAGCTGCTGCAGATAAAGGTAGACAAGATGGAAATAGAACTCCTGAACTATTACTGTCCGAACAACAAACCTCTGAGTCTCAGCTCTATACAGGTACCAGCCACCAACTTTATAGCAGTTGGAGACTTTAATAGCCACTCCCAGAGCTGGGGCTATAACCATCTGGATCACAGAGGTGAAGAGGTTGAAACTTGGCAAGATGATCACTCCCTAATCCTAGTCAATAATGCCACAGATACTCCTACCTTCTACTCCAGAGGATGGCACACAACTTCAACACCAGATCTTGCCTTCTCCACACCAGATATAGCTGGATCTATTAGTAGAGAAGTAGGAGATCAACTAGGGGGAAGCGACCATCGCCCAATCTTTCTTACTGTCCAGAGTGCAACTCTCAGTACAGGCCCAGCCATTACAAGATGGAACTACAAAAAAGCCAACTGGGGTTTATTCAGGCATCAGGTGAACACGCTGCTGTCTACCCTCAAGGTACAGAACCGAGATATTAATGAAGTGGTAAAAGACTTCAACAGATGCATACTACAAGCTGCAAAAGAAACCATTCCCAAAGGATGCCGGCGTAACTACATACCATACTGGTCCAGCACACTCCAAGAACGTCAGGAAGCTATGGACAAGGCTAGAAAGAACGCAGAGTCTCAGCCTTCACTTGAAACTCACAACAAATGGAAAAAGGCTGTAGCAGAGTTTCAGAGAACAAAGCTAGAAGAAAAACGGAAAAGCTGGAGAACTAAAACGGCATCGCTGAACCTTGAGAAAGACGGCAGGAAACTTTGGAGATTAGTCAAGTCTCTAAATGAAGAGCGTTCCTCACCAAGGCAGACTATCACATTGGATGAAGGTGGCAAACTTTTCAGAGGAAAACAAGCTGCAGACTTGTTTGCTAGAAGATACAGTTCAGAAAGCAACTTACCCATTAACATAGACCATCAGAGAGAGATAAGAAAAGAAATACTGGCAACCATGGGACAGACAGATACTCCTGCCCCAATGAGGGAACCCATCACACTAGGAGAACTACAGAAGGCTATTTCCAAGCTTAAGTTTCAAAAGTCACCCGGCCCAGACAAAATCAGCAACGAAATGCTAGTAAATCTGAGCTCAGCAGCAAAGACAAAACTGCTTGAGATATTCAACCACAGCTGGTTGAAAGGAACGGTACCCCAAGTATGGAGAGAAGCCATCACAATACCCATACTAAAGAAAGGGAAATGTAAGACCGAGGCTGCAAGTTACCGGCCAATCAGTCTCACAAGCTGTGTTGGGAAGACTATGGAGCGAATAGTCAACCACAGATTGAAATGGTATTTAGAGTCTGAGCAGATCCTGGTGCCGGAACAAGCTGGATTTAGAGAATGCTACAGTATAGAAGACCAAGTTACTTACTTGTCTCAAGCAATAGAAGATGCCTTTCAGGAGAAGAAAAAGGTCCTAACGATCTGGGTCGACTTCAAGCAGGCCTTTGACAGGGTGTGGAAAGATGGCCTCATTGCAAAACTTGGGAGAGGTGGAATCCAAGGCAACATGATGAAATGGATCCAGTCATACTTGCATAACAGGAGAACTAGAGTCACTCTTGACGGTCTGCAGAGCAGAAAAGTGTTGCTCCATCAGGGGGTACCTCAAGGAGGAGTAATTTCCCCTACACTCTTCCTTGTTTACATCAATGACCTGGTGAAAGATCTCCCTGCAGGAGTGAAAGCTGCCTTATATGCAGATGACCTAGTACTCTGGTGCGCTGATGAAAATGTCACCACAGCAAATTATAGAATGCAGCGGGCAGCAGACATGCTAGTGTCATGGGCAGAGAAATGGCTTATCACAATAAACACAGACAAAACCTCCACAACACTGTTCTCCCTCGCCCCCAAGGACAAATCAGCTAACATACACCTAGGGACAACCGTTATCAAGGAAGAAAGCTACCCCACCTATCTTGGGGTGACATTTGACCAAAGGCTTACATGGAATAAGCATATTGAAAATGCAGAAGGAAAGGCCCGAAGACGACTAGGCATACTCAGAAAATTGGCAGGTACCAACTGGGGAGCAAATGAACGAAATCTAAAGAAGATTTATAGTGGAGTAATAAGACCACACTTAGAGTTTAGCTCAGCAGCATGGTCATCAGCTGCTAACTCACATCTGCAGTCCTTGGACAAGGTGCAAAATCAAGCTCTCAGGCTCATTACAGGAGCCATGAAAACTACACCAATAACAGAGATGCAGAAGGTTGCTGGATTACAGACATTGTCCCATAGAAGAGACACAAAGACCATGATCCAGATGGAAAAGTACAACAGTATGCCAACGCACCCAATGAAGGCAAGACTAGATGATCTGGCATTGGGACGTCTAAAGCGTAGCAGCTTTGTGCATCGGGGAAAAAGACTTATAAGACAGCATCAAGAAGACCTATCTATGAAGACAACACCACTGAAGCCCACCCTATACCCTGTACCATGGGAGCAGGCCAGCAGTGCCCTCCAAATTAATACGTCGGTCAGTGGTCTCACAAGTGGATGTGAGTATAATGATCTGCAAAAACGAACT
Organism: Oreohelix idahoensis; assembly: GCA_024509875.1. Classification (NCBI taxonomy): domain Eukaryota; kingdom Metazoa; phylum Mollusca; class Gastropoda; order Stylommatophora; family Oreohelicidae; genus Oreohelix; species Oreohelix idahoensis. Next base: position 246,780 of record JAMPIV010004126.1, on the reverse strand, counting down.
GCTACATTGAGTATGATCCAGGGGGCCGCGCTAGCGTAGTGGTTACAACACCGCTCTGGCGACCGGGTGATACAGGATCAAACCCGGGCGACGGCATTTGAGGATTTTTCGTTGACCGGGATTTGAACTGGATTAACTCGAGACCTGGCGAGGACATTTGAAGGAGTGTCGTCGACCAGGGACTGGCGGCTCCTGAGCCGACCCAGCTCTAATGGGTACCTCCGAAATCGGAGAGTATTTGCCTGAATGGCGAGGGACACCTGTCTCTGTACAAGAAACAAAGGGATACTCACGTAAAATCAATGTCAGGTTAAAATATTAATAATAACCTGAGATTTCGCCTCGAGTATTAGCGGGCGTACGAAAAAAAAAAAAAAAAAAAAAAAAAAAAAAAAAAAAAAAAAAAAAAAAAAAAAAAAAAAAAAAAAAAAAAAAAAAAAAAGTATGATCCAAGAAAGCTATCCCGATCAATCATGGATACATGCCTATACAGATGGATCAGCAACTAATGCTGTTAGGAATGGAGGTGCCGGTATCTTTATCTCATATCCTGACAACCACTATGAGACTAGGCACATTCCCACTGGTAAATTCTGTTCCAACTATACAGCTGAGGTTCAAGCTCTAGAGCAAGCTGCAAATATGATTTATAACACCAACTCTGACTGCCACCAGGTAGTCATCCTCACAGATGCACTGTCTGGCCTGCAAGCTCTCAAGGGTGGTAAACTCCCGCATCTGAGAAATGAACTAAACAAGGTAGCTGCCAAAAAGAGAACCATACTTCAGTGGGTACCATCTCATTGTGGTGTACCCGGAAATGAAAAGGCAGATAAACTTGCAAAAAAGGGAGGAGAATGTGAACAAGAAGATAATGAAGTCACATACTTTGAGAAAAAGAGAGCTATCCAGACTATAAGAAGAGAACAGAACCAACCCAAAGACGACTATCACACTCTCGACCGGCAGGGACAGATAACTATTTTTCGACTCAGGACAGGACATAACAAACTGAATAAACACATGCACAAGTTACGATTGTCTGCTTCACCACTGTGCACATGTGGATTAAACGAACAAACTGCTGAGCATGTTCTACAGGACTGTCCTCTGTATGACCAGTTAAGAAAGATATACTGGCCCAATGACTCAACACTAAATTCAAAGCTATATGGAGTTAAAGAGGAACTTCAAACAACAGTCGAATTCATCATGAGAACTCGTCTGACGGTGTAATCATCAAAGATGCGATCGCAAGAAGAAGAAGAAGAAGCTTTTAACCATATTTTTCATGCTGTTGTTTCATGTGTTGATGATCTCGCAAAGGCTGTCAGTCAGTACTGCAAAACTGTCCCAGTCAGCTCTTTTGTAATTCCATCGGGGCAATGGTATCAATTCATGGGGAACATACTTCATATTAACCACTAGCTTTATTGGTCTGTGGTCGCTGCCTGCTAGCTGGTCAAGTACCTGTCGGCCAATTTTGTGAAGGATGTCCCATGTGGCAAAAGCTAGGTCTGGAGTGGAAGTGGTGTGCCATCTTCTAGAGTAGAAACTGGGTTTATCATCTGGCCTGTTGATAAGGTGAAGGTTTGTGTCTATCTCCCAGTCCTCCATGTCCTCTCCTCTACTGTCTGTAACCGGATATCCCCATCTTTCCGAGTGGCTGTTGAAGTCTCCGACCACTATGCAGTTTGAGCTCTTTATTTCCATACTTGCAAGTGACAGGTCTTTGCTCGGTGGGCCATACAAATTGTAGATGCGCATGTTTGTGTCCTTTATTTTAATGTCAACCCCTAAAATTTCTGACTGGTCGTTGAAGTTCATGGATACCTCGCTACTTGGTATTGAGTTTTGGGTAAGTAATAGCACACCTCCTTTGTGTCCTTCTCGATCGAGTCGGAAAGCCTGGTATCCTCTTATTGAGAATCTGTGGTTGCTGTTGAGATGTGTTTCTTGGATGCAAGCCACATCTATTTGATCCTCATAAAGGTGGTTTTTTAGTGGGACTTTTTTGTTGAAAACTCCTTCTGCATTCCACTGCAGAATGTTGAGTGTTCTTGGTGTTTGGTCAATAGCTTTTGCCCTTTCCCTCTGTACCTTTATTCCACAATTCAGGGGAAGGTGACCACCAGTAGTATTGGTTGGACCCCTTCGAGGTGGGGGGTCCGGCACTCTCACCACCTCGCGGGACTCCACGGGACGAGCACCACAACGCTTAAATTGTATTCGTGACATCTTCATTAGGCAAAGTACATTGCACTGTTTCGTTGAGCATGTAGCCCAGTGCATCCAATGCTGGACAAACTCAATGGAGATATCAACAACCTCACACTGGTCATTACTTTCTTTAAACATATTCAAGTTGACATCTGAAAAGTGTACAAAGTAGAAAAGAAAGAAATTACAGCTTATTTATTTGTTTTATTTTTGTTTGTTAAACTCACACAACTTAAATATAAAATACTACAACACCAACTTTATGTACAACAGAACAAAGTCCAGCAGTAGTGTTCTCATCAATAATATATAAAATGCATGCAGTTCTGAAGAAAATAATTATTATAAAATAAACTTTACAAAGCAATTAACCAGATTTTAAAGATAACAAAAAAACTAGAGCACAGGTGCCTAAAAAAACAACAAAATAATGGATAGGGCTACAGAGGTTTAGGTGTCAAGTCAGTCCTATTGTATGGCTTTATAACATGAAGTACAACAATAACAACAACCAAATAGTTATAGACTTTCATAAATGGGTGCTTGCATAGAATAGAAGGACTGAAGTGGTATGACAAGGTCACCAATGTGGAAATGATGACAAGAACTAGACATATGTCAGTAGAACAAGAGACAAGAGGAAGGTGTTGGAGATGGATAGGAAACACGCCGAGGAAATATGCTGTTAGCATTACCAGACTGTCACTGTTCTGGAATCCCCAGGGTATGAGATATAGAGGCAGACCAAAGAACACACGGAGAAGAGAACTGGAGAAATATATGAAGGGGATGAAGAAGACATGGAAAACCTTGACGGCACAGGACAGGCAGACGTGGCATAAGTTTAATGAAGGCCTATGCTCCTTGGGGTGCTGAAAGGGTGGTGATGATGATAATAGTTTAGGTAACTAAATGGCCATACATACCGGCTCTCCATAGTTCCTCCTTTCTCCTGGCATGTCATAGTCTTCATATGGATCCTTCCAACTTTTTGCCACAATGGGAAGGTGAGGGTAGTCACCAACCTCATCATCCGCTAAACAGTTGTAGTCTTCAGGACGGAGGCCATACTTTTTAGCTGCTGCTGCCCGCTCCTCTGGCGTTCTTGGGATTGGGCCAGGTTTCCAGTTCTTATTCCAGTCTAAAATACGTGACAAATTTGAAGTGCTCTGTACCTATATTTGGAATAAATATTACTTCTTCTTTCTTCTCCCTTTTTGCTCCTTATGGAGTACAAAGCCAAAACTGCAGTTATTCCCCTTGCATAAAGCCTGGACCATAACATACATGTGCTCTTGCAGTGGCCAGCATAAAAGTATGTGCTTCTGCAGCAGTGGTCTCTGTAACAATTTGTTTCACATGCTGAGTCTGCTAGCACCTTGCCACACCTCACGTCACTTGCCTCTCATGGTGTTTCGAGGAAGCAGTGGTCTAATATTTTCTTTGTCTCCTAAGACCCCTAGGACCTATATACGCCTTAATGATGTCCTACTTAGAAAATAAGCTAAATAGGTATTGTACTTTAAAAACAGCATACCACAAAAATATTCTCAGAAAATAACCTAAATAGGTATTGTAGCCTACTTCCAAAACAGCATACCGCAAAATAATATCCTGTCCTATGCAATGACAGTTCTGCATGAGCTAATTTATAAGAATTTTGGTTGAAATGAATAATAGTGGGACGTGTTCTTTGATGACATCTAAATAAGTCACCAAAATTTTTAGGGCTAGGGTTAGGATCAGAATTCCTAAACCTAATCCTTAGCCATTTTTACTGTGTCTCTGAATTCTGTTTCAATGCTGTATCGAACAAATGGCCCACGATTCTTCATTTCAACCTCTCTCTCTCTCTCTCTCTCTCTCTCTCTCTCTCTCTCTCTCTCTCTCTCTCTCTCTCTCTCTCTCTATATATATATATATATATATATATATATATATATATATATATATATATATATATATATATATATATATATATATATATATATATACACACACACACACACACATCCAAAGCATCTGTGAAATGCCCACTGGACTACTCACAATTTCTGTTAACATTTTGTAAAATTTAATGATAGGTCTCAAGGTAGGTACACTCATACATGCCACACTTAAAGGTTTACCCATAATCTGTACGGGGTGTTTGCGTTTTCAGATGTGTACGGGCCGTACACGGGTCTGTACGGGTTTTTTTCGCCTAATTATTAAATATACATATAAATCTTGTGCCACTACACAATTTGCGTCATGAGATTCGGCGAGATTTTAAGCCAAGTGGATAAAAAAAAAATAACCAATGAAAATCAAGCTGCCTATTTTTCAATTGCCGCGGGATGTGCGTGGCGTGTTCATTCACAATTTTTCGCTAAAGCTAGCGCGAGGTTACTGATTATTTGAACGATTACGCAGCACTGAAATCTTTTTTGAGTCGAGCCTATTGTTTAGGATTAATTTCCAGTTTAGTATTGGTAAGTAATTCATTTTTAAAAAAATATTACAATAACATTGTTTAGATGAAGTTAGATTTAACTGTCAGATAACTTAGGCCTATGCTTTCTTTTCCCCTAAGGTTTAGCATAATTGATTATTTACGGCTGGTAAAAAAAAAAAAAAGGCTGATACCACTACATATTATTTGATTTCACTAAAACTTGTAGAAAGTGCGTAAGAAATGTAAATTTGAAAAATAATACAATAGCCTACAAATTATGGGTAGCCTAATAACGTAATGACGGTCGCCGAATGCTCCGCATGTATTTTCGTACCATTTAGAGTTATAATTAGGGTTACAGCTAGGGTTAACCCTAAATCTAAATGATACGAAAATACACGCGGAGCATTCGGCGAACGTCATTCCGATATTACCAAATTATGAAACTGAAAAGAAAAAAAAAACCACAATAGCGTGGAAAATTTACATCTTAACTCGATCAGAGAAAAGTTTATTTGGAGTTAGCCTACTTCTCTTCTTAGTTTTAATTTCGTTTCTTTAAAAAACAATGTTATTTTGCCTTTGGTGGTCATCATTACGGTCATTCAATGATTTATAATTATTAAATAATTAATTAGCCTACTATCAATGTTTGATTGACACTAAAATTTGTATGGGAAGGTCTATTTAAAACTACCAGTTGGGCTTTAACGGCTATTCCAATTTTTGAAGTTCGGTAGAAAATATACAGGCTAATATTACGCCAGCGCTAGTTTATATTTTCATTACCAGCTTTAGCAAAAAATTTATTAGATTTTAAATTTAAGATTCCTAACCCATAATGCTTATTACTAGTCTCTTTAGGCCTGTACTTTTATAAGGCACTATAGAAAACACAGCAACTGTTCTTCATTTCAACCATAAATTGTATTAATTTTTTTCCAAGATTCTATTTCATTATATAATATTAAAATTACAAATAATTATATTTTTCAAATTGATTATTAATATTTGTATTTACTTTTTCACATTAATATTTTTTTTTTTTTTCTGTCTAGCAGGAAATATTGCATCCATCTAACAGCATGGCTGAGCCTAACTTTAAAAAAAGGAGGTTAGAAGAAGATCAACGTCGTGGGAAGTTTCAATCTGACTGGACAACTACATTCCCTGGGATTATTGAGACATCCAAATTAGGCTCTTCACATGCATACTGTAGAATATGCAATAGAGATATTAAAGTGATGGCATCTGGCTTACACGATGTGAGGGAGCATTTCAAAACAAAACTGCATGAAAGGAACTATCAGCTGAAGAACGGAAGTTCTATCAAGGCCTTCTTTACTCAGCCTCAACAAGAAGATGATAAAATAACGAGGGCTGAAGTTTTATTTGCAAATTTTATTGCTCAACACAACATAGCTGCTTCTATAGCTGACCATTTTTCAGACTTATCAGCTGAGATGTTTCCGGACAGTGCTATTGCCAAACGTTTCAAATGCAAGCGAACCAAAACAACAGCCATTATTAAAAAACTGCTTGGCTCCATCTGCAACGGAGCCAGTCATCAAATTATGCAGGAAGACACCTTTCTCCTTGATGATCGATGAGTCAAATGATAGAAAAACTGACAAGCGTTTAGCTATAATGGTGAGGGTATTTGAAGATGGCATAGGACCTAGAACCAGGTTGCTGGGCATGCCGGTCGGTACTGGTGGAACCAGTGAAGCTATTTTCAGTGATATTGATGCTGTGTTCAGCGACTTACAAATCCCATGGATTAACTGTATAGGTTTTGCAAGTGACAACTGCAATGTAATGGTTGGCAAATCAAACTCTGTACTAACGCGAATCAAGAGCAAGAACCCTGATGTGTTTAGTATAGGGTGTATTTGCCACCTTGCAAATCTTTGTGCCAAGGAGGGTAGCAGCTGACTATTCCTGTTGATGACCTTTTGATAGATATCTTCTATCATTTTGAGCATAGCTCAAAACGGAAAAAATCATACAGAGAGTTTCAACTGTTTACAGGAGTGGATGCACTAGACATACTAAAGCACTGCCAGACTCGCTGGCTTTCTTTGCAGAAAGTAGTGGACAGAATTTTAAATCAATATTCTGCTCTATCTTCATACTTCGAGAGCCACGACGATATGGAAAAACCATGCCGTGTCAAAAACATTCATCAGTTACTAAAATCACCACTGACCCAGATGACTCTACGTTTTCTCCAATTTGTGCTACCTCTGTTGACTGAATTTAACAAATTGTTTCAGACAGATGAGTCCCAAATAGGTGGTATGATGGATGAAATGGATCGTCTGCTACGAAAATTTATTGTCAAATTTGTAGAGATGAAATATGTAAAAGAGGTGAAAGATATAAGATTGTTAAAGTATGCTGAACGTGATCTACAGCATGATGACCATACACTTGCTGTTGGTCTGTCCAACAGGACATTACTGGAAGAGTTAGATATAAGTTCTCAAGTGAGAAATTCATTTTTCAGAGATGTGAGGAACTTTTATGTTGCTGTTGTGAAAAAGATATTGGATAAATTTCCATTTGAGAATGAAGTCCTTAAGGATATCAAAATTCTTGATCCAGCCTTTAAAGACACAGTTCAATATACAGCAATCTGTAAGCTGGCCAACACTTTTGCACCACATTTAGACCAAGAGGTGTTAAAGGATGAATTTGAAGATTATTGTTTGCTGCCTGATGAATGTATTTCAAGATTTGACGCTGGACAAAAAAGAAGCTTTTCTAGGTACTGGCTTGACATAATCAACCTGAAAACTAGCACTGGTCGTACACGATTTCCCAGTCTGGCAGTCATAGTGAAACGCTTATTGACATTGCCTCACAGCAATGCTGACTGTGAGAGGTCTTTCTCTATGATGAAAAAGATTCACACGGACTGCAGAAATAGACTAAATGATGATACAGTCACAGCATTTCTACAATGCAAAATAAATTCTAACTCTTGTTGTTTAGGTTTTAAAGCAAGTGAAGACATGCTTAAAAAGGCAGAGGCCGCATGTCACTATGATGGTGCAGAACCATCTAATTGAATATACTTTTACATGAATAAACTCTTTTGTTACGTTTTTCAGTCTTTGTACAGGTTTTGCGGGTCTTTGTACAGGTTTTGCGGGTCTTTGTACAGGTTTTTTTAAATTTTTTGTACAGGTTTTTCATCTCTGAGGTGTGGCATGTATGGGTACACTTTCAATTTCAACTTTTGTTTTCCTAGTACACTTACTGTATTCAATCTAACTTGTTCATTCTGTCACTTAAAAAACAAAAAACCTAAGTTTTAAACTAGGCCTAACAATAGTACTAGGCCTACATAATTCGAATTATGATAGGCCTAAGCTCCATTAACCAAGACATATTAACTAGCCTAGGTCCAGAAGTTATTATAGAAATTTCTTTCTCAAATTAAATCCAGAATTCGTTATACTCTGGTTTGTTTACAAAATTACTTTCCAGAAAGCGATACTATATGACTTTCTTTTATCTGTTCCGCTATAAAGTGATAACAATAGAGTTATTTGCAGCCGAAAACAACGGAACTACTCATCGCGTGCTCAGTCATTAGCAATTGTATTTGATCGACTGATTAGACACTTGATGTTACATGTTTTAGCAATCACTAAAGTAAAAAGGCACTCACACGCAGCATATCTTTGACGTTGGCAGAAAAGTGGCTTGCCTCGTCTTGCCAAAAAGAGTAAAGTACTCTTCAAGGTCGCCATTATTTCTTCTAAAGAGACGGCAGCCCTAGCAGTCAGAAAAGAGTGTTTGTTGTAATCACTCGCAGTCAAACTAGTAAATATATGTTTGTGCTATTTCCCTATATTTAAATGCAATACATTTAATTTATATAGTATTTAAAGATTGAATAAAGAATATTGGACTTTAGAGCACTTTATTACAAAAATATTGTCTAAATGATTTTTATAATTAGCTGGCCCCTGAATGGAACAAAATGGCTCTCAACTCACCTTGGTGGACTGCAAGGTTTGTTCAGAGATCAAAATCTTTGCGGTGCTCTGTCGTTTTATCAGCTTTCCAATTAAAGGTAGATATTTACATGTAATACCGTGTATCTGAAAATAAGCACAATACTGCAAACAGTTTATACAACGAATATGATAGCGTGAAGCCTGATGGTCACTTTCTGGGGGCTAAAAGTCTTGTGAAACGTTTTCACAGAAACATTGCTCACTGCTGGCAAAGCTGTCATGCTTAAATTATCACATACAACTTTGATGTCTCGTGCAGTTCCTATGGGTCTCTGAGGAGACAGAGCAAAAATAGGACTACAACTCCCTCAGACATGTCATAGGCCTATAGTTTAATAGCCCCTTCAGTCATAACTGACCATGGTAATGCAACCTTGAGGTGATAGCCCTCAGCTGCTTTTTCCCCCGGGTGTTTCCTTTCTCTTCTGCTTGTTGTGAGAGCTTCCTTTCGCCCAATCTGGGAGAGCATTGCCACTTGGTGTGATCGGCAACTTCATCTTCCCAGCTTGCTGATTTTATGTCCTGTGCTGTCTTATCTCTTTTGCAAGCATCTTTGAGCCTCAACTGCGGTCACCCAACTGTTCTCTTGCCATCTACCAGTTGTCTGTAGAAGATATCTTTAGGGATGCGACCATCTTTCATGTGGCGGACATGGCCAAGCCAGCATAGTCTGTGCTGTCTAAGCAGTTTATACATGCTTTAAAGGCCAGAACATGACAACACCGACATGTCATAAGCGGCTAATATGTAGTTGTGCATGGGGTGACAAACATGATCATGTAAAAGAAATTGCTGTAGAAAGCACTGCTGCAAGAGCACGTACATGCTTTGGTGCTGACTTCCTGCAAGGGAGCAAAAAAAGGTAGTGATATTATGAAAAACTTACATGTTATCTGAATGTTATAGTCATTATTTTTGTTCCAGTTCACTTTAAATTATAAATTTAATTATCAGAAATTTATAACATACTGTTGATGCAATTCGCACCATCACAGCGGGTAGCAGCTGGAATAGGGTTGGCCACATTCTCAGAAGAGAACCTGACACCATCACCAGAACTGCCATGCTATGGACTCCAGAAGGAAAATGAAAGCGAGGCCCACCAAAAGCCACCTGGTTAAGAACTGTGAAGACAGAGATGCTAAGCATGAACCAGAGCTGGTGCACCCCATGAAGGATGGCTGCTGACCGAGCAAAATGGAGTCAGTTTGTTCCTGCCCTACAAAATGCCACCAGGCGTGATGGCCACTGACTGCTTTGTCAGTTAATGGCAACGGACCAAAGAAGAAGTTACTGCAATTGTAAGCAGAAGATTCATGTAATACAGTACTGTTACTTATGATAGTTCATTTTCTGTTTCACTCAGGACAAGCTACCAACCAGTCATCATGTGCGATGCAGCAGCAGCGATAATACATCAGCCCAGCCAAGTTCAGCCCCAAAGCCAACCACAAAAGCCATCACCATAAGTAAAGCAATGAAGGCCTATATAGAACGAGTCAAGGTTCATGGTATGATATGTGTTGAAACAGAAGTTACAGTATTTAACGTTTTTGTTTTTTAAATTTTACCAATTAAAAAAATATTTAAAATGACTTCTTTATTTTTTAATATCTTATCTTATTTGTTTGTTTTTGTATTTATTAATTGTGTGTGCAGTAAGGCAGGCTTGGAGGATATGGCTGACATGCACAAACAGTATGTAAAAGTGGCAGATGCTTTTTGCTATTTAGCAGTTTTTACATTTAAAGGAGCGGCAAGTGACAGAGTGGATAAAGGGCTTGCTTCTCAAGGCAAAGTTACTGGGTTTGAATCAAGGAAGTGTCACACTCCTGTATACCCAGCTGTAACTAGATACCTGACTCTGCTCTGAGTTAGGGAGGGCAAAGGTAGCAGGGAATCAAACAATTAACCCACCTCCTAAAGCCGAGGCCTGCATAAATTTTCATGGCAGTTCTTTTTATCATGTACCATCCATTTAAGTTCCTTATATTTCATACATCTGTCTCCAGTTCTTTTGTGTCCTCTTGTTTCTTTCACCCTGGGGATTCCAGAATAAGGACTGCATTGCAATACTCTAAGTTTTTCTCCATGTTTCCAATGTTATTTCACTTTCCCATTTTTCCATAGTGGTTTTATCTGAAAGTCTTAGGAGGGTATCTTCTTTTTTAAATGCATTTTTAAATATGTACAGTTAAAAAGACTTTATTTATTAGTGAGATGTGAACAGTTTCAAATGTTACATGTACAGATAGACGTAATTACTCAATTCCCTTCCTTGCTGTCTTTGGCTTCCCTAGCTTAGAACTAGAATAAGGAACTCATTTACAGCAAGATAGATTGGTGCTAGATGCTTCCAGGTTTTGAGGCCTGGAACCTGGTACTTTTGCTGTCAGAGGCAAGCGCTGTAACTACCCTGCCAATCAAATGCTTCTACAGATAAGAGACTTGATAGTTGCATTCTGCTGTTAATTTATTCATTTATTTTGTACAAACGGGAAAAAATAGATTCATAATTGATCTTCTGTGACTTGATTCATATGTTATTGTGTACAGATAACATGATGAACGCTGAGATAGCGGAATACGAGATTGGAAAACGGCACTTGGCCAACATCATGGGAGCAGATCCAGAAACCTTCACACAAGCTGATATTGATGTAAATAATTTGTGTTTTTTTCCTCTCATTGTGGAGTTTACAAAGTAGATAGGAACACGTTTGACAGTGTGTGTAACTCTAGATTTAAATATGTTTAATATAATGTGTTACAATAAGTTTTTGATGAGCAAAGATGAGGGCTAATTTGTAATGATGAGCAAAGTGAGGACTAATGTCTAATGATGAGCAAAAGTGAGGACTAACGTATAATGATGAGGGTTAATTTGTAATGATCAGCAGGGATGAGGGATTAATTTATAATGATCATTGAAGATCTTCTTCTTCATACACTCTCAGACGTCCACTTGAATATTTTCTTCTTCTTCCTCGTTTGTCCTGAAAAGGATGTTGGTTGCGTTGTGTTGCCGTTTACAGCGAAGCTGCGATATTTGCGCCTTTCAGCCTGACACATCCGACTTTCGCACGGCATTTTTTTGGGACCGGGTTTGCATTCCCTCTTCGATCTCTACTCTCTCGGGCAGACTGCAGTGATGCAGCCTGATCCAGGACCACCACTTGGAGGTGGAGTAGGGTCTTGGTCAGCTCTGGTTCGCTGACGCAAGCAGTCTAGCTATGAGTCGCTGACTGCATTCATCTCTTTTGCTGCGTCTTCAGTCCCAAATGTTTTCAAAGAAAGCAGTAGTCAGTTTGAGGCTATCTGAATCTCCATAGAGCTTTTCCACGAATGGTACTGGTGTCGGCCATCTGCGCTTTCCCTGTTCCGCATATGTTGGGTAACTTTGAAGCAGATGTTCAGCAGTCATTTTTATCAGTGCCACAGTTACACTGATTGGTAGTTCCTATCTTTAGCTTGTTGAATAGATGGTATCTCAGTCTGTTGCAAAGATAAGGGCTAGCGTTTAATGATCAGTAATAGTGAGGGTTAGTATCTAATCATTGACAAAGATAAGACATCTGTAGTTTTCCTTTCCTTACAACCAGTCATTTAGATACTTTTGTTAAAAAAAAATTGTTATGTATGTTTTTTTTTGTTTTGTTACAGCGAGCTATACAATATTTGCTCCCATCAGGAATATTTGAAAAGAAAGCTAGACCAATTCTGAAGGTGGGTGAACATTTGTTTTCAAATTTGTTTTATTTATCTTTGGATTTTGGAGCCACGGTAGCGCAGCGGTTAGTGCACTGGCTTCCTAGCTCGGTGGTCCATGGTTTGATCCCCCACTTGAGGTGGGATTTGTTAGACCGCAAACGGCTCTGGGGTCGACCCAGCCGCATGAATTGGGTACCAGAGCAACTCTGGGAAGGTTAAGGCAGCCGGCGTTATGCTGATCACATCACTCCTCGTGGACCGATGGTCAAGAAAATATGGGCCTAACACCATATTCTCAAAGGGCGTGTAAACGGGATCCCTATCTTTGTATTTTAATTAACCTTTAGCACGCTGCTGTCGACATATGTTGACGAAGGTAACCTATGCTCTCCCAGCTGTTGTCAACATATGTTGACAAGCGGATATTTTCGTTTTCTAGCATTAGGATGTGTGTACACGTGACTTCACCCCCGGATGTTAAGTTTTAAACTTATCTGAGAGAGAGTTAACTTCCGTTTCCCATCGGTCTTAGTAATGGGTGCATTCGCGTTTATTTTCTGTGAATTTTTTTAATCGAAATGAATCGGCATCGAACACGCGGCCATTTTCGCTCTAATTTTATTGGATTCTGACGCCGATGCGATGAGGAGATTTTTGTCTTTATAAGCGCTGATATCGGTTCTCAGAATATGTTTGATGACAGAGATGGAAACGAAAGTAGAATGGCATTGCTAGTATGTATAATTTTAGGGGTTAGGATTAGGTTTAATCGGAAAGGTTTAGGGTTACGGCCGAATGTCACTGCTGACAAGGGCGTTTGTTGCTTTGCTACTGATGATGGGTGTAATGAAAAGATCGTCATTTCATTTGTATTGGTCAAATGACTTTCATTGAGATGCAAGGGATATGGACTCTTCGTTTCTTGGTTATTTTTTTTTAATTTTAAAATTAAAAAAAAAATTTTTTTTTATTTTTTTAAATATTTTTTTCTCGTTTTTTTCATCTTTCCTTTCCTCTCTTCCTATCACATCTAACAAGTACACAAACAAATTTTATATCATCAGATTCATCATTCATTTATTTATATAAATTCCAAAAATGATAGCAATTGACCAAGAAACACAAAAACTATAGACGTTACAAGTCGCCCACTATAAAAACGGGGGGTTGTGAAAAAGAATGCAGCTGCAGGGCAAGTTTTCGGGAAAAGAATGCAGCGTGCTAAAGGTTAAAATGTAATTGTTTTAGTTTTTTTTTTTCCAGTCATATTTTTAGTAAAAGTATAGTTTGTGTTCTGTTTTGCATTTGTGTGTTAATGAATGAAGGTTATTCATCATCATCATCATGATCATCATCTTTCTCACTCCTTGTGGAGCATGGAGCCACCAATGCATCTTACCTATTTGCAGAAAGCCTGCATCAATTAACATGTGGTTTTTGATGATGAGGTTGCCAACCTTATGCACAGCCTCATATTAGACACCTCTTATGACATGACTGAGGCACCAGTAGTCCTGTTCTTTCTGTGCCTCTTCAGAGATCCCTTGTAAACTAAACAGGTCAATGAAGCTTATCAAGTCACTTTTAAATTACATTTTGTTCTAGCCATCACCCAAGTGAAGCAGTCATCGTATCTTTGACCTGTTGGTTCAATCTACATTGAGTCCATCACTTCGCAGAAGCTCACTTCCTTCTCTTTAGTCGATCAGATCACCATTTTCTGTTAGCCAAAATAAAGACAAAACTCAGAAAATATGCAGCAACACTTTAATCTACAGACAACAGTTTCATGTGTGGCATCTTAGACACCAAGAAACACAAGAAGGATTTAAAGTTGTAATACCCAGTGCAATTAGAAGGTGAAGCAAAAAACAGAAGACCACTGGTGTGGGGGTAAAAAATTAATGGAATAAGACATGTGCAGAAGTTCTGAGAAAAATGAGACCTCCAGCACAAAGCATGGATTGTAACAGAAATCAATAAATATAGAAAAAAATAACACATAAGAAAAGAGTTCTAAATATAAGTAAAACCAGAAGTTTCAGAGCCAGGGCTCGTGAAATATACATAGAAACAAAGCATAGTTCATTGCTACCTTAGTGCTGTCTGCACTGCCATTGGCACATCATTTCCCTTAAACACCACCCTCTGTCTTTAGCTTACCAATCCCCTGATGCACACACCATCAGTGATAGCTCTCCAGAACATGTCTAAGGCGGGAATCAGTATTTTTCTTTCTTAGAATAGATTCTGGTATTCACATTTTAAAAAATTATGCTTTGAAATGTTTGTTTTCTAAAGTTATTTTGTATACTTTTTCAGAGTTATTCTTATGTGTATTTTATTTCAGTGTACTTATTTCCAAATGAAAGTTTTTAAAAAATGTTTGTTTTTGAAATTGTTATATGATTGCTTTTCATCATCATCACCTTTCAGCACCACAAGGAGCATAGGCCTTCAGCAAACTTATGCCAAGTCTTCCTGTCCCGTGCCGTCTGCTCAATGTCTTTCCATGTCTTCTTCATGCTCTTCATGTCTGTCTCCAGTTCTCTTCTCCATGTGCTCCTAAGTCTCCTTCTATCTCTCTAACACTGGGGACTCCAGAACATGGACTGCATGGTAATGATACTGTCAGGAACCACTTATCATGGAGAACACTCCACGGGTTACACCGCTGCTGTGTGGGTTTATAATAACAAATATAGGCTCGCCCTCCTAAGGGTATGACCACACAACAATGGCTGACAAAAGTAATAAACACCTTCAACAGGTACTTCCCTTTAATAATATACACACACAATAAGGCCTCACACGGCCATCAAACGCATTAAATACAATAATGAGAAAACCACTGTAAACCTTGCCTTAGCAGCTTAAACTATCACCTCCATACACGAAGGTACAAACTATACCACAAATGGCTGCTATAAATATCGCTCACCCGACCGGCAAAACTATGACATTAACACACTCAAAATCATCGACATCTCATCAAACTACGGCCTGTAGACAATTTGGTCTAGACCCTTCACTGCTCTAGGCGTAACAACGTAATTATCACCAAGGTCCGAAAAACATGGCAGGCACTCAGTTTACAGTCTTACAATATAATCCACACAGCGATCTTGCTGGCATAAGGGAAAACGTCCTTCCCGGACAAAGGCTAGCTTCTCACTGACTAATTTTGCGCCTTTTTCCCCGACTTCCGGTAGTCACATGACCCACCAGTTCGGCTAACCTCGGCCTCTCCCGACTGGCTTTTCGCCGAACACAAGACATAAAATGCACTGCGAAATAACACTGTGACAGATATCAACAGGTTTCCTCAATGTATGTCCTATCCATCTCCAGCATCTTCGTCTCATCTCTTGTGTACACTGGCACCTATCTGGTTCTTGTCATCAGTTCCATGGCACCTATCTGGTTCTTGTCATCAGTTCCATGGCACCTATCTGGTTCTTGTCATCAGTTCCATGGCACCTATCTTATTCTTGTCATCAGTTCCATGGCACCTATCTGGTTCTTGTCATCAGTTCCATGGCACCTATCTGGTTCTTGTCATCAGTTCCATGGCACCTATCTGGTTCTTGTCATCAATTCCATGGCACCTATCTGGTTCTTGTCATCAGTTCCACATTAGTGATCTTGTCATACCACGTCAATCCTTCTATTCCACCCAAGCATTCATTTATGAAAGTCTGTAGCTTTAGGGTTGTTGTTTTTGTTGTTCTCTATGTTTTAGAGCCATACAATGCATGGAGGCATATCTGGTGTCATCCTTACCCATGGACCTCCTCCCATACCAGACCATACAGAATCCTTAGTAATGTTACTCATGAATCGTAATTCCTGTATATCACTGAATGTAATGGTAAAAGTAGTGACAGATTTAAGTTATATTTCTAAACATGTATCAAGAAACATAGCATTTCCCACTACTTCATGTTTTAAACTGTCTATTTCTGTATTTAGTTATCAAAGAGTTATATAATCAATAATTGTTATACATGTAAGTTTATTATCAATTTTAATCATAGAATAATATGTGATAAATATAGTTGTAAATTGCTTAAATGTAATATTTCTTAGATTATATGAATACTAACAACAAAATTGTTTTAAAAATCTTTCTACATTGAATTACAACATTATTAGTAACTGAGCGGAAGCCTTTTTTTTATTTTTCTCCTTCTTTTCTTTTATTTACTACTTCATTCTCAAAAAAGTTAGTGCAGACGAAACCATGTGATTCGAAGCGTCATTGTAATTGGGTAATAATGACAGCTCTGACCGGGGTGCATGCACATTAGAAGGTTCAAAAAGTAAATTAGCATAGAGTTTTAGCCTTGTAGGTATATTGATACAGTACATGTAAGCTGGGTTTACGAAAAATGTTTTTGTGGTTATAACTAACTACGGGGACATTTTTAAAAAACAAAATAAATTTCTGCTGAAACACTGCACATACATTTTATAGACAGTCATTTTGGTGTCACCCCCTTTGATAGTGTCACCCGGTGCGGTTTGCACCCTCCACACCACCCTAGTGACGCCACTGCCCTGTCTGTGAGGCTAATTACACCTTCATTGACTCTTGAAATCATCACATACTTCCAGGGATTCCCCCTGTGGTGAAACATGTTTAGAACCCAGCATTGCACACTCTCATCTCCGGTATTTGTCTGGTGTTATAGTATCATGTTTTATATTTTTCTGTTGCACTTCTTCCCATGGCTGTTTATAGTTTTTTTTTTCCTGATGTTCTGTTATCTATTTCAGAATCCTTATGAGATCTTCCCACGTCGCAAAGGTAAGAACTGTGGAACACCAGTTACATTTTAGATAATGGAAAGGAACGGGAAAACAGAGATTGTAGCTATGCCTAAATTTGCATATATTAGCAGTTCATTCATTATTCTCCCACTCCCAAAAGAGCAAAGGCCGTCATCAAACTTATGCCAATTTGTTCCTGTTGCGCGCTGGTTGTATATAAGCCAGATGCATCCTCCCATACGTTCATCCCTGCCAGTCTTACACCTAATGCCAAACTCCAGCAGTCTTAGCGTTGATGATTCATCGATTGCAGTGTCATTCTCTAAAACGTGATCACTAATTTTCCTCAGTATCTCTCCCTTGTCCATTTCCAGTACACCTAGTATAGGTGCTCTTGAAGCTAGTCTATCAGCTGTTTCATTGCCGGGTACCTCTGCATGACCAGGACAGTAGATCCACACCAGTTCTTGAAGATTTGAGGCTTTAATGGAAGTTTTCCATCATGCCATAGCCATCCATTTTGGATCTTCCGAAGCATGGACTGAGAGTCTGACACAATAACTGCCCTTGTTAATGAAGCTTCAGACAACCACCTTAAAGCTGCAGTAGCTGCCTCTACTTCCATTCTCATGCTAGAGGTTGTTGTCATGTAAGCCCCACTATGTTCAGCGACAAACCTGCCCTTAACTCTGGCCGAGAAGACCCGTCAGTGTACACAATGGCATCATCATCATCCCCAGCATTAGCATTTATTTGCATTCATACCTTTCGATGTTTGCTGAGATAGACTGAGCACCTATGGGTTTGCCCGGAGTGCAATGATGTCGATTCTGAACTACAATAAAATCTTACGCCAAGTCCTGGAATGACCTTACAGGACAGGAGAAGGTACTTTTTGAAGGCCTATGCTCCATGGGCTGAAAGGTAATGATAAAGCTCTTTGGTAAAGCTGTATTCTACTTGTTGTTGTAACTTGGTATACATCAGTGTACGTTATAAAGATGTACTGGGACTGAATAGTCAACTCAAACAACCAAGCACAGTGTCAGGTGTACAGGTCATCTTGCTCCAAACGTCTTGAGGACTCGACAAGGATGTAATGTGTATCATGAGTGGTAGAGTGACTGTTAATACGCGAATGTGTGAACTGTTCTGTAAAGTTGACTGGAAATATGAATACTCACTCATACGTATCAGAAGTTAAGGATACAGACTACCGTGAACGTTTCAACAGTTTAATGGGACGCACACACTTGACAGAACGGGTACAGTTGCAGGAACACAGGTCGACATCAATATCATATGGTTGACCCACGGTGTACAATAATAAATTGGCATTCATGTTGAGGACAATCACAATGGAACATCAGTATACAAACGTTCAGAGTTCCATATCTCATATAAATATTCATCAGGCCTTACTGACTGGTCATGTCCGTTAATATATATAATGTTTAACAAATCTTCATCAGGCCTTACTGACTGGTCATGTCAGTTAATCAATAATGTTTGCGGTGACTCCTGGACAGAACCTCCTTTAGCATAAGTGTAGCTTGCACCCTAGTGGAGATTTCTTTAAATAGCATTCAGCAAATATCTTCTGAGCAAATGTTAAATCACCCAAGAATAGATTTTCCTTTCATAAGTGTGATCTCTTGATCATCATCGGATAATAAGGGCGTCCCTGTTCTCTGGTAGATGATCGACAATACGTAGTATTTCAAAATGGCTTCTAGTCTTGTAAACATCGCTCACCATAACGATGTACGACCAAGCTCCAATAAAGATTCAATTCATGAATATCAAAGTTTCCACAAGCATCAGCATAATCTGTCCTCATAATTGCTGTATAGAAACATAATCAGTGCCACTAAATGATATGTCGTTCTGACATACTGACATAGGTAGATTCATGTAAACGTCTGCCCATCTTAAGCCTAGGAATGAACGAAGTCAGCAAAAGTACGTTTACCTTAACATAAGAATACACTAGCAAGCACAAACGCTCTTCTCCTGGCGTTATGGAATGAACACTAGGGAACTCATGGATTTAGCAATCCCCGAAGAAAATATCTTCATTCCCATCATCAAAAAGAGATCACAAACTTTTTGGGCAGGTCTCCGACATGACTCCCGCCATAGGCTTTCTAACCGAAGGACTCACTCCTATCTTCATGCGCCGAAAAGCACCTGACCCCAAAAGTACAGTACAAGAAAAATAGTTCCACTTAAACATACTAAGATATCATGATGTAAGACATACTCGTCCTACATAGACAAGAACTACACATAGATTCGGGCCATAGACATACTGAAGCAATAACAATCTATTCCTAACCAAACATAGAATAGATTAAAGTAAGTCTAGATTCCTCCGCCGAGTTCCATTTTTAAGAACGCTACAAAGAGCGATAACTCACAGAATGAATACCCATAGCCTAATCTGAGTTCCGTCCCTTAAGACCAAAAAACATGCATTCAAAGATAAATATATCTTCATCAGACAAATAAATACATTTTACTTTTGTATGCGTAATCCGTGCGTCACCAAAGAATATGTGCGCAACAGATTATGATGATGATGTGACACAGTTGTATTATCTGTCACTCGATGTAGCTGGTGCATGGTGTAGTTTCCCATCATCTTTCTGATCTCCTTATTTTTCATTCTGTCTCATTTTTGTGACATTTGCAGCTTTTTTTCAGGCATATAGTGACTTTCCTCCTTTGGTCATATTCTTTACTTTCCTCAGGCCCTGAGATCCACTGTGATATTGTGCATATGTTCTGTCCTGTTCATTCTTCTTCTCTTCCCTATAAAACAGAGCCACCACCACAGCTGTGAAACAGAGCCACCACCACAGCTGTGAAACAGAGCCACCACCACAGCTGTGAAACAGAGCCACCACCACAGCTGTGAAACAGAGCCACCACCACAGCTGTGAAACAGAGCCACCACCACAGCTGTGAAACAGAGCCACCACCACAGCTGTGAAACAGAGCCACCACCACAGCTGTGAAACAGAGCCACCACCACAGCTGTGAAACAGAGCCACCACCACAGCTGGTTTCCTTGGCAGCAAGTCTGTATCAAAGCATGTATGTGCTTTTGCAGTGGTTGGTTCTGCAGCAATTTGTTTGACATGATGAGGTTACCAGTCCCATGCACAACCTCATATTAGCTGCCTCTTACGGCATGACTGAGGTAGCAGTTATACTTTTTGTTTTTGTCTCCTCAGAGAACTCGTTCGATTGACAGTGGTTAGAGCGCTGGTCTCTCGCGGCAAAGGTGCCGAGTTCAAATCACGGTGCCATCGTGCTGAACCTAGTATAGTGAAGTCTCGAACACTTCACTCCCCTACGGCAGTATCTGCTATGGGACTGCCTTTACCTCAGAGAACTCCGGAAACTACACGAGGCATCTTGGATATTGTCTGCAGTTTTATGCAACCATTTGTTATTTTATGAAATAAATTGCGCAGTCAGAAAATACAGCTTGAAGAATATAACAAAATTGGTATGGAAGCCTGGTGTACAAAAACACAGGATGTTAAGAAATAATCTGTTGGCAGTCACTGACACAAACAGGAAACAACTTCTTCTTCCTTGTACATCTCAGATGTCTACTTGAATATTTTCAAAGAAAGCTGTGGTCAGCTTGTATTTCCATAGAGCTGTTCCAGGAATAGTACTACTGATGACCGTATGTGCTTTCTCTGCTCCGAATATGTTAGACATCTTAGAAGCAGACGTTCAGCAGTAATTTTATTTTTGCCACAGTTACATACTTCGGTAGTCCCAATCTTTAGCTTGTAGAAAAGATGATATCCCAGTCTGTTGTGGCCCATGTGGAGTCTGAAGTTTACCACTTGTTGTCTTCTGTTGAACAAGAAACAAAAAGGAGAAATGTATAAAGGATATGAGAGAATGACAAAGGATACAGGGACCATTAGGAAAACATTTTGTTTCATTTGGTTTGGTTTGGTTTGGTTTGGTTTTAAGGACCATCTTCATTGCACATGGACAACACCATCAGTGCTCCGATCTCCTCTCTTAGATCACACAAGGCGGATCTCAACACCAGTGCATAAACTCTGTAGCACTATTGAGGATCCCAATGTGTGTATATAGGAGTCACACATTCTATAAATATTTTTGCAAAGGGTAAGTTTCCTAATTTTTAAATTTTGCCAGAGCATCGGCCGTATGGCCTGCTGTTTATGATTGCCAACTGCCGAGGGGTTTTAAACATGCGCAACGTGTTCTATGCTATTTTTTTGGGGTGTTGTTTGTGACTGTGGATGGTAACAGCATGTCACAGGTTTCTGTTTTACTTATTCATTGTCCTCTATCTCTCTGTGGAGCATAGGCACCCAACCAGTTCACAAATCCTCCTATCTTAAGCCATCTGTTTAAAGTTCCTCTCAATTTCTCTTGGAGATTCCAGACAGAACAGGGATTGCTTTGTAATGCTCTAAACTGGATTCCTTAGTGTGGATACTATCCAGTATTTCCTTTTACTAAATTGCTTCCAGGATAGGACACACTGAGGAAACCTGTTGATAGCATTACAAGGCAGTCTTGTTCTAGAATTTCCTTGGTAAAGGAGGTAGAGGACGACTGAAAAACATATGGAAAAGAGAACTGGAGACAGAAAGGAAACAAATAAATAAGACATTAAAAGACCATGAGCAGAAGTCAAAGGACTGGAGGATTAGCATGAACTTGTAGAAGGCATCATGGGAGGCTGTAGGGTAATAATTGAGGCATTGCAAAACTTACAAATTATGAGGCTTCTGTATTTCCTCCCCCAGCTGCACAGTTTAGTTTGGATGGAAGGCCGTTCCACTGGCTGTATTTTACAACCCTTCCAAGTTACTACAATCTTCTCTATGTAAGTATATGTGAAAAATATGCATTTTCTTCTTGCATAAATTTGTTTTTCCTGTTTGACTTGACCTGTCAATTTTTTTTTTTTTCATGCGCGAGTGACAGTGAAAGAAGAGGGTGATGAAAAGATGAAGCATAAACATATGTTTTTTTCTGAATTCTGAAGCATCAGATTCAAGTGGTATCCCAACAACACTCTGGTTTACTGGTATTTTGATTAATACATTATCATTCTTCTTAATGCTCCTTAAGGAACATGGGGTCACCTCTTGCAGGAAGCCTGGACTAAAGCACTTTGTATGCTCCTTCAGCAGTGGTTTCTGTAGCACTGTATTTTATATAACAAGCTTGCCAGCCCCATACACTGCTACACATTAGTAATTTTCTGCGGCCAGTTCTTAGAGAAATAGAAAAGATCAGACGGTGCCTATGAAGTTGGTGGCTTGGGTTAGATCTTTTGTCCACATCCATTTCTTTAACTTCTGTTGAGAGTTGTCCTTGATGTTGATGATAGTTTTGGCCTCTTTGTAGGGTAGTGGGTGGCTAATTACTCCATTCTGCCAATAATTGTCAAATTTTGATTTATTTCATTAATTCTCTTTTTCACTTATAGGTGTCATCTTTATTTTTCTAGTCACCTTACTTGTTCAGACATTTATTGGTATATAAAATAAGTTACCTACCATCTAGCAAAACCACAGCCAAGCAACAGGCATGGTAGGATCAGTTGGGAAAAAATACCTTGTACGGCTTGACTTTCAGAGCCTTGTAAGAGAGAATGAGAGAGGAAGCAGGGAAGTAATTGTATATTTAAATTCATCTCATATGACCTTCAGTCAGGTTCTGCTAGGCTGTCCTGTCTTGTGCCATCCATTAAAGTTCTTTCCATAGGACAGTGACTTGTGTTAAGCTAAAATGTAGCTCTAAAATGTTTTTGCTGATACATTCCAGTTTATCCATATTGTTTAACCAAACACCGACAGATACGAAGGAAGGTCAAAAAGTAATGCCTCCTATTTTTTATGTATGTAAATACTGCATCGGTGTGCAATTTGTAAATTTAGCAGGATTCCTCAAACACTCTTCTGCACTGTATAGCATTACCAACCTGTTTCAGTAACAGGTGGCACCACTGTAACAGTTTAAAAATGGATGCCAAAGACGTTCGGTTAAAACAACGTTATGTCATAGAATTCCTCAATGCTGAAGGCGAGACCCCAATTCGCATCCACGAACGTTTGAAGAATGTTTATGGAGATTCAACATTGGATGTTAGCACTGTCCGACGTTGGGTACATCGTTGTGACGAAGCTGAAGTGGGTCAATCCTCAATGGCTGACGCAAAGCGGACTGGCCGTCCGTCTACCGCAGTGACTCCACACAACATTCATCAAGTTGATGGCATCATTCGTGGTGACCGTCAGGTAACACTGGATGAACTTTCTTCCATGTTGTCCATTAGTAAAGCATTGTCCAGAACATCATTAAAGACCTGGGTTATTCAAAAGTTTGTGCACGGTGGGTAACCAGAATGTTGACAGACAGACATAAAGAAACAAAGAAAACCATAGCCATCAACCTCCTGCACCGTTACAAAACTGAAGGAGAAGAGTTTTTATCAAATATTGTGACAGGTGATGAGACTTGGGTTCATTTTTTTTTAACCAGAATCCAAGAGGCAGTCAATGGAATGGCATCACACAACATCGCAGACAAGAAAGAAGTTCAAAAGTTCACCATCTGTAGGGAAAGTTATGGCCTCCGTGTTTTGGGATGAGAAGGGTGTGATTCTTCTCGACTTCTTGGAACAGGGAAACACGGTGAATGCAGACTGTTACATTGAAACTTTGAAGAAACTTAGAGGTCGTCTTCGGCGACTTTACCCATTAAAAGATCAGAGAACTGCACTACTGTTGCACAATAATGCCACGCCACACACCGCTAAATGCACCATTGATGCGATTGCAGAATTTGGCTGGACATTATTACCATGTCCCCCTTACAGTCCCGATCTTGCACCTTCTGACTTCCATCTGTTTGGACCACTGAAAGAAGATCTTCGCGGACATCACTTTGAGGACACCGAGACCCTTAAACGCGCCGTACGCCAGTGGTTTAGGAAAAAGGACACACATTTTTATCATGCGGGGATACATGCCCTTTGTGAGAAGATGGACAAAAACTGTAACAAATAACGGGGACTACATTGAGAAATAAATTTTTGAAGTTCAGACTTTGGGCTACATTTCAATGTGAATTTTATCTGTTTTCTTGCCTATTGAATGAAATTAAAAATTACGAGGCATTACTTTTTGACCGTCCCTCGTATATCTGATATTGAAGGGGGGGCCACTTCTTTGTTCATCCACAACACTCACCCTATATTGTGCATGTTCTTTGCACCCATTTCCACACTGTTTAGATATACATCAACTTTGCACCATCTAGAGTATTTTTTGTTAAAATTACAATTTTGCCTCGTTTTGGCGAGGTGCACACCATTCAACCTAGACACATGGTCTGTCAGTTATATTAGGGCTCATGTCAAAATAAAAAAAGATCTGATCTGGTTTGTATTATGGCATGATCTAGAGTCTATGGTTGTTTGTGTCCAATGAAACTAAATAACTGCACACATTTTACACATGAGGTTGATTACACCCCAAGCTTGGGGAATCCCATGAGTTCCTGACTTAGCTCTAGCTTTTGCCTGGTCAATACCATGCAGGGGGGATTCCACAGTGGATAGATGACAGATGAGAAGAGCTGGGAGGTGGCTCTGAACAAGATGTTATGATTTCTTGAGACAACCACAATATTTTAGTCTTGCATACATCGAGTATGGGCAGGGAATACCCACACTGTCAGTAACACAATGTGAACAACTAGAATGCATTCAAAATGAAGGGATGCGTATAGTCTTGGGCTATATACGAGATAACTCCATTGTGACAATGAGGTACATGCTTGGAGTGCTGTCGATTAGATCCAGATATGTGATGGCCCAGGCAGATAAATGGCACCCCCTGCATGCAAACAACTGACCCTAAGGTAGCAAGAATAAAGAGGGGGATGTCATGGATAGAACTGGTAGAGGCAGCAGTCAAGCAAATGACCAAAGTTGAAAATATGTTCAAAGGGGAACAATGGAGTAAGTCAGATGAGAACTGGATTACAGGTACTGGATTATCAGCAAGTCATCATCAGCCTTGGCAGAGAGTGCAGAACTTGAGGCAATGGAAAAGTAGAACTGGAAATTAAGTAACTGATACATGATCATGCTGGAGATAATGATGCCATCGTGTATACTGATGGGTCTGTGATCCATGGTGAGAAATCAAGTTGGGGCTTCTCTGCTAGAGTAAAGGGCAGAATCGTTGCCGAACATAGCGGGGCTTACAAGATAACAACTTCCATCATGAGAATGGAGGTAGAGGCAGATACTGCAGCCTTAAGGTGGCTGACTGAAACTTCATTAACAAAGGTAGTCATTGTGTCAGACTCTCAGTCCATGTTTCGAAAGGTTCAAAATGGTTGGCTATGGCATGAATGGAAAACATAGAAGCTTTGAATGTGCAGAAACTGTTGTGGATCTACTGTCTGGTTATGCAGGGGTATACCGTGATGAGAGAGCTGACAGACTAGCATCAAGAGCACCCACAGTGGGGCACTGGATATGGATAAGGGAGAGATACTGAGAACAATTAATGATTGCCTGTTAGAGAACGACACTGCAATAGATGAATCATCAAGGTTAAGACTGTTGGAATTTGGCATCAAACGTAAGGCTAGTAGAGGTGTACATATGAAAGGATGCGTCCGTAGCGAACTACAAGAACAGTTAGCATTTGCACTCTTGGACATATACTGAGGGAGACTGAGCACCTATGGGTTTGCCTGGCTTGCAATCATGTTGGTTATATTCAACAGTAGCAATAATAATAACAATTAGACTTGCATATTTGGAGAACGCCATGAATGGCGGGGAATTTTCAGTATGCCACCCCCTTCTAGCTTAAAACTAGATGTGAGGATCATTTAAATGCATGCCAAGCCAGGTAAAAATACCTAGGAAAGAAACTTGAGCTTATGACTTCAACTCAACAAGTTGCAGAATGGCTGAAGAGCCGCAAGAAATCCCTGGATCTATTAAGTTATAATATCTAGAAAATTAGCTCTGCATCAGCTGCAACAGTTCTGATTAAACAACAACAGTGACACATGATATTACCAGGGCTGGGATTGATAAACAAAATCTTAACTGATTAATCAAATTTCATTAATCAAAGATTAATCTATCAGTTTTGAACAATTTGATTAATTATAAAAAAATCATTAAAAAATACATTTTATTTTAAAATCAAAGGACTTTATTTATTTTACTTGTTATAAGGCAACATCGCCTTGAAACTATAATGAAAATACTGAAAAGTTACAACTAAACAATTAATTATTATTGACCATACTTGCCAAATTCTCTATCACAAACCTCTTTCGTAGCAAATACTCTTGCATTTAAGCAAAAAACATAAACATTACTTAAAATGTAATTTGTTTGATAAGTTAATCGTTTAAAAATTTTTCAGTGATTAATCGATTAATTAAACTTTAATGATCACAGCCATAGATATTACACTATGTTTGCATATTTGATGCATGTGCTTGTACTACTGCCTATCATCAGAACCATGTAACCAGTTTCTGATAACAGAGTTACTCTCATGACAACCATTAATTTTGCAGCAATAAAATTAGTATTCTTAATTTTTGACTTTACCACTTCAGTGTCAGAGCGTGGATTGACGGAGTGATTAGAGTTACCAGGTTCGAAATAAGTTGCTGTAGCCTACCCAGCTGTAAATGGGTACCTGTGCTCATGAGTTAGGGAATGGAACTGATCACCTCCACCTCACAAATCTGCATCCTAATATAGACAAAGTTTCTTATGCTTTAATCACTGCCATTACTTGTTATTTTACTAGTGTACCATGTTTGGTCTTTTCATGTCTTTGTAGATGTATCTGTTTGTCTTCCTATTTATCCAAGCATTCGCATTGCTTCCCTAAAACAGATCTTAATTATCTGCTTAGCTGCTTTTGAAGTAGCAGACGTATTCATTGTGTCTGCATTTACATTGTTTCAGAATCTAACAATTCACTTTCTTTTTCAATTTCCAGGATATTAATTGGAAGATGGATGGTCTAAAGGCATTGGAAGATCAGCTACGGGCCATAAAGAAATTTGATGAACTTGAGGGGAAAACTCTGTAAGTGTTTGCTGGAGAATTCATCCTGGTTGTAACTTTCATTCAGCAGTCTCATGAGACAACACAAAAGCATAAAATGAAACATTCAGTTTGCAACTGTTTATCAGCTGTATTCAGCTAAATCATCTCCTGAGTAAAATCAACCTTCTGAAACAGTCATCATATAGTTATCAGTCTTCATCACCTTGTCTTGTTTTTGTCACAAGTGGACCTTGATTATTACTGTCCTGTAACTGTTTGTGGTCTACTATTGCTGTGGAGCATCATGGGAAGCTGAAGTTTCCATTCTTGAGCCGAGTGTGTCATATTGTCTGATTTAAGGCTGTGTTGTTGAAGAATCGTCTGTCCATCTGTCTCTGTCTTCTTCATGCCTTAATACCAGAACTTTTACTGTTGTAGGCACATAGTGGTGATTGACTGGGCTCCATTCTCATGATATGATCAAGCCACTTTATTTTCTGTATCAGTATATTCAATGCAGGATGTAGCTCCTGCCGTACATGGCGGCTAAAATGAGATTGTGCATAAGGCTGGTAACCTCATCATGGAAAACAAAAAGCTACAGAAACCATTGCTGCATGAGGAGGTGAATGCTGGATGCAGGCTTCCTGCAAAGGGACCAGCTGCACACGGACAACTCCATCAGTGCTCCGATCACACAAGGAGGATCTCAGTGCAGTGCATACATAAACTCTGTAGCACTGGTGAGGGTCCCAATGTGTGTATACATAGGTATCACAACCACGATTTAGCTAGGGTGGGGGGCAAGGTGCTAGCTGGCTAACCCCTCACCGCTAGGTCATTACCATTGTTGTTAAGATTTCACTACGACACATAATATGGCTCGTGTCCACTAAGGTATGACTACAACAAGGGGTGATGTAAGAAATTAACACTTACTATCAGCTCACTAGAGATGGCTACTGTGTGTGTGTGTCGAAACAATGCTTCGAAACAGCGTTGAGTCCGAAAGATTCGACACACAGCCTGCTTGTTGTTTCGAAACAGTTTCAGTTCCTGTCTGCCTCGCTGTTTTGCAGCGACATACTGTCTCACTGTCTCACCTTCCGTGGGCCTTTGTAAAATTTGAGTCAACCGTTCGGAACATTAGTATGGAATATCAAACATGTCATATTTTTCAGGGATGTGTTATGATGACTTGATTTTACAAGTGATATTATTTTTGCTGAGAAGTTATAGACACTGGAAATTGTGTCAGTGCTGCAGTTGTCAATGTTTTAGGCACTATGTTAAAGTTGAAAGTGTCCGTGTGTTCGTATAAATGTAATGGACACTTTATTAGCTCTGCTGATATCTGTGTACTCGGTGTGGATTTGAATCATTGTCTACCAAAACTAACTTACTCTAGTTTGATATCATGTGTTATTATTACTGTTATTATTATTGTTGTTTTTTATTATTTTCACATATACTGCAGCTATCATCATATCTCCATTTTATTTCATCATAATGAAGACTTGTGTAAAAATATTGAATTGTGGTCACACGAAATGCCATAGATTTTCACACACGCCAGTAGCACGCAAGAAAAAACAGAGGAGATTGTCTCACACAGTTCATGTATAGTAATGTATACTGTCTATTAGAGACTTCTTTCTCCCCGATACGGGCAATAGTGCCATTGTGTCGAAACAGTGTGTCAACACAGTTTAAATCACTGAGCCGACTGTCTCGAAACAGCGGAGTGTGTCGATTTGCCCACCTCTGCAGCTCACGTCCCTTTATTACCAAGATGAAACTTGGCTACACTCGGACGAATGAAATACAAAAAACGTATATGTACAACTGCCACCAAAATGCATATAAATATAAGCGCAAATATAACACCAGGTAAGATGGCTACCCAAGCCTCTATCGTGAGCTTCGCTCAATTGAGCGACAACCAAAATGGTACTGCCAAACTGACAGTCAACCTAAGGATTTGCAAACATACTCAATATGCATAGAATTAGCACTGAGGAAAACAATCACCTCCCTAGAATAATTAACACTAGGACAAGACTTATATGGTGGGCACTGTATCATATACTCCAAAGAACAACGGCAGCCTCCAGCTGGCGACCATCTGCGTCCACCCAGGACCGCAGTAGGGACTCTAATTCCCTCTTTATTTTTTTGGCGCCCGAATTGTCCGCTGGTCACATGACACAGTCGTTCGGCTATTTCCATTGGCTTCCGCCCGGCTTGCCTTGTCACTAACACGCAATTTTTATTTTTTTCTTTGATCCTTAGCCGCCGACCGTCAAAGCAGTCATTAGCCATCACGCCTAGTGGCGTCTTGTAGGGCAACAACAAATTGATTCCACTTTGCTCGGTCGGTGGCCATCCTTCGTACAGTGCCCCCAACTCTGGTTCATTCTTTGCATCTCAGCCTCCACAGTCCTCTGCCAGGTTGTTTTTGGTCGGCCTATCTTTCGTTTTCCTTCAGGGGTCCAAAGCATAGCTGTTCTTGTGATGGCATCGGGGTCTCTTCTGAGGACATGGCCAACCCAGCTCCAGCGTACTAACATGCAAGCAAACACAAAATCGCAATGTGACAATAGGGAGTGAAAAGAAGATGATGGTATAGCTCCTACAATTTTTCTATATAATCATTTCTCATTCTGTCTCTCTTGAAAACATTAATGGCTCCTCTCAAGCATTCCATCTTGAATAGTGTGATTTTCCTATCTTGTGCTCTGGACCCAGAGCGTTTTTGACGATGATTGCAAAGAGTTGGTAAGTAACCCGCTCCATACTTTGACCAAGCCCATCAACTCCTTACTTCATCTGGGCCTTCAGCAAACTCGTGCCAAATTTTGTCTGTTGCATGCCATCATCTCAAGGTCTTTCCAAGTCTTCCTCACCATTTTCATTTGTCTCTCCAGTTCTCTTCTACATTTGTTTTTCAGTCTACCTATGCTTTTCTTATCCTAGGGATTCCAGTTCAAGAACTGCATGGTTATGCTATCAACAGGTTTCTTTAATGTGTGTCCTATCCATCTCCAGTACCTTCTTCTTAACTCTTGTTTCACTGGCGATTGTATGGTTCTTGTTATCAGTTTCACCTTAAGGAGTATTAATTATTGCATCTTATCCCTTACATTTACTGATCTTTACACACTCTTACCTTTATTGATCTGTATGCACCAGCCCTCATTTTACTGCAGGCCCTCAACCTTTAACCGAAGCACATGGGGCAAGATGTGTTTTAGAATTCAAAATGGTAGTACATACAAGTATAACTTTTGAAGAGGCAAAGAGTTTTATCAGAAGATACAAGAACAAATGGGAAGCAGAGCATCCTGGCCACACACAAAATGATGCATATTATCAGCTCAGCAGAAGAGAACAAGTGGCGTTCTTCAGACTCCGCACGGGCCACAACAGATTTGGACACCGCCCATTCAACAAGCTAAAGATAGGAACTACCGATCAGTGTAACTGTGGCACCGATAAAATAACTACTGAACAATTGCTTCAAAGATGCCCAGCATATGAGGAACAGAGAAAGCACTTATGCCTGTCACCCGTACCATTCCTGAAAAAGCTCTATGGAGATAGAAGTAGTCTTAAGCTGACCACTGCTTTCTTTGAACATACTCAAGTCTGAGAGTGTACGAAGAAGAAGAAAATGGTAATACAGTGCATATTCATATATTACAGTAACACCCTAGTGCAGTCTGTGGCAATACCCTAATGTGTCAAATTGGTTAATGTTAGGCCGTATTGTTATATAATTTCTGTAATATTGTCTGTGCAACTGTCTCTTTTGTCTATTTCGAGCCCTTAAACTAGATCTTATACTGTTGTAGACTTCTTCTTTGATCCTTAGCTGCCGACTGTCAAAGCAGTCAGTGGCCATCACGCCTGGTGGCATCTTGTAGGGCAGCAAAAAAACTGCTTCCACATTGTTCAGTCGGTGGCCATCCTTCATACAATGCCCCCAGCTCTGGTTCATTCTTTGCATCTCGGCCTCCACAGTTCTCCGACAAGTTATTTTTGGTCTGCCTCTCTTTCGCTTTCCTTCGGGGGTCCATAGCATAGCTGTTCTTGTGATGGCATCGGGGTCTCTTCTGAGGACGTGGCCAACCCAACTCCAGCATCTGCCAGCTGTGATGGTGTGCATGTCCTCTTGGTTACTCCGAAATCTACTGTTGTCGTAATTGATCAGGGGTGTAAGCAAACATGTTAATATGTCTAAAATTCACATTAACTAAAATATTCATTATTGTCTAATGTTGAAAACGTAAACGTTTTATAATTAATAAAACCGTTTTAAATACTGAAATTTTTAATTTTAGAAGTCACAAATGTACAATTCTCTAAAATCAGTATTTAGTAAATTTTTGAAAATTTCACATGTACAATTCTCTAAAAATCGGTATTTAGTAAATATTTAAAAATTTCAGATGTACAATTCTATAAAATCTGTATTTAGTAAATATTTGAAAATTTCAAATCTACAATTCTCTGAAGATGTGTATTTAGTAAATATTTCAAAATTTCACATCTTAAATTCTCTAAATCGATATTTAGTAAATATTTGAAAATTTAACAAATTCATCATTGTCATAAAGTGGCAACATAGATGATGTAAAAGGCAAGTACACTGTATTGTTTGGGTTATTGTATTAGAGTGACCCATCTGTTATAGAATATGAGCATCTTGTCTATGCAACTGACGCCTCACTTCTGTTTGTGTCATGTCATGCGCGTTTGCGGCACTGTATGAAAAAAAAACCTGTTTTCAGGGCTTTTAAAATTTTGGATAAGGGAATTTTCGGATCTGTAAACATTATACAACACACTATGCAGAGGAGACTATTAGACAGGTGACCCCTGTTGAAAGTATATTCAAGGGAGAAGAGTGGAGTAAGTCAGATGAGAGCTGGATGAACTACCAGCAAGTCATCATCAGCCTTGGTAGAGAATGCAGAACTTGGGCCAATGGGAGAGCAGAGCTGGAAGTTGATCAGCTTATTAATGATAATGCTGGGGATGATGATGCCATTGTGTACACTGATGGGTCTGTAATCTGTGGTAATAAATCAGGATGGGGCTTCTCTGCTAGAGTAAAGGGCAGAACCGTCGCTGAACATAGCGGGGCTTACATGATAACAACCTCCAGCATGAGAATAGAGGTAAAGGCAGTTACTGCTGCCTTAAGATGGCTATCTGAGACTTTATTAACAAAGGCAGTTATTGTATCAGACTACGCCCACGGCGACCGTTGCCTCAACTGGCTGTGTGTGGTGTACCCGGAAACGGGGCCTCCCAGTACTGAGACACACTTAAGTCCCCGATGTCATTTATCGGTGCAGAGTTGAGAGAGATGGCTGAGCATCACAATCCCCCCTGTGTTGCAGCATGATGAGAACCCAGAATTGCACACTGAGCTTGGGGGGAATCACTTGGGCACCAGACTTAATACTGGCTCTTGACTGGATGGCCGCATGCAGGAGATTTCTACAATGGGGGGTTGGCAGGTGGTGGGTATCTGGAAGTGGCTCTGTGCAGGACGTGAGGATTCCTTGGGTGAGCCCAGAACCAGAGCACAGCATTGTGCAAGCTCTGCATAGTTGGAGAGCCCCCTGGATGACGGGGAATGCACAGTGTGCTACCCCACCTGTCCCCAACTGCTAACTTAGAACCAGAAGTGGGGTCCTCTGTATGCGTGCCAGGCCAGGATAAAATGCCTGGGAAAGAGACTGGAGCTCAGAACTCCCTAACTCAAAGTTGCAGGATGGCAGGAAAGACAGGGCTATTTTGAAGATAATGCAACCATATTTTCACCATACGAGCTCGGACGCCGCCTCGGTAAACAAGGTCCGCGCAGAGCAGTGACACCCCCAGGCTGCTTGCGAATAGTCTACTACTGGGAACATAAACAGATTAGGGATGAGCCCACTCTCCCGTTGAACAGGTGCTAAAGTCATAGATACTGGGCCAGAAGGCGCACCGGAAACCACAGTATCACGCAACTCGCTTTTTTTTTTTCTATGGAGAGTACACCGTCAAATAAATCTCGTACTGGTGCTCGCCCTGTGGAGCTCCACCAGGCAGGTGCAGTGCCGGGCTCTGAGCCTCGACAGAGCCCACCCTCAGCTACTGGAGGACCCTCTAGACCGTCTTGTGGAGTCAGCAGACGGCGGAGGAGAACTACTGACCAAAACAAAACAGAAAAAGAGAAACCCAGAGTGCCACTTGTCATGATGCACTGGAATGCAGAGGGAGTGAACAGCAAGCAGGCTGGATACAGCAAAAAGACAGAGCTGGAAAACATCTTGTATGAGAAGCAAGTCAGTGTTTGCTGTATCCAAGAGACTCACTTGAAAGCAGATCAAACCTTTAAAATAAGGGGATATCAATGCTTCAGATCCGACAGAAAAGATAGACGAAAAGGAGGAGTACTTACTCTTGTAAGGAATAACATTCCTGCACACGAAAGGAAAACCTTCATGGATGGAGCAGAATATCAGCTGTTGCAGATAAAGGTAGACAAGATGGAAATAGAACTCCTGAACTATTACTGTCCGAACAACAAACCCCTGAGTCTCAGCTCTATACAGGTACCAGCCACCAACTTTATAGCAGTTGGAGACTTTAATAGCCACTCCCAGAGCTGGGGCTATAACCATCTGGATCACAGAGGTGAAGAGGTTGAAACTTGGCAAGATGATCACTCCCTAATCCTAGTCAATAATGCCACAGATACTCCTACCTTCTACTCCAGAGGATGGCACACAACTTCAACACCAGATCTTGCCTTCTCCACACCAGATATAGCTGGATCTATTAGTAGAGAAGTAGGAGACCAACTAGGGGGAAGCGACCATCGCCCAATCTTTCTTACTGTCCAGAGTGCAACTCTCAGTACAGGCCCAGCCATTACAAGATGGAACTACAAAAAAGCCAACTGGGGTTTATTCAGGCATCAGGTGAACACGCTGCTGTCTACCCTCAAGGTACAGAACAGAGACATTAATGAAGTGGTAAAAGACTTCAACAGATGCATACTACAAGCTGCAAAAGAAACCATTCCCAAAGGATGCCGGCGTAACTACATACCATACTGGTCCAGCACACTCCAAGAACGTCAGGAAGCCATGGACAGGACTAGAAAGGACGCAGAGTCTCAGCCTTCACTTGAAACTCACAACAAATGGAAAAAGGCTGTAGCAGAGTTTCAGAGAACAAAGCTAGAAGAAAAACGGAAAAGCTGGAGAACTAAAACGGCATCGCTGAACCTTGAGAAAGACGGCAGGAAACTTTGGAGATTAGTCAAGTCTCTAAATGAAGAGCGTTCCTCACCTAGGCAGACTATCACATTGGATGAAGGTGGCAAACTTTTCAGAGGAAAACAAGCTGCAGACTTGTTTGCTAGAAGATACAGTTCAGAAAGCAACTTACCCATTAACATAGATCATCAGAGAGAGATAAGAAAAGAAATACTGGCAACCATGGGACAGACAGATACTCCTGCCCCAATGAGGGAACCCATCACACTAGGAGAACTACAGAAGGCTATTTCCAAGCTTAAGTTTCAAAAGTCACCCGGCCCAGACAAAATCAGCAACGAAATGCTAGTAAATCTGAGCTCAGCAGCAAAGACAAAACTGCTTGAGATATTCAACCACAGCTGGTTGAAAGGAACGGTACCCCAAGTATGGAGAGAAGCCATCACAATACCCATACTAAAGAAAGGGAAATGTAAGACCGAGGCTGCAAGTTACCGGCCAATCAGTCTCACAAGCTGTGTTGGGAAGACTATGGAGCGAATAGTCAACCACAGATTGAAATGGTATTTAGAGTCTGAGCAGATCCTGGTGCCGGAACAAGCTGGATTTAGAGAATGCTACAGTATAGAAGACCAAGTTACTTACTTGTCTCAAGCAATAGAAGATGCCTTCCAGGAGAAGAAAAAGGTCCTAACGATCTGGGTCGACTTCAAGCAGGCCTTTGACAAGGTGTGGAAAGATGGCCTCATTGCAAAACTTAGGAGAAGTGGAATCCAAGGCAACATGATGAAATGGATCCAGTCATACTTGCATAACAGGAGAACTAGAGTCACTCTTGACGGTCTGCAGAGCAGAAAAGTGTTGCTCCATCAGGGGGTACCTCAAGGAGGAGTAATTTCCCCAACACTCTTCCTTGTTTACATCAATGACCTGGTGAAAGATCTCCCTGCAGGAGTTAAAGCTGCCTTATATGCAGATGACCTAGTACTCTGGTGCGCTGATGAAAATGTCACCACAGCAAATTATAGAATGCAGCGGGCAGCAGACATGCTAGTGTCATGGGCAGAGAAATGGCTTATCACAATAAACACAGACAAAACCTCCACAACACTGTTCTCCCTCGCCCCCCAAGGACAAATCAGCTAACATACACCTAGGGACAACCGTGATCAAGGAAGAAAGCTACCCCACCTATCTTGGGGTGACATTTGACCAAAGGCTTACATGGAATAAGCATATTGAAAACGCAGAAGGAAAGGCCCGAAGACGACTAGGCATACTCAGAAAATTAGCAGGTACCAACTGGGGAGCAAATGAACGAAATCTAAAGAAGATTTATAATGGAGTAATAAGACCACACTTGGAGTTTAGCTCAGCAGCATGGTCATCAGCTGCTAACTCACATCTGCAGTCTTTGGACAGGGTGCAAAATCAAGCTCTCAGGCTCATTACAGGAGCCATGAAAACTACACCAATAACAGAGATGCAGAAGGTTGCTGGATTACAGACATTGTCCCATAGAAGAGACACAAAAACCATGATCCAGATGGAAAAGTACAACAGTATGCCAATGCACCCAATGAAGGCAAGACTAGATGATCTGGCATTGGGACGTCTAAAGCGTAGCAGCTTTGTGCATCGGGGGAAAAGACTTATAAGACAGCATCAAGAGGACCTATCCATGAAGACAACACCACTGAAGCCCACCCTATACCCTGTACCATGGGAGCAGGCCAGCAGTGCCCTCCAAATTAATACATCAGTCAGTGGTCTCACAAGTGGATGTGAGTATAATGATCTGCAAAAACGAACTGCTACATTGAGTATGATCCAAGAAAGCTATCCCGATCAATCATGGATACATGCCTATACAGATGGATCAGCAACTAATGCTGTTAGGAATGGAGGTGCCGGTATCTTTATCTCATATCCTGACAACCACTATGAGACTAGGCACATTCCCACTGGTAAATTCTGTTCCAACTATACAGCTGAGGTTCAAGCTCTAGAGCAAGCTGCAAATATGATTTATAACACCAACTCTGACTGCCACCAGGTAGTCATCCTCACAGATGCACTGTCTGTCCTGCAAGCTCTCAAGGGTGGTAAACTCCCGCATCTGAGAAATGAACTAAACAAGGTAGCTGCCAAAAAGAGAACCATACTTCAGTGGGTACCATCTCATTGTGGTGTACCCGGAAATGAAAAGGCAGATAAACTTGCAAAAAAGGGAGGAGAATGTGAACAAGAAGATAATGAAGTCACATACTTTGAGAAAAAGAGAGCTATCCAGACTATCAGAAGAGAACAGAACCAACCCAAAGACGACTATCACACTCTCGACCGGCAGGGACAGATAACTATTTTTCGACTCAGGACAGGGCATAACAAACTGAATAAACACATGCACAAGCTACGATTGTCTGCTTCACCACTGTGCACATGTGGATTAAACGAACAAACTGCTGAGCATGTTCTACAGGACTGTCCTCTGTATGACCAGTTAAGAAAGATATACTGGCCGAATGACTCAACACTAAACTCAAAGCTATATGGAGTTAAAGAGGAACTTCAAACAACAGTCGAATTCATCATGAGAACTCGTCTGACGGTGTAATCATCAAAGATGCGATCGCAAGAAGAAGAAGAAGTATCAGACTCACAATCCATGCTTCGAAAGGTCCAAAATGGCTGGCTTCGACATGAATGGAAAACCTCCATAGAAGCATTGAATCTTCAAGAACTGATATGGATCTACTGTCCTGGTCATGCCGGGGTATGTGGCAATGAAAGAATTGACAGACTAGCTTCAAGAGCACCCATAAAAGGTGCATTGGCCATGGATAAGGAAGAAATACTGAGGGCGATTCATGCTCATCTATCAGAAAATGACACTGCAATCGATGAATCATCAAGGGCACAGTTATTCTATTCTTTACAAATGTATCAGGTTTTCTGCTTCCTTCCACTCATTTGTGATTTAGTTTTACAAAAATGGAATAGACCATAAGTTATTAAATGGTAGTGATAACTATCTTGGCAGAAACCTGGCGAACAGTGAATGGATCTCAGAAACGAAGTTCAAAACCATGATCACAGACAAAGTTCAGGAAAAAGAGGTTAGTTTTTGTTATTTTTGTTGTTGTTGTTGCCAAATGTTATTTTATTTCATAATTTCTTATCATTAGAATAGGAAATATGAATATGATAGGCACTTCTTATAAGAGTGAACACAGTGTGTTGTCGTTCTCCACCCAGTGATCCTGCTTTCAGGATTTTCTGACTTGGATGCCTTTTTATGCCTCGCCATTCGGTGCACTGCTGCTTCTCTGTGTCTCTCACCATTTGGTGCACAGCTGCCTCTCTGTGTCTCTCACCCATTAGTACAATGTTAAGTCCTTGTGTCTCTTCCAGTGTTACAAAGTTTTCTTTTTGTGCCTTTCATCCAGTTTACACATTTGCTTCTTTGTGTCTCATCCAGTGTTACAGTTGCCTCTTTGTATCTCATCCACTGTAACACAGTTACCTGTTTGTGTCTCTCTTCCAGTGTTACACAGTAGCCTCTGTGTGTCTATTACATGGTAATACATAGTTGTGTCACCCGTGTGTTACCGGGGCCCGAAAGGGGAGCAAAGAATAGTAACACTGCACCCTACCATGCATGTCGTAAAAAGCGACTAAGGAGGGTTGGGCATGGGGCTGTTTACTCCATCCCGTAAAAAACTTCGCACAGTGGGCTGATCACCTGCTTGCCAACCAATCTGATTACGGAAACAATGATAGATTGTTTGGTCTGTTTTTGTTCCACAAAGACGCCACTAGGCGTGGTGGAAACAGCGATAGATTGATCAATTTGTTGTTGCCCTAAGACATCTCATTGAATATACATACCAAGCTTCGTCTGTTTAATTCAAATGTTATCTCAGTGTTAACATACGGCTGTGAGAGTTGGAAAATAACAAAATCATTGGAGAACAAGTTGAATACATTCGAGAACAAATGTCTTAGAAAACTCATGAACATCAGTTGGAAAGAATTCAAGACTAATCGACAAATAAGAGAAGAGACTAGGCTAGGCAGAAATATGTCTCCGACTATATAAGGAAAAGACGATGGTCATATATCGGTCATGTCCTACGAATGCAAAACAACAGAATACCACTACAGGCGCTCACTTGGGTTCCTGAGGGTAAGAGGAAAAAAGGAAGACCAAAAGAAACACTCAGAGAACAATAATAAGAGAAGGAAGAACGTTGGGCCTAAATAATGTGCAAGAGCTAAGAGGAGTGGCGTCACAACGAACAACCTGGAGAGCACTGGTTTCTGCCTTATGCGCCGTGTTTGGTGCTTAAAGAATTTATTATTATTATTATAAGACGCCACTAGGCGTACTGGCCACATACTGCTTTGCCGGTTGGTGGCTAAGGATGGAAGAAGAAGAAGAAGACATAGTTGTGTGTTTGTGTCTCTTATCCAGCGTCACACAGTTGCCTGTTTGTGTCTCTTATCCAGCGTCACACGGTTGCTTGTTTGTGTCTCTTATCTAGTGTTACACAGTTGCTTGTTTGTTTATGTTATCCAGAGTTACACAGTTGCCTGTTTGTGTCTCTTGGCATCACACGGTTGCTTGTTTTTGTCTCTTATCCAACATCACACAGTTGTCTGTTTGTATTTCTTATCCAACATCACACAGTTGCTTGTTTGTATCTCTTATCCATCATCACACAGTTGTCTGTTTGTATCTCTTATCCAACATCACACAGTTGCTTGTTTGTATCTCTTATCCAACATCACACAGTTGCTTGTTTGTATCTCTTATCCAACATCACACAGTTGCTTGCTTGTATCTCTTACCAAGCACCACACAGTTGCTGGTTTGTATCTCTTATCCAACATCACACAGTTGCTGGTTTGTATCTCTTATCCAACATCACACAGTTGCTTGCTTGTATCTCTTACCAAGCACCACACAGTTGCTGGTTTGTATCTCTTATCCATCATCACACAGTTGTCTGTTTGTATCTCTTATCCAACATCACACAGTTGCTTGTTTGTATCTCTTATCCAACATCACACAGTTGCTTGTTTGTATCTCTTATCCAACATCACACAGTTGCTTGTTTGTATCTCTTATCCAACATCACACAGTTGCTTGTTTGTATCTCTTATCCAACATCACACAGTTGCTTGCTTGTATCTCTTACCAAGCACCACACAGTTGCTGGTTTGTATCTCTTATCCAACATCACACAGTTGCTGGTTTGTATCTCTTATCCAACATCACACAGTTGCTTGCTTGTATCTCTTACCAAGCACCACACAGTTGCTGGTTTGTATCTCTTATCCATCATCACACAGTTGTCTGTTTGTATCTCTTATCCAACATCACACAGTTGCTTGTTTGTATCTCTTATCCAACATCACACAGTTGCTTGTTTGTATCTCTTATCCAACATCACACAGTTGCTTGTTTGTATCTCTTATCCAACATCACACAGTTGCTTGTTTGTATCTCTTATCCAACATCACACAGTTGCTTGCTTGTATCTCTTACCAAGCACCACACAGTTGCTGGTTTGTATCTCTTATCCATCATCACACAGTTGTCTGTTTGTATCTCTTATCCAACATCACACAGTTGCTGTTTGTATCTTTATATCACACAGTTGCTTATCTCTTATCCAACATCACACAGTTGCTTGCTTGTATCTCTTACCAAGCACCACACAGTTGCTGGTTTGTATCTCTTATCCATCATCACACAGTTGTCTGTTTGTATCTCTTATCCAACATCACACAGTTGCTTGTTTGTATCTCTTATCCAACATCACACAGTTGCTTGTTTGTATCTCTTATCCAACATCACACAGTTGCTTGTTTGTATCTCTTATCCAACATCACACAGTTGCTTGTTTGTATCTCTTATCCAACATCACACAGTTGCTGGTTTGTATCTCTTATCCAACATCACACAGTTGCTTGCTTGTATCTCTTACCAAGCACCACACAGTTGCTGGTTTGTATCTCTTATCCAGCATCACACAGTTGTCTGTTTGTATCTCTTATCTAACTTCACACAGTTGCTTGCCTGTTTGTGTCCCTTGTCCAGTGTTACACAGTTGACTCACTGTGTCCATTACCTGGTAATACATAATTGCCTCTTTGTGTCTGTTACCCAGTAGTTCACAGTTACCTAATTGTGGCTTCTCCCTGTAATACACAGTTGCCTCTTTGTGTTTCCTGTTTATAAAGGATAACAATGAGAGAAGGTACTGGACAGTTTGACATTGTGACATGTAAAGAAGTCAACAGCAGAATTGATAAGCATTACTGGGAACAAGACACCCGTGTGTTAGCGGGGCCAAAAAGGGGACAAACGAACGAACAAATTTTATTTTCACATGTTTACGGATTACGCACGCAGGCCCATCTAACATTCTGCCCTTCCTCTCTCTGTCATCTTGCATACTGTATCCTATCATTCGCACATGTCTACTACTGGACAAAAGTTAAGGGCCACCATTCAGTTTAGACAAGGTTTATATAATTGATTGGCAAACTGTAAAGACAAGTGAAAATGTTATTAAAACTGAGCTCAGAGAAATGTGTATACATTTCTGTGTGCACTAGGTTAATTTTTTTTAAATGTCCAAAAACTGGGTCACTTTAACCCGCACGTGAAAATTGCCATTGTTGCTGCAAAAACTTGTGGTTTTTGCAACACGCCCCACTAGTTCAGAAGGTGAAAAAGTGAGTTGAATTTGAATGCACATGGAAAATGATCATCGGTAATGAGTGTTCAACGTTGGTATGCAATAAATCAGTATGACAAGTGGTCGAAATGATCACTGCATTAGCCATGCCACCAAGGAGAAGTCTCAGCACTGTAGATCATGGTTGAGCCATGGCATGGATTCAGGATGATCAATCTGTTCGTCATGTTGCAAGACATTTAGCAGTGTCCCACTCTACCATTCAGAGACTTCTTGAGAGATTTCAAGGTACCAGACATTTGGAAAATCGACCCTGCTCAGGACGTCCTCGTTGTACAACCAGGCGAGATGACCGAATCATTTTGACCACTTGTCATACTGATTTAGTCCCGGTCCCTTCTTGATTTTTGAACTCAGCAAAATTGAGGGACGGCGAAGCCAGGACCTATGTTACTGACACTCTGCACTGGAGAACAAAGTAAGGGGACCATTAATCTCTTGTCTAAAGAGATTTTACATATATTAAGTTCCTCCCCAAAGACTTTTGGTCTCAGAGCATAGGCACACTTACCACTGAAGACTTTGACTGTCCAGTACACTGTATGTAAAAGATGTCTCAGTGACTATTGTCTAACAGGCTCTGTCCTCATCCTTCCAAGTCAAGTGTCTCTCCTCTACACTTAATATGTCTTACTATTTTCCACAATCAACAGTCTGTCTTGTAGTCTGGTGTATCTTTAGTTGATAATTAAGTCTTAATTATCTTTCAGCAAGGAACAACAACTTTCATAATGTATACTTATAACAGAGTTGTGTTCTAATAAGTCAAGCAATAATGCACAGTAATACAATACTATAAGCAAATCATGTAAGAAAATTAATAATATTTTATACATGTAAATGATGGATATGGAAGAAAACTGAATCCAGTAGCATAACATATATTTCTTATCATAGTCACCCGCATACCTCTTTTGCAAATTACACTTGTATCATTAAGCAATAATTAAACAAATAATTTTGGGAGATAACTCACCGCACAGGATCACTTCAGGATCACACAGTCCGAACTTGAATATTTGAATATATTCATAAGCACGTACTTGACTTTACACACAGTTGTGTACTATGTCTCTCTCTCTATATATATACTTATATATGTGTATATTCTTTAAAAGTCTTTGTACTTAAACTTTAGTTTCGGCTGGTTTCACAGTGATCATCAAGAGTAAAGGAAAGTTACATTTTCTCTGATAAATACATGTTTAGACCGGAAATAGGTGGTCGTCTGTGAGGCTCGGGTTAATTGATGTCTCCAAGAAAAACACACTATTACCAACGCGTCTTCACAAAAACCTTACCTGGCTGAATCTAAATTGCCTGCTTAACAAAATTTAATACAAGCACTTCACCTGCTCTAGCGTTCTCGAAGAAAAAAAAAAAGGTGACTTATATGGAAGACTAGAAAACAGTGACAGGATGGACTGAATAAAGGAATGTGGAAGAGAAAGGATAGACTGATCTGTGACAACCATCTTCTCTTTTGCATGAAAAAGTCTCCCAGCTGCTGCTCTTCGGGAAAAGGATACACATTGAGAAAACCAGATGACAGCATTACAAGGCAGTTCTTGTTCTGGAATCCCCAGGGTAAGATAAAGTAAAGACACATGGAGAAAGGAAATAGATACAGACATAAAAGGGAGCAACGCTAGCATAATGGTTACCACACTGCGCTGGTGGTTGGGTGATCCAGGTTCGCGCCCTGGCGAGAACATTTGAGGTAGTGTCTTCAACCAGGACTTGGACTGAATTAATTTGAGTCCTGGTGAAGACATTTGAAAGAGTGCCTTCGACCAGGGGATTGGAATAACCCGAGCGGCTCCTGAGTGTGGCAGAGATTTATGATTAATAAATTTCTATATCTCTTCCTTATTCTACACCTGTCTTCTACCTCTCTTTCGCTCTTTTATTTTTTCGCATTCGTTTGATTGTTAACGAAAACTCTTCCATTCTTACCTTTGTCATTTCCTTTCTAATTTAGCAACGCATTTTATTGCTGTTAAGCTAAGATTCTTTGATGAGACCGAATCGTGTTAATTCGTTCTCGACAGGGATAAGAAGTAAGACTATCGTCTATCACTTTTCTCAAATCTGCTCGCCTATAGTTAATTATTCTCGGTGAAAGATTTGAGATGAAAGAAATTGATCGCTGGAAACGGCCATATGAAGCAGAACGTGTAAAACGCACACTGTGAGTTTTATTGCCGATGTCTGATCAGATCGAAAGAATGAACTGTAGGTGTTAAGTCTGGTTTCAGTAAAAGGTGTGTAGAATTTGTTTCATTTGGTAGAATAAGCAAGGAAATATGTAAATCTGGACGTAGGTGTTACACCTGGCGAATGAGTCGGGTTTTCAGGTTTTAGACGTAATATTTTCCTTTAATTTCAGAGATATATACTCTGGAAATCTAACTTTATTCATTCAGTACTGCCACAGCTTTAGAGAGACATCTAGCTCGTAGTTCTAGAACACGTTGTATAGTGAAGTTCTTAGTTTCTCGTTAGAGACATCTAGCTGAGTTCTAGAATACATTATATTAAGAGAAGTTCTTAGTTTCTCGTGGAGATAATCTCAGAAGTTTGTGTGAAGGTAAAATATAAATATTGACTAGTATTTTCGAGTGATTAATTGTTGGTTCGAATTTATATTTCACTAGATTTTCTGTGCCGAAGTGCTTTTCTAGAATAGGCCAGTCATTCAGTTATAATTCTCTAAAGTTTACTGTGTTACAATGGATAGCAAATAAATTATATTTCTAGCTAAACTCATTCGGCTATTAAAATAAATAAATTTAATTAAATTGCTAGTAACCAGTCAGAGAACATTTTAACTAACTAAATTAATGCACGAAATATATTTATATATATTTCTAATTCATGATGATTGGTGATTTTTAAATGACTAGAATTTATTTCACGGAAGTTTTAAACGATGAGACAAGCTCTAAGCTATAGTTTCTGATTTAAGAAATAACCGAAGTGAATATTATATTTTACGCGAGGGTAGGATAGGATGTGTGTATAATATTATGGTTTAGTATTCTGTATGTTTCTTTTTCTTTATACAGCATCTGGGTCAGCCCAAAATCTACCAGTGGTTTCAGTATATGAGAATAAACTAGAAGAAAAACATTTTTGTAATTTAAATAAGTGAGTTTCCAAGTTACAACCTGTCTGGCATTGTGTTTGCATCCAGAAAGAGACAGAGTACTCATCTCACTAACTTTAATGCTAAATGCAATAACTGGACCTATCAAGCCAGATTATATTCTTCCCAATAATCTCATTGTACATTCAGCCCCTGTGGCGAGAGAGATATTATGAACAGTAACATTTCCGACGTTTTTGACTAATTGTGGTGTGACCAAGAATTTTA
Source organism: Oreohelix idahoensis (assembly GCA_024509875.1). Classification (NCBI taxonomy): domain Eukaryota; kingdom Metazoa; phylum Mollusca; class Gastropoda; order Stylommatophora; family Oreohelicidae; genus Oreohelix; species Oreohelix idahoensis. The sequence continues at coordinate 202,062 of JAMPIV010004126.1, read as the reverse complement.
CATTTGAGAGTAGTTACCAACCTGTCATTTTCCTAAGTAGTGGAAACCTCGTGATTCTGACACTGTGAGCCCATTTAAAATTTCTTACCTGAACTGATTCAAGTGACCTTACTAGTAATCTGAAAATATAGTTATAAAGTGAATGCTCCCCGGAACATCGGAAGAAACCTGTATCTGCAGAGCTGGGATTCGCTTTATCAGAAAAATACAGATTCACTGTAGAGAAGTGTCCTGAAGTTTGCGCCAGAAGGCGAAAAACAGCCCGTGTGTAGGTAAGAAAGTATGTCAGGGGCCCCTGCTGAATGAGCCGAGAGAAAGCAGAACGAGTGATTCTTTCATTGTTTATATATTCAGGCACCCACTTTGAAATTTCTTTATGTAATTTGTGTTGCAAATGCTGATTTTCTCTTAGGATAGATTAATATATCAACTCTGTTCTTAACGGTAGAGGGAAATCATAGACCATAGCGTATAAATCTGTGACTCTTTGGGGGCTATAACGTTTCTGCTAACGGGATCGTGTGCTCAACAAAGGGGGAAAGGATTACACCTGTGGGTCTATTCTTTTAGGAATTCTTTAACCTATGTGTATTTATATGTGATTGATATTCAAATTTATGTTGTTGGTGAATTGTCTTATGATAAATAAAATTTACATAAACTTATACAAGTGTGTCAGTCAACTCGTCCCAAAATATCTGTATTTCATTGTTATAGTTCTTTTCACGTTTGTACGTCAAACTGTCGTCACTTATGTGGTTGTGTCTGTGAGTGGTTGATATAGAGTATATCTATATATCTGAGTAATCTGTCTGACTAATACTTTCTGTTGTAGAGATAGGCTGAGCGAGAGGATCTCCTCAAGTCTTAGGGACAGAATTACCTAGTTTCCACCATCTCACTCGTGAAAATCTATTTCTAATATTATCTCCCACTGAGCTATCACCTGTTCTATTTCTATTCAGAAGGGACCAATCTATGTCTTAATTCCCCTATCAAAAATCTACGACACTGAGCACAAACCCTCTGCGGATAGGAAGGAGCGAAGCTCCTGACTGGGTTGGAAAGAAAGTCCACACGCTCCCCAGCCTCGCAATGCAATGAAATTTGTTTCATGTCATTGGGCTGAAGGGCTGAAGCCCAAGTGCCGCAGGTTAGGGAAAAAAAAAACATAAAAACAAAATACAGACATAGAAGGAATAAAGAAGACATGGACAAACATACTGCCATCACTGGTGTCAATACCTTGTCGAGGTATGGTGGCTTGCATACCCTGATTACCCCCAGAGCTATGCCCGCGGGAGTTTTACTCCTGGAAAGTTCTACCAAGCTGGACAGGTTTGCACGGGCAGGGGTCAGACTAAAGCAGACACCCTGGTCCTCCAGGTTGTGGGTTTTAGCATAGGGTTGACACCCCTATGTAAAAAGAAATGAAGTTACGGAAACGACAACAAATGAACAAACTTTGCTGCAGGATGGACATCCGGAGTCTGAGGCTCTTATGACTGTCAGTGGTGAAAGCCGAAAGGAAGCCACTGACATGAAAACAGATGTCCTGACCGCAAAACAAGAACAGGATTTTGGAATGTCAGAACGATGAACAAGACGGGTAATCTAAAGAGACCCCGATGCCATCACAAGAACAGCTATGCTATGGACCCCTGAAGGAAAATGAAAGAGAGGCCGACGAAAAACAACTTGGCAGAGGACTGTGGAGGCTGAGATGCAAAGAATGAACCAGAGTTGGGGCACTGTACGAAGGATGGCCACCGACTGAGCAAAGTGGAATCAATTTGTTGTTGCCCTACAAGACGCCACCAGGCGTGATGGCCACTGACTGCTTTGACGGTCGGCGGCTAAGGATCAAAGAAGAAGAAAAAGAAGGTAAATAGTTACATATAGTGTCATGAAAAATGATCATGCCAGTGAGGAACTTTTTTTTTTGGTGTTTAATTAACTGTGTATCCTTTCATGATTCCCCCTCGCAATGAGGCAGTGGCACTGTTGGGCTGGTCCCTGGTTGGATTTACCTGTGAGCCTATCACTTCTGTTACTTTTCTGTTGTCTAGTGTCCTCCTTTATGTCTTAAGAGTGCCTGCCAATTACTTATATGTGTTTATTTATTACTACTCAATGGCCTCTGGTCTCCTTATCATTGAGTTTGAATATCTTTGTCAAATTTGATTTAAGTATTTTGAATGGAACACAGGGACCTAAGACGCGTCAACAGTGAGGAATGCAGTTAGCGACCCATAGCTAGACTGCTTGCGTCAGGGTCCGTGAACCATAGCTGACCAAGACCTTACTCCACCTCCAAGTGGTGGTCCTGGAAACAGGCTGCATCACTGTAGTCTGGCTGAGAGAGTAGGGATCGAAGAGGGAAGGCTAACCCGGTCCCAAAAATGCTGTGCTGAAGTTGGATATGTCGGCAGAAAGGCGCAAATGTCGCATCTTTGCTGTAAAGGGATACAACGAAACCAACGTCTCTTTCAGGACGAACAAAGAAGAATGGAACACTGTAGTTCCTGGGATCTGTGAGGAGACACAGAAACAATAGGATTACTGCTATATCTGGCAAGTTGTAAAAGGCAACCACCTTGAGGTTGTGCACAGTGCTGGCAACCTCATCATGTAAGAAAAATTGCTACAAAAACATCTGTTGCAAGAGCACGTCAGTGTTTTGGTGCAGGTGTTCTGCAAGGGGCCAGTTATAGTAGTGGCTTCATGCTCCACAAGGAGTGAAAAGGTAGACGATGATGATGATGATGATAATGATGATGTTGAATAGACAGTTTTGGAGATGATATGTTTTGTGGGGTTTTTTTTTTTGTTGTTTCTCAGTACAAGCATTTCATAGTGCTGATGTCACGACTGGCGGCTCATCCATTATCTCAGAAGGAAGAAGACTTTATTTTGAAATTCAGAGAAGTACATAAGATTACGTTGCAGGCTCTGGGAACTGGTGAGGTAAATAATTTTGTTTCTTTTAAAATCTTACTTACTATTTTGGTGCACTTTTGACGTGATCATCTATGGGGTGTTGAAGTTATCACTCTAACACCAAATCTTCTGCTGTTGTAAGTACATAGTAGACTTTGATCATGCTCCATTTTCATAACTTTGCCAGATCACTGTATTTTCTGTCTCCCTGTATTGGATGCAGGGGCAGACTGGTAGTTCCTCCAGTGTATTCTGTCATCATCATTTCTTATTTTGTCAAATTTAAATCTTAAATGTGTTTATTATTCGTTTTTTTATTTTGTTTTCCTCAGTTTCACGTTTCCCCCTCAGTTTCTATTTTTTCCCCCTCAGTTTCACCTATTTCCCCTCAGTTTCACTTTTTTTTCTCATCCATTGCTTTATTTTTCTTCCTGCTTTGCAAGTCTATAACCATTTATTCAAACACCCGAAAACTGAAATATTTTGACAATCAGTAGTCTTTTTAGGCTACGTTTCTGGTGTGGATCTACTGTCCTGGTCATGCAGGGGTATGCGGTAATGAGAGAGTTGACAGACAAGTATCAAGAGCACCCACAGTGGGGACACTGAATATGGATACGGGAGAGATACTGAGAACAATTAATGATCGCCTGTTAGAGAATGACACTGCAATAGATGAATCATCAAGATTAAGACTGTTGGAATTTGGCATCAAACATAAGGTTAGCAGCGATGGATGTATGAGAGGATGCATCCGACGTGTACACTACCAGCGAGCAACAGGAAAAGTTAGCATTCACTCTCTTCGACATATACTGAGGGAGACTGAGCACCTATGGGTTTGCAATGATGTCGATTCTGTTCAACAATAAAAACAATACTTCTATCACAATTTTGGCAACGTGACTATTTTGGGCTATTGTTATAACACAGTTTGTGTGACTTGGGCTATTTTGGCCAAATTTGGGCTACATTTTGAACACGATTTGGGCGACATTTGAAAACCGAAAAAATTAAATTTGCGAAACAAAGCTGTCCTCGAGGAATTGTGATAAAAGGATACAGACCTGTAGTAATGATATAAAACTATACAGAGAGTTACAGTAAGAGATAATCTGATCATCAGAAGTGGTAGTCCCTTGTCAGGCTGGATTTTCGGCCCTTTTATTATCTCGATGCTGTTGTGGGGCACTCAAGTGTAGTGGGCTACTTCTGGGTTATTTTTTTTTCCTTATGTTTGTAATTAACGTCATTTGAAAATGTCACTCTTCCAAGGTATCATCAAAAGCCTGTTTAACTGTTTGTGGATTCATAAAATTACTCTATCCAACATGTAGATGGCTAAACTCCTTCTTCTTCTTCAAGTACCATGCCTAGGGGCTAGGAGATCTTGTCTCTCCACAACTTCCTGTCTCCAGTACAATTTATCAATTCTTTTGTTGACCTCCTTCCATGCCACGATGTCAAACTGTCCAGTATTTGCTCTCTTTGTCTTCCCAAATCTCTTTTCCCTTCAATCTTACCTGTTGTTACAATATATTCCAGCTTTCCTCTTCTCATAACATGCCCAAAAAAAGTGGATTGCTTCTTTCTAACTTATGAAATAAGTTTCCTTTGCGCATTGGCCTCTTTCAGGACATCCTCATTACTCTTTTTGACTGTCCATGGTATTTTTAACATTCTTCTGTAAAACAACATCTCTGTAGCCTCTAGTGCTTTCCCGACTTAGCTAAACTAATACTCCAAAAGAGCTTCAAATAGGAATGGCTGAACTGTTAGGCAAAAGGCCATGTATAAAGATATGACCCACCCAAACAAAAAATGACAGCATCAGTAATCTGTGATGCATGGAGCAGAGCACAATCTTCCAACTAAGAACAGAACACACCAGATTCAACAAGCACTTTAACAGATTAAACCCCTCACTAAATTAGTGCTCTAAACAGCTTCAAATAGGAATAGCTGAACTGGTAGGCAAAAGGGTCTACTGGAACGTGCCATGTACAAAGAAATGACTCACCCAGATGGAAATGACAGCATCAACAACCCATGATGTGTGGAGCAGAGCACAATCTTCCAGTTAGAACAGAACACGTCAGCCTCAACAATCACGTAAACAAATTAAACCCCTCGTTATTGTAATTGCTGTTGATCAGAATCAAAATCATTGCACTCCAGGCTAATCCATAGGTGCTCAAATCTTCCTCAGCAAATGTCGAAGAGTATGAAAACCCCCTCACATGAGCCTAATTACCGCAACTGTACCCATCCATACAGGACAATTTAACATGGACTGGTCACATGCCAGGACATACCACAGAAAGAAGAAAGCTATTGCTGGACTCCTGAACAATCACAAACACTCGATGCAGGATACCACCCGACAACTATGGAACACTTCCAGATTATTCAACTTGGCTTTGGCTGCTAAAGAGTGAGAGCCCTAGTTGAACAACAACAACATTCCTCTATAACCATATCTCTGTTATTGTTATTCTTTCTCTTCTTTTGTGTTTGTTCTCGTTTCAGTAATTGGTTTTCTTTGCTGAAATACGTTTAAGTTTTTTTTTACTTTTATAGACTACTTACTCCTGGTAATCTTGGGAACTCCCCAAGTTTTTTCATATTCCCTTATTTCTAACTAATGAAGGAGGTTGCAATAAAACTTTTCATGTCAATGTATTTGATATTATTTATTATTGTAATTAGTTTCTTTGCATTAATAATTCTTTCTTTGTCTAGTATGTTTATTTCTTAATTATTAATTATTTTTTTTGTCCACATATCTTCTTTATCCTTTGTCATCTTCTTATAGCATTTCTATATTTGTCATCTTTGTTTACTATTTGTGCCTATGGCTGTTGAAGGGATATCCTCAAGCATCCCATATTTCTGGTGGATTCATCATCATCATTATTTTTCTTTGCGCTCCTTACAGAGCATGGAGCTATCAGTGCAGCAGGAAGTCTACACCAAACATTCACATACTCTTGCAGCTGTGGCTTCTGCAGCAATTTGTTTTATATGATGAGGTCGCCAGCCTTATGCATGACCTCACTAGTCACCTTGTACAACATGCCTGAGAGTGCAGGGTTCCTATTATTTTTTTTTGTCTCTTCAGAGACCCCTGAGAACTACTTCTGTTGCATTGTTCATTTGTAAAAGTGCCTCTAGTATTGTTTTTTAAAATTTTGTTGTTGTTGATCTGTCAAAGTCCCTTGAATTTTGTCATCAGTGATATGGAGTCTGCACATTTAGTCTTGTATCGTTCATTAGATTTGCATTTGCTTTGATTTCTGATTTCAAATCATCACATAAAGAAATGAAATAATATGATTATTATGCATCTATAATTATGTTGTTAATGTGCCTCACATCCATTCATCCTAGATTGAACAAGATTCAGAAGGGCGGAGCTATTCAGTGGGACAAGGTATGGCTCTAATAGTATTGGATTGTTCAGTTTGCTGTTTATATATGGTACTATGCTGTCAATGTATGGAATTGGTGATAAAGTTTGTTTTATTTTATTTAAATTTATTTTGTTCTAATGCATTACCAAACAGCAAGGCCCACTTTTTGCTCGCCAAAATATGGGGCACAGAATTGAGAGCAGAAAAATTAGTTTTAAAAAAAATGTACTATTATGGTGGCGTTATTCCCATTGCTGAGGGCCCCTGGGTGGATTTTGAGGGCTGAAGAATAAAGACTGCTTGTCCATTGCTGTCGCCATGCAGTGTGTAGGCTAGGTCTTTGTTTTTACTCCTGATAGAAAAAACCTAGACCCCACCGGGGTTCAAACCTGTGTCTCCAGACTTCAGAGACTGGTATGCTAAACGCTAGGCTACACGCACCCCAGAAAATTATAATTAATCATAAATTCAATGTATAGGAATTGCATCACACAAGGAAACTTTCGACGTACCGATCTTAACAACTGCCATCTTCGCATTGAAGGTTGACTTCACTGGATCTCCGTCTTCTGTCCCTTGTCTCGGTAGTACACTCAATACACTTTCTGTCCATCATTTGATGTTATCTTCCCATTTAGAGTACAGTCTTCCACTTGGAACTTTTACTTCGCTTATGGTTTTCAGCAAGGTGCTCTGTCTTTTTAAATGACCAAAATATTTTATCTGACTCGATCTCATCAAGTGGTGAACCACTTCTAATACCTGTGGTTTACCATCAAAGACAAACTCTCTCTGGACACAGAAATTGACAGCTGCATTGGCAAAGCTGCAGCCATCTTTGCCCATCTTACAGCGCATGTTTGGGGAAACTCCAAACTCACAATGAAGACCAAAGCTGCGGTATATAATGCCTATGTCACCAGCACACTTCTTTATGGCAGTGAGACATGGACAGCCTATGCTAAGCAAGAAAGAATACTTTCCATCTACTGCGTCTACGCCACATCCTTGGTATTTATTGGAAGGACAAAGTGACAAATGTCGAGGTGCTGTCACGTGCTGGTCTTTAAAACATGTATGCACTGCTTAGACACTGCAGACTATTCAGGAAAGTCACATCCCTAAAGATATCTTCTACGGACAACTGGCAGATGGCAAAAGAACAGTTGGGCTACCCCAGCTGAGGTTTAAAGATGTATGCAAGAGAGACATGAAGGCACTGAACATAGATCTAGCAACATGGGAAGATGAAGCTGCCAATCGCACTTAGTGGCGATTTTCCCTATGGCACCACCTCAGACTGGGTGAAAAGAAGCTCTCACAACAAGCAGAAGAGAAAAGAACACACCGAAAAGAACCCCAGGAAGCAACTGAGGGATATCACCTCAGGGGTACATTCCCATAGTTAGTTATAACTGAAGGAGCTACTACTACTACTGATCTCATTCATAATTTCTCTGTTCATTCCAATCTTTTCTAGGACCTCCTTATTTGGTTTTTCTTCTGTTTCCGTGACTTATACCCCGTTCTTTTATAAATATAAAGAAACGGTAGTCCCATAGCAGAAACTTATGTAGGGGAGTGAAGTGTTAGAGATTTCACAGTACTAGGTCCAGCTTTATGTGGTGGGGTGACCAGTTTCTTTCCTCACTGCCTTTGCCTTTCATAACTCAAGAGCAGAGTCAGGTACCCAATTACAGCAGCTGGGTAGAATGAAGCATGATACCTGGTAGCTTTGCTGCTGAGAGGCAACAGCTGTAACCACTTAACCAATAAGACACTTTATAATATATCCACATTTCAAAGGCCTCAGTTCTTAGAGGTATGTTTATTGCGCTCAAATAGATGGTGATGGGGGTGACAGGAGGACTTGGCATGTGTTTGTTGAAGGCCTATGCTCCTTGATGAGCTAGAAGGTATTGATTGATTGACTCAAATAAATGAATGCACTTTTGATTTTGGAAGTTGAGGATTCAGTTTGATGTTCATCATCATCATTTTCCTGTGTAATCTTTACAGAGCATGGAGCCACCTCTGTAGCTGGTACTCTGGGAGGAAGCCTGCACCAAGCATTCACATGCTGTTACAGTACTAGTGTCTGTGGCAATTTGTTTTACATGATTAGGTTGTCAGCCTCATACACAACCTCTTATTAGTCACCTTGTACAACATGCCTGAGGATGCAGTAGTCCTGTTTTTTTTTCTTCTTCTCTTCAGTGACCCCTTGGGGAACTTCTCTTCAGTGACCCCTTGGGGAACTTCTCTTCAGTGACCCCTTGGGGAACTTCTCTTCAGTGACCCCTTGGGGAACTTCTCTTCAGTGACCCCTTGGGGAACTTCTCTTCAGTGACCCCTTGGGGAACTTCTCTTCAGTGACCCCTTGAGGAACTTCTCTTCAGTGACCCCTTGGGGAACTTCTCTTCAGTGACCCCTTGAGGAACTTCTCTTCAGTGACCCCTGGGGGAACTTCTCTTGAGTGACCCCTTGAGGAACTTCTCTTCATTGACCCCTTGAGGATCTTCTCTTCAGTGACCCCTGGGTGAACTACACAGGGCTTATTGTGCTGTTGGTAACCTGTAGGTTTGTTCATGTTTCCAGCAGTAGACATTTCACAAGCAAGTCTGTTCTTTGCAGACATTATTCACTGAGAGGACGTTGTTTGTTGAAAAGGTGGTTTTCCGTGGTGTTGTCTACATTATAAATCTAGATTTGCTTTGTGGCTCTTCTGACATTCCGCAGCTTGCTGACCTGGAGATGTGAGCTGCTGCCTCATTTCTAGTTGCTTTGTCCCGGCTCGGTACATCTTTAAGAGTGCATCATTTCTGGTATTAGGCTAACTAGGGACAGGAGCAGCCTGCTGTGCATTCCCTTATCATTCAGGGGGCTCTCCAAAGATGCAGGATTGAAAAAAATCTGCTCTGTTTTTGTGCTGTCTAAAGGAATCACCACATTCTTCGCAGAACCTCTTATCTCTTTCTACTCGCCACCTGTCCATAGTGTACTGTCTACATTAAGTGCATTAGGTCACCAAGAGCTGACGCTTAGTGACAGTGGATTAAAGTCACATTAAGTGCTGTCTAGAAATTGAATAGTTAGTGTGCAGAATGTCTACAGATATAAATTAAAAAATAAATTGGTTTGGAGTCAGTTTTACAAATTAACAGTACACAGGAAACACTGGACGTTTCGGGGTTCAATCTTCGTCAGCCACAGTTACAAACAGGAGATATGGACAAGAAATATAGACAAATACTATAGACACTGCAAACACGTAACAGGATGAGAAACACAGATAAGAAGGATAATACAAATAGATGAAACATTGAACAACACAGGTGATATGGGGAAAAAAACAATAATAAAGTAAGAAAAATACAAAACCAGAAAAAAATAGAAATATCAATACAAGACATTTAACAATCAACAAAACTCGAAAGGAGGAAATGAAATAACCAAACAAGAAGTCCTGTTAAAAAAATCCATGCTATAAGTTTCGTAAAAGCTTATAATGGCTATCATGATGTCGTCGATATACATGAATGGAAGTGACATATAAGATAGCGGCATAAAAAAAGACACAAATAGGACTGTTGCACCTCTTTTTGCACATCAGAAAGCGTCTATTATCTTGGAACTTTATAGTGCTCAAAAGGACATTGCCAAGCGCATCATTATGCTTAAGAATTATATGTGAGTGCTCGTGCACGGCAACGAGATCGTTTTGTTTAGCCGGCCAAAATGGTGGTGTTTTAAATTGTGTCGCTAGTGTTCGCTTACATATTCATATGTGAAATTCGTAGATGTGTTGATAGTATCTATATCTTTATTGGAACTGATAGATGATGTTACTTGGATGATAAGGATTATGATTCAAGGTATGGACTGCGACGGAATTCCACAGAATATATTGATTATCTATTGTTATCTAAAGTGTAACAGTCAAAATGCTGTTGGCCTATGGATTTTCATGACATTATCAAGAGTAGAGCGTAATAAATATGTACTGTGTCTGTACACCATGGGTTAATGTACTTATTCCTTAGCGTAATACTTGATCATTGTTCGTTTTAAACATAATCTTCATAATACTTCATAACTAACCCCTAGAGAAATGTGGCATTTAGGAAGGTGAAACTAAACGTAACAAGGACACAAAATGAAACACAAACTTAAAAGAAGAAAGATCGTTAAGAAGCAAGGGATAAAATAAAGAAGTCTGAAATGAATTAAAGCCACTGAATAACAGAAGTCAAGCAAAATGATGTTAGACATTAAGGCCATCAGGAGAAAGGCAACCCATTTAAATAATGAGACATTCTCTAGATAAAAGCGTGTAAGGTCATTTATTTATTTATATCTACAGGCTGCTTGTTTATAGTGAAAAAGAGTGTAAATTATAGAAACAAAGCAAACCTTTAATTTTTTTGTATCTTAACTAGCAAGTAGCGCATCAAGAAATGATGGTAAAGAATTATGGTGTGCAGTTTCTGTCTCGTGTCCCGAGAACAGCACCATTTCTCCTTTATTCAGTTTCTTCTTTTCTATTTCCTCCAACCTTTCACTTTCCACTGAGCAAGTAAGCCCTTAAATGCACAGACACTAGGGAACTGTATTTGACAATAACTTACTTAGCCTGGGGTGTAGAGGTTTGCCAGAGAGAGCACTATAATGTCCTATCAGCGGTCTTCCTCCTGGCCTGGTTCCAATCTAGTCCTTCAGGAATTGTCTGATGTTGTCCTCCCAGCGAACTCTGGGTTGTCCTGGAGGTCTGGATCCCTGGTTCTTGTTTTCCCATATTTATGGTAGCTGATCTTCAATTCTGCATACATGGCCAAACCCTCGTAGTTGAGACTGTTCTACTTGGGTCTGGTTGCAAACTATTCTCTTCTTGTTACTTCAACCACCTTCCTCAGATACCTCATTTCTCGCATCCATATGTCAAGACTGGACATAGGTGGTGCGGTATACAGCCATCTAATTAACAAAAACACATGTAAAAACTTAAGACTGCAAAGTGGAGCACAAAAGACAAAATATTTTAAAATATGTTTTTTATTTTAGGGAAAAGAAAACAAGCTGAAGCGACAACACATGTTTACAAACCTGGGACAGGAAAAATTACCATCAATGGCAAAGATCTCAGCTTCTTTAAAAATCTCTTATGCAGGTAAAGTATTATTGTGGTTGTTATTTAACTAACGCTGCTCAGCTTGACTCTTTTACAGTCAATGTCAAAGTGAAAAATCCTTGGTATTGTCTACATTATAGATCTAGGCTTTTTCTGTCAATCTGAAACTTGAGTTGGAGTCACGGGCTTTAGTTTCTTTCCAGGCATTCTGTCCTGGTGTACCATGCGTTTAAATGGTCTTCACATCTGGTTTCGTGCTAGAAAAGTTGGGGGGAGGCTGCATACAGTGCAATCCCTGCCATCAGTGGGTGGGATGCCGCTCTCCAATGCAGGGATACATTTCTGGGCTCACCCAAGGAATTGTCACGTCCTGCACAGAGCCGCTTCTCAGCTTCCCTCATTTGTCATAAATTCACTGTTAGATTCTTCTGCATGCAGTGAGCCAGGTAAAATCCAGAGTTAAATCTGGGCACATGTGATTCTCCCAGATTTATTGTGCAGTGCTGAGTTTTCAACATCTTTCACCACAAAGGGAATCATGATGGTGGCCAATCTGGTATGGTTGCTTGCCTAGAATAGAAGGATTGAAGTGGTATGACAAGATCACAAATGTGGAACTGATGACAAGAACCAGACAAGGGCCAGTGGAACCAAAGATGAGAAGACGCTGGAGATGGTTAGGACACACATTGAGGAAATCTGTTAATAGCATTACAAGACAGTCTTTGTTCTGGAATCTCCAGGGTAAGAGAGGTAGTGGAAGACCAAAGAACACATGGAGAAGAAAACCGGAGACAGACATGATTGGGATGAAGACCTTGAGCTGATGGCATGGGACAGGAAGCATTGGCTTAAATCTGTTGCTAAGCTCCTTGGGGAACTGAAGGTTGAAAGAACATTAATCATCAGCACCTTTCAACTCCCTGTGGAGCACAGGTCCTCAGCAACAACATGCCAAAGCCTCCTGCCCTGAGCTATCCATTCAGTGTCTGTCCATGTCTTCTTTATCCCTGTTTCCAGCTCTCTTCTCCAAGTAAGTTTTTTTTTTAAAATCTCTCTTTCTCTTTTACTCTGGGGATTCCAGATTAAGAACTGCCTTGTCATGTTATCAGCAGGGTTATTTAACATGAATTCCTTAACTCTTTGAGGACGTGAAGCCAGTATTCTTGGTCAATATTTCTAAGCTTTGAAGACGGGGAGCCAGTTTTCTTGGTCGCTGTCTTTGACCTACGTTTTTGTTTTGTTTCATCCCAGTTAGACGTTTTCGATGACTGGGAAGCGGAAGTATAGCCATTTTTTATTATTTCTAATGCGAGAGAGTTCTAGCGTCACTCTTTTGAGTACTTTCGACCCGTTTACAATAGCCACCTCGTGTAAGTTTTACAAAATTTGTGTTACCTATTTTCGATGGCATCTAATTCATCTTCAACATCAGACCCAGTAGGACCTAATTTAGTTTTACAAGAAGGGGAAAGATGAATACAGGAGTGTGTCGGAAATATAGAATGGCAGGAAGCAAACTTTGGTGCACTAACAAGGAATAGCTTTAGATTCCAACCCAACGATGGAAGAGCAGTGGGTGTGTCAGCAAATTTAGGCCTAAATGAATCATCTACCCCGATCCAGTGTTTTGAAAGCCTTGTATCATCAGCTGTAATGGAGGAAATTTTAAACAGCATAAACTGCTTTGCAGAAATTGAAGTGCAGAAGCATACACCTTCACTGAAACGATCAAGATATAATAGGTGGAACCCAGTAAGCGATTATGAGCTGCTAAATTTGTTGCTCTGCATCAAGCAATGGGTATCGACAAAAGGCCAAGCATAAAAGATTATTTCTCCTCACAAGAGCCTATGTTTCACACTCCATTTTATTCCCAAATGATGGAGAGAGACAGATTTTTGTCTATATTGCAAACTATGTTGCATATTTGTGAACCTCTTGCAGAAGGGAAAAGCAAAATAGAGCCCTTCGTTCAAATGTTATGCTCTAAATTTGTTGCGGCATACACTCCGAACCAAGCTATTGATGAGATGATTATAGGAGGTGTCCGATCCAAAATATGTAAGCAAGTTTAGCACATAACCTGTTTCACTGTCCACAAGCCCAAAACTTTTAATGTGGTATTTGTGTGGCTTTTTAGCGTTATATTGCTTATATTTCCACTGACCTTTCCATCCTATAATCATCTCATCAATAGCTTGGTTCGGAGTGTATGCCGCAGTCAAAAAGGATTCTGCTAGTGCCAATTCCATAAAAATTTTTGGAACACTTTTGTCTTGTCTGGGAACTGGCTATCACATTTATGCGGACAGGTGGTACACTACAAAACTTTTAGTAAATGAAATGCTTAAATGGAAACAATATTACACTGGAACACTTCAAGCGAACAGAGTCGGATTCCCACAGCAGCTGAAGTCTTTGAACCTAAAGCATATGGAGACTAAGTATTATATCCATTCGGAGCAAAGGATGCTAGTTGCTGCTTGGAAGGACAAAAAAGCTAAAAAACCTGTCACAATTATTACCACAAATGAGTCTGCTGCACCTGTCATGGTGAATGGAAAGGAGAAACCTCTTATCATTCATGAATATAACCATAACATGAATGGTTGCGACAAGGCAGATCAGATGATAGGGTATTACGGCTTCTTCAACAGAAAATTCTTGAAGTGGTGGAAGAAGATTTTATTTTGGATATTAGAAATAGCCACCTGTAACGCTTACATTTTGTACAAATTGACAAGACCAGTTGGAGTTGGAAAATCGCAGCTTACGTTAAAGTTGTTCAACTAAACACTGATCAGAGAATTACGTGCTTCGGCGGCATCCTCAATGCCTGAAATCAGCCGCATGCTAAATCCTCCAAGGCCAAGTAATTTATCAGATAACCCATTGGAAAGACTGGAGGGTGCAAAACATATAATGCAAAGAAGCACTAAGTTCAATAGGTGTAAAGTTTGCAGTACACCTGACGACAGGAAAAGGACAAACTTATTGTGCAGGATGCACTGGCCACCCCCATCTGCACATAGATGAATGTTTCCTAAAATGGCACACTAAAGTTAAGTTGTCAATATCTCTAATTTGGGGTGTAATTAGTGTTCTTTGTGAGAGCAGTTCAGCATATATATCACATTTTGTGTTCTTTTTCAATTATTTGTAAATTTGTGACAGTAGAGTGTATTTCATTTTCTGGATGACACATGGAAAGTAGTTAGAGTATAAACTTGATGTGTGATTTATTTCCAAAATGGATGTAGTTTACAGTGATTTCTATCTTGGATAACACAACTGATGGATTAGCTGTCTTCAGTTGGTAAGTCTGATATGTTTGTGTTGTTTTTTGTTTTGTAAAATATTTTTCTGCCTCATCTCTATTTTATATTCATAACAAAATTTTTTAGTTTATAAACTGAACATATTCAGAATCCTCATTCATTTTCCTTGAAAAATATATATATAACATGACTATATTAGTTAAAAACTTTGAAATAACTGACACTTACATGGTACCACTATATGAAAAACCTGTGTCGCAGAAAATTTGTGACAATAGAGTATCTTTCCTTTTCTTGATGCTAATTGAACAGTAGTTAGAGTATAAACTTGAACCATATGTGTTTTATTTCCAAAATGGATGTAGTTTACAAAAATTTGTATCTTGGATAACACAACTGATGGATTAGCTGTTTCAGTGGGTAATTCTGATATGTGTTTGTTTTGTTTTGTTTTTTTTTGTCGCACTTTTTTTCTTCCCAGTCTCCAACTAGTTTTAACCCATAAAAAAAATTGTAAATTTATAAACTGAATATATTCAGAATCTTCATTCAATTTCCTTTTCAGATATATATAACATGACTATATTTGTTAAAAACTTTGAAATAACTGACACTTATATGGTAACACTATATGAAAAACCTGAGTCGCAAAATATTCCTTGCGTAAAACGTGGGAAAACCCCTACGTCCTCAAAGAGTTAATTCAGCCAAGGCTGAACATGTATTGCTATTTTTATCATCATCATCTTCACATTTCAGCTCCCAAAGGACCATAGGCCTTCAACAAACTCATGCCAAGCCTTCCTGTCCTGTGCCATCTGTCTTTCCATGTATTCCTTTCATGTTAATCTCCAGTTCTTTTCTCCATATACCTGTCAGAGAATATAATTCTCAGGTCCCTTGAGGCAGACAGTAATATACAAATGATAGTCATTTTGACCTACATTTCCCCATGTCTTTTTTTTATTTACTCCCAACAGGGAAACCATTATTGTTCCAATTACTCCACCTCTTATCCATGTTTTTTGTTTGTGTGTGTCTTTAAATTTCTTTTCAAATTACTCCAACATGAGAAACCATTATGTTTCCGTTTTCTCCACCTCTTTCAGACCCATTTCTTTAGGCTAAATTTCTGTTTCAAATACTGCAACAGGGAATCCGTTATGCTCCCAACTACTCCACCTCTTTCAGACCCATTTTTTTTTAAGGTTAAATTTCTGTTTCAAATACTGCAACTGGAAATACGTTATGCTCCCAGTTACTCCACCTCTTTCAGACCCATCTTTTTTGGGTTAAATTTCTGTTTCAAATACTGCAACAGGGAATCCGTTATGCTCCCAATTACTCCACCTCTTTCAGACCCATTTTTTTTGGTTAAATTTCTGTTTCAAATACTGCAACTGGAAATACGTTATGCTCCCAATTACTCCACCTCTTTCAGACCCATCTTTTTGGGTTAAATTTCTGTTTCAAATACTGCAACAGAGAATCCGTTATGCTCCCAATTACTCCATCTCTTTTTTTTTTGTAAATTTCTTCTCAAATTACACCAAACGGAGAAACTATTGTGTTCTGACTTTCTCCTGCGGAATCTTTTATTTTTCTTGTGTTAAATATCTTTTTAACTTACTCCAGCAGGAAAACCAGTATTTTGCCACGTACTCCACCTCTTGCAGATCCAAGCTTACATCTTTTAAAATGTCTGTTTTAATTGACAGGGAAACCATTATGCTGCCACTTGCTCTGACAAACCTCATTGGAGCCGTGGATATCGTGGCTAATGTCCAATATGGACGCAAAACAGCTGCAGCAGGTGCCATCCGACTGGCTATCTCCAGGGCTGTAGCAGCTTTTGTGGATGACGGTGTCAAAGAACAGCTGAGACTGTGTAAGTTCAGTACCGATCAGTTTCCCATAGAGCACAGGTTATTGACAAATACATACCAAGCCATCTTGTACTGTGCTGTCCATTTATTGTCTTTCCAAATCTTCTTTATCCCCTTCATGTCTGTGTTTAATTACCTTCTGCAGGGTTGGGGAGTCCACCAAAACATTTTCAAAAATTTTCGAAGTCCGACTCCAACTTTATTTTTTGTACTAGTCAAATGTAATATAAATTTTGGAGTTAGAGTCCAGACATTTTAAACTGACTCTGACTCTACTAAAAAACGACTGACTCCATGACTGGTTCTAGCTCACACTCCACATCCCTGGTCTTCTCCATGTGTTTTTTCATCTCCCTCTTTCCCTTACTGTGAGGGAATAAGGACTGCCTTGTAATTGACCATCACTGGACATCTTGTAAGGAGAGGAGCACTTGAAAAGATTGTGACAGCAGGAAAAATAGAGGATATAAATACCTGACTGACAGGGGAAACAAATGTGGATTCCAAAACAAGGATTGTAGTGGATGACTTTTTTTTTTTTTTTTTTTAAATAAAGTTTTGGCGAGGCGCGTCCCGTTCAACCTAATCGGTTATATTAGGGCGCATGTCCAAATATAAAGACCCTTAGGTCTGGTATGTAGTTATATGAGTCGATGACTGATTTCTCATTCTTTGTTGGTTCATATCTAGTGTATGAATGTATACGCTTATTTTAGAATACTGATTTTGTTAATGTTTATTGTAATTTTGGTTAGATGATTAACCTTTGTATTTATACTCTGTGGCAACTTTTAATTTATACTGTTTATCTTTTTTTTTTTTTTCAATTCTATCTATAACAGCTGGCTTGTTGACCACAGACCCCAGGAAAAAAGAGAGAAAGAAGCCTGGACAGCCAAAAGCAAGAAAGAAGTTTATCTGGTATGTGTGCTCTAGCTGTCTGAAGAAACCATTATATGTTGTGTTTGGATTCAGATTCTGATAAATAAAAGTTACCCTTCTCATAAATATTAACTTTCTCATAAATAAATGTTAACTTTCTCACAAATAAATGTAGATTTGTCATAAATAAATGTTAACTTTCTCACAAATAAATGTAGATTTGTCATAAATAAATGTTAACTTTCTCACAAATAAATGTAGATTTGTCATAAATAAATTAACTTTCTCACAAATAAATGTAGATTTGTCATAAATAAATGTTAACTTTTTCATAAATATTAACTTTCTCACAAATAAATGTAACTTTCTCATAAATATTAACTTTCTCTCAAATAAATATTAACTTTCTCACATATATATATATATATATATATATATATATATATATATATATATATATATATATATATATATATATATATGTGTATATATGTATGTATATATATATATATATATATATATATATATATATATATATATATATACATACACACATACATACACACACACACACACACATACGATTTTACATCTTGTAAGGGACGCTGTATACACAAATACATTTAATGGTTTCAGATACAACTCTGTAATTTGATTGTCAAATTCATGCTGATAAAATTCATGTGATTGCATGCTGTATTTACCCCTTGACTTAATTCTTAGTGAATTAAGTCATCATAATTTTGATGTGTGCCATGTGTAGTTCCAGGGAGAGGGGGCTCTGGTGAGACAAAGGAAGAATAGGCTATTGCTCCCTTATGCATGTCTTACAAGGCTGCTAATATGAGGTTGTGCAGCCTCATCATGTAAACCACCACTGTAAGAGTATGTGATTGCTTGAGGGAGCAGCATATTATTCTTTCCCGGTCTTGTCAGAGACCCCCTCCCCCGGAAGGTTACGGGGTTCACAGTGATACAGAATATTTTTCATTTCTTGACTTTCAACATTTTCATTGTTTAAATATGGAAAAGTACATTTGATGTTTTAGATCAGTGATGTATCATGTGAGAAATATTTGACAATGTCTCGTATAAATTTTATTTTGTTTTTATGTTTACAGGAAAAGGCGATAGAAGTTGTACGAAGGAATACTGTAGCGAAAATATTGAATGTTTGAGTGCCAGTGAAATTGTCTTCAAGGTCATTCATATGTGTAAAGTCATTATATACTACAAAACAAAAGTAATTTTAGTATTAAATATATAATGCTGTTGTATCTGGTGAGTTTTTTAGTATTTTTTTTTTAGTGAGATGAACTTGTGAAACTGCAAGGTGAATAAAACATTGCCTGCCTGATATAAACAATAAATAAATGGTAAATGTGATTGCTTTAAAAGAATTGTGACATTTTTTTTTTTAAAAGTCCTGAAACTGAAAGGAAAGAAAGGAAGAACTGTCAATCATACATGACAAATAAATCAGAATACAACAGGTACTGGTTTTTACATGGCTGGACGCAAAATAGCTGCTACATCTGGGCATAAAGAACAAAGACTAAAGTACATAGGAAAAAAAATGACCCCAAAAACTAAGTGAGGAAAAAAAAAGAAGACAGAAAGAGAGATAAATAAACTTACTTACTTAGTCGTTCCCCTTCTACTGTGAGGTGTAGAAGTTTGGTAGAGAGAGTGCCAGCCTATCCTATTGGCTGTCTTCCTCCTGACCTGGTTCCATTCTAGTCCTCGGTCCTTCAAAGAATGTCTAATGTTGTCCTCCTAGCGGACATCCTGGAGGTCTGGATCCCTGGCTGTTAGTTTCCCATGCTTGTCATGGTAGCCAGTCTTCTCCCATTCTGCAGACATGGCCAAACCATCTTAGTTGGGACTGTTCTGCTTGGGTCTGCAGGGGGTGGGATTTTAGGCCTTGGCATATCGTCTGGTTGCGGACTATGTCTCTTGTTACTTCAACCACCTACCTCAGATACCTCATTTCTGAGGTTTGGATCTGGCTTTTGTGGGTTGTAGTCATTCGTCAAGACTGGGACATAGGTGGAGCGGTATACAGCCATCTTCGTTTTCTTACCAACCTCTCTCTTGCTGGGGAATCCTCAATTTATGGCCTGAAAAAAGTCTCCCAGCTGCTGCCTTTCGAGTGGCCAACTCTTCTTTGATGCCTCCATTCCGGTCTATAACAGCTCCGAGGTATTTAAAGTGGTCGACCTGCTCCAGGACCTGTTCTTCCAGCTTAATCTGATGCCTTCTTTCTTCTCGTGATATCACCATGGATTTTGTTATAGAGCTGCTTATGATCATCCCTCTCTTCTCCAGCTCTTCCTTCCAGACTTGCAGGTTGGATTGGAGATGTGCCTCTGATTTAGCAATCAGGGCAACATCATCAGCAAATGACAGCTCTGAAATACAGACCTGTCTCATCTTTGGTAACCACTGAATACTTTCTTGTTCTCTCCTCACATGCCTTAATGACATCGTCCATGAGGAGTATGAAAAGATAAGGTGACAGAATATCGCCTTGTCTTACACCAGTGGTGGTCCTGAACTCTTCTGACTTATGGTTTGCTGTCCTCACATAATTTCTGCAAGACTTGTAGAAGCTCTGTATAGCATGAATCAGAGGTGCTGGAATGTTCTTCCTTGCCAAACAGTCCCAAAGTTTGCTCCAGGGGTCCCTGTCAAACGCTTTTTCCAGATCTATGAAACAAAGATGGATCTCACTCTTATACTCAAGGGCCTTTTCACTCAGCTGTCTGAGTGTGGAGATTAGGTCGTGAGTACTTCGGTTTGCTCGGAATCCACACTGGACCTCATCCATTTGTGGCTCAGTTAGGCGTCTGAGTCTCTGCTCCAGGATTCTAGAGTAGATTTTACCAGGGACACTGAGAAGGGATATGCCTCTATGGCCACATTGTCGATTGTCGCCCTTTTTGAAAATCGATGTTATGATGGCAGTCTCCCAATCCTATGGTATGGTCTTGTTGCACCACACTGCCTGTAGGACCCTTATTTTTTTATTTATTTCCTTTTCTTAGGATCGTCCTCTACCCTGCTAGGGGGTCGAGCAAAATATAAGTGATAGGCTTACTGGGAATTAAACCACGCACCATTCAAATGGTGCCATCGCCTTGCAGTGAAAGTAAATCGTGAAAGGATGCACAGTCAGTTTCGCACCCAAGATAATTTTTTTTTTTTTGGAGTGAAAAATTGGCTGTGTGTCGTTTTACAATTCACTTCCACAGCAAGGTGATGGCACCATTTAGATAGTCCTTGGTTCAAATGATAACAAGGCAGCATGTAAAGAAACACTCCTACAACATAAAGAATCATACATATATCTTAGCAGCAGTACTGACAAAGACAATGATCTCAAAAATACGACTACGAAAGGCAACAGGAGCTTTGCATTGGGAAATACAAGGAAATCAAAATAAATCAGAATCTTCAACTCAAATGTCATGTCAGTCCTGTGGAGAAAAAAAAAGTTCATGAATAGATTCTTATGCTGAATAAAACAGAATGGTATGACAAGATCATACCAGTATGGAACTGATGACAAAGCACCAGGCACAGGTGATTGATAGGACACACATTCAGGAAACCTGCTAATAGCATTACAAGGCAGTCCTTGTTCCAGAATGCCCAGGCTAAGAGATGTTGAGGAATACTGAAAAATCCATGAAGTAGATAACTGGAGATAGAAATAACAGGGATACAGAAGACAAAGAAAGATCTTGAGCAGGAGGTACAGTACAGAAGGACTTTGCTCCTTAGGGTGTTAAGACACATGATGATGATTGATGGAAGGTGATACATGACATACAATGTTCTTTATTTGCACATTCTGTCTTCAAAATAAAAAAAATTATGAACATGAGCAGCAAGAATTTATTCTTCCATCAGAGAAGTATTCAGTTACAGAGCTGAGTGATATATCAATTTGCCAAATGAGTATATATATACAAGTAAGCTCACAAATCATCTTCTTTGCCACGCGCTCTTAAATAATCACATCTATTTCTCTTATCAAACTGGCAGTCTGTTTCAGGCTTCTCTTGTCATTATACAGTTTCTCTCTCAACTGGGTTGGAGAAGGCCACGCTGCTCCTCTCATGTAGCCGACAGTTTAAGAGTACATGTTCTACCGTTTGTTTGTCCTCCCCACATGGTCACATATCTGTCTGTTCGATTTTCAATTTGTTGTACAGATGGTATTTCAGTCTACAATGGCCGGTTCTTAGTCCAAAAATTATCACTTGTTCTCTTCTTGGTAATGTATAATATTGGGGGTACTCCATGCCATTTTTCTCTAGTTCTGATTATTGCTTTTGTCTTCATATGTAGCCCTGTCTTCTATTTGGATTTTCCTTCCTCCTTCTTTGGTAAGTTTATCTGCCTTCTCATTTCCATAGTAAAGTAGGCCCATAGCAGATATTGCCGTAGGGGAATGGAAGTGTTAGAGACTTCACCATACTAGGTCCAGCATCAAGAGGTGCGGTGACCAGTTCCCTTCCTCGCTGCCTTTTCCTTCCCTAACTCAAAGAGCAGTCAGGTACCCATTTACAGCTGGGTAGACTAAAGCGTGTCGTTACAGTGATTTGAACCTGGCACCTTTACAGCGAGAGACCAGCGCTCTAACGACTTTTCATAGTACAGCACAATCAAGTGATGCATCAATTTACCAAGTGAATATATATACAAGTTTATAAGCTCACAAATCTCAACCATATCATTTTCTAGAATATTCATTTGCTGAAAATATAGAGAACATCTTGCTAGAATACTAGAAAACATCTTGGGTACAATATGGCTTAAACAGCAATTCACAATGGCTTGTGTGTTATTAACTCAACATTCAGGCTATCATTTTTGAAACCTTTCAAAATAACAGAGTTTTATATCCTTCGCCTTTTAATCCAAGTTATGAATTAATACTGCCATCAATGGTACCTATACCTTGTAGCGGTATGGCAGCTTGTGTACCCTGACAATCCCCAGAGCTATGCCAGCGGGAGTTTTACTCCTGGTAGGTTCAACCATGCTAGACTGGTCTGCGTGGGTAGGGGTCAGACAAAAGCTGGTACCCTGGTCCTCCAGGTTGGGGGTTTTAGCACAGGGCCGACACCCCTGTCTGTGTAAAAAATCGCACACGTTACGGAAACAGCAACAAATGAAAATACTTTGACGCGGGACGGACATCCGGAGTCTCAGGCTCGTATGACTGACAGTGGTGAAAGCCGAAAGGAAGCCACTGGCATGAAAACGGATGCCCAGACCGCAAAACACGAAACCAGAATCGGTTTTTGGAATGTCAGAACTATGAATGAGGCAGGAAAGCTGAGACAGATCACAGCAGAGATGAGGAATTACAAACTACATATCCTGGGAATAAGCGAGAGCAGATGGACAGGGATGGGGAGAATAAAAACAGCTACAGGGGAAACAGTATTTTATTATGGTAGAGAGGACGGTCAGCACAACGAAGGTGTAGCCATTATCCTTAAGAAAGGAATGGAAAGGTCTCTACTGGAATGGAAACCCATTAACAACAGACTAATAAGAGCAAGACTGAGAGGGAGATTCACCAACACCACAATTATACAATGCTATGCACCAACAAACGACAGCGATGAAGAGATCAAGGATGAGTTCTATCAACAGGTACAAAAGGAAATGGAAACTGTACCCAGGTACGATCTTATTATAGTAATGGGAGACCTAAATGCAAAAGTTGGAACACATAACAATTATAACGAAAGAGTAATGGGGAAATGCGGCAGTGGAACAGTAAATGAGAATGGGGACAAATTAATAAGCTTCTGCAGTATTAATAACCTGGTCATTGGAGGAACACTTTTTCAACACAAAGAAGTGCACAAGTTAACATGGGAATCACCAAACGGACGAGACAAAAACCAGATAGATCACATAATGATCAATGGCAGATGGAGACATGCACTACAAGACGTGAAAGTAAGAAGAGGCGCAGATGTGGGAAGTGATCATCACCTAGTAGTAGCAAGACTGAAGGTGAAACTCAGAGCTGCTGGACCAGTTGCAGTTAAACAGAAAAGATATAACATCACGAAACTTAAGGACCCCCTCACCAGAAAAGCGTTCATGGTCGATGTAAAGAGACGATATCTGATTACCAAAAGCCAGGAAAGAACAGAGACCGACGATGTGGACCAGAAATTCAACACCATCTCAACAATATACAAAGAAAGCAGCAAGTCATGCTTGGGATTCCAGGAAAGAAAGAGCCAAGACTGGATAACACCAGAAACGCTAAACACCATAGCGAAGAGAAAGGAAATGAAAAGGAAGAAAACAGAAGCTAAGTCTCCCAGGTTAAAGGCAATATATAGTGAACAGTACAGTCAGCTGGACAAGGAAGTAAAATGTCAAACCCGTGCTGACAAAAGGACATTTCTGGATGACCTTTCAAGACAGGCAGAAGAGGCAGCACTGAGAAATGAACAAAGCACAGTTTATAAAATAACTAAAGCTATCAGTGGAAAACGAGGTGCAAACAACATAACGTTAGTAAGAGACAAGCAAGGAAATCTCATCACCACAGCACAGGCGCAGGAAACAAGATGGGCAGAGCACTTCAGAGAAACACTGAATAAGGAACCACCAGAGACTCAGCTGAATGTTCCTGAGGCTGAAAGTGACTTAGACGTAAATACAGACATTCCACGAAAAGAAGAAATTATCACAGCTATCAAAGGGCTAAAAAACGGAAAAGCGCCTGGTCACGACAATCTGAATGCTGAGCTATTTAAGACAGACCCTGAACTAGCAGCAGAACTATTAGAACCACTATTTGCACAAGTCTGGGAAACTGAGACAACACCAACAGAGTGGAGTAAAGGAATAATTGTCAAATTGCCCAAGAAAGGCGACCTTGCAGACTGCAACAACTGGAGAGGAATTACCCTCCTCTCAGTTCCCAGCAAAATACTAGGTAGGATAATCATCCAGAGAATTTCAAAAGCAGTTGACCATAAACTGAGGAAAGAACAAGCGGGCTTCAGAAAGAACAGAAGATGTGCAGATCATATATTTACCCTCAGGAACATTATAGAGCAGTGCTCAGAATGGCAGAGACAGCTGTACATTAACTTTGTTGATTTTGAAAAGGCTTTCGACAGCATACACAGGGACAGCCTATGGAAAATTCTGAGGGCTTATGGAATTCCCAGCCGCATTGTTTCCATTATAAAAAGCCTCTATTCTAACTTTACGTGCAGTGTTGGATCGAGTAATGTAACTTTCGAAGTGAAAACAGGAGTACGACAGGGATGCCCCTTATCAACAACATTATTTTTGACAGTCATAGATTGGGTGATGCGCCAGACAACAGAGGGCAGTCCAAGAGGAATTAGATGGACAACGTTTTCTACACTGGAAGATTTGGAATATGCAGATGACATTGCACTACTCGCGCATTCACACCAACACATTCAAGACAAAACCGATAGACTGAATAAGTATGGCCAGCAGGTTGGCCTGAACATCAATTTGAAGAAGACAGAGGTCATGACACTAAATGTGGGCAATCCTGAGCCAATAACAGTAAGGAACCAGAAGTTAGAACAGACAGCCACATTTACTTACCTAGGAAGCATAGTAACACCTGACGGCGGAACAAGCAAGGACATTAACAACAGAATGAATAAAGCGAGAACAGCCTTTGCTATTCTCAACAACATTTGGAAGTCTTCCCAGTACAGCACAAACACCAAATTAAGACTATGAGAGCTGTGTACTTTCTGTGCTTCTCTATGGTGCGGAATGTTGGAGAGTAACAGAGAAGGAAATGTCGAAACTGTCCTCCTTCCACACAATCTGCCTAAGGAAAATTCTCCGAATCTTTTGGCCAAACACCATCAGCAACCAAGAACTACTTATTCGGAGTAACCAGGAGAACATGCACACCATCATAGCTGGCAGACGCTGGAGTTGGGTTGGCCATGTCCTCAGAAGGGACCCTGATACCATCATAAGAACAGCTATGCTATGGACCCCCGAGGGAAAGCGAAAGAGAGGCCGACCAAAAACAACTTGGCGGAGAACTGTGGAAGCTGAGATGCAAAGAATGAACCACAGTTGGGGCACTGTACGAAGGATGGCCGCCGACTGAGCAAGGTGGAATCAATTTGTTGCTGCCCTACAAGACGCCACCAGGCGTGATGGCCACTGACTGCTTTGACGGTTGGCGGTTATGGATCAAAGAAGAAGAAGATGAATTAATAACTTGCTTAACATTCTAGAATTTTATGTTAACAATTTATGCAAGCCAAGAATCAGTGACTTATTTTAAAATTTCATAATAACCACATACTCCAAATGAGAATCAGTGACTCAAACCAGAACACAACATTTCCCAATAAGCATTTCCTCTGACTCAAAATTAGTGACTCCTTCTAGTCAACAACTCATATATCATATATTACACAGTTCATATTTTTTAACTCATTTTAAAAAATAAGTTTCACAATAACCATTTCGGGATGCAAAGGAATTCATGCTGCTCTAGCAGGAATTCCAGGGTTAGATCTCTAACAATGACCCTGATGCACCTCCACATGGCGCAGCTTGAAAATAGGCAACTTTGAGTTTCCTGGTCAATGCTTCATGGATCCACTAACCACACTAGAGTGGTCCAACATCATAATTCCCCTATGGTGAAACATGTTGAGAACCCAGCATTTCACACTAAGCTTGGGAAGTCACTTGAACCCTACACCCTCTGGCTTTTATCTGGTTGGCTTGCATGCAGGAGGATCTCACACTGAAGAGATGGCAGGCGAGAGGAGCTGAGGGGTGATTCTGTTCAGGACGCAGCGGTTTCTGGGAGAGCCCAAAACTAGAGTACAGCATTTTAGCCCTGCATATTTGGAAAGCCCCATGGATGGTGGGAAATGCACAGTATTCTGCACCCCTCCCCTCTTCCAGCTTGAAACCAGATGTGAGGATCCTTTGAATGTATGCTAAGCTCAGATAAAATACCTGGGAAAGAATCTGGAGCTCATGACTCCAATTCAAGTTTCAGAATAGCAGAAAAGCCACAGTAAAAGCCCAGTTCTACAATATAGATCTTCTTCTTCCTCATTCGCTTCAGACTTCCAAATTAATGACTCTAATAAAGGCAGTAGTCAGCTCAAGGTTCCTGACATTTCCAAACAGTTTTTCATTGACACAATGTAGATAATGCCAAGGATTCTTCAACTCTGCTGACATTCACATTGCAAGAATATAGAGGGGAATGTCATGGATGGTGCCGGCAGAGGCATCTATTAGACAGGTGACCACAGTTGAAAATATATTCTAGGGGGAAGAGTGGAGTAAGGTGAGAACTGGACAAACTACCAGCAAGTCATCATTAGCCTTGGTAGAGAGTGCAGAACTTGGGCCAATGGGAGAGCAGAGCTGGAAATTGAGCAGCTGATAAATGATCATGCTGGGGGTGATGATGTCCTTGACACTGATGGGTCTTTAATCAGGGTGGGTCTTCTCTGCTAGAGTAAAGGGCAGAAACGTCGCTGAACATAGCAGGGCTTAATGATAACAACCTCCAGCATAAGAATGGAGATAGAGGCAGCTACTGCCACCTTAAGGTGGCTGTCTGAAACTTCATTAACAAAGGCAGTTATTGCATCAAATTCACAATCCATGCTTCGGAAGGTCCTAAGAATTTCACAATATCTATTTACCGCAAACGGCTCCAGGTCAACCCAGCCTCATGAATTGGGAACCAAAGCAACTCTGGGAAGGTTAAGGCGGCCGACGTGATGATGACCACATAACCCCTAGTGTGCCGATGGTCAAGAAAATATGGACCTAACACCATATTCCCAATATGCCTGAATTGGCGTGTAATGGGATCCTTTACCCCCATATATCCATTTACTCAGTTCAGAATCCCGGACTCATTTTACAAACAAGAATTTAACAATAACCATTTAATCAGAAGCAGCAACTCAGTCTGCATCAAGAAGTTTATACTGTTTATTCAACCTCTGAATAACTTACTCTGCAGTCAAGCTGACATAGTAATGTTAACAAAAATGTTGAACTATTATTGCTTTATGTAGCACATTTGATGACAGTAATTTGAAGCAGAGTTTTTGTTGCTCTAAACAAGACATCATCATCTTTCATTTGTGCTCCTGATGGAGTATGAAGCCATCACTACAGCTGGTCCCCTTGTAGGATGCTTGTACTGAGCATTCACATGTTCTTGCAGTAGTGGTCTCTGTAACAATATGTTTTACACGATGATGTTGTCATCTGCATGCACAACCTGATATTTAGTCGCCTTGTACGACATGCCTGTGGTAGTAGTAGTCGTATTCTGTCGCATCAGATACCACCCAGGAACTACACAGGGCATAGACCAGATATGCTAAACATATTTTTTTGTTTTGAAAAAAAAAAAAAACGAAGCTTAATACATCATCCATATTTCCAAATACAGAACTCGCAATGTTCAGTACTCAGCACAGAATTCAGTGCTCACCACATAATTCAGTGTTCACTTCATAAACCACATAATTTAGTGCCTATCACATAAACCACATAATTCAGGGCTCACCTCATAAACAATAAAATTGAGTGCTCACGACATAATTCAGTACTCACCACACAAACCACATAATTCAGTATTCACCACATAATTCAGTATAAACCACATTAGTCAGTACTTACACTGAAAGACTTTACAAGCTGTTATATGGTACTCTTTTCTTTAGAAGTGTACTATTCATGACCTGCCTTTTGTAACTACTAGAGGTCTCTTAGGAGACAAAGAAAGACCAGGACTGCTGTGCCTTCAGGCATATCGTAAGAGGCGACCAATGTGAGGTTTTTAATGGGACTGGCAACATCACCGTGTCGAACAAATTACTACTGAAACCACTGCTGCTAGAGTACATAAATGCTTTTGCAGGTTTCAGTGGTGGCGCCATGCTCCATAGGGAGTTAAAAGGGAAATGACTGAATGACATGACTTATAAATCCATCTTTCTGCTTTCATGAATGACATGACTTATAAATCCATCTTTCTGCTTTCATCTAATAATGCTCAAATCAACTTTTTTTTTTAAAATCTAATAATTTTGAGTACAGCAATTGTAAATATGGAGCTGTCAAATTGCATCCGTCATGTATACAACCGGCGAGCTACAGGAACAGTTAGCATTCACACTCTTTGACATATATTGAGGGGAGACTGAGCACCTATGGGTTTGCCCAGAGTGCAATGATGTCGACAATAACAAAAGGAGTTTTATGCCCCACCGTTCTTAATTACCACAAAAGTGTTTTTAATTTAACAGTTCTTAACTGTTCTAATGGAGTTTTTATTTCAACATTCTTAAGTACCACAAAAGTGTTTTTAATTTAACAGTTCTTAACTGTTCTAATGGAGTTTTTATTTCCACCGTTCTTAATTACCACAAAAGTGTTTTTAATTTAACAGTTCTTAACTGTTCTAATGGAGTTTTTATTTCCACCGTTCTTAATTACTACAAGTGTTTTTAATTTAACAGTTCTTAATTACCACAAGTGTTTTTAATTTAACAATTCTTAACTGTTCTAATGGAGTTTTTATTTCCACCGTTCTTAATTACCACAAGTGTTTTTAATTTAACAGTTCTTAACTGTTCTAATGGAGTTTTTATTTCCACCGATCTTAAATAACACAAAAGTGTTTTTAATTTAACAGTTCTTAACTGTTCTAATGGAGTTTTTATTTCCACCGTTCTTAATTACCACAAAAGTGTTTTTAATTTAACAGTTCTTAACTGTTCTAAAGGAATTTTTGTTTAACCAGTTATTAACGGTCTTAAAGTGTTTTAATTTCATTCATTATTAACAGTCCTAAAGGACATAGACAAGGCACACAAAAATATAATATGTGATTAGTGTATGTGATGAGTCATATCTATAAATTAAGTGCAAGACTAGAAATATGTACATTATCATCTTATTTTCAATAGCATATCAAAATTAAAGTAACGTAGCCCTTAACAAAAAAATCATATATTCAAAATTTTAAGCTATCTTGTGCCTATTTATTGCATCCTGAATAAAATATATAATTTAGAAGCAAAATATGTAAACAAATGACATTTTAATAAAAATATATGTTAAAAAAATGTGCGGTTTCTAACAATGGAACTACCATTTGGCTTCTGTAAGGTGACCAGGAAACAATGAACAGGTGCACCCATTAACAGTTGGGTCTCTCTGGTCTCTTTCTCATCCCCACAAATCCTCTGTCCGACCAAACTTGTACAGAAAAGCGCTGCAATAAAAATGAAATATTTTGCTGTCTGACTGCCAATGTATGATTATATTAAGAAAATAATCATGTATATTAAATCGTTAAGGATGTAGTGGTTTTCCCATGACTGATGCAGGAATTTTCTGTCGCTTTGAGTTTTAATGTAGATGTAAAGTACGTAGGTTTTTTTCACATTTTTAAAATATATAGTAATGTTAGGCATAGTTGTAAAAGAAACTGAATCTGGATTAATAAAATATAAGGAACCCCAGGGTAGGAAAGGAACGACTAAGTAAGTAAGTAAAAGACACAACAATACACAAATTGAGCTCAAATATACTAGACCTGAAAAACAGGCCTAACCTCCTTAAAGAGTTAATTAATTTTTACTGATCATAATAGTTTTTAGTTATGCTTTTGAATATGTGGTTAGTGCACTGGCTTCCTACTTGGTGGTCTATGGTTTGATCCCCAGTTGAGGTGGGATTTTTTAGACGGCTCCGAGGTCAACCCAGCCTCGTCAATTGGGTACCGCAGCAACTGTGGGAAGGTTAAGGTGGCCGATGTCATGCTGACCACATCACCCCTAGTGTGCCGATGGTCAAGAACATATGGGCCTAACATCATATTCCCAATATGTTTCCTTCGGGCGTGTAATGGGATCCTTTACCTTTTTTTTTTTTAAAACCTTCTAGAATATGTTATGTAGTGTTTGAATTACAGTTGTGAAAACTCAGAAAATTTGATTGAAGTGAAATATGGAACTTTAACAGGAATATAATATTTTAATTTTTTGTCAGAGCAAATGTTAATGTTAATCAGAGTCGACGTCATTGCACTCCGGGCAAACCCATAGGTGCTCAGTCTTCCCCAGCAAATGTCGAAGGGTATGAATGCTAATTGTTCCTGTTGCGCACTGGTTGTATACACGGTGGATGTGTTTTCTCATTCGTCCATCCCTGCTGGTCTTACGTTTGATGCCAAATTCCAGCAATCTTAGCCTTGATGATTCATTGTCAGAGCATAGAAGAACTGTGCAATGATGAATTCTCTGTTTAATGTGCTGTACAAACAAGAAATAATAAACAATATGGACACATTTTTGTTTCGTTGAAAAAATAGCAGTCAAATTTGTTTTTGAAATTCACATAAAAGAAACCAAATGTCCAGAATGGAGTTTTTGTTTTTTAAAGATGCTATGAACAAAGGATTTTTTCTTCCTTGCTCTTTGGTCCTTGGCCACTGGCTGACAAAGCAGTCAGTGACTATCACGCCTGGTGGTGTCTTGTAGGGCAGCAACAAACTGTCTCCACTTTGCTCGGTCAGCACAAAGGATTTAATAATCATTATTTACTTTCTGGTCCCTATGGAGCATGCAGATAACACAACAACTAACCCCTTTGCAGAAAGCCTTCACTAAAGCATTTATGAGGCAGAATTTCAGGGCTGACTGGTGGTTAGTGCACTGCCTTTCAAGCTCAGTGGTCCATGGTTCGATCCCCAGTTGAGGTGGGATTTTATAGATCACAAACAGCTCCGAGGTCGATCCAACTTCATGAACTGGGTACCAGAGCAATATTGGGAAGGTAAAAGGTGGCTGACATAATGCTGACAATATCTCCCCTAGCGCGCCATATGGTCAATAAAATATATGCCTCTGTGGGCATGTAACTGGATCCTTTACCTTTCACTTGACTGGATGGAGAATTTGTCTCTCTGCTTTCAGCACCTCAAAGATGAGAACTGATAATTTATCGTTAGAAAGATTGCTTTTGGATGGTATGCTGGTGCTCTTGAACTTGCTGTTCTGCAAGACATACTTCTTACATTTTTATGTTAAAAGTTGCCTTCGAAATACAGATCTAACAAAATGACCCTTCATCTCACCGAGAAGCACAGGTCGTCAACAAATGCTCCTGTCCTGTGTTGTTCACTTTTCCTTATCCCTTTCATTTCTGTCCCCAGTTCTCTTCCCCTGATTTGTTCCTACTTGTCAAAAGTTTCTATGGCTTAAAGTTTCTACAGAATCAAGTAGTCAGGCCCACGTCCAACCATCCTTAGTTGTCTTTTATGACATGTTTCGTAGGTTACAGTGATGTTATTTTTTGCTCCTCAAACGCACGAACAACTAACAAGATGCCTCAATAAACTGTTCAACTCACCTAAAGAAAATTAGAGCATTCTGCAAAAACACTGCAATTCCAGGCCAATCTGGAGTCACATCTGAAAAGAAAGTGGTTAAGAATAAATGCACTTTGACCTTACCACAAGTGTTATTATATTTCTATTCATGCAGCCAACATATTTTAAGAAACCAAGTTACTTAACTGAAAAAAGCATGTAGGTTTCTATTTAATGTCATATGTTTTTACTCAAAACTTCTGATGTATAAATATTTTATTTATAAAATTTTAAAATATTTTTTGAGAATTGATTTATTTACTTTTGGTTTCACTTAATTCAAATTTCTCATAATTATAGTATTTTTATAGTTGCCTCCTTCGGTAATAATTGACTATGGCAATGCACCCTTGAAGTTGTTGCCCTTAGCTTTTTTTTTTTTTTGCCTGGTATTTCTTTCTGCGTGCTCTTTTCTCTTCTGCTTGTTGTGAGAGCTTCTTTTCGCCTAGTCTGAGGTGGCCCTGTAGGGAGCATAGCCACTAGGCACAATCGATAGCTTCTTTCTACCAGGTTTCTGGATTTATGTCAAGTTCTTTCTTGCACACATCTTTAATCATCAGCTGCGGTTGCCTGGCTGTTGTTTTGTCATCAGCCAGTTGTCAGTAGACAATTCTTTGGGGATGCAACAATCTTCCACGTGGCGGACATGGCCAAGCCAGCATAGTCTGTGCTATCTAAGCAGTGTATTCATGCTTTGAAAGCCAGCACATGACAGCACCTCAATATTTGTCCTTTCACGAAATACCAAGGATGTGGTGTAGATGAAAGGTATTGAGCCTTCTTTCTTACTTAGCATAGGTTGTCCATGTCTCGCCACTATACAGAAGCGTGCTCATAATTTATTACTTAACAAACAGATGCTCAATGCAATATCTCAACTTACCTGCACTAAAAATATTTAAACAATCAGAAAAAGGTGTTCTACTCACTGCCAACGACATAGAAGCCAAAGAGAATCCAGCTTGCAGCAATCAATGCTCCAAATGCACACAAAAAACCAAGAAAAAGCCACACACGTGCTCCTGAAATTAAGAAAACAATGAATTTAAATTTGTTTTCTAAACAACTCCAGTCTTGCAATTCTACATGAGGAAGCCTGTTGATAACATTACAAGGCAGTCTTTGTTCTTTAATCCCCAGGAAAAGGGAGCTAGAGGGTGACCAAAAAACATATCAGAGGCTGAAACGAAAGGGTTAAAGAAAGACATGGAAAGGCCATGAGCTGATGGCATGGACAGGAGGACATAGCATACATTTCTTGAGGACCTATGCTCCTACGAGAGTTAATGGAGGACATGGCATACATTTCTTGAGGACCTATGGTCCTACGAGAGTTAATGGGTAACAAATGAATTCATTCATTTTCCTTTTTGTTCCTTATGGAGCATCGAGCCACCCCTGCAGGTAATCCTCTTGTGGGAGGGAAGCTGCAATGAAACATTCACATGCTCTTGCAGGGGTGGTTTCTTTTGCAAGCTGTTTTACATGATGAGGTTGCCAACCTCAAGCACAAGTTCATATTAGCATATAATATACCTGAGGGAGCAGAAGTCTTTTTTTTTTTTCTGTCTCACCGGAGACAACTATACGAGTAACTATGCGAGGCAATGAATGAATGGCTTATGAACAAATAAATAATTGTTTTATTTTAAAAAAGATGAAAGAAATAGTTCAGTACTAACCAGTTTGTCCAATGCATCCTGTTGTGTATGCCTCACCCCGTATCTGTCCATTTGATACAGAGTTTATCCTGCAATAAAAAAATTATTGTCTCAGCCATGATTGGTGCACGTTAAATCAACAGATAACTAGATAATTCTTAACCCTTTGACAGCTTCACAACGCACTCTGTCGTGATTTTTGGTATCGGCCAATGAAGATGATCAAGCATGAATTATGTTTGTAATAAAACTGTGACCTGACAATGCCATCATCATCACTGCCCCTTAGCTCCCTATGGAGAATAGGACTTCAACAAACTCATGCCAAGTCCTCCTGTCTCATGTCATTAACTCAAGGTCTTTTTTTGTCTTCTTCATCCCCTTCATGGGATCCCGTTACACGCCCATTGAGGCATATTGGAAATATGGCGTTAGGCCCATGTTTTCTTGATCATCGCCACACTAGGGGTGACGCGGTCAGCATCATGCCGGCCGCCTTAACCTTCCCAGAGTTGCTCTGGTATACAATTCATGAGGCTAGGTCGACCCCAGAGCCATTTGTGGTCTAAAAAATCCCACCTCAACTGGGGATCGAACCATGGACCACTGAGCTAGGAAGCCCATCATAGATTTTCAACAACTTACGCCAACTCTTCATGTCCCATGCCATTGGTTCGTCTTTCCATGACTTCCTCACCATTTTTATTTCTGTCTCCAGTTCTCTAGTTCGTGTGTTTTTTTGTCTCCATCTATTTCTCTTACCCTGGGGATTCCAGAAGGACTACCTTGTAATGCTATAAGCGGGCTTCCTCAAGGCTCTTCCGCCGCCAGCGTCTTTTCACCTCCTGTTCACACTTGCGCCATCTGGTTCTTGTCATCAGTTTCACATTGATGATCTTGTATCAATCCAATCCTTCTATTCTACATGAGCACCCAATTATAAAAGTCTAACTTCTTGGTCGTTGTTTTTGTTGTTCTCCATGTTTCACAGCTATACAACAAGACTGACTTGACATTTGAGTTAAAGATTCAAATTTTTGTGTTGGACTTGATATATTCTATTTTCATATATTTCTCAATGAAATGAAAGCCCTTCTTGTCTTTTGTATTCTTATTCTGATATCACTGGCTGTCCCTTTAACTTTATCTAAACTGCTGCTAAGATATATGTAGGATTCTACTTCTCTTGTTGAGGTGTATCTTTTTCTTTGTCTTCCAGCTCCCAGTAAAGTTCTTTCCAAGCTGTGTTTTGACCCTTCTTTTCTGGGTTCCACATGGCCAGCTGATCTGTTTGAAGCTTTATTATAATATTCATTTCTCAGTCACAGAACATAAGGGCTCAGATGGTGTTTGCTGCAGGCTATGCTCCAAGGGGAATTAAGGGGTACTTGACTTTTGACCTTTCCGATCCCCTAGGTTACGAGTTTTCATTCTTTCCTTGAGCCAGGTAGTGAGATACATGTCTTTTTCAACTGCATTGGCATACAGGGTGTTGGTGATAGAGGGGTTTGGTGGTAGCAATTGCTTCTGCAGGTCTGCTAGTGCCAGGCATTCCAGGTGGTGTTCTACTGTTTCTTCCTTTCTGCAGGTCTGCTAGTGCCAGGCATTCCAGGTGGTGTTCTACTGTTTCTTCCTTTCTGCAGGTCTGCTAGTGCCAGGCATTCCAGGTGTGTTCTACTGTTTCTTCCTTTCTGCAGGTCTGCTAGTGCCAGGCATTCCAGGTGGTGTTCTACTGTTTCTTCCTTTCTGCAGGTCTGCTAGTGCCAGGCATTCCAGGTGGTGTTCTACTGTTTCTTCCTTTCTGCAGGTCTGCTAGTGCCAGGCATTCCAGGTGGTGTTCTACTGTTTCTTCCTTCTGTCTATTACAATGGTTGCAGTTTGGTGCATAGTCTGAGGTAACTCTGTGCAAATGCTTGTTGAGAGGTACGTCTTGTTCCCAACCTGAAGATTGTGCAGAGTTAAAGGATAATGATTGATGATAATGTGAAAACACTTTCCATGCAAGGAAGCAACATTTTATGACATTATTTTACATGCAAATCATTTTGGTTATATGTTCTTCTTATATGTAATTGACAATTAGTAAACAAGTAAGTAGGAAAAGCACTGAAGGCCACAGAGATGTGGCTTTACAGAAGAATGTTTAAAATACCATTGACAGCTAAGAAGCGTAATGAGGATGTCCTAAAGGAGGCCAATGTGCAAAGGAAGCTTATTCCTCATGTTAGAAGGAAGCTTATTCCTCATGTTAGAAGGAAGCTTATTCCTCATGTTAGAAGGAAGCTTATTCCTCATGTTAGAAGGAAGCTTATTCCTCATGTTAGAAGGAAGCTTATTCCTCATGTTAGAAGGAAGCTTATTCCTCATGTGAGAAGGAAGCTATCCACTTTCTTTGGGCATGTTGTGAGAAAAGGGAAGCTGGAGTATATCATGACAACAGGTAAGATAGAAGGTAGCTGGAGTATATCATGACAACAGGTAAGATAGAAGGTAGCTGGAGTATATCATGACAACAGGTAAGATAGAAGGTAGCTGGAGTATATCATGACAACAGGTAAGATAGAAGGTAGCTGGAGTATATCATGAAAACAGGTAAGATAGAAGGTAGCTGGAGTATATCATGACAACAGGAAAAATAGAAGAAATAAAAGAGACGAGGACAAAAAAGAGAGAAGATACCGGACAGTTTGACATTATGGCATGGAAAGAAGTCAACAACAGAAATCGTAAATAGTGCCGTAGACAAGAAGTTGTAGACAAGAAGCTGTAGACAAGAAGTTGTAGACAAAAAGCCGTAGACAAGAAGCTGTTGACAAGAAGCTGTTGACAAGAAGCTGTAGACAAGAAGTTGTAGACAAGAAGCTGTAGACAAGAAGCTGTAGACAAGAAGTTGTAGACAAGCCGTTGACAAGAAGCTGTAGACAAGAAGTTGTAGACAAGAAGCTGTAGACAAGAAGTTGTAGACAAGAAGCTGTAGACAAGAAGCTGTAGACAAGAAGCTGTAGACAAGAAGCTGTAGACAAGAAGTTGTAGACAAGAAGTTGTAGACAAGAAGCTGTAGACAAGAAGCTGTAGACAAGAAGCTGTAGACAAGAAGTTGTAGACAAGAAGTTGTAGACAAGAAGCTGTAGACAAGAAGTTGTAGACAAGAAGTTGTAGACAAGAAGCTGTAGACAAGAAGCTGTAGACAAGAAGCTGTAGACAAGAAGTTGTAGACAAGAAGCTGTAGACAAGAAGCTGTAGACAAGAAGCTGTAGACAAGAAGCTGTAGACAAGAAGCTGTAGACAAGAAGCTGTAGACAAGAAGCCGTAGACAAGAAGCCGTAGACAAGAAGTTGTAGAGAGACATGATTATCTATGCCACCAGACTTGAAGAAGAAGAAGTTCTTCTAAACAGTTCTTTGCACCACTGTGCAATACAGAAACAAATAATACAGAAGTATTTATGACAAAATATGACGGGCAAAAGTCACAGCTTCATTATTAAAAATACAGCGTACATAAAAAAAGCCACAGTTGATATGACTCCAGGTGTCTGGAAGGCATGGTTGAACTGGCTGCTGTCTGGGTACAATGCTGCGGCATCAATCACAAACCACCACCCTGTAAAGAACTACATAAGAAAATATAAAATGTTATTATTTCAGCAAACTAGAACTGTTCTTCTACAAAACTCAATCTGATAACACTGACAAACAACATTTTTCTTTCTTATATAAGAATAAGTGTTCTTAGGTCAGTTTCTTGCGCTGATTTCAAATCTGAAATCCGTTTATCTCTATCACGTCGGGTTCTTAAGATATTTGTGAATAAATATATTTTTGGGAAACCGTTATTTGCTCCGTTTCATTTTTACTATATAACTTATTAAAAATTAATAAAAAGCAACATAATTCTACTTTTTATACTGCTAAAAGATGCATGACATATGTTACGCGATTTTTCAAATAGTTACTGTGTTTTGAAATAATTCTGAGCAAAATATGGCTTCTAGAAGTTGTAGAAATTCGGCTGATCTGTTCTGTTACGTGTGCGGATATTTTACCGATGGTGTTGACCAGAAAAACTTTACACCATTACTAAAGAAAGCATATGAACTTTATTTCGATTCGAAAGTTGATGATGCAAATAAATCTTGGAAGCCAAATGCAGTTTGTTTGATACATTGGCAGGTTGGTTACGAAAATCGCCGAAGCATAAGTCGATGCCTTTTGGAGTGCCAGTAATATGGCGTGAACATACAAATCACACTACTGATTGTTACTTCTGCTTAACAAATATCCATGGTTTCACTTTTAAAACTAGAAAGTCTGTGGTTTATCCAAATATTGAATTGGTTTCGAAACCAGTGCCTCATGATCCAATCACGTGTCCGATCCAAGTACCACCAGAACATAATCCGTTGGACGTGAATGAACCATCAGAAAGTGATAGTTTACCTGCTTTAGAAACTAATTCTGACTCAGATTACATACCGGTGAATGATGGTGTTTACTTAATTAACCATTCAGGACTTTCAGATCTAATACGTGATCTCGCTCTTACCAAAGGACATGCGGAATTACTCGGTTCGCGACTCAAAGAATGGAATCTTTTAGCGCCCAATACTCCGATATCTAAATTTCGTCATAGACACAGAGAACTTGTTCAATACTTTGAGATGGATGATGACATTTGCTATTGCAAAGATGTAAACGGTCATGAGCACAGTCAACGAATGGCGATTTTTCATCGATTCTTCCAAGACTAGTCTAAAAGCCGTGTTATTGCATAACAAATTTATTTTCATCAATTCCAGTCGCCTACTCTGTTCATATGAAAGAAACTTATGACAATATGGCTATACGTTTGGAAAAAATAAAGTACAATGACTACCAATGGCGGATTTGTGGAGACCTAAGGTCATTGCAATTCTCACGGGCATGCAGACTGGGTATACTAAATTTTGTTGCTTCCGATGTGCATGGGACAGCCGCAACAGACAGGAACATTATGCAAGAAAGGTGTGGCCTATCCGGGATCGTATGCAGCTCCGGCATAAAAATGTAATACACGAGCCATTAGTTAACAAAGACAGCTTCATTTTACCACTGTTACATATAAAGTTGGGGCTCATGAAGAATTTTGTAAAAGCGTTAGATAAAACGAGCAAAGCTTTCACTTATCTTCGAGAAAAGTTTCCGCAAGTTAGCGATGCAAAGATAAAGGAAGGTATCTTTGTAGGACCTCAGATTAGGAAAGTTATTGCAGACAAACAATTCGAGAACTTGTTACATGGTAGTGAACTTCGCGCATGGATGGCATTCAAATCGATCGTCGATAACTTTCTGGGAAATCACAAATCTGTTGACTATGTTGCATATTGTTAAGCAGTGCATAGATGCATATAGAATTATGGGCTTTATCATGTCCCTCAAAATCCATTTGCTCGATTCGCATCTTGACTTTTTCCCTGACAACCTTGGCGAAGTCAGCGATGAACATGGAGAACGATTCCATCAAGATATCGCCGTAATGGAGTCACGTTATCAAGGACGGTGGAGTGTGACCATGCTTGCCGATTATTGTTAGATGCTTCATCGCGATGTACCACATGCCATTCACCGACGAAAGTCGACTGCAAAGAAATTCAAGCCTACATAACTGTTATACTTCTTCTACGAATGATGTAATACTGTATGCGTTGTTAAAAAACTTCAATTGCGTATTTCTAGAGATCCCGACCTGATAGAGAAAAACGGTTTGCAGATTTAAAAACAGCGCATTAAAATTGACCAGAAAAACATAGAAATGTTAGAGAAAGAAAAAAAAAGTTTTGTTTTGTTAGTCAGTGTAATCGACCCACTTATTAAAAACATAAATAAATATTACAAATAATACAATTGTGATAGGGTAAGTGTTTATGAGAAAAAAACGACACAGCTTTCCAGATGTTTTGTCCTGTATACATTTTCTACTTGTGGACAGATAGACCTCTACGGATTTTATACAGGCTTGAGCATGATGATCATCATCATCATCAGGTGCCATCTTCACATTGAAGGTCGGCTGCATTGGATCTCCAATGTCTTCTGTCTCTTGTCTTGATGGTGCACACTGCAGTGGCATATTAAGGGGACAGTGAAGGGGGCAGTCCAGCCCGGGTGACAGTCTGAACAGGTAGCCATGGGACACTATTATGATAGTACTTACTTTTAAAAATATACTTGCAAGTGTTTCTTTATTTGGGAGGAAGGGAAGGGTGCCAAATGTAAGATCTACCCGGTGTGCCAAATACTTTAAGTACGCCCTTGGCACACTGAAAGCCTCTTTCTCGTCCATCTCTTGATGTTATCTTCCCACTTATAGAGCTGTCTTCCTCTTGCACGTTTGCCTTCAACTCTGTCTTCTGTTATGGTCTTCAGTAAGGTGTTATGTCTGTACATGGCCAAAATATTTTAGCTAACTAATTTTGATTTCCTTCATTAATTTTCTTTTCATTCCTAAGTTTTCTAGGATCTCTTTGTTTGTTTTCTTCTCTATCCATAAGTAGTGCCCAATTCTTCTATATATCCATATTTCAAGGACCTCAATTCTTTCTTCTAATTGCTTGTTCACTGTCCATTTTTCGACATCATACAATAATGAAGAATATATATAGCATTTGATGATTCTCAGTTTGAATTTGTCAGTTAGTTGTTTAGATGTTAGTATCTGTCTCATGATGTTGAACGTAGCTTTGGCCATTCCTATTCTCTTCTTGATTTATATTTTGCATTCACAATTTTCTGTTATTACACGACCAAGATTTGAGATGGCACAATGGGCTAATCACCTGTTTGTCAAACATTTTGATTGCATGTTTTGCCTGAGCCTTGTGCTCTTTGGGTCACCTCTACACTCTGTTTACGGGGTAGAAGAGGTTCTGATTAAGAAAGAAAGATTTGAGATACTCTTGACTTGAGCATATCTTCTCCTAAATCATGTTTCTCTCCCTTCCCATTGGCTTCTTTCAATGAGATCTTTTTCAGTGTCCAACCCATCTTTACTTTCTTCTTCTTGTCTGTTCATAACTTGATGGTACAATATGCCAGACTGCTTTCAGTCAATTTCCTAATCTCCATTCCCACTATGCGATAGTTGCTCTCTTGTCTTCTATATTTTTCTCCACCGTGGTTTCGTTGCCTTCTGATATGTTTATAATACTTTAATAATCTGATTTTGATCTCTCTGACTATTTTTCTTTTCATTCTTAGTTGTCTATTTCTCTGACCAACACTGAATAAAGCAGATTCTTCTGTTCCCCTGATTAACATCTAAAAAATCAGTACTGTTTCTATTCTCCTGAAATATATCTAATAAAGAACTAATTTTTCTACTCCCCTTGACTAAAATCTAATAAATAAATCATTTGTCTTTTCCCCCTGACTAACATCTAACAAAGAAATAATTTTCTCTTTCCCTACCTCCAATTATATATAATAAAGTAATATATTTTTTCTATTCTTATGACCAACATCTAATCAAGAAATCATTTTATTTACCGAATCTATATCTTACTTTTGGCAAATTGATATAGTTTCTTTATGTCAGCCGCAAAAGCTTTTCTGGTAAGGGGGTCCTTCAAATTGCTGATGTCAAACCTTTTCTGTGTAGTTACAGTTGGTCCAGCCCTTCTTAGTTTCACTTTCAGTT
Source organism: Oreohelix idahoensis (assembly GCA_024509875.1). NCBI lineage: Eukaryota > Metazoa > Mollusca > Gastropoda > Stylommatophora > Oreohelicidae > Oreohelix > Oreohelix idahoensis. Next base: position 160,709 of record JAMPIV010004126.1, on the reverse strand, counting down.
TTGCTACTACTAAATGGTGATCACTTCCCACATCTGCACCTCTTCTTACCTTCACATCTTGTAATGGGACCTCAAGACGCAGCAATAGAGACCGCAGTCAGCGACTCATAGCTTGACTGCCTGCGTCAGGACCAGCAAACCAGAGCTGGTCAAGACCGTGCTCCACCTCCACGTGGTGGTCCTGGAAACAGTCTGCAGCAGTGCAGGCTGGCTGAGCGAGTATGGATCGCAATGGGAAGGCAAATCCGGTCCTAAAAAATGCCGTGCAGAAGTCGGATGTGTCGACCGAAAGGTGCAGATATCACAGCTACGTTGGAAACAGACACAACGCAACCACCGTCCTTTTCAGGGCGAACGAGGAAGAAGAAGAAGAAGACATCTTGTAATGCATGTCTCCATCTACCGTTAACCATGATGTGGTCTATCTGGTTTCTGTCCCGACCATTTGGTGATTCCCATGTTAATTTGTGAATTTCTTTATGTGGGAAGAGTATTCCTCCAATGACCAGGTTGTTAATGCTACAGAAACTTATTAGTTTATCCCCATTTTCATTTGCTGTTCCACTGCCGCATTTCCCCATTGTTCTTTCATTATATGTATTGTGTGTACCAACTTTCGCATTGAGGTCTCCCATTACTATAACAAGATCATATCTAGGTGTGTCTTCCATTTCTTTCTGCAGTTGTTGATAGAATTCATCCTTGACCTTCTCATCGCTATCATTCGTTGGTGCGTAGCATTGTATTATTGTAGTGTTGGTGAATCTCCCTCTCAATCTTAATCTTATCAGTCTGTTGTTGATGGGTTTCCATTCTAGTAATATCCTTTCTATTCCTTTCTGTAGAATAATGGCTACGCCTTCATTGTGCTGTCCATCCTCTCTTCCAGAGTAAAGTACTGTTTCTCCTGTTGCTGTTTTAACTTTTCCTGCCCCTGTCCATCTGCTCTCGCTTATCCCTAGAATGTGTAACCTATAGTTTCTCATTTCTGCCGTGACCTGTCTTAGTTTACCTGTCTCGTACATTGTCCTGACATTCCAAAAACCTATTCTTGTATCCTGTTTTGCGGTCAGGACATCCGTTTTCATGTCAGTGGCTTCCTTTCGGCTTTCACCACTGACAGTCATACGAGCCACAGACTCCGAATGTCCATCCCGCAGCAAAGTTTGTTCATTTATTGTTGTTTCCGTAACTTCATTGTTTTTTTTACACAGACAGGGGTGTCAGCCCTATGCTAAAACCCCCAACCTGGAGGACCAGGGTACCAGCTTTTGTCTGACCCCTACCCACACAGACCAGTCCAGCTTGGTTGAACCTACCAGGAGTAAAACTCCCACTGGCATAGCTCTGGGGATTGTCAGGGTACGCAAGCTGCCATACCGTTACAAGGTATAGGTACCATTGATGGCAGTACCTGGAATTAGAGACACTATATATCATAATTATAATTTATCTGAGGTTGAAGAAAATATTTTTCTACATAAATTTAAAAAGGCAGTTGAACTTATTACCTAAAATTATGGGCATTATATATCCTAGCGTCAGAGTGGTTAGAGCGCTGGTCTCTTGCGGTGAAGGTGCTAAGTTCGATTCATGGTATCATCACTCCAGTCTACCCAGCTGTAAATGGGTATCTGACTTTGCTCTTCCAAGTTAGAGAAGGAAAAGGCAGCAAGGAAGGGAACACCCCACCTCTTGATATTGGCCCTAGTATAGTGAAGTTTCTAACGCTTCAGTCCCCTACAGCAGTATCTGCTTATGAGACTACTTTTAATTTTTATTTCCTTCTTCTTCTTCCTCGTTCGTCCTGAAAAGGACGTTGGTTGCATTGTGTCGCCGTTTACAGTGAAGCTGCGATATTTGCGCCTTTTGGCCCGACACATCTGACTTCCACACAGCATTTTTGGGGACCAGGTTTGCCTTCCCTCTTCGATCCCTACTCTCTCAGCCAGACTGCAGTGATGCAGCCTGTTTCCAGGACCACCACTTGGAGGTGGAGTAGGGTCTTGGTCAGCTCTGGTTCGCTGACCCTGACGCAAGCAGTCAAGCTATGGGTCGCTGACTGCATTCATCTCATTTGCTGCGTCTTCGGTCCCATTTTTGTATCTTATTTATAACCCATCAGAGGTTGAACAGGAAATTTTTCTTCCTTAATTTAAAAAAAAAAGGCCACACTTACCAGTATACCTGAAATTATTGACACAAGAAGATTGCGTTTCTCTCCCATTTCAATGCACTCACAATTTGGCCACTGACAGTTATCTAGAAATCCAGACATGTTTCAAGACTTGTATAATCAATTCACCAGATTATTCTCAGCAGAGATTAAATACGTCTGAAACGAAAATGGCAAAACCGTTAGTACAACTTAAGCACGATATTTATTTGAAGATAATTTTTTTTTTCAGCGATTAAGTCAGATATTTATTTGAAGACGATGTGACACACATTTCTAGAGAGGATTTTGATTCAGCAATTAAATGAGATATTTATTTGAAAATGATATGGCACACATTTATAGAGGATTTTGATTCAACAATTAAATAAGATTCCCTGTAATTGTTGGGTAGCTCTGCAGTAGCTTTCTTCTTTCTGTGGAGAGTCTTAGGCAAGTCAGCAGCAAATGCTGGAGTGTCTCATATGGATGGTTACATATGCAGTAATTAGGCTCATGTGAAGGGTTAAATTTGTATAAGTGATTGTTGAGACTAGTATGTTCTGTTCTTAGTAGGAAGACTGTGCTCTGTTCTACGCATCATAGGTTGTTAATGTCATTTTTGTTGGGATGGGTCATTTCTTCACTACTGTTTTTAATTGATATATTTAGTTATACTTAACCTTACACATCTCAGACCTAAGGGTCTTTTATATTTGGACAGGCGCCCTAATATAACCGACTAGGTTGAATGGGACGTGCCTCGCCAAAACTTTATTTAAACAAAGAAAAAACACTTAACCTTGTTTGGTATCTTAACAGTAGGCCTACTCATTGGACTGTCCCAAGCTGTTGACCGATCCTTAAAAAAAAGTTGGATATACTGAGTGGGTCTTGTCTAGCGTCACTTTGGACATTTAATTTAGCCTGTTTCTTTCTCCGCAGTTCTAAAGTTCTAAAGGCAGGACTCCTAAAGGCACTTCCAGTGTTGCCATCGACTGCACTTGCTGTGATGTTAATATGGTGCGCATCAAGGAAGTGTTTTATGTTTTCCTACCATGCCATTAAAAGAAAATAAACAATTAAATGCAAACCATAAAACAGTAATAAACGTCTCACTCGGCGATACGTTTATTTTGTTTATCGAGTGGGGGGGGAGTCAACAACAAAAGAAAACTATAGGCATAGGCCTACCTATTGTACTAGAAAATATTCTATTGTTATTGTTAGGCCTAATCAGAATCGACGTCATTGCACTCGGGCAAACCCACAGGTGCTCAGTTTCCCGCAGCAAATGTCGAAGCGTATGAATGCTAATTGTTCCTGTTGCGCACTGGTTGTATACACGGCGGATGCGTCCTCTCATACGTCCATCCTTGCTGGTCTTACGTTTGATGCCAAATTCCAGCAATCTTAGCCTTGATGATTCATCGATTGCAGTGTCATTCTCTAATAGACGAACATGAATCGCCTCAGTATTTCTTCCTTATCCATGGCCAAAGCACCATTTATGGGTGCTTTTGAAGCTAGTAGGCTATGTCAGCTTTCATTGCAGAAAATATTCTGAAAAAGTGTTAGTTATTTTATATAAATTAAAAAAACAGAATGGTATGAAATCAGCTTTACAAGTTAACGGTACACAGGAAGTTTCGGGTTTTACCCTTCGTCAGCCAGTTGCCATTCTATTTTTTTAAATTTATATACATCAATTTGATAACTTTCAAAATATTTCAAATAGTTTTTGTTAGGCACAGTATTACAATTCACATTCGGTGATACACACTATCGTACAATATGATATTTTGTGTAATGTCTCATTACTGTTGGACATGATGACACCTGCATGCAGAATGTTGTGTTTCTCTATAAGTTGCTCAGGCCAACATTGGAAGCTCATCTTTTACAGTGTATTTATCTCAGTACTGTCATTTCATATAATATGTCAACGTATATGCTGTATTGTTTTAAATTTTAATTACTTTTTTCCACAGACTAGTTGAAAGATTTCTCATGGATGGATAGTATCCTTTTTTTCAGAATAGGCCTATTCAGTTAACAGGGAAAAAAATCCAGTCCAACTTCTGATGGGTTATAATTAGGATATATAATGTCTATAATTTAAATCGTATATCCAGTTTCTGCTGTTTGCTCATGCCGTTATCACTTGCTGTATATTGGTAAAATGAAAATTCTTAATTGTTTGTGTGATTTTTTTCCCCTTAAAATTGTAGATGTCCTGTACTTTGTGTTGTATATTTTTGGTACATATAATTAGAAGAAAAGAAGGATGATGAAATTTTTCAGAGCACTATAACTTTTAAGAAGGCATAAAAATATGAAAGATCAGAAATCTCCCAGAGCACTATAACTTTTCATCTCATCTCAACCCATAACCCGTCATGGGTCGTAGGGGTGCCATGGTGGAAGCATCAGCAGACAGGGTCCTCCACTGCTCTCTATTCTCAGCAATGCGTACAAGTGTGGAGAAACCGTGTCCTGCCCATTCTTTGATGTTATCAGCCCAGGATTTTCTTTGCCTTCCTCTTCTCCGTTTACCTTCGACTGTTCCCTGGAGGATCGTTTTCGAAAGGGAGTCATGACGAGTTACATGCCCAAACCAGGCAAGCTTTCGACGTTTCACTATTGACAAAAGTGGTTCTTGATGGCCTGCATAGGTGTTTATCTTCTCTCTAACATAGACATTTGTTTTGTGCTCTTTATAGCAAATGCGCAAAATTCTTCTATAACATTTATGCTCGAAAGCCTGAATCCTTCGCTCCGTATCTGCAGTGAGTGTCCAGCCCTCATACCCATACAAGAGAATAGATAATACAAGTGATTTGTATAATTTGATCTTCACAGGAAAACTGATGTTACTTTTCCAGATCACATTCAACCTTGTCATGGCAGCTGAGGCCATCTCAAGTCTTGTCTTGATTTCTTTATTTGATCTTCCATCACTACATATAGTGGACCCGAGATATTTAAAGGTGTTAACTTCTTCTAACGTTTGCCCATTTAACGTAATGTTGGTCGGAACATGTTTCTTATGGCTATTCACCAATATCTTGCTTTTTTCTATATTAATTTCCATCCCATATGTTCTTGTTACTTTCTCCAGTCTAGAGGTAAGGTCTTGAAGTTCTGATTCTGTTCCAGCTATCAGATCAATATCATCAGCAAAACGTAGATTACACAGAGGTCGGCCTCCAATCGATAAGGTTGATTTATAATCGTAGACTATAACTTTTAAGAAGGCATAAAAATATGAAAGATCAGAAATCTCCCAGAGCATTATAACTTTTAAGAAGGCATAAAAATATGAAAGATCAGAAATCTCCCAGAGCACTATAACTTTTAAGAAGGCATAAAAATATGAAAGATCAGAAATCTCCCAGAGCATTATAACTTTTAAGAAGGCATAAAAATATGAAAGATCAGAAATCTCCCAGAGCACTATAACTTTTAAAAAGGCATAAAAATATGAAAGATCAGAAATCTCCCAGAGCATTATAACTTTTAAGAAGGCATAAAAATATGAAAGATCAGAAATCTCCCAGAGCACTATAATTTTAAGAAGGCATAAAAATATGAAAGATCAGAAATCTCCCAGAGCACTATAACTTTTAAGAAGGCATAAAAATATGAAAGATCAGAAATCTCCCAGAGCACTATAATTAATAATAAAATATCATGAAATAGATGGTTAGAAATCTCATGGAGAACTATAACACGCTGCGGGCGACACATGTCGCCGAAGATAACCTATGCTCTGCACGCTGGAGCTGCCATGTGTTGCCTTACGGATATCACCGTTTCTAGCATGAGGACTTGTGTACACGTGATTTCAGCCCCGTATGTTAAGTTGTAATGTTATTTGCAAGAGAGTTAGCTTCCGTTTCCGATCTTAAAAAAGCGATGGGTGTATCCGCATTTATTTTTTGTAAATTTTTTAAATCGAAATGAATCTGCATCAACACACAGCCATTTTTGCTCTAATTTTATTGGATTCTGACGCCATGCGGTGGGGATGAGATTTTTGTCTTTATAAGCGCTGATATCGGTTCTCAGAATATGTTTGATGGCTGAGATGGAAACGAAAGTAAAATGGCCTTTCAAGTATGTATAATGTTAGGGGTTAGGACTAGGAATATCGGAAAGATTTAGAATTTCGGCCGAATGTCACAGCTGACGAGAGCGTTTGTTGCTTTGCTTCTGATGATGGGTGTAACGAAAAGATCGTCATTTGATTTGTATTGGTCTATTGGTCAAATGACTTTCATTGAGATGCAAGGGATATGGACCCTTCGTTTGCTGGTTATTTTTTTAAATTTTTTTTTAAATTTTAAAATAAAAAAAAAATATTTTTTTATTATTTAAAATTCTTTTTTCGTTTTTTTCATCTTTCCTTTCCTCTCTTCCTATCACATCTAATATGTACACAAACAAATTTTATATCATCAGATTCACCATTCCTTTATTTATATAAATTCCAAACATGATAGCAATTGACCAAGAAACACAAAATCTATAGACATTAAGGGTCACCCACTATAGAAACGGGACGCTGTGAAAAAGAATGCAGCTGCAGGCGAAAATTTTCGCCAAAGAATGCAGCGTGCTAAAGGAAGAAAGCATCAACAGATGGATAGTTAGCAGTATTTTAAAGCACTATAATTAGTAAGAAAATATCAAGAGATGGCTAGTTAGCAATCTCTCTAAGCAATATAGTTAGTAAGAAAACGTCAAGAGATGGCTAGTTAGCAGTCTCTCTGAGCAAGATAGTTAGTAAGAAAGCATCAAGAGATGGCTAGTTGGCAATCAAGGTAAAATAGAAAGAAAAAGTTGAAGGTTCATTACAGCCATCTTTCATTGTAGAGAGCACTCAATCTGATCTGACTGAAGGATTGGGTTATGTGTAAGCAAGACTCCTGCAGACCCAATGGTGTTGGGGGCCCTGGATATAATTTCACTAATAATTGTAGGGAAAAGTGCCCCAGATTATTAAGTCACAGGGTAACCCTTGGACCAGTTATCTATACCACTGGTTACGCGAAGGTAACAGGAGTTTGAGATCTTCATTTTGTCAGTTATGCTTGGAACATTCATTTTGGGTATAGTTAATGTATCTTTAATAATATTAAACACAGGGATTAATATTTTCATGAAAAACAACTTTTCCTTAATAGAAGCCAGCAAACCACAGCAGTTATCTACATATGCCCTTACTTTATTTAACCACAAAGAGCAGATAGATGGCAAGACAGTATCAGTTGGTAAGTAAAACTTTAAAAAAAAATAAAGCTATAAAGACAGTTTTAAGATCATACAGAAATAAGAACTTTTAACTCTTTCTGTGCCAAGCAGTTTTTAGGTTTTACCCAGGCACCATAATGGATGCAATTTTTTCCCCCACAGGTGATGTTTTTAAAAGAAACAATAAATGTTTGTATTTATAAGAAAAACGTAAATTGGCTGAAGAATATTTTGACATATTAGAAATCTGTCGCTTCAGGTGCATGTGTAAATCTGCTTTTAACCACATGGACATACCAGGTGGTTCTTGGAAGAATAGTGCACAATATCTCTGCTGCTGAAGACTATATTGTTTAAAAAAATATTATTTCGAATCTAACAGTTGCCAGCTTTTTTGTGTTAGTTTCACATAAAGAGAAACGTTTCAGTTTTAAATAAAAATTCTATTCATTCCAACTTTTTTCAGATTTTTGGGACACTGCAGGCCAAGAGAGATTTAACAGCATGCATCCGTCTTATTACCACCAGTCACATTGCTGTATTTTGGCAAGTATTTGTTTCTGTTTGTGGAAAGGACTGTTGATTTTTGAGTTATAGTTCTTAGTTTCCCGTATCTCAAATTTTGCAAGATACACATATTTATTTTCATAGAAAGTCATGTTAGCTAGGCATATGCAGGTAGTCCTCAACTTACGACGGGATTCCGTTCCGACCAATCCATCGTAAGCCAAGGTGGTTCTAAGTCGAATCAGCCCTAAAATGTATTGACTTGATACACATTTCCAAGTCCATATTCCATCATATCATCATTTGTTAAACTCATACCCTGCATAATAGATAAAAAGATTGAATTTAAAGATTTTATGATATTACATTGCGTTTTACTGTACTAAAAAGCTCACCAAAAAATACTGTTTAAAAATGTACTCTGAGAAATACAGGTACAAAATGTGGTACATAACAGCCACAAAAAAAAATTAAGAATAATATGTAACAGTGATAAGCACACTCAAATCAGTCCATTTGAGCAAGACAGCCATTAGTAAATGCACTCTTCCTCTTACTAGACATGATTGGGAAACAGTAGACACACAATTTTAATGCAAATGAACAATAGAGATGGATGTATGAAGTCTGAGGACGTGATATCTCGTCTGATGGAAATTAATGTTTATTATCAAACCCATTTAATGCTGTTTTTCAAGTTCAGTGCAGTTGAACTTATCTGTGAGCATGTTTACATTATCCCAAGCCATAAATTCTCCTTAGAACATGGAAAATAAATGGCATAGGCTGAAATCCTAGAACTGAATGTTTTTTTCTTTTTAAGGAACATTTTCCCCACTTTTCATCTTTAGTTAAATTTTTTTGTAGCCGTCATGTCCACGTAATTGTTAAGTCACTTCTTCTTCTTCTTCTTCTGCGTTCGGTTTGTAGTCATGCTAAATCTGCAGGCCTGTCGCCAGGACGAAGTCCACAGTCTTTTCCAGGTCGGCGCGGCAGCCCCATAGCTTCTGCTGGAGCTCATCACCTTTTGGCCAGGTCGCACGTCGCAATTTATCATGGGTTGGACAGTTCTGGAGAATGTGTTCTGGAGTCTGGATATCGGTTCCACAAGGGCATTCATTCATGTGGGATATCTTGAGGCGATAGAGATGTCCAAGTAATCTGCAGTGACCAGTTCTCAGGCGGAAAATTGTCGTCTGTTGGTGTCTGTTTAGGTGGTGGATTGGATCATCTCTGCTGTATATATCCCCTTCCTCCTTCCACTGATTTTTGTACTTGTTGTGGATGATGGTTTTTTCTTCCCGATAGGGCAATGGGTGGCTGTATTGTTCCATTTTACTGCCACTTCTTGATAGAGCATCTGCTTTCTCATTACCAGCGATTCCACAATGGGCAGGTAACCACTGAAGGGCAATGGTTGATGACCTTTGGATGATGTTAAGCTCAGATCTGATCTCATTCATCATGTTATCATTTCTGGTGTTTTGTATTGATTCAAGTAATGATCTGCAGTCAGTGAAGATTACTATCTTAGCTTGTGGCTGCTGTTCAGGTCTGGTGAGGATCTTCAGGGCTTGCAGTAGTGCCATAGCTTCTGCCCTAAAATTGGAGGAGATCTTTCCAGTTGGGAAGGCCTTTCGGATGATCTTTCCATTTAGGAATCTTATAAAAATGCCTCCTCCACCGTTCTTTACTGCCCCCTCAGCAGATCCATCTGTGTATGCATGTGTCCACTCCTTCGGGTTGTACTTTTCTTCAATCATTTCTTGAGCCAAAGTTTTTAGTTGTTGAGGGGTCAGGTGGCCTTTCTTTTTTATTTCAGGGACTTCTGTGATGATAGATATATTTCCATGGCAGTCGTCTGGCTCCTCGTAATCAATTAACATTTCAATCTCAGTAGATCGATTTGGGAGGAGGTCTTCATGGCATCGATGCAAATGTTTGGAGATGTTTAGGAAGCTGGTTCTTTTCAGCCTGTTCTTTGTCACACTATGGAGTTTGGCATGCATTGGATGTCTTGGCATTCGTAGAAGCTTCTCACTGTGAGTGAATACCTTTTCCTCACGTCTGTCATCAAGAGAGCGGATGTTGGTGTATCGCTCCATTGCCTGGATTGGAGAAGTCTTCATCCCTCCAGTGATTAGTCTAAGGCCTGAATTTTGCACTTTCCCTAGACATTCTGTGTTTGTTTTAGATGCTGTGGCCCAGGCTGACATGCCATATTCAAGTACAGGTCTGACTGTGCCTGTATAGACTTTTTTTAGTATGTTGGTATTTGCCCCCCAACTTGTGCCAGCCAGTTTCTTCATAATAGAGAGCTTTCTTATTGCTCTCTGGAAAGACAGATGACACTGGGAAAGACTAGAAACCGGCTGACCGGGTTAGCACCCCGTAAGCTGTATTCAATTGCTACAGGACCCAAAAATGATAGATGCCCCCAGGATTCACCGAAAGGGGGGGAGAATGATGAATCCACAGGCGCCTCATTGGAATCGACCAGACCCGTTACACGGACTTCGAGCTCTGAACAACGGCTGGAATTTCCATGTGCCTGTGGTAGGGAGTTCTCTACTCAGAGAGGAATGAAAATCCACCGAACGAAAAAGGGGTGTGGGAGGTCATCTGGGGGAGATCAACAGCGCTCTGTCTCGACGGATAAGACGTTAGAAGAACGCAGCCAGGAGTCAATCCACAGTGCTGAGTACATTCAAGTTGATCTGCCTGATGATGATCTCACACACTTCTTGGACGGGAAGAGAGATGCAATCAAGTTTCCACCTGCCAGTGCAAAAGGGCTTTGGGAACAGCTGGACGAAGCCTTGGCAAAAGAGTTGGATAACAACCTGAAGCAGATAAGTTTGGAGAAGAAGCTGGAAATCTTCGGCGACATAATATATCTGCACTGTCGCAAAGTGTTCGGAGTGAGGGAGGCAAGGGAAAGTAACCCACCACGAAAAAGTAGAAGACAAATTAAAATAGAAGAAATCAGGAAACAGAAGAAGCATGCCCGAAAACTTTTCAAGAACGCAGTTGCCACAGAGAAGGAAGGGTTACGACAGGTTTGGGAGCACCTGAAAGGCCAACATAATGCCCTTTGTAGAGCAGAAAGGTTGTGCAGGAAGAGAAGGAAGACTCGAAAGGATAGGGAAAGATTCTTCAGGGAGCCCTTCAAGTTTGCCAAAGAACTGTTTGAGCAGCCACGGTCGGGTACGCTAAACATCAATAAAGAAGACCTGGAAGAACACCTTAGAATGACATATTCAGATGGTCGCAGAGATGAGCCGCTCAGCAGCATGGCAGGCCTTAAATGGCCGAGTAAGCCAGGAGCTGAATTTAACACCAAGCCCCCAACGGTGCAAGAGGTAGAAAGCATTGTCCAGAAAGCTCGGTGCAAGTCAGCTCCAGGTCCTAATGGTGTTCCATATGTGGTGTATAAGAGATGCCCTGAAGTGCTCAAACGACTGCTCCGTTTACTAAAGAATGCGTGGAAAGCCCAGCTTGTAAGCAAGGAATGGAGAAAGGCGAATGGAGTCTACATCCCGAAGGAGCAAAATTCCACAGACATCAGTCAGTTCAGGCCAATCTCACTACTCAATGTGGAAGGGAAGATATTCTTCTCAGTGATGGCGAAAAGACTCACTACATACCTCCTGGCAAATGGGTACATTGACACTACCATTCAGAAAGGAGGTATCCCAGGTACACCAGGATGTCTAGAGCATGCCACAATGATCTGGGAAGCAATCCAAAAGGCAAAGTCTGACAGAACAGACCTCCATGTAATCTGGTTGGATCTGGCGAATGCTTATGGATCCGTTCCACACCAGATGTTGTGGCAGGCCCTGGAAATGTATCATGTTCCACAAGAGATTGCAGCAATGCTGAAGCTGTATTTCACAGGGTTTGCTGTCAGATTTTCAACCAGAGAGTACACAACGAAGTGGATTGGCCTTGAAGTTGGAATTGCAATGGGGTGTACCATCTCTCCGATACTATTCGTGATGGCTATGCAGGTAATCCTCAATGCGGCTGAAGGAATGGCTATAGGTCCAAAGCTCGGTGGAATGTGTCACATGCCACCGCTCAAAGCATTCATGGATGACACAACAATTCTGACATCAGATGAACATCAGGCCCGGAGGATGTTAAAACGCCTGGATGAACTAGTCAGCTGGTGCAGAATGAGCTTCAAACCCAAGAAGTCGAGAAGCCTATCAGTCAGGAAAGGGAAGATAGCAGAAGACATATTCGTGGTTTCCAACCAAAGAATCCCTACTGTTATTGAGGAACCTGTTAAAAGTCTTGGCAGGGTGTACGATGCCTCATTAAAAGACTCGAAGGCAGTGCAACAGACAATAGAAATGGCAGACAGAGGGCTACAGATCATAGACCAAAGCAGACTCTTGGGAAAATTCAAACTGTGGTGCCTCCAGTTCATGTTGATACCGAAGTTGCTGTGGCCACTGCTTATATATGAAATAAGCACAAGTACAGTCGAAGCTATAGAGCAGAAGGTCAACAAGTTCATGAGAAAGTGGCTAGGGGTACCACCAGGTCTGTCAGATGTAGCACTGTACTGCAAAAAGTCAAAACTTCTGCTTCCTTTCAAGTCAGTTGTTGAAGAGTACAAAGTTGGAAAGGCAAGGCTTGCAATGATGCTACGCGAGTCAGCTGATGACGTGGTTAAGTCCATTCAGCCCACACTGAAAACAGGAAGGAAGTGGAGAGTGGAAGAAGCTGTTGATGCTGCCCAAGAGTCACTCAAACTGAGGGAGGTAATCGGATACACACAGACGAATAGACGGGGATTTGGTCATGGAGACATCCGCTGGTGGTCCAAGGCATCAAGCAGGGAGCGCAGAGACATGGTTGTTCATGAGATACGAGAGGCTGAGAATGATAAGAGGTTGCAAAAAGCAGTGCAGCAGGTCCAACAAGGCCAATGGACTACATGGGAAGGAGCCCTGCAGAGGTCCTTGACATGGAATGATATATGGCATATGGCACCTCTTAGGCTCAGCTTCGTTGTTAGATCAATGTATGACCTGCTGCCGTCGGCCACCAACCTTGTGAAATGGGGAAAGTCGAATGATGAGCAGTGCCCCCTGTGCCAGGGGAGGCAGACACTCGAACACGTGCTCTCAGCGTGTAAGGTGTCATTAGGGCAAGGGCGATACACCTGGCGCCATAACAAAGTGCTAAATGAGCTTGCTGCGACAATAGATCTAGCAAGGATGAAGGCGAACAGCAAACCCAGGCCGAGCACCGCAAATACATACTTTCTGAGGGCAGGAAAGTCAGCACACCCCAAACCGAGTAAACCAGGTAGCAGTTTACCATCTCTTCTTGATTGTGCAAATGACTGGGAGATGGCGGTAGACCTACCTGGACGAGGGGCATATCCAGAGAGTATCAGAAAATCGCGGAGACGGCCGGATATAGTGCTTCATTCTTCTTCAACGCTTCAGGTCATACTGATTGAACTGACCGTGCCATTTGAATCCAGATTAGACGAGCAACATTCGTTCAAAGCGGCCAAATATAGTGATCTGGCCGCGGATCTGAGACACGAGGGGTTCACTACAAGGGTCATGGCTGTTGAAGTGGGCGCAAGAGGGCTTGTGGCTGCATCAATGTATGATCTATTGAAACTGTTGGGGCTGAAGGGACAGGCGAGAACAAGGGCACTGAAGAGGCTTAGTGAAACTGCCGAAAAGGCATCAGGCTGGCTGTGGAACAACCGCAATGGGCAATGGAAATCGTGACAATAAACGCTGCGGTACAGAAAACACCAGGAATTTTTCTAAGTCCACAAAACGCTGAGTTTTGTGGTGTACTAGTGAGCGGGCTGTGACTGAGGGGCAACAGGCGATGTATATTATAGGAGTTGTCAGAGTCAGAATTTCAGTGGCTAGGCTCGGCGGCTTCGCGATGGTGTCTCAGTGTGTGCGACGGAACGAACGGAATAATTTGTCTTCTCTTTGTTACTTTCACAATTGCCTCCACGGCTGGCGGAGTTGTGGATTAAAGTTGCTACCATAAGTGAAATGGGTTCATTTTCGATACAAGACAACAGGAGGCTGAGACGCTTGGGAGTCATGACCCAAGTGGGCCCGCCCCCCCTTAGAGTGTACTGGGCCGAAACACTTGTCCGATGGGGGGACTTCTTCTGATGATCAGATTGCCTCCTGTTGTATCGCTCTGTAAAGAGTTTCCTATCTCTGTTCTACTGCTTTTATGTGCGGCTTCCAGATGAGTCTCTTATCCAACTTGACTCCTAGGTATGTTGGGTTTTCCTCGATTGGAAGTTCACTTCCATTTAGCTGCAGTTTAATCGTTTCTCGGTGATTTGACAGAGAGAAGCAGGTTGCTACTGTCTTGGAGAGGTTTATCTGTACTCCCCAATCTGATGCCCATTTACCGATGGTATTTAGCGCTGCTTGCATCCTGAACTTCGCAGTAGGCAAATGTTCAGCAGCACACCAGGCAGCAAAATCATCAGCATGAAGAGCCCTGGAGATATGCCCGGACAGTTTCTCTGCAATATCATTTATATATATGATAAAAAGTGTGGGGGAGATAACTCCTCCTTGTGGCACACCCTGTTGTAGAGTGACGCGATGGCTCAGTTTCCCGTCAAGTTTTACTCTTGCTGTGCGGTATCGAAGAAAGTCCCGTATCCAGTTGAACATTCTCCCTTCAATTTTGCTGTTGAGCATCTTAAGGAGGAGTCCTTCTTTCCATACCTTATCAAAGGCTTTTGTCAAGTCTACAAAAACCGCCAGCACTTTCTTTTTCTCCTGAAAGGCATTTTCTACTTCCTGGGCTAGATATACTAGTTGGTCTTCGGTGCTGCGATTTTTCCTAAATGCTGACTGTGTGTTATCAAGCAGATGGTTTTTTTCCACATGTTTCAGTAATCTTGAGTTCACCATTCTTTCCATTACCTTACCCAGACAGCTCAGTAGGCTAACTGGTCGGTAGCTGGACTTGCTTGTTTTCTCCTTTTGTTTCTTTCTGATGGGAACAATGATTGCTTCTCGCCATTGATCTGGAAATTTTCCAGTACTCCATGACTGATTTAAGATTAGGAGGAGCTTGTGCCTGGCTACAGGTCCAAGGTTCTTGATCATATCATTTGTGATGCCATCTTTTCCTGGAGCTTTTCTGTTCTTTAGTTTTGTTATGGCAACACTGAGTTCTCTCATAGTAAGGGGTGACTTCATGCAGATATCTGGGTTTTGGTGCTTCAGTTTTTCTTTTACTTCCTTACGTACTTCTTGGATCCGTGCATGTGAAAGTGATGTGGTGCTTTCTTCCTTGTAGAAATCTGCCAGGATGTTTGCTGCCATCTTTCCTGTGTGGTATTTTTCATTTTCCTTGATGACAGTCTTACAGTAGCTGGTTGTTGTTTCTTCATTTAGCACTCTTGTCAGATTCCATAGTTTGCTTGAGTCCTTTTCCATGTTGAGACTGCTAGTCTTCTGGTGCCAGCTCCTTTGGACTTCAGCTTTCTTTTGTTCATTGAAAGCTTGTTTTATGCTGTTGTGCCTCTGTGTGTTCTCTAATGTGGGATTTTGCTGCATAGTTTCCCGTGCTTTATTTAATTCACTATGGAGTTTTCCCAGGTTGTCACTCCAGTATGGTTTGTAATCTCGTCGTTTACCTCGTGGAATTGACTTCTTTGCTGCATGGATGATTGCCTCACTGATGATGGAGATGTTTTTATTGATGTTATTTGAGTGGGCAATGTTCTGACAGAAATTGTCAGCTTGTTCTTTAAAAAATCCCCAGTTTGCTTTTTTGAAATTCCAGCTAGGAGACATATTGATTTCTCCTGCACTTCTTATCTCAGATATCTGTAATGTGACTGGTACATGGTCGCTACCCCCAAGTTGAGTATTTACTGTTCTGGTGGTGAGTCGATGTATGTCATCTGTAGCCATAGCAAGATCTGGTGTGCTCGTTGTTTTCCATACTCTGGAATAGAACGTGGGCTTATCCTCTGGTTGGTTTATTAGAATTAGTTTATTCTCTACCATCCAATCTTCCACCTCTTCTCCTCTTGGATCTGTTGCGTTATAGCCCCAGCTGGGTGAGTGGCTATTGAAGTCACCCATAATGAGGTGTCTCGATGCTGCAAGCTTCACTTTGTGTAGCTCCAGAGTTGTGGTTGGAGGGCTGTAGCAGTTTGTGATCATTAAGTCTCCACTGGGCAGCAGTAGTTGGACTGTTATGTATTCAAGTTCGTCCTCACCAGATCTGTGTGTCTCTACTGCTGGGACTGAGGTTTTAATCAGTGTGAGGATTCCTCCCTTAGTTCTTTTTGCCCTGTCTTGGCGGAAGGATTGGTATCCACGTACAAAGAATCGTTGGGTATCTTTTAGGTGAGTTTCTTGGATGCAGATTATATCAATGTTATTTTCCCTGAAGAATTCTTGTAACTCCGGTTTCTTGTTCCTCACTCCTTCTGCATTCCATTGAGCCACTGTAAGATAGTGGGTTGGTTGGTCAGTTGCTCTACTTTGCCTTCCCCCGACCATTTGGTTGGCAAAGGCACCGGTTGCTTGGGTGGGCCCTTTCGAGGCTAGGGGCCCGGCTCCGCTCCTCCCCGGTTGTAGCTGATAGGAGCGACGCCATGACGTAAGTCGAGATTGTCGCATGACTCCATACCGCAAAAGCGTGTGTGTCCTAATTTTTCCCGGTGTCTGCGCCGTAGCTAACACACTCCGTCTTCGGCAGGCCGGGTTGTGTTTGTTGTTCAGGGTTGTCTCCCATAGCCTTTCCATCTCCCGGTGGTAGCTGCAAGGGAGCAGATTGGTTTGTTTACCGAGGTTTACCTTCCCCGTGGCTAGAGCTTATAGCGACTCTTACTCGCTTGATGCACCCGTCATAGGACATATGGGGGATTTCAGTGGGGGTATCAGTGCCACCTGTTACCCCTCCCCGTCCTGCTGGGAGGACATCGCCGTTTGGTCCGCGACTGCTTATTCGTCCAGCTATGCTGACTTAATTCGCAGCTGACACACCATATCTGGAGGTCGTTCCACTATCCGCCACCCGTGGACGCGCCTGGTTGGGGTCGGTCGCCCCTTTGCCAGGGTTAAGTCACATAATTCATAAGTTGAGGACTATCGGTATATCAAGAACTATCAAGAAACAGATTAATTTTTAAAAAAAGATGATTTTGTGGTGTAAATGTCAAAATCTTTTCATATACTTGTATGTTTAGCCTTACTTGAATAATAACCGTGTCATAAACACTACTGGTTCAGTGTGTTAAGTTAAAAACAGATGCAAAAACCTGTAGATCCACATTCAAAGTGTAATCTACCGCAGACTGTCCTATTTTCTGTTGACTTATATTTTCTGTTGACATATTTTCTTTTGACTTATATTTTCTTTTGACTTATATTTTCTGTTGACTTATATTTTCTGTGATTGAAAATTCCATGTGGCAGAGTGGTTACAGCTCTTGTTTACCAAGGATACAGGACCAGATTTTAAACCAGGTCGCTACGTATTCCAGATTACCCAGCTTAAATACAATGGGGATCAAATTCTCCTCTTTAGTGAAGGCAAAGGCAGCAAGGAAGAGAACTGGTTACCACATCTCATAAAACTGAGACCTAGTATAAGTGAAGTCTCTAACACTTCACTCCAGTCTTCAACACTTCACTCCCCTTCAGTAGTATCTGCGCTGATACCACCTTTAATTTTTACCTATACATATGTTCACTGTTGGTGACTTTTTTTCTTTTGCGCTCTTAACATTTTTTCTTTGTATAAATTCTATGCTTCTTCCTTTATTGAGTACATATTGTCAGTACTGGTCTGTATCGTTTTATGCGAATTCCTCGGGAACAGCTGTATTTCAGGCACCTTATTTTTTCCAGTTTTCAGATGTCGGTCAAAAGTCACCCCAAAAAAACTTTGATTTTCAGAATATTTTGGTTTTTGGGTGTTCGGAATAAAGGATACAGGCCTGTATAGTAATCTTATTCTTCATTCTTCTTTGTAATATTACCACAGATTTTCTTCATGGTTGATCCTAGTTGGTCCATGGTTCGATCCCCAGTTCAGGTGGGAATTTTTAGACTGCAAATGGCTTCGGGATCGACCCAGCCTCATGAATTGGGTACCAGAGCAACTCTGGGAAGGTTAAGGCGGCTGGCATGATGCTGACCTCATCACCCCTAGTGTGCTGATGATCAAGAAAATATGGGCCTAACAGCATATTTCCAATGTGCCTCAATGGTCGTGTAACGGGATTCTTTTGTTTTACCTCTCCCTTATCCTAGTTGTTCATAGATGGTAGAGTTTTAATTTGTGGTCTATTCTGTTCATGTAAAAATGTGAGTATGCTTGGTATGTACAAGAACTTGCTTGCTTTGACAGGTTTTTGACTGCACTCGAAAAATAACCTACAAAAATTTACCGGAGTGGCTAAGAGATTTACGGCAATACAGACCTGAAATACCTTGCCTGTGTGTGGCAAATAAAATAGATGGTAAGTTTCATCATCATCAGCCTTCAACTCCCCTAGAAGCATACACCTTCAAGAGATACATACCAGGTCTTCCTGAACAGTGCCATCTGCTCAATTTTTTTCCATGTCTTCTTTATCCCATGTTGGCCTATAGTTCCCTTCTTCAGGTGTTTTTAAGGTATCCAACTACATCTATTTCCCTCGAGATTCCTGAATAAGGGCTGCTCTGTAATGCTATCAGGAGGTTTTCTTGAATTTTTTAAAAATATAATATAAGTAATATCTACTCGCTGAATAATTTGACCTCAGTGTAACAGAAGCAAAGTCTACTCAATGAATAATTTGACTTCAATGTAATATAAGTAATATCTACTTTACGAGTAATTTGACTTGAATGTAACAGAAGTAATATCTACTATATCGATACTTTGACTTGAATATAACAGAAGTAACATCTACTTTGTGAATAATTTGACTTGAATGTAACAGAAGTAATATCTACTATGTCGATACTTTGACTTCAATGTAACATAAGTGATATCTACTTTGTGAGTAGTTTGACGAATGTAACAGAAGTAATATCTACTATGTCGATACTTTGACTTGAATATAACAGAAGTAACATCTACTTTGTGAATAATTTGACTTGAATGTAACAGAAGTAATATCTACTATGTCGATACTTTGACTTCAATGTAACATAAGTAATATCTACTTTGTGAGTAGTTTGACTTGAATGTAACAGAAGTAATATCTACTATGTCGATACTTTGACTTCAATGTAACATAAGTAATAACTACTTTGTGAGTAGTTTGACGAATGTAAAAGAAGTAATATCTACTATGTCGATACTTTGACTTCAATGTAACAGAAGTAATATCCACTTTGCGAGTAGTTTGACTTGAATATAATAGAAGTAATATCTACTTTGTGTATAATTTGACTTGAAAATAGCACAAGTAATATCTATTATGTGAATAATTTGACTTGAATATAACAGAAGTAATATTTATTATGTGGATAATTTGACTTGAATATTACTTACTTACTTAGTCATTCCTCTTCTACCGTGAGGTGTAGAGGTTTGGAAGAGAGAGCGCCAGACTATCCTATCGACTGTCTTCCTCCTGGCCTGGTTCCATTCTAGTCCTCGGTCCTTCAAAGATTGTCTAATGTTGTCCTCCCAGCGGATTCTGGGTCATCCTGGAGGTCTGGATCCCTGGCTCTCAATTTCCCATGCTTCTCATGGTAGCTGATCTCCCATTCTGCAGACATGGCCAGACCATCTTAGTTGGGACTGTTCTACTTGGGTCTGCAGGGTTTGGGTTTTTAGGCCTTGACGTATCATCTGGTTGTGGACCTTGTCTCTTCCTGTTACTTCAACCACCTTCCTCAGATACCTCATTTCTGAGGTTTGGATCTGGCTTTTGTGGGTTGTAGTCATTGCCCATGACTCGCATGCATACGTCAAGACTGGGACATAGGTGGAGCGGTATATGGCCATCTTTGTCTTCTTACCAACTTCTCTTTTGCTGAGGGATCCTTTATTTATGGCCTGAAAAAGTCTCCCAGCCACTGCTCTTCGGGTAGCCAACTCTTCTTTGATGCCTCCCTTCTAGTCTATGACAGCTCCGAGGTATTTAAAGTGGTTAACCTGCTCCAGGACCTGTTCTCCCAGCTTAATCTGATGCCTTCTTTCCCCACGTGATATCACCATGGTTTATGTTTTAGAGCTGCTTATGACCATCCCTTTCTTCTCCAGCTCTTCCTTCCAGACTTGCAGGTTGGATTGAAAATGTGCCTGTGATTTAGCTTGAATATAACAGAAGTAATATTTATTATGTGAATAATTTGACTTCATTATAACAGAAGTAATATCTACTATGTGAATAATGTGACCTGATTATAACTGAAGTAATATCTACTCTGTGAATAATTTGACTGTCTTAAAAATTTATAATAGAAGACATGGAGATGACAAAAAAGTCGTTTGCCTTTGCCAAAAAACACAACATGCCCTTCTACTATGTTTCGGCGGCAGATGGGACTAACGTGGTCAAGGTGGGTTGTGTTGATTGTTGCTACGTTCTCAGTTACTTGGATGAACGTTGTCGTTGCCTCAGTTAACTGATTCAGTACGTAATTATTTTCAGCTCTGGACGGAATTATTTTTAGGCCCCAAAAATTTACACATACATAATTTACGTTTACAGACAATGTGTGTCTAATCATGAGTTAAGTATAACATATTATATATCAAATTAAAGTACATTGGATGAACAATATAAATCCATATGCCTTTCTAGCTAATTTTATGTTATGTTTATGTTATAACAGATAACATGCACACAGAAAAAAAATAACTTGAAATTTTGAACAAAAATTTTCGACTTACGTAAGGCTTGTAACATAAATTGTTATCACAATACAGTTTTACTGCTCTCTTTGTGCAGGTAATCCATTTAGAAACACAGAAAAAGTAAGAAAGTTATGGTTTATCGCACAGTTTGTTCACTGTTCACATATTAGTAACATATCCTGTGTGTTTTCGGCCATTATGGCGATACGACAAAACACGATTAAAGATGAAGATAAATGTGAAAAAATTCCTTCAAACGCAAATAAAAGACGTTGAAGCTTGTTGAAATTTGCCCAGTTTTGTGTTTACTTCCGTTCGAGATAAATTCCGTGCAGTATAAAATATCAGAATAGAAAGAAACAACGAAATAAATCAGCGTCTTTTAAAAGATCTTGCGGTCACAGCGGTCGGCCATTGCGTCTTTTAATAGATCTTACGTACGGAATCAGTTAATGTGATAAAGAACATTATAATAGCCCTAATTAATGTGATGGAGAACTTTTCTATATTCTTATTTAATGTGATAATGAACACATATTTTCACTTAATGTGATACGGAAAATTATAATAGACCTAATTAATGTGAATATGAACTTTGCTGTGTTCTCATTTAATTTTTTTTCTTTTTCTTCGAACACTCTCAGTCATCTACTTGAATGTTTTCAAAGAAAGCAGTAGTCAGCTCGAGGCTATTAGCATCTCTGTAGAGCTTTTCCATGAATGGTACAGGTGTTCGTCGTATGCGTTTTCTCTGTTCCTCATATGTTGGGTGTCTTTGAAGCATATGTTCAGCAGTTCTCATTTAATATGATAATGAACACTTATATTCTCAGTTAATGTGATATAGAACATTATAATAGCCCTAATAACTGTGATAATGAAATCTGCTACATTGTCAGTTACTTTGATGAACATTGTCACATTATCAGTTAATGTGATAAAGATATTTTAATAGACCTAATTAATGTAACTACAGAACTATAGCTCTTATAAGCCATGCCAGCAAAATACTTTTACAAATCATAATGAAAAGGATGCAACAAAAGCTAGAAACAGAAATAAATGAAGTACAGGCGGGTTTTCGACCAGGTAGAGGCACTAGAGATCATATATTCAACATGAGGATCATCATAGAAAAGTGTAGAGAATTCAACGTTGACCTACATACTTGTTTCATTGATTACACCAAAGCTTTCGATTGTGTACAACATCTGCAGTTATGGGCTATTATGAAAAATATGGGATTTCCAAACCACCTTATACAACTCATCGCACTGCTGTACCAAGAACAACAGGCAGCCGTAAGAATAGAGGGGGAAACATCAGAATGGTTTGAAGTACAGAAAGGAGTAAGACAAGGCTGTACCCTTTCCCCTTACCTGTTTAACATTTATGCCGAGAATATCATGAGAAACGTAAGAGATGACCAAGAACACACAGAGTTTGACTCATTTAACATCGGCGGGTACCAGATCCCGGAAATCAGATATGCTGACGACACAGTCCTCCTATCGACCAACCCAGAAGGACTTGAACAATTACTTCTGTCCACCAAAAAACACAGCGAGGCCCAGAATCTATACCTAAACACCAAGAAGACCAAAGTATTGACAACAGACAAAGTAAAGACCAAACCAGAAATTGAAATTGATAACGAAGAACTGGAAAGTGTCAATGAATTTGAATACTTAGGATCAATCATTAACAGCTCTGGCGACTGTGCAGTAGAAATTAAAAGAAGACTTGCAATTGCTTCACATAAGCTAATACAGATGAAAAACCTATGGCAAGGCACAAGCAAAGAAACAAAGTTACAACTGATCAGAGCATGTATATTCCCAGTAGCAACATACGGCTGCGAGACTTGGACACTCAATAAAACAGTTGCAAAAAAGATTACATCATTCGAAATGAAATGCTACAGAAGGATGTTGAGAATACCCTGGACAGAAAAAAAGACCAACAGAGAAGTACTGCACTCACTAAACGTACAGGAACATTGGCTCCTAAATACCATCGCAATAAGGAAGCTGAAATTTTTCGGTCATATAAAAAGACATAATAGTCTGGAAAAAAACAGTGATGGAAGGCATGGTCCCTGGAAAAAGGGGAAGGGGTCGACCTAGACGACGGTGGACCCAGGACATCACAGAGAGTCTGAACTTGTCTTTGGCTGATGCAGGTCGACTTGCCCAGAATCGTGATGCGTTCAGAGCAGCTGTAATGGAGACAACGTTCTGGAAAGAATACGTCACATGATGATGAATTAATGTAATAATGAACTCAGTTACATTGTCAGTTACTTTGATGAACTTTGTTATATTGTCTGTTAAAGGGATAAAGATTGTATAATAGCCCTAATTAATGTGATAATGCACTTCGTTACATTTTTAGTTACTTTGATATTGTCACATTCTCAGTTAATGTGATAATAACATTAGAATAGTCATAATTAGTGTGATGGAAAACATTACTGCATTCTTATCTAATGTGGTAATGAACCCTATTATATTCTCACTTATGCATGGAGGCATATCTGGAGTCATCCTTATATGACCACCAGCTAAGCACAATGCTAAGTATTCAACTGTGGAAGTGACCCTGTCTGTGAGGTTAATTACTTTCTCATTGACTCTTGAAATCATCCTCACATTTCCAGGGATTCCCCTGTGGTGAAACATGTTGAGAACCCAGCATTGCACACTAAGTTTGGAGGAGTCACTTGAGCCCCACGTGTAACTCTGGCTTTTTATCTGGTTGGCTGCATGCAGGAGGATCTCATGATGGGCAGGGGGGCTGAGAAGTGGCTTTCTGCAGAAAGTCACAATTCCTTTGAAGAGCCCAGAACCAGAGTACAGTATTTTAGCTCTGCATATTTGGAGAGCCCGCTTGGATAGCGGGGATTGCACAGTATGCCACGCACCTCTTCCTCCTAAATAAATAAACAAACGCCATACAAAGGTATGTTATCAGGCACTCAGTGAGAAATAAAGAAGCAGAAGACCAGACAACAGAAAAACAACAGAAGTGATAGGCTTACCAGGAATCAAACCAGGGCCTTCCGAACGGCACCCACCGCCTAGCCACGGGAGCAAATCGCCACTATCCACTCTGCCTAAAGACAGCGGCTGGGAGACAGCCTTATATGTTTATACCTCTTCCTCCTAGCTCGGGACCAGATGTGATGATCCTTTAAATGTCAGCCAAGCTAGAGAAACTGGAGCCCATGACTTCAACTCAACACGTTTTGGAATGGCAGAAAAGCCACAGAAAAAGCCTAGATCTACAGTGTAGATAATACAGAGGAAACTTCAACTTGGAATTGGCTGCAAAAGAGCGAGAAGCTCAGCAGCCCTAGTTCAACAACAATTTTGGGTTAATTTTGGCATCAGTAATGAAGCCAGCCAATTTTACTGTTAATGTAAAATACAGTACTAAATATGCATGGAGGCATATCTGTAGTAATCCTTATATGACCACCAGCTATACACAATGCAACAATATACATATGTGGAAGTGAACTTATGTGTGTGAGGCTAATTATGCCCTCATTGACTTGAAATTATCCACACAATTCCAGGGATTCCTCCAGTGGTGAAATTTGTTGAGAACCCAGCATTGCACACTAAGCTTGGAGAAGTCACTTGAGCCCCAGACATCATTCTTTGGCTTTGACCTGGTTGACTGCATGCATGAGGATCTCACTATGGACCCAGTGATTGGCAGGGGGAGCTGAGAAGTGGCTCTGTGCAGTTTGTTAAAATTCCTTGGGAGAGCCCAGAGCATAGTATTGTAGCTCTGCACAGTTGGAGGGCATCCTTGGATGACAGAGAATGCACAGTATGCCATACGCTTCTTGCTCCTAGCTTGGGACCAGATGTGACAATCCTTTAAATGCAAGCCAAGCTGGAGAAACTGGACCTCATGACTTCAACTCAGCACTATTCGGAAAGGCAGAGAAGCCACAGGACAAGCCTAGACCTATAGTGTAGATAATACCGAGGAAACTTCAACTTGGTATTGGCTGCAAAAGAGCTAGAAGCTCAGCAGCCCTAGTTAAACAACAACAACAACAGTACTAAATGTATTTATTATTACAGCAATATACAAAATTTCAGGGGAAATGATTAAAGCAGTTAATGACAACAACCTCTTGAGAATTTTAGATATTATAAATGAAGTATGGAGAGAAGAACAACCACCACAACAATGGAAAGACAGTATTATTGTAAAGTTACCGAAGAAAGGTGATCTATCAGACTGTAATAACTGGCGTGGTATATCTCTATTATCAGTACCTGGAAAATTATTATGTTGCATGATGTTAGAAAGACTTAAATTGCATGCTGACGAAAAGATCAGAGAAGAACAAGCGGGTTTCAGGCCGAAACGATCATGTATTGATCAAATATTCACACTAAGAACAATTATAGAAGAATCAGTGGAAAGGCAATCGCCACTTATTATCACCTTCGTCGATTTTCAAAAAGCCTTTGATAGTCTACACCGCCCATCATTGTGGAAGATACTTACAATCTATGGTTTTCCGACAAAATATGTGAATATAATCAAAGCGCTATATGACAATGCAAGATGTTGTGTTAGAACAAATAAAGGGAATACAGAATGGTTTACAGTAGAAACAGGGGTGAAACAAGGCTGTATTATGTCACCACTACTTTTTGGAATAGCTATTGATTGG
Source organism: Oreohelix idahoensis (assembly GCA_024509875.1). NCBI lineage: Eukaryota > Metazoa > Mollusca > Gastropoda > Stylommatophora > Oreohelicidae > Oreohelix > Oreohelix idahoensis. The sequence goes on along the minus strand of JAMPIV010004126.1, from coordinate 135,240 downwards.
GTTATGAGAAACTATACCCACAATGAACAATTAGGTATAAAATGGACAAATGGAAAATTCCTGGGGGACCTGGATTTCGCAGATGATGTAGCATTCTTAAGTTCAACACCAAGACAATCCCAAGAAGCAATAAATAATTTGTGTCATCTCTCGGTTAAAATAGGTCTCCAAATAAATGCCTCTAAAACTAAAGCTATGAACTTTTCTAACGAGACCTTTGATATCATCTTGAACGGGGCAAAACTACAGAAAGTTGAAAGTTTCAATTATTTAGGCAGTAAAATGACTCAGGATGGTGACACAACAAGAGAAATCCATACTAGAATTGCTTTGGCAGCTAGCGCCTTCAATAGATTATCGAACATTTGGAAATTACGATCATTGAATATACATACCAAGCTTTGTCTGTTTAATTCAAATGTTATCTCAGTGTTAACATACGGCTGTGAGAGTTGGAAAATAACGAAATCATTGGAGAACAAGCTGAATACATTCGAGAACAAATGTCTTAGAAAACTCATGAACATCAGTTGGAAAGAATTCAAGACTAATCGACAAATAAGAGAAGACTCTAGGCAGAAATATGTCTCCGACTATATAAGGAAAAGACGATGGTCATATATCGGTCATGTCCTACGAATGCAAAACAACAGAATACCACTACAGGCGCTCACTTGGGTTCCTGAGGGTAAGAGGAAAAAAGGAAGACCAAAAGAAACACTCAGAAGAACAATAATAAGAGAAGGAAGAACGTTGGGCCTAAATAATGTGCAAGAGCTAAGAGGAGTGGCGTCACAACGAACAACCTGGAGAGCACTGGTTTCTGCCTTATGCGCCGTGTTTGGTGCTTAAAGAATTTATTATTATTATACAAAGTAATAAGTATTTGTTTTATTACTGTAAAAACCAACACATTATTTAAAAATTTTACTTAAAGCCACAGAAATGTGATTTTACAGAAGAATGTTAGGAAACCATAGACGTAGGCAGCTAATTGAATTAATGATGATGTCTGCAGTAAACCAGAAGGCAGAAGATGTTTATTACACACATCAGATGTTTTTTGTTCCACTTGTATGGAGCATTGTATGAAAAAATTAAAATAACTGTTATTTTAACTCTTTCCGTACGTAATTATTCTCAGCTCTGGACGGAATTATTTGTAAGCCCCAAAAATTTACACATACATAATTTACGTTTACTGACAATGTGTGTCTAATCATGAGTTAAGTATAACATATTATATATCAAATTAAAGTACATTGGATGAACAATATAAATCCATATGCCTTTCTAGCTAATTTTATGTTATGTTTATGTTATAACAGATAACATGTACACGGAAAAAAGATAACTTGAAATTTTGAACAAAAATTTTCGACTTACGTAAGGCTTGTAACATAAATTGTTATCACAATACAGTTTCACTGCTCTCTTTGTGCAGGTAATCCATTTAGAAACACAGAAAAAGTAAGAAAGTTATGGTTGATCACACAGTTTGTTCACTGTTCACATATTAGTAACATATCCTGTGTGTTTTTAGACCATTATGGCGATACGACAAAACACGATTAAAGATGAAGATAAATGTGAAAAAATCCGTTCAAACGCAAATAAAAGACGTTGAAGCTTGTTGAAATTTGCCCAGTTTTGTGTTTACTTCCGTTCAAGATAAATTCCGGGCAGTATAAAATATCAGAATAGAAAGAAACAATGAAATAAATCAGCGTCTTTTAAAAGATCTTACGTCTACAGCGTTCGGCCTTTGCGTCTATTATTAGATCTTGCGTACGGAATCAGTTAAATAAAAAAATAAGAAGGTAATCTGGGAAATTATGTACAATTGTGAATCCTATATATAAAATCCCAGCTTTTTCTGTCAGTGCATAAAGCTAAGGGACGCAACTTTGGTTGGAAGTTAGACATTAATTGTATTGTTTCCCTTATATGTACTCTCCCGAAAATAGTAACACTCGACACAGAAAAGTGCGCAAATGACGGTGTGCGCAAAAATATTTATAGAATGTGTGATCTCGTATACACACATTGGGATCCTCACTGCTGCTACGTAGTTCGTGTACTGTGGTGATGCACAGTGGTTTTTTTAAAAATAGTTTTGAATGAGTAAAATTGCCATTAGGTATTGGTGCTTTTGAATGTAATTTCCGTCTTATGACGGGCTTTTACACTAGTTATATAATAAATGCGTGCAATAGCTCTGTATAGTTCCCAGTAGCGTCAGATTGGCAGAGTGGTTAGAGCACTAGCCTCTTGCAGCAAAGGGTGCCAGGTTAAAAACATGGTGGTGTCACATTGCAGTCTACCCAGCTGTAAATGTGGTTTCCCTCTACCTCACTTACCCTGGGGATTACAGAACAAAGACTGCCTCGTAACAATATCAAAAGGTTTTCTCAATGTGTGTCCTGTTGCCAGCATCTTTTCATCTCTTGTTCCACTGGCACTTGTCTGTTTCTTGTCATCAGTTCCACCTCAGTTCTTCTATTCTATGCAAGCACCCATTTGTGTCTGTAACTTCTGAAATGAAAGAATCATTCGTCACTTTCCTTTACGCTCCCAATGGAGCATGCAGCCACCACTACAGCTGGTCCTCCTGTTTGAAGCCTGCACCAAGCTCTTACAGCAGTGGTTTCTGTGAACGTTTGTTTTAACTTATGAGGTTGCCAGCCCCACGCACAATTTCCTATTAGTCGACTAGTATGACATGCTAGAGGGCACAGTAGCCCTATTCTTTCATTTTCTCTTTAGAGACCCCCGAGAGCTACACAAGAAATGAACGAATGTCTATCAAACTTCATCCTTGTGTGTGATAATATTTGTAGTATGCATCATATAAGTGACACAGTAGACAAGGAATATCTGATTTCTGCTGTATGTTCTCAGCTGTTCAGAGACTCAATACGAGCAGCACTGGCCTACAAACACAATTCCACGGATTTCATGGATGAGATTATGAAAGAGCTTGAGGTTGGTTTTTTTTTTTTTTTAACATTTAAAAATTAGTTTGTGTTTTCATTTATTGTGCTTGAAGCCCGAGTCACATCACATTCATTGGGCTTGAAGCCTGAGTCACGTCACATTCAATGTGCTTGAAGCCTGAGTAATGTCACATTCATTGTGCTTGAAGCCTGAGTCATGTCACATTCATTGTGCTTGAAGCCTGAGTCATGTCACATTCATTGTGCTTGAAGCCTGAGTCTCATCACATTCATTGGGCTTGAAGCCTGAGTCTCATCACATTCATTGGGCTTGAAGCCTGAGTCACGTCACATTCAATGTGCTTGAAGCCTGAGTCACATCACACTCATCATCATTTTCCTGGTTGCTCCTTATGGAGCATGGAACCACCACTGCACCTAGTCCCCTTACAGAAAGCCTGCACCAAGAACTCACGTGCTCGTGTGGCGATCGTTTGCTTGACCAGCTTGCCAACCACATGCACAACCTCCTATAACCCACCTAGTACGACATGCCTCACATCACAAAGATTCTTCTTAGTGTTAGAAGTATGTGTCACATTACACCAATTCATCCATATGTTCTATAGAAGCTCATACTCTGTATAGTCCCAGGGGGGGTGGTCCTCTAAGGAGACAAAGAAAGAATAGGTCTACTATTTCCTCCTAAGAGGAGACTAATATGGGGTTATGCATGTGACCGGCAGTCTCATCGTGTGAAAAAATTTGCTACAGAAACTGCCACAGCAAGAGCACATGAATGGCTTGGTTCAGGCTTCCTTGGGACCAAGCCCAGCATAATCTTCACTCATGATGTAGTAATCTTCACTCATGATGTAGTAATCTTCACTCATGATGTAGTAATCTTCACTCATGATGTATTTCTTAAAATATGTGATTATATGAATAAGGACTGAGCATGTTATGTTAAAGACATGGAAGATTGTTCTAAAGAGACGACTAACAGAAGTTTGTTTGTAACTGACAATCTCATATTGTAAAACTACTTGCTACACAAACCACTACTGCAAGAACACTTGAATGCTTTGGTGCAGTCTTCTTGCCAGAGGACTAGCAGCAGTCATGGCTGCATGCTCCATCAGGAGTGAACATGGAAATTCTTCCTTCACCTTTCAACTCCCAAAGGAGCATAGGCCTTCAACACACTTATACCAAGTCTTCCTGTCCAGTGCCATCAGCTCAAGGTCTTTCCATCCCTTTTTATATCTGTCTCCAGTTCTTTTCCATGTGTTATTTGGTCTTCAAAGTGTGTCCTATCCATCTCCAGTTTCTTCTTCTCATTCTTTGTTCCACTGGCACTTGTCTAGTTCTTGTCATCAGTTCCACATTAGTGATCTTGTCATACCACTTCAATCCTTCTATTCTATGCAAGCACCCATTTATAAATTCTGTAGCTTTTTACTTGTTGTTTTTGTTGTTCTCCATGTTTCACAGCCATACAATAAGACTGACTTGACATTTGACTTGAAGATTCTGATTTTTATGTTGGGCCTGAGTCATTTTGTTCTCCATGTTTCCTAGTGCATTGAAAGCTCCTCTAGCCTTTTGTATTTTTTTTTTAGATATCATTGTCTGTCCCTCCAACTTTGTTTATATTACTGCCAAGGTATATGTATGTTTCTACATCTTGTAGTGGTGTTTCTTCCAGAACAATCTTGTTATCATTTCCTGCATTTATTCTCACTATCTGAGTTTTTAATGGAAATTAATTAATGTGATATTATGCAGCCTAATTGTACTGCTGCTTCATCTATTTCTGTTCCTCTGGTGTTTGTTCTTCTGTTTATTATTTATTTATATATATATATATATATTTTTTTAAAGTACAGTGTATTTTCAAGGTTTATTACTAAAAACACTGTTCTCTCTCCTCTTTTGATTTTGATTGTCCATACAAATTCTGTTACCTCCAAACCTTTCATAAACCGTTCTCTTTCCATCATTTGTTAAGTCATAACAAATTTATATTTATTGTGAACGATGTGATGAATTATTGATTAATGATAACTGGTCATCCTCATTTATTACATGCAATATAATGTATGGAACATTTATTTTCTGTTATTCTTTTTAGTGCTTTTGGTAACACTAGTAAAAGTGAATCCCGAAATGGTGTTTTTTTCTTTGCATGTTAGTTTTGCTGAGGATCACCATGTTTACTAATATGTTGGAGCTTTTAGTATTGTGCTTCCGTTTGATTGGCTCTTTTAATTTGTATACTATATGTGAATATCCTTTAATCTGAACACCTGATAACCGAAATATTCTGAAAATGTAAAGCTTATTTGGGCTACTTTTCTGTCACAATTTGGATGATTTCTTACTCTTTTGGTTGACTTTGGGCTATTTTTCAAAAACAACTTGCGGCGACATTTGAAGACTAGAAATATCTGGTTTCCGAAACACAAGTGTCCCTGAAGATTTCTGATTGAAGGATACAGACTTGTACATTGTGACATGGTTTTAATTTATTTACTCTCTAACGAAGCACAATTTATGTTTTTAATCTGTCACCATCTAGAACTTTGAGTTGGACTCTCTTCCCAGCAAATCTAAAGACAAGAAGAATGAGAGTGTGGAAAATGGAGATAAGGAGGAATCCCTGGAGGAGAATTTAAGTATATCACAGCAGTCATGAAAGTATACTAAAAGACATTTGTCATTAAAGTAGGTTGAAAAACTTTAGCCCATTGCTGCGTCCAGTCCTGTACAAAACAAAATTAACTTATTTTCGTATACACCTACGAGATGTGCAGAACCACCAGGTTAAAGGTCATAGTTCTGAGGTCAGTGGATGATCACAGAGTTTAATGAAAATATACCTATCCTTACAAAGGTGACTCTTGTACAGAAATTTACTCTTTTCATAAAATTGAAACTTTTACATGTTTAACCATTTTTTTTATAACTTATATGACCTGGAAGTCTGTTTTACATGCCATTGCATTGTTAGTTTATTTATATGATTTATTTTATATGATAAGTTTAAGAAGTTGCAAGTACGTGAATTTGCATTTTGATATTAGCTTCATTTTTGTTTAGGGCCTAGAGTATAGGTAAGGATGTTTTTATGTTTTTCTTATTTTCCTTGAAATGGAAACTGTTGAATGATGAAAGGAGGGTAAAGGAAAGCATCCAGTTAAACGCCCATTGCGGCATATTGGGAATATGGTGTTAGGCCCATATTTTCTTGACCATCGACACGCTAGGGTTGATGTGGTCAGCATCATGCCAGGTGCATGATGAAGTCAAGTAAAATAAATCCCTTCCTGGCAAGTCAGATCCACAAATCATAGTCTTCTTCCTCTTGGATCCTTAGCCACTGAATGACAAAGCAGTCAGAGTGACCTTCATGCCTAGTAGCGTCTTGTAGGTCAGAAACTTGTTTCAGTCTGTGGCCATCCATCATGTGGTGTCACAACTCTGCTTCATGCTTTTCACTTTGCTCAGTCTGTGGCTTTCCGTCATGTTCATGCTTTTCAACTCGGCCCTAACAGTTCTCCACCAAGTTGTTTCTGGTCAACATCTCTTTTACATATCCTTCTGGGGTCCATAGTATGTCAGTTTTGGCAATCGTGTGGGAGTCTCTTCCGAGGACATGGCCAAACCAATGCCAGTGTCTGCTTGCTGTGATGTTGTGCATTTATTTTCTTGATTGCTCCGAGTAAGTAGCTCTGAACCTAAAATGTCCTAATTGGAAATTTACATCTTGATAACGTAGGAATCTTCATATAATTTAGTTTCTATTCTGTCATGTGCTGCAGTTTACAGATGTTTGAATTACAAGTTGAAATGCCGTCAGACTGGACATGAGGTGAGGAACATGTATAGTAAAGAGGCTACACCATCATTTCCATTGTTTGCTCCTGATGGAGCATGGAGCCACCACTGCAGCAGGCCCTCTTATAGGACGACTGCTCCAAATCATTCCTATGCTCATGCAGCAGACATTTCTGTATCAATTTATTTTACATAATGTGGTTGTCCGCCCCTTGCATAATCTCATATTAGTTTGCCTCTTACCTGAGGGACAGTAGGTTTGTTCTTTCTTCATCTCCTCAGAGACCCCTGGGAACCAGACAGTGCAAATGCCTTCTTGTTTCAGTATAAAAAACTTGGGTCCACCCCCATTGTCATTTATTTTCATGATGTACAAAAAAAATGTTCTGTGCTATTGTACTTATCAAATTGCTTTAAATTATGTAATGGTTAGGTAAGATGGTAAATAATTTACAGGGGTGGCATTTAAGTCACTTTGGAGAACAACAAAAGCAACAACCAAAAAGCTACAGACGTGCTTGCGTAGAATAGAAGCATTGAAGTGGTATGACAAGATCACTAATATGGAACCGATGACAAGAACCAGACAAGTGCCAGTGGAACAGAAGATGAGAAGAAGAAGCTGGCGATGGATAGGACACACATTAAGGAAACCTGTTGATAGCATTACAAAGCAGTCCTTGTTCTGGAATCCCCAGGGAATGAGAGGCAGAGGTAGACCAAAAAACACATACGTGATAGGAGGATTTTGGCATGTGTTTGTTGAAGGCTTATGCTCCTTCAGGAGCTGAAGGGTATTGATTGATTGATGAATTAAGTCCCCTGATATACAGCATATTTTGCTGAGATAAGAAGTTTTGATTAATTGTTAAGTTCACTTGAAAATGTACTGTGATTTTTTAATAGTTAATTATTTTTTAATTATAATATTTTTATAAACTGTCTTCATTTTATTACTTAAATCGGTGTGGATTGGATTGAATTAATTAAGAGCTTATGTTCCACAGAGAATTGAAGAGTTATGGTGATGTTGATATTATTATAATAATTCTTATTTACTTAAAATTCTATTTGAATGGTTGTGATAGGCTTGACTTTCGTGATCTATTTTTGTATCTCTTTCCATTCACTTAGAAATATGACTTTATTTAGGTATATATTTTATGTCACTTAGAAATGTGACTTTATTTAGGTATATATTTTATGTCATGTTTGACTGAAGTAGTAATTGTTTTGTCTACTTATTTGTTTCTTTGTTTATTGTGACAGTTCTTGATTTTAGGTGAGCATTGTGGAACATATAGCTTTCTTACATAAATGTTGTAATGATTATTTTGAAAGCATTTGTAAAACTCAGGTAGCTTTGTTTTTCTAAACTAGAATTCCTGGCTGTTTTTTTTTAAATTCAGCTCATTATTTTGCTCTTATGTTGTCAGGCATGTCGTTAAGGTGGTTGTCAGGCGTTATGTCGTTAAGGTGGTTGTCAGGCATGTCGTTAAGGTGACTAATACGAGGTTGGACATGAGGCTGGCAACCTCTTTATGTAAAACCTATTGCCATAGAAACCACTTCTGCAAGAGCATGTACATGTTTAGTGCAGGCTTCCTGTAAGGGACCAGCTTCTGTGGTGGGTCCAAGCTGTGTAAAGAATGCAAAAGAAGATGAATGAATGATGGGGTTTATTCTTTTCTTTCTAATTTTCCTTCCTTCACATAATTGTGTGTGCCGTTTTCTATTGACTTTTAAAAACAATTTGTAGTACTTTGATCTCCTGTTTTAAAGTATTCCACAGCAACAACATGCAGAATTAAGAAGACGTGCTTGTCTCCCTTGTGATGTAAGGGCAAGGTTAAGCTAGTTTGATGTGCTTCATCCTTCATGGATATAGTTTTTATAAAGCATGTGCATGGTAAAGTTGTTTTTTAACGTCATGGATATGGTTACGTTGTTTTTATAAAGTCATTGACATGGTAATTCTGTTTTTATAAAGTCTAGGACATGGTTAAGCTGTTTTTATGAAAAATAGGACATGGTTAAGCTAGTTTGATTATAACTGAGCTCTAATTCATGAAAGTGTCATTGTCTAGTGGATATGTTTTTCATTTTTGTGAAAAAAAATTGAGGTGGAGAAACACATTAAAATAAAAAAATTGTAGACCTATACAAATATTAATGCTGATGAATGAGAATAAGAACGCAGAATTTGATACTGTAATTTTAAATACAAGTTCATTTTAGAAAAACCATTAATGAAACTAGCTGTTAGCATTGCATTACAGTTTTTATTGTGGAGTGCCCAGGGTAAGAGAAATAGAGGGAAATAAACAAAAGCACACGGGGAAGGGAATCTGACGTAGACATGAAGGATATAAAGAAGATATGGAAAGATCCTGAATGGATAGCACAGGATAGGAAAGCTGATGCTTGTGCTGCATGGGGAACTGACAGTTAAAGAATAAGTAAGTTCTTTTTAATAATCAGCAAATCTAAACATGAAGACTTGCGACAAGCCACACAATTGCTTCCCAAAGAAAAAAGGAATAACAAATTTATTGAAACAAATGAAAAATTCAAGATCTATAGCTTCCAGATTTAAAGAAGATAAATATGTAGCATAGAAATGGTTGTGATTGAACCGGGAAGAAAGACATGCATAGTAACCAACAAGATTGAGAGACAGAAAGGAAATTTGTTTACAGCAAAGAAAAAAAAAATTACTAAGGGTTCAAAAACTGAATAGGAAACAAAGCTTCAAAGGCACCAGTAGACCACCTATCGCTTCTGGATATCTCACACTAATGAATGTCCATGTGGGACCGGAAAACTGCCTAGCCCACAATGACCTATGATGTCAAACCTGGCCAGAAGGTGCAGAGCTGAGGCAGAACCTTTGGGGCTGCTGCATGGATCTGGAAATGACAGTGGACCATCCTGGTGACAGGCCTGCAGATTTAGCATGACTAACAAACTTAACTCAGAAGAAGAAAACCCTGTGGAGCATTTAGTTCAGTAGTCTAGCACTTTGTAGAAATGACTGAAGAGGATTTGAGGAGTGTACACAGAAGTGATTCCATTATTAAGACAATCATGATGGCAGTCAGTGGAGACATTGTCTGCAATCTGCACATTTTTCATGTTCAGTTTAATCAAAGACATGACTCCAAGAAAACTGGTCATAAATTGACAGTGTGGTAGTCTGAGCACCAGTAAACATAACATTTGCTAGCTGGTGTTTAGAATATTCAGGTTGAGCCATAAGTCCCTTACCTTTTTTTGCTTAAAACATGTGGCTTTCATATGTAGGTGTATGTGTAATTGAAATATGCTACAACAATGACAGAAAACTAAAATTGTTTATTGATAACTATAAAGTTATTTATCATTCAAAATGACGTGCGTGCATGCTCAGCCTTTTAAAAAAAATTCCACAAACTCTTTGACATAAATCTAGGTCAGTGCTTTGAAACTCCTGAGTTATTGCAGTTTTGAAATAGTCAAAGGTTTTAGGTTTCCGACCATATACCTTATCCTTTAAAAACCCTCATTAAAAATATTGTGCTGGAGTTATTCAACATTCAACTGGACTCTTCCAATCCACCAATTAAGAGAATTTTTTTCATCAAGAAAATTTCTGACACCAAGGAAATAATAGCCCGCCAGAAAAAAAAAATGGATTAGGAGAGGTAGACATGGTACATTTGAAATGTAGGGGTATCATGCAAATAATTTTTTTAATATGATTAGTATAATCAATTACGCATTTCTTCATACGTAATATTTAAGGATAAGTGACTTATGGCTCACTCTGTTTATGATATGAAGAGGTTGCATTGATTTAAAAAATGTACAAGAAATAATACAGAATAAAAATATATGAAAAATTTTCACAACAGTTATACGTGTCCTTCATTTAGTACACTATTGTTTCTTTAAGGACTGTATGCTGATCTTTTGTGGTTTTATAAAGAGACCGTTTGTTGATATTTTGTGGTTTATTTAAGAGATTATGTTTCCTTCTTCTTTAAGTAACAAGTCAAATATATGCGCTTATTCTTTGAAGTCTGGTATTTCAATTGCAAGATCTGTATACGTTCTGTTTCTATATATAAGTTTTATAAGATTTTTGTTATTACGGATTTCTCTGTGTTATCTTTTAAATACTATATTTACTTTGTTGTTTTATTTAAGTCTTTATTTATTCTGTCACTGTAAGCTGTGTTTAAGGGATTACAAAAAATAGATAAATGACAGTGGAACAAGAGATGAGAAAAAGATGCTGAAGAAGGATAGGACACACATTGAGGGAACCTGTTGAGAGCATTATCAGGCAGTTCTTGAATCTTCAGGGTAAGAAAAGCAGAGATAGACCCAAAAAACATAAGAGAAGAGAACTGGTGACAGAAACAAAAATAATGACAGTCGTGGAAAGATTTTGAGGACCTGGCATAAATTTGATGAAGGCTTGTCTTCCTTGAGGAGCTAAAGGTATTAAATGAATGAATATAAGAGATAAAAAAAGACATGGAAAAACCTTGAAAGGATGGCACAGGATAGAAAGGCAGGGCATGAGCTTGTTGAAAGCCTATACTAGACAAGGAGTGGAAGGATGTTTATTTAACAAAGAGCTAGTAACCTGCTGAAAAATGACAGGAAAGTGTACTCGTTCTGCTTGCATGTCCTGATAACGGCAATATCTCTTCTGTGGACAATGTATTTCCTTTCCATTCCAACTTCACTAGATCTTTGTAGTCAAACTTGTCATGACTTAAGGTCAATGCACCATGAAAAAAATTTAAAGGTGTGCATGTTCTTTTAATGGGTGTTCAAATTGGATTCAGGGTGCAATGCGCGCCATTTCAATATTTTCCAGAAAATACTGCAAGGCATGCATGCTCTTTTAATGAGTATACAATTTGGTTTTTAATGGTTAAATGCACACAATTTCCATATTTTCTAAAATAGCTGGTAGGATTGTTTCATTATTGGTTACAAACGTTTCATTAAGAAAATTATACATGGGGATAGTCCAGAGATTTTGCACGCCTGCTGAACAATGCAGGTCTGAAATAAATCATGGAAGTCTATGCTTAGTTTCTAATTTTAAACAAGTAGAAGTACAGGGGATCCCTGTCAGCTGCAATATATCTGGAAATGAGAAGGCTGATAAACTTGCCAAAAAGGAGGAAGAAACATCAAAACAGAAGACAGGGCTACATATGAAAAGATAAAAGCAATAATCAGAAATAACTATAAAGAAAAATGGCATAAGGACCACCCAGAGTCCAGTACTACAGAACCATACTATACATTACCAAAAGGAGGCCAAGTATTAATTTTCAGACTAAGAACTGGACCTTGCAAACTCAAATACCATCTGTACAACAAACTGAAAATTTGACAGAAAGATATGTGCCCCGGTGGGGAGGACAAACAAACAGAACACGTTCTCCAAAACTGTCAGCTCCATGATAGGAGCAGGTTTGCAGAATGGTTGTCTGCAACCCAGTTGAGGAAGGGAGAAACTGTATGGCAACAAGAGAAGTCTGAGACAGACTATTGTCAGCTTTATAAGAGAGGTGTGGTTATCTGAGAGCGAGCAACGAAGAAAAAAATGTTTACTAATTACATAACACAACAACATACACTTTAGCTCCTCAATGAGTAGATGCTGCCAACAAATGCATGCCTCATTCTGTCCCGTGCCATCAGCTCAAGTTCTTTCCCTGTCTTCTTTATCATTTTCATTTCTCTGTTTCCTTTTTTTTCTTTTCCTCCATGTGTTTTTCAGTATACCACTACTTCTGTTGCCCTGGGGATTGCAGTAAAAAGCAAAATCTGGATCGTCAAGTTCTTAAGTCAGTGTCCACTGAGTTCCATTTCTGTTGGGTGATGCCGGTGATAGCATCACATGCTTGTGACTAATCAGATAAACAGCACATACATTTTACTGATCCTATAACAGTACGCCATCATTATTTGTGAATTCTTACATTTTACTGATCCCACCATTATTATTTGTGAATTCTTACATTTTACTGATCCCACCATTATTATTTGTGAATTCTTACATTTTACTGATCCCACCATTATTATTTGTGAATTCTTACATTTTACTGATCTCATAACAGCACACCATCATTATTCATGAATTCTTACATTTTACTGATCCCATAACAGCATGCCAGTATTTGTGAATTCTTACATTTTACTGATCTCATAACAGCACACCATCATTATTCGTGAAGTCTTACATTTTACTGATCCCATAACAGCACACCATCATTATTCGTGAAGTCTTACATTTTACTGATCCCATAACATCACACCATCATTATTCATGAAGTCTTACATTTTACTGATCCCATAACATCACACCATCATTATTCATGAAGTCTTACATTTTACTGATCCCATAACATCACACCATCATCATTTCCATTTGTTGCTCCTTATAAAGCATGGAGCCACAAATGCAGCATGTCCTCTTGCATGAAGCTAGTAGCACCTTAAGCCTTCACATTATGGCATTGGACAGGAGGACTTGGCATAAGTTAGCTGAAGGCCTATGCTCCTAGGGGAGCTGAAACTGTGATAACTTTATAAATCATACACCGTCACATACACATTACTAGTCACGTAATAACATATACATTTGAATCACACAACCTCATGCATATTTTAAACTTTACATAAAATCACACACGTTTTACTAACCCAATTATGGCGTCTTAATGGAACCGACGGACCTTGTATCCAGGTTGAATGGTCTGCACCTCATCAAAATGAGGTAAAATTTTATTTGTTTAAAAAATAATCACATAACATGAAATACATTCGTACGTAGACATAACAGACCATGAACTTTCCTTCAGTTATATGGGTTAGCACTGTTTATTTAACTCTTCTTGAACAAGATTATCTGTACACGAAAGGAATACAATTTTCACATAGTATGATTGAGGAGTTCCATTCATAAATACATACATGAGGGCACTACCGAAAGTCACAAATAATTACATATTGTTTACATGATGGTGTTACTAAAATCTATGGATTTTAGGTCACCTTTTGCTATTCTCTTCTGTTTCTTCAAGTGGTGTAGGTGATCATGTCTTCCTACAACTTTCTGTCTTCAGTACTATTTGTCAATTCTGTTGCTGTTCTCAGTCCCGTATAATCTACAGGGAAGCGGTAGGATGACTTGTATGTTTAACTAATTCCTAAATTTGCGTCAGTGTGAGCCTCGTGCTCCTTGCAGATTTGTCCCAAGCAGAACGGGGGGGGGGGGGAAGCCAGACTAAGAGAAAAGAGGTTCATGAAATCAGTGGGCAGCAATGTCCCAAAGGAAATGGAATGAAAATAGAAATAAGCTAACAGATGAAGCCTGTGGATTGTGAACAAATTGTAGTCTTCAGATGCCGCGCAGGCTAAATCAGATTGAGATACCATCTATTCAACAAACTAGAGATAGGAGTGCCTGACGAGTGTAACTGGCACTGAAATTCTGCTGCAAAAGTGCCCAACATATGAGGAAGGGGGAAAGCACATATGGTCATTATGAGTACCATTCCTGGACAAACATGTGGAGATAACCAACAATCTCAGATTGGCCACCACTTTCTTTAAATATATTCAAGTTGATGTCTGAAAGTGTATGAAGAAGTGGCCTAAGGATGTAGTGCTGCTTGTAAATACATTAATAAATGACAACTGGAAATAAGGTGATGACGTTTGCCTGAGACACAAACTGAGGGATACACAGCCGAAAAGTTTTGTCCAACAAGTAGGAGAACAATGTAGGACGTCCAATAAGCAAAGCATCATGGACTTTTTAAAAGTTAAACTGATATTTATAGAAATGTAATAGCTGATTTCAATCATGTATAACAGAAGATATTTTTAAGTAAATAATTTCCCTTTCTGTTCCCTCTGTAGCATGGAACCACCACCACAACTGGGCCCCCTTGCAGAAAGGGCCACCAAAATATCCATATGTTCATGCAACAGTGTTTTTTGTAGCAGTTTGTTTTACACGATGAAGTTTTCAGCGCCATGGACAACCTGATATTTGTAGCTTCTTAGACATACTTGATAGATCACCAGTCCTGTTCTTTCTTGATCTCATCAGAGGCCCCCTGAAGCTACATGGGGCACACCTAGAGTAACATTACACGTATAGATTAATTACCTTCAGTATGGCCCCTTATATACAGTGTATTATACATTAGTACATTAAAATAATACAGATGTAAGTAATTTGATAAAAAAATGATTATAATTTGAAACATCTTGATTGAAACCAAATTAATTAAAGCCACACGTATTAGAAATATGTTAATATTATATACTGGCACTCTACGAGTTTCATTACATTTCGGCTATAAACGGATCATATAATCTTATTGTAAAATTTACACAGAAATGCAAAGAGCAGTTTCACAGAAACATAACAGATGTTGCCAGTTTGTCCACAAACAAGCTCTTCTTCCTCAGGGCAAATTAAATACAGACGTGGAAATATACAAAGAAAAGAGGAAAGAAAACAACTAAAACTTTCCATAGTCATTCAGATATGTTTCTTCTTCTTCGTTCACTCTCAAATAACCACATCTATCTCTCTTATAAAGTTGGCAGTCTGTCTCAGGCTTCTCTCATCACAATACAGTTTCTCCCTCGACTAGGTTAGAGAAGGCCATGCTGTTCCTCATGAGGCCAACAGTTTTGGACTGCATGTTCTACTGTTTGTTTGTTCTGATATATGTTATCACATAAGATGCAGGGAAAAATTTATGGAACTCACTACTGTTACAAGTATTGAAAGATTTCTGAATACAATAACTTAATATGTTCAGCTGAGTCTTCAAATGTCTTACAATTCTCTAAATTCTATATTTTCACTTTTCAAATTTTTCATGTGATAACATTACAAGGCAGTCTTTGTTCTGGGATCCACAAGGGTAAGAGAAATAGAGAGAGACAAAAAAAAAAAGCTCATGGATAATGCTGAAGACAGATATGAAAGGGATAAACAAGACAGGAAAAGACCTTTAGTGGATGGCATAGGACCTGTGTTCCACAGGGAGCTGAAAGTATTTATGATGAGTTGTGTCTTCAACTATCTGACAACCCTTAAACCAGGGGTTGTGGAGTTGGCCAAAAAATGTTCCGATTCTGACTCCTGAAATTTTAGAACTCCAACCCCCGCCTCCGACTACACATTTTTTTGTTTTACTAGTGATATGGCATAAAATTCAGTCGAAGTCCTAACATTTGTTACATACTCCACTAAAAGACTACAGACTCCACTGAAAAACAACCGACTCCATGACTCCAACTGCACAGCCCTGGCTTAAACTCCATATTTTGGCCTTTCAAATTTGTCTTAAACAGATGTGACCTCCAGTACACACATTATCATTTGCACATACCAACTCTGCACACCCTATGGGGTTCCAAGGGGTCTCTGAGAAGGATTACTGCTCCCACCAGGATTGCTATAAGAAGTCCCACGGTGAGGTTCTGCTTGGCGATATTAACCTCATTATGAAAAACAAATAGCTACAGATTCTGTCACTGCAAGGGTACATGAAACACTCTGGTGCAGACTTCCAGCAATTGGGCCGCAACTAAAATGGTGGTGAGCCCAACAAAAAAATGGACATTCTTTAGTTTCATCATTCAACTTAGTATGTTGTAGTGAAAGCCATAAGTGGAGAAAAGATGAAAGCCAAATGGGCAAGTCCTTAGGTAGGAAGTAAACATGATGCTGGCTGAAATGGCTTATAATGTACTTTGGGACACTTCAGAGTCAGGACTCATGTGGGATCACTCTCCCCCTCCAAGAGGGTTCACCCTTCCTGGAGTGTCAAGAAGATAAAAGGGGCGAAAGTGCCTGTCTGATGGGGGGAACATTTTCTGATGATCAGATATTATCTTCTGCTGTAATGTTCCAATCCTGGCATATGGAAGTGAGTCAGGATAATGAGTAATTTTATTTTTTTTTTGCGTACGCCCGCTATTATTCAAGGCGAAATCTCAGGTTAGTATGTCTAACATGAGACTGATTTTACGTGAGTATCCCTTTTTCTTGTACAGACAGGTGTCCCTCACCATTCAGGCAGATACTCGCCGATTTCGGAGGTACCCATTAGAGCTGGGTCGGCTCAGGAGCCGCCAGTCCCTGGTCGACGATACTCCTTCAAATGTTCTCGCCAGGGCTCAAGTTAATCCAGTCCAAATCCCGGTCGACGAAAAATCTTCAAATGTCCTCGCCCGGGTTTGATCATGGGTCACCCGGTCGCCAGCGCAGTTTGGTAACCACTACACCAGCGTGGCTCCCTAATGAGTAAATAAGCAGGAGAAGCACTGGAGGTCATAGAAATGTAGTTTTGCAGAAGAATGTTAAAAATACCATTGACAGCTAAAAATAGTGGCAAGGAAGTCTTGAAAGGCGCAAGTGTGCACAGGAAGCTTATTACTTACATTAGAAGGAAGAAATCCACTCTCTTAGGGCAGGTTATGAGAAGAAGAAAAATGGAATATATTGTGACAACAGGAAAGACAAGATACTGGACAGCCTGACATATGGCATAGAAAGAAGTCAACAGAATTGATAACTCTAGAGATAGGAAGTTGCAAAGAGACATCATCACCTATATCACCAAACATGGTACTTGGAAAAGCAGATATATTGCTCAGTTTAGAGTTTCCTATTAATAAATGCATTGATAGAACATGGTGGAGAACCATCACAGTCAATCTTTGATGTGAAGATGGCACAAGTATATTCAAAATAATCATTAGTATTTTTTTTTAAAAACACATACATACAGAACACCTTGGAAGACTGTGCATTAACTGTCAAAGGAAAAATTCAAATCTTGTATAGTGAAGACACTGCTGTTTCTTCCACTCTGTAACATTGTATGCCCAGTTACATCTCGATACTGCTGTTTCATCTACTCTGTAACATTGTACGCCCAGTTACATCTCTGAGCTTTAAATACATACTTTAGACGTGTTTAAAATAGAATGAAGATTCAAATCTATGTGAACAAGTCCTTTATGTCAGTGCATTTTAAAACAAATAAGCTTAAGATAATTTCAAAGAGCCAGGGCTCCAGGACAACCCAGATTTTACTAGGAGGACAACATGAAATAATTTCTGAAGGACCGAAGACAAGACTGCAGGCCAGAAGGAAAACAACTGATAGGATAGCTTGGCACTCTATCGGGCAAATGTCTACATCCCAGGGTAGAAGAGGAAGAACTAATTAATAAGTAAAGTATCCTCTAGATCCAACACTTTCCAGTATAGTCTTGAACTTGAGGCCAAATGTGTGAGATTTTTATTCCAGGATACATTTCTGGTGCTGTACCGGCCAGAACAATAATACAGTATGTACCAAATTTTAAAGATAAATTTAATCTACATCAAGTTCTTTAACAAAAATATATTAATATGTTCAACATTTATAAATAATTTCAAGTGAGATGATCAGAGATGGTAGAAGTGAAAATTACAGTAAAAACTACCTCATAAAACTGTTTTTAAAAAAGCAGAAGTTAAAGTGGCTAGACAAACTACTTCTGACAAAGTTATAGACACAGAAACAAAACCATGTGCGAACACATTACAAACAGAGCAATAGTTTTAATGACTTTTATCTACTATCAGAGGAACAGGCTGGCTTTAGACCAAAAAGAAGTACCTCAGAACAAATCTTCAATATTAGATTACTGATCGAAAAACATCTCCAGCATCAACATGATTTATACCATAACTTCATCGATTTCACAAAAGCCTTCGATCGAGTCTGGCATGAAGGCTTATGGCAAATAATGAGAAAATTCAATTTTGATACCAACATCATAGATATCATTGAAGCACTATACAAGGACGCAAGCAGTGCTGTTTTTGCAAGCAATGACATTGGAGAATTTTTCAAAACATCTGTAGGAGTTCGCCAGGGATGTATCCTGTCACCAGTGCTCTTTAACATTTATCTAGAACATATTATGCAGGAGGCTCTCTACGATTATAAATCAACCATATCGATGGAGGCCGACCTCTGTGTAATCTACGTTTTGCTGATGATATTGATCTGATAGCTGGAACAGAATCAGAACTTCAAGACCTTACCTCTAGACTGGAGAAAGTAACAAGAACATATGGGATGGAAATTAATATAGAAAAAAGCAAGATATTGGTGAATAGCCATAAGAAACATGTTCCGACCAACATTACGTTAAATGGGCAAACGTTAGAAGAAGTTAACACCTTTAAATATCTCGGGTCCACTATATGTAGTGATGGAAGATCAAATAAAGAAATCAAGACAAGACTTGAGATGGCCTCAGCTGCCATGACAAGGTTGAATGTGATCTGGAAAAGTAACATCAGTTTTCCTGTGAAGATCAAATTATACAAATCACTTGTATTATCTATTCTCTTGTATGGGTGTGAGGACTGGACACTCACTGCAGATACGGAGCGAAGGATTCAGGCTTTCGAGCATAAATGTTATAGAAGAATTTTGCGCATTTGCTATAAAGAGCACAAAACAAATGTCTATGTTAGAGAGAAGATAAACACCTATGCAGGCCATCAAGAACCACTTTTGTCAATAGTGAAACGTCGAAAGCTTGCCTGGTTTGGGCATGTAACTCGTCATGACTCCCTTTCGAAAACGATCCTCCAGGGAACAGTCGAAGGTAAACGGAGAAGAGGAAGGCAAAGAAAATCCTGGGCTGATAACATCAAAGAATGGGCAGGACACGGTTTCTCCACACTTGTACGCATTGCTGAGAATAGAGAGCAGTGGAGGACCCTGTCTGCTGATGCTTCCACCATGGCACCCCTACGACCCATGACGGGTTATGGGTTGAGATGATGTGATCTACTATCTCTAAAGAAGTTAACTATTAACAACACAAAAAAACTAAAGAAGTTAACAGCAACACACAAAGGCAAATTTGTATCTATGAAACATGAAAAGTAGACTTTCTGCATCAAAAATGAGGAAGGACTAAGGAGGGATGTATGACAAAAGGTAATGTTTAGTTTATTAAATTCCTCATCACCTCTTTACACACATACACATACAAAATTACACAAAATATGACTTTACAAACAAGATAAATGCTTATGGTATAGGCTTGTTACAAAGAAAAAATTTAGTTAAATACAATAAAATGACTATCATACACCCTTGATTTAAGGCGCTCTGAAAAAGTATTTGTATTTACACACAGGCAAGAATAAATAAAGAAGTAAATATGTACGGAAAACACAACACTAATGAAGTCAACACAACTGAATTAAGGATACTGACCATCATACAGTGTGCATGTGCACAAGTTAACACACATCAGCACTCAAAATGTAGCATGTCATATATATGACAGTGCGTCATTACATTGACAGTTATAAGATGGCATACAGATAGTGACAGATTACACATTAGAAAGCTATACCAGTTCAGTAAGTAGGCCTACTGGGTTAGGATAAAAACAGGAACAGGAAAAAAACTTACAAATAAGGTCTGCAGTGAGTTACAGTAACAATAGAAACAAAACAAAACAAAAAACTATTACAAATGAGGTCTGCAGTGGGTTACAACAGAAAAAAAAATATTACAACTAAGGTCTGTAGTATGTTACAATTACCTAACAAACTATAACAAATAAGGTCTGCAGTGTGTCACAATTATAATAGAAACCAAATAAACTATTACAAAGAGGGTCTGCAGTGTGTCACAATTATAACAGAAACCAAATAAACTATTACAAAGAGGATCTGCAGTGTGTCCCTATTATAACAGAAATCAAATAAACTATTACAAATAATGTCTGCAGTGTGTCACAATTATAACAGAAATCAAATAAACTATTACAAATAAGGTCTGCAGTATGTCAGAATTACCGAATAAACTACTGTATTACAAATAAGGTCTGCAGTAGCTTACAATAACAAAAGGAACAGAAAAATAAGAAACTATTACAAATGACTGTCTGACTTGTCCACAGCACAACCACTGGAGGGAATATTTCAAAATTCATAATCACTACTGAATCACCTGAATAAAAGATGCAAAACAATACAACAATTTACCACCATGAAAACTACTAGTAATTAAAAAAAAAAAAAAAACTAATTTTTAGCAGTTCAATGTAATATATTCAACTTCACTTGGGTTCTAGTTCTCCAGTCTGAGTAGAGCTAAAAGTTTTGCCAGCTTTCATGCAAATTAACTCTTTTCTGTCTCAGGCTGTTTTTTAGGTTTTGGTGTACCAAAATGGATGCCATTTATTTTCCACAGGTGATGTTTCAAAACAAACAGTAAACATTTACATTTATGAGAAAACATCTCTTAAGATATCATTGTAAATTGGCTGAAGAATACATTCAAGTACTGTAAGTGTTACAAGTTTGTTTCATATCACGTAAAGTATAAACATAAAGAAATCTGGCCTAAACCAAATGGGCATACTAGGCAGCCCATATCATGACAATTAGAACAGCTCTCGGGGACAAAAGAATTAAGTAGTTTTTGTAACCTGCAGCAGTATATATTCTAAAAGAAAAATAGTGGGGTTTTTAAAAAAAAGAAAAAAAGGTAATGTGTCTATGTCAGGATAAAATAAAAAACTGCCTATACTGTGGCCACAAAGCCTTTGTCAGTGACAGGAAAGAAGTGAGAGCTAAATGAGAAACATGAGAAAATAAATAAAATGAATACAGCCCGTCAATGCTTATCAGGAATCGTGCGATGAATATGCAACGGGTTGTATTCATTTGATTTTTTTTCTCATATTTCTCACTTAGCTCTCGATGTCGTTCCTTTCATGTGAAGAAGGCCTTGTGGTCACAACATAGGCAACTTTCTTTGTCTTTTGCCATAGTATTATCCTTTTTCCTTGTTTAAAAAAAAAAAAACCACCATTCATCATGTCTTACTGCAGTCCTCTTTACATCTAAAAGAAATGAGGGAAGGGAGCATATAAGGGAAATAAATATTTAAAGAGTGTAATAGAAAACAACTTTACCAGGCAAAAAGTGAAAATATATATATAAAGATGGAAGGCGTTTATCAACAAATAAATCATTATTCCAACTACAACAAGGTATGACAACATTTAGCAATTAGACAATTTTTTAGACTTTATTTGCATGAAGAGCAAATCTTTACATCTTTATCCACATAAATTACCTGGTCATAATAAATTACTACTTCGCACTTGATTCAATGAGAAATGATAGAAGATGTTCTTATTTGTAATATAACTGATAAAAGCTATTTCCCATTCCAGGAGCTACACTCACAACCTAACAACTTCAGCTGAAAGTAGTAAATACAACAACAACAAAATACACATAGCATTTAATTATATTAAAATATCATATTTGGTTCGGAACAAACAAAAATTAATTGCAATGATAAGAGTAGCCGCTATTTACATTTTTGTTTTAAATGCTTTGAACGAATGAGGTCACTGATGTTGCAAGTTAATTAGAATGAATGATGATGATGAATCCTCTACAGATTGGGTATATTTAACCACATATGTACGTATGGGTTCTTCAATACCTGCTTTATGACATGAAATCTACAAATTATCATAAAATCATACATGAGTTAAAACTCAAATCCAAAGTGCAGTGGTAAATAAAGTTATAGTATATGAAAGAAAAATTCAAGTGTAACGTATGATAGCCTATAGTTTTAGGGTAGATGGATATGAAAAAAAATCGAAAATAGGTGATTCATCTTACTGGGGCAAAAGATAAGGAAAATAGCCAATGTTGCAGCCACAAGGCCTTCCTCGGGGAACAGAAAGAAAATGAGAGCTAAGAAGGATACATGAGAAAATAAATAAAAATGGGTACTACCCGTAAAATCAACTGTGATCTAGTGTCTTCAGCGATAAGACAGTATCCATTTTTATTTAACCCATTTTTATTTATTTATAATAATAAAGAAATCAGTAGTAGTTTGAGGCTATTTGCATCTTTGTAGAGCTTTTCTGCAAATGGCACTGGTGTCAGACATATGCAGGAAGACGAATCACCTATTTTTGATTTTTTTTTCATATCCATCTACCTTATTCCACGTCTTACAAGTTCCCCTCATCTTCCTCAACATTAGGGTTATACAAGTAAGTTGCCTGCCAAAATATGGCAAGAAATAATTATGTTGTCATCTATCTGTTGCATGCCCTGATGACGACACTAAAGTTCCCTGTGGTCATTCCATTCATTTTCATTTTGCTTCTGAAGTACAGAAACAGTGTGACACGACAGCATAGAAGATTCATCTACAATGAGCGATGAGGTGTTACTGGGTAAATATAGATGGAGACACTTATTCATATTGCAGCTGGTCCCCTTGCGGGAAGCATGCACAAAGCTTTTATTTGCTCTTGCAGTGGTAGTTTATGCTGCAATGTGTTTTACATGATGAGGCTGCCAGCCCGACATATGGATGCGAGTCATGGGCAATGACTACAACCCACAAAAGCCAGAACCAAACCTCAGAAATGAGGTATCTGAGGAAGGTGGTTGAAGTAACAAGAAGAGACATGGTCCGCAACCAGACGATACGTCAAGGCCTAAAATCCCAGCCCCTGCAGACCCAAGTAGAACAGTCCCAACTAAGATGGTTTGGCCATGTCTGCAGAATGGGAGAAGATCGGCTACCACGACAAGCATGGGAAACAAAGAGCCAGGGATCCAGACCCCCAGGATGACCCAGAGTCCGCTGGGAGGACAACATCAGACAATCTTTGAAGGACCAAGGACTAGAATGGAACCAGGCCAGGAGGAAGACAGCCGATAGGATAGTCTGGCGCTCTCTCTTCCAAACCTCTACACCTCACAGTAGAAGGGGAACGACTAAGTAAGTAAGGCTGCCAGCCCCAATCACAACTTCTTATTGGTCAACTTGTATGACATGCCTGAACAGGTAGTAGTCCTATTCTTTCTTTCTCATAAGAGACTCGCAGGAACTACAACCTGCTGGCCTCCCTGTGGAACAGATTTACTCTGCTGCACTTTTATGCGATGTATTATCTTGATGTCCTGATCTCATGGACAGCAAACTTTACTTTGCTGCACTGATGCTGTCCTGATGCTCTGACCTTATAAATACTTGTTTTATCTCATCTGCAAACCTGCACTTGCTTCACAAGGCAAGGATATCAGGTTTTAAAACAAGCAGTGTCACACTCCAAAGTACCCAGCTGTAAATGGGTATCTGACTCAATCTTAAATTAATGAAGGTAAAGGTAACAATGAAAGGAACTGGTCATGCCACCTCATGTAGCTGAAACCTAATATTGTGAAGTTTAGTTCCATATTCCCCTACAGCAATATATACTATGGTACCACCTTTACCTTTACACAATTTGCAGACAAAAAAGTATCACTTTTTGGGAAATGGATACTTAATCAGTTAAATAATATTCTTAAAATGATTGTCCAACGTTAACTTAACAAATATGTCTACGAATATTTTACCAAACGTCTACAGTTATTTTAACAAATGCTACAATTATGTTGTTAAAACAAAACTCTGTAAAACTAATCAAAATAAGAACCTTTTCTGAATACACAAAATATGGAAAATAACCCTTCATGCTTTTATGACTGTTACAAAATGTTCACTTTGTGTTTTAAAAAAAAAAAAAAAAAAAAAAACTTCTATTTGTAAATCGTTTAACTTTCTTTCTATGCCAAATATGTAAATCAGTTGAACCATGTGACCAGTATTCACTTAAGTACAACAAACTTTGGTCTCACACTAAAGTATATAATTCAAATATGTGGGGGTTCTTTCTGACCTTCACCTACAACTTCTTAAACTGCTAAGCCTATCTAATGAACTTTTTTTTTTTTTTTTTTCAAAGAGCACTTCCATCTTATCTTGAAAAAAAAAAACAAAGAGAACTGCAGATAATTAAGGACAGATATTGTATAAGATATACTAATTACCTTCAGTTATAGAATCTTTGAACATTGAAGAACTGAAGCTGCTAACTAGGAAAGATGAATGCAAAATAATTGCTAAAAAATGTAGGAAAAAAGTTTTTCTTTGGCCATATGAGCTGGTGGTAACCAGCAACATCTGATGAGTACTAGCAGAAAATTAGAAAGATTCTTCCTATAATTTTTTGTTAACTTCTACAGAACTGAATCATTCAAAATGATCTGCCAGCAGTTGTTATGGTTACTGAAATAATTCATAATTTGATAGTTTTTCACATGACAGTGTTTCACATGAGTGTTTCACATGATAGTGTTTCACATAAGTGTTTCACATGATAGTGTTTCACATGATAGTGTTTCATGTGATGTGTTTCACATGACAGTGTTTCACATATTGTTTCATATGACAGTGTTTCACATTGATAATGTTTTTAACATGATAGTGTCTCACATGACAGTGTTTCTCATAATAGTGTTTCACATGATAGTGTTTCACATAATAGTGTTTCATATGACAGTGTTTCACATGATAATGTTTTTAACATGATAGTGTTTCACATGATAGTGTTTCACGGTCTTTCACGTGATAATGTTTCACATGAGTATTTCACATAATAGTGTTTCACATGACAGTGTTTCATTTGACAGTGTTTCATATGATAGTGTTTCACTTGATAGTTTAACATGATAGTGTTTCACATGATAGTGTTTCACATGATAATGTTTTAAATACTGCACCCTCTTTCTTCCTTGTTTTGACAGATTGTTCTATCTTCCAATGTTTACTGCATAGTTTGTTTAATTATACAATAATCAATAACACAATAAGAATAGATTTACAATAGTAAACAAAGAAATGTCAGATGACTGCTTCACCTGCATAAGAAATGTTGAAGTCACATATGAAGAAAAACATGGTTCAAAAATGTCATTACACAAAGGGCAAATAAAACAATTATAAACACAGTCATCAAATCTATTCACGGTATTCCATCACAAGCTATGAAACAATTTCATGCAAATAGTTATTCTCTCAAGCTTACAAACTTTACAAATGTCCAAATTCCTTGTATAAATCAAAGCTATGTTTAAATTAACAGAAATATGAGAAAAAAAGAAATTTACTCCATACCACCTTGTCTTTTCTAAGTTCATCACAGCCTGGAGGAATAAATTCATTGCATTTCACAAATATATTTCCCTGCAACTTTTCTTCCACATTTTAGAAATCTGACTGCAAAAGAATCAAATGAAACATATTTTAAACTTCAAGCAATTTCTGAGAGTAGCCAGTTTTTCACACACATTTTCTTCTAGCCATTTTCAATGACATGATCATCAGGCTGGGTATACTGCTCTGTTTGGTTATAAAACACTATCATAAATAGAATAAAAGGTTTAAGAAACACTCAGCCATGAGACCGTTTGTAGGCTTTGAAAAGCCAAATTAACAAGAAAAAAACGAAACTTTGAATATCCACAGTGCTAAGAAATCCTGGCAATGCAGACTTCAAAATGTTCTTTAATCCAAATGAGCTGATAGCTACTTGTCAAAATATAAAACAGTTACAAATCTGTAGAGGTGCCCATGTTAAGCTTTTTCACCGATCGTTCAAGATTCATACGATGTCCAACCTGAGTGACTCCTAAGTTTATGAAATCATTCCTGCCCATATTCACCAGCTTAGTCCCATCAACATTGGCTTTGGCAAAACTGATTCTATACTGAGGAAGATTGAGGCTGTCCAACCAGTCTAGAACATCCATGCTAGACCAGTCAGAAACTGATTTGGTTGCAAAACGTTTGGAGTTTTTATCCATTGCCTTGCTGTCATTGGCATTGGAGTCAATTTCAAGAAACTCAGGAGGAGGTGGGATAAACGCATCCTGATCTCCCAAACTGAAGTCACCAAAGTCTGGTGGTGGAGGTGGCGAATGTGCAATCAAGTCCTTGACATTTTCTCTTGGTTTACCATGATGGATGCTATCCCCATGCTCACTGGACAAGGTGCTGAGAGATGATACTGAAGACACAAAACTTGCAGCATCGTCCTGACCAAATGAACGAACACTTAATGCAGAGTCAGGGCTACCGGCAGCACTGAATGAAGATGGAGGGGGAATTATATCAATGACAATACCTCTGGGTGTAGAACTTCCATCACTGTCCCCAAATCCAGGTGGAGGTGGTGCTATCCTGGACTCTAGTCCTGATGAAGGTGAATGCATCATGTTCAGAGGGGGCAAGACGCTGCTGTTAGGTGAAGGTTTCTTGAGAGTTCCGTTACTCAAAGACAACTCAGTGTGGGAGTGATCCTCGGTTACCCCAGCAACACTTGTTTTTCCATTTGTCATACTTTTTTCAGACTGTAAAATTTTAATCCTATCTTGAACTGAAGTCTGTGCATTATCTCCCTTCACTTCAGAAACTGGACCAACAGATTTGGATGAAAGCATGAGAGGAGCATTTGTTGGCGAGGTTGGTGTTGTGGGTTTGCTACGATTGGAGTTTTTTTTGCTTGGAGTTATTTCAACTGGCCCCTTTTTCTCTATATTTGCCTGGAGACTACCTGATGCCTTCTTCTTCAAATACTCTTGTCGAGCTCTTTCTGCTAGAGCAATGTAATCTGCAGTTGAAGATTTGTTATTGGTTGACAGACTTGTTGAAACTGGGCCAGCAGTCGGTGATAACGGATTGGTCAAAGCAGACTTGGCTTCCACAGAATTATTTTCTGTCTTGCTTGTTGCTAGTTTGAGCAGTTCAGTTTTTGGTTTTGTAGATGAAGATGGGGCTGCAGTGAGCACTGTTGAAGCAGTTGTAAGTAATGGTGGTGGTGGAGGAGGAGCTTGGACTTTGCCAGAGTTTGCCTTAGTCATAACAATGGTAGTGATATTCGTTCCAGATAAGGATGATGTCACTGTGGGAGAAGTTGATGCTACTGATCTGGCCTGAACTGCAACGGGGGTTGTTTCTTTAACATTAACCGGTTTCAACATAGACCTGAAATCAGCAGCATTTTTAACAGGTTCTGATGGACTAGTTTTGCTGCTCTGTTTCTCACTGAAAGACTTTTCTGTGCTTTGATTTGACTTGACAGGCACAACAGGAGACAGTTTGACCTGTGAAACTTGCTTATTTGGTGGCTCTAATTGCGCTGCTATGCCTTTTGTTTGCACTGAACTGCTTCCAGTTTGGTCCTCTGATTTTGGAATTGTAGCTTCTGCAACCGATTCTGGTGGTGCACTGATTTCATTCTCTTTCTTGGTAGCTCCACCATTTCTGTTGACTTCACTGCTAAAAAATTTTGTCGCCTGGAGCTTTTTGTTTCGATTTAGGCGGGCCTCTATATCATTAACAACTGTTTGGTCTTCAATTTGTTCTAAACGAGACTTGCGTTTGGCCACGGCTGCTTTCAGGGCTTCTTGGTTTAATTCAAGAGTAGATTTGCCTTAAAGAATAAAAAGAAACATATTATTAACAGGCCATGTTTGAGCAGTTACTGAGGAACTCTGGGTAGATAAAGAAAGAATAGGGTTACAACTCCCTCACGTCTGCCTTAAGAGGTGACAATGAGGTTCTGTATGGGGCTGGCAAATTCTTCATTTAAAATAAACTGAAACAGAAACAATCACTAAAAGAGCATATGAATGCTTCTATGGAATCTTTATGTAAGGGGACCAGCTACAACGGTGGCCCACATGCTCCATAAGGAGCAAAAAGGGAAATAATGATGATGATGAGTGAAAGTAGATCACACATCACACATCACACGTCACACATCACACGTCTCATATGCAGCAGAACTCGTCCTCATAATTCTATTTTGGCATACAACTAATATAAGAAATAAACAAACAAATAAACATCCTTATCAGTAATAACTCTTAATATAGCATTTATATCAGTGAGAGCGTTTGATTGGCTAAGTGGTTCAAGCACTATCCTCTCGCAGCAAAGTTACCATTTTCCAGGATTGAAATACTGGTAGAGTCACAATCTGGCCGTACCAGCTGTAAATGGGTACCTGACTCTGCTCTTGAGTCAGGGAAGGCTAAAGGCAGCGAGGACAGAAACTGGTCACCCCACCTCATTAAAAAAGCTGGACCTAGTATAGCAAAGTCTCTAACACTTCACTCCCCCTAAGGCAGTATCTGTTAAAGGACTATCTCTACCTTTATATTAGTAAGCTATCAACCAGAAATTGGTAAGCTGCATTTTTATGGTGGTACATGAACACTGAGCGTCCGATTGACAGAGTGATTAAAGCGCTGATCTCTCACGGCAAAGATGCCGGGTTTGATTCACGGTATCGACACGCTTCAGTCTACCCAGCTGTAAATGGGTACCTGACTTCGCACTTGAGTTAAGGAAAGAAAAGGCAGTGAGGAAGGGAATTGGTCACCCCCCACCTCTCGATGCTGGACCTAGTATAGTGAAGTCTCTAACACTTCACTCCCCTACGGCAGTATCTGCTATGTGACTACCTTGACCTTTTACACAAACATTATGCCAATCCAATAATCATCATCATCTGTTCTCAATCGCTATGGAGCATACAGCCACCACTGTGTATTGCCCCCCATGAGAAAACCTAAACAAAAGCCCACGCTTTTGTAGTGGTGGTCTCTGTAGTAATTTGTTTGACATGATGACGTTGCCTGCCCCATGAACAACCAAATATTTAGTGACTTTTTAAGATAAGGCTAAGGGAGCGGTTGGCCTATTTTTTCTATGTTTCTCAGGGAGCCTATGGAACTATATGGATCATCAAATCAAATAACAGTTACAAAAACATACAAAAAACTTTACAATTAAAAACAAAAAGATACACTAATAAATGTGCACACACAAAATTACAATAAAATATAGTAGTCATATCAACTAACAACCACACCAACTATTACATCAAGTAACTGCAGCACCAATAAACTGTCACAACAAGATTGTCAATAAAATAGAGCCCCAAGCAACAGCAGTACCAGTAAACACACAATTACATTACTAAAGTATCACATCAAACAACAGCAACACCAATAAGCTATCACATCAAATAACAACAACACCATAAACTATCACACCACATAACAGTAATGCCATAAACTATCACACCATATAACAGCAACACTAAAAACTATCACACCATATAACAGTAACGCCATAAACTATCACACCATATAACAGTAACACCATAAACTTTCACACCATATAACAGCAACACCATAAACTATCACACCATATAACAGTAGCACCATAAACTATAACACCATATAACAGTAACACAATAAATTATCATCTCACTTAACAGCAACACCATAAACTATCATACCACATTAACAGCAACGCCACAAATTATCACATCACATAACAGCAACATCAAGAAACTATCATATCATGTAACAGCAACATCAAGAAACTATCACATAACAGCAACATCAAGAAACTATCACATAACAGCAACATCAAGAAACTATCATATCATGTAACAGCAACATCAAGAAACTATCACATAACAGCAACATCAAGAAACTATCACATAACAGCAACATCAAGAAACTATCACATAACAGCAACATCAAGAAACCATCATATCCAATAACAGCAACACCAACAAACAATAACACCATATAACAGCAACACCATAAACTATCACACCATATAACAGCAACTTCCTAAACTATCACACCATATAACAGCAACACCATGAACTATCACACCATATACCAGCAACACCTTAAACTGTCATATCACATAACAGCAACACCTTAAACTATCACATCACATAACAGCAACATCAAGAAACTATCATATCAAATAACAGCAACACCAAGAAACTATCACAACACATAACAGCAATATCAAGAAACTATCACATCATGTAACAGCAGCAACTAAAAACTATCACATAACAGCAACATCAAGAAACTATCAAATCAAATAACAGCAACACCAACAAACTATCACATAACAGCAACATCAAGAAACTATCATATCATGTAACAGCAACAACAAGAAACTATCACATAACAGCAACATCAGGAAACTATCATATACATTAATAGCAATACCAACAAGATATCCCTATCACATCAAAGAATAGCAACACCAACAAACTATCTCAAATAAAAGTTACACCAACAAACTATCACATCAAATAACAGTTACACCAACAAACTATCACACACAAAAAACACCATATCAGAAAACTATTAAATCAAGTAAAAGTTATACCAACTTTTATGTTAAGCAACAGCAACACCAAAACACTGTCACAAGCACATCATCAAACATCACATGCAGAAGCAGCTCAACAATAAACTGTCAAATCAAGTAACACTCAGCACAGAAAACTGTTACATTCAACTCTCCCCCTTTGCATTAAATTCTACCTGGACTTGACTTTGGTTGCTGACACTCAGTATATTTTTACATGTGATACCCAGCTCCTGTTTACACTGGACTATAAACATTGTTCCATAGACTAAACTTTGGAGCAAGTGTTGTAGTTCACACTTTATTCATACTTTGAGCATTCCAAGTTAAGACTGTCTTAACAAGTAACATGTATCCAGTGGATGACTTATCACAGCCACTCTGGCAGCTTGGCCAATACATTTTCTTCAAGTGGACATATCAGTAGAAAGTTTTGCTGTGATGTTCCATTTTAAGGGATCCCGTTTACACGCCCATTAAGGCATATTGGGAATATGGTGTTCGGCCCATATTTTCTCGACCATCAGCACACTAGGGATGATGTGGTCAGCATCACGCCGGCCGCCTTAACCTTCCCAGAGTTGCTCTGGTGCCAAATTGGGGCTAGGTCGACCCTGGAGCCGTTTGCAGTTAAAAAAAAATCCCACCTCAACTGGGGATCGAACCATGGACCACCGAGCTAGGAAGCCAGTACACTAACCCCTGTGCTACCCCGGCTCCTCCATGTTAACCCATTAGATATGTATTCATTTTCTTTCATGCTCCTTATGAAACATGGAGCCTTTACTACAGAGCTTGCAGAGGGCCTATGTCAAAGCCCTTGTGCTTTTGAAGCAATGGTTTCTGTAGCAATGTGTTTTATATGATGAGAGGTTTCAGCCCCATGAATAATTAGTAATGTAATATTATATATCCATCTGCCTCTTGGTGTTCCTGGTGTCCCGAAATCATTTTTTTTAAAACCAAAGTAACACGTTCAGCTCTCGATGGGTTATAATTAGGATATATAGTGTAATAAATTCGAGACAATATAGTAACTTCTTCCCCCCTCTACTCAGTCCAAATAGAGTAAATGAAAACCAAAATTGTATATGTGTGTGTGACCTCCCCTTTCCAAAAAATAAACAAACAATAAAAATAAAAAACAAACAAAAACAAAAAAATGAACGGAGAAAAAAACAAACAAACAAAGTAAAGTCTCTCATAACTGCCCTGTTGTTAACAAGGTGAAAAGGAGTGAGAAAAGCCCAGGGGTGTTTGAGATTACACCAAATCCACCAATTATCTGCCATCATCCACACGAGCACCCCATCAGATGACCCGAAACCAGATTTTCTAATTTTGTTGGTGCATAGTGGTAATTTATCGTGCTCCTTTCTCATGAGATGGTCAAACCAATTCATTTTCTGTCTGTCTATATACTTGATGCAGGGATGTAGTTCTTACAATTTTTCAGATACTACAATTTTTCATTCTGTCTCTCCTAGAAACATGATTGGCTCGTCTTAAAAATCTCATCTCATACAGTGTGATTTTTTTCTCTCCTGTGCTCTAGTCAGGGACCATGTTTCACACTGATAGCAAAGAAATATCCTATTTATCGATCTAATTTAGTTTCAGTACTGATATTCTAATTTTTGAGTAGTGGTGACTGTTGGTAAGTCACTACACTGGCTTTTTAACATCTTGTTTCTATTTCTCTGCCATGTCATCCATTTTCAGTGAAAATACGTCCTAGGTATCTAAACTCTGAAACATGTTTAAGCTTGATGTTTGTGACATGTATGTTTTTTTTAATAAAGTTTTGGCGAGGCGCATCTCGTTCACACTAGTCAGTTATATTAGGGCGCATGTCCAAACATAAAAAACCCTAAGGTCTGGGGTTTGTGTTATGTGACATGTATGTTACATTTTTTTTTTTTTTAAAGCATCCTGTTCAATCCTTGATGGGTTATAATTAGGGCATATGGTGTAATGAATTCAAGAAAATAAAATCAGATTTCCAATATCTAAATACAGTACCTTCTTCCCCCTCCACTCAGTCCAAATAGAGTAAATCAAAACCAAATTTGTGTGAATGTTTTTGAAGGTGACCTCCCATTTAAAAATATGGAACGCTTCACGAATTTGTGTGTCATCCTTGCACAGGTTTGTTAAATGAGCCTGGTGATCTTCATAGTTTATGTCTCTGATGTGCTAATCTTCATGTTGTTATCTTCCACAAGTTGAGAGCATTTGTATAGTTTTACAATTTGTTTTTATCTTTGTATATTAGACTTTGTTCATCTGCAAAACATAACTCATTCAGTGAGCTGCCTTCTTAATTGACTGGGTTTACGTCATCTCTTGTTTGCTTCTTTAACAGCCATACATAATAATTTTACATTTACTAAAAAATGCAGTGTTTTAGCAATCTAGAATTCAGGTTTTTTTTTTTTAACCTTGCTGTTATTTACCTCCTTGCCCTGACTGCATACAAAACTACTACTAATAAATGAAGTTGCGAGATGAAACAAATACAACTTACTTGCTGGTAAGGCTTTCACTTCAGAGACTCTTGGTCCCTCGGTCTCCAGTCTGTTTCGTCTCTCACTTACAGCAGCTAAAATGTCATCTGTTGAAACCCGGCTTTGTAAAGCTGCCATGGCTTCTGTGTCATTAGGACGTCGTCTGAGTGTTGAGTTTGCACTGCCTTCTAATGATGAGATCTTACCAGCCACGGCAACAGGTGGTGGAGGTGGAGGCGGAGGTGGAGTCTCAACTTCCATGACGCTTCTGGAGTTGCCCAAGATAATGGTTGAGGTTGAAGAAGGCGTGCCGCTCCTGCCATTTTTGTCTACGTTATCCCCACTAAAGTTGGACTGAATGGATGACCTCCTAGAACTCCCAGCACTGGAAGGCTGGGAAGGCGTTGTCATGACAACACCAGATGACCTTCTGGAGCTGGAAAGGCTTTGGGCTGATGAGGTCAAGGTTGTGTTTTCATGCATACGAATAGACAGCGGTGAAGACTTGGCACTATTTGTCAAGTGTGGAGATGAATGAGAACTAGAAATCTGCTTACTACCTTCCCTATTTGCATCATTACTGATGGATATAACGGTAACTGAAGATTTATTTTGTCTGACAACACTGGTTAGATCATCGGTGCGTCTATTTGCTTTGGAATTTTCAACAGCTACTACTGTACTGTTGTGGAATCTGTCTGCTTTGACAAAAACAGACTTATCATCATCGCTGTCCTCATAATCTGGTTCAGGTTCATATAAAATTCTGTCCTTTTTACCATCTATCTTATCAGAGTGGACGTCTGCTGTAACCAACACTGTCGCATTAGGATACTTCTGTATAAATTTGTGTGCATTCTCCACTATCCTTTCATCAGCAAATGAGATACTTTTGTCTCCATTCTGATTGGGGAAACTGTTTTTATGACCGATCATAGAATGTTCTGGGTACTGTGCCATACCTCCACTGTTACCTGCTATCTTAGTGATATTTTCAGGTCTAAAGCCATAAGGTGAATTCATCTTTGTCTGGTTTTCAGTTTCTGCAGATATGTTACCATAAGCAATGTTTTTTCCTGATGTGTTAATCCGAACAACTTCTGGGGTAGGAGGTTTTGAGGTATGATGATTGACAGGGATTCTGTGAGACAAGTCTGGTGTTCCAGTTCTGCTGGATTTTTGGCTGTAAGGATCAGTCCCAATAACTGTAGCTCCGTATGGTAATGGGGAATCTTTAGCTACATAGTGAACACCCTGAGGAGGTGGGGGAGGTGCTCGATTCTTTGTCCAGGAACCAGTGATTTGACTACTTCGAGAGTAGTCACTGTACTGCTCATCTACAGCTGCAGAAATATCAGGCGTGCTCTTTGACCTCTCTATCGTCTGAAATAAATAAGGTAGTGAAGTATGTTTAAAAAATGGACAAAATACTAAAAATATGATAAAACATATCAGATGCACAATAAACTAAATGAAACATACTTACTTACTTAGTCGTTCCTTTTGTACCGTGAGATGTAGAGGTAAAATGAAATATATCAATCATAAAGTATCAATGAGAAAACTTAACATTGTAAATTTTAACAATCCGCACATTCATTTTGGTTTTTTTTTTTTACAAAACCGTTCACTGACTCTTTACCTACAATCCATACACTACGTTATTTTGTTCTACAGCAACCGACTGGCAGAGTGGTTAGAGCGCTAGACTCTCAAGGCAAAAGTACTGGGTTCAAAATAGGGGGGCATCATGCTCAAGTCTACTCAGCTGTAAATGTGTAACTCTGCACTTGAGTTAGGGAAGGCAAAGGCAGCGAGGAAGGGAACTGGTCACCCCACTTCATAAAAAGCTGCATCTAGTATAGTGAAGTCTCTAACACTTCACTCCCCTACAGCAGTATCAACCTCGAGACTACCTTTACTTTTTATAGTGACAACTGTGGACAACCAAAGTTCAAAGTTCAATGTTACAGCAGCCAAAGTTCAATGTTACAGCAGCCAAAGTTCAATGTTACAGCAGCCAAAGTTCAATGTTACAGCAACCAAAGTTCAATGTTACAGCAGCCAAAGTTCAATGTTACAGCAGCCAAAGTTCAATGTTACAGCAGCCAAAGTTCAATGTTACAGCAGCCAAAGTTCAATGTTACAGCAGCCAAAGTTCAATGTTACAGCAGCCAAAGTTCAATGTTACAGCAGCCAAAGTTCAATGTTACAGCAGCCAAAGTTCAATGTTACAGCAGCCAAAGTTCAATGTTACAGCAGCCAAGTTCAATGTTACAGCAGCCAAAGTTCAATGTTACAGCAGCCAAAGTTCAATGTTACAGCAGCCAAAGTTCAATGTTACAGCAGCCAAAGTTCAATGTTACAGCAGCCAAAGTTCAATGTTACAGCAGCCAAAGTTCAATGTTACAGCAGCCAAAGTTCAATGTTACAGCAGCCAAAGTTCAATGTTACAGCAGCCAAAGTTCAATGTTACAGCAGCCAAAGTTCAATGTTATCACAAAGTTCAAAGTTCAATGTTACAGCAGCCAAAGTTCAATGTTACAGCAGCCAAAGTTCAATGTTACAGCAGCCAAAGTTCAATGTTACAGCAGCCAAAGTTCAATGTTACAGCAGCCAAAGTTCAATGTTACAGCAGCCAAAGTTCAATGTTACAGCAGCCAAAGTTCAATGTTACAGCAGCCAAAGTTCAATGTTACAGCAGCCAAAGTTCAATGTTACAGCAGCCAAAGTTCAATGTTACAGCAGCCAAAGTTCAATGTTACAGCAGCCAAAGTTCAATGTTACAGCAGCCAAAGTTCAATGTTACAGCAGCCAAAGTTCAATGTTACAGCAGCCAAAGTTCAATGTTACAGCAGCCAAAGTTCAATGTTACAGCAGCCAAAGTTCAATGTTACAGCAGCCAAAGTTCAATGTTACAGCAGCCAAAGTTCAATGTTACAGCAGCCAAAGTTCAATGTTACAGCAGCCAAAGTTCAATGTTACAGCAGCCAAAGTTCAATGTTACAGCAGCCAAAGTTCAATGTTACAGCAGCCAAAGTTCAATGTTACAGCAGCCAAAGTTCAATGTTACAGCAGCCAAAGTTCAATGTTACAGCAGCCAAAGTTCAATGTTACAGCAGCCAAAGTTCAATGTTACAGCAGCAATGTTACAGCAGCCAAAGTTCAATGTTACAGCAGCCAAAGTTCAATGTTACAGCAGCCAAAGTTCAATGTTACAGCAGCCAAAGTTCAATGTTACAGCAGCCAAAGTTCAATGTTACAGCAGCCAAAGTTCAATGTTACAGCAGCCAAAGTTCAATGTTACAGCAGCCAAAGTTCAATGTTACAGCAGCCAAAGTTCAATGTTACAGCAGCCAAAGTTCAATGTTACAGCAGCCAAAGTTCAATGTTACAGCAGCCAAAGTTCAATGTTACAGCAGCCAAAGTTCAATGTTACAGCAGCCAAAGTTCAATGTTACAGCAGCCAAAGTTCAATGTTACAGCAGCCAAAGTTCAATGTTACAGCAGCCAAAGTTCAATGTTACAGCAGCCAAAGTTCAATGTTACAGCAGCCAAAGTTCAATGTTTCAATGTTACAGCAGCCAAAGTTCAGTTACAGCAGCCAAAGTTCAATGTTACAGCAGCCAAAGTTCAATGTTACAGCAGCCAAAGTTCAATGTTACAGCAGCCAAAGTTCAATGTTACAGCAGCCAAAGTTCAATGTTACAGCAGCCAAAGTTCAATGTTACAGCAGCCAAAGTTCAATGTTACAGCAGCCAAAGTTCAATGTTACAGCAGCCAAAGTTCAATGTTACAGCAGCCAAAGTTCAATGTTACAGCAGCCAAAGTTCAATGTTACAGCAGCCAAAGTTCAATGTTACAGCAGCCAAAGTTCAATGTTACAGCAGCCAAAGTTCAATGTTACAGAGTTCAATGTTACAGCAGCCAAAGTTCAATGTTACAGCAGCCAAAGTTCAATGTTACAGCAGCCAAAGTTCAATGTTACAGCAGCCAAAGTTCAATGTTACAGCAGCCAAAGTTCAATGTTACAGCAGCCAAAGTTCAATGTTACAGCAGCCAAAGTTCAATGTTACAGCAGCCAAAGTTCAATGTTACAGCAGCCAAAGTTCAATGTTACAGCAGCCAAAGTTCAATGTTACAGCAGCCAAAGTTCAATGTTACAGCAGCCAAAGTTCAATGTTACAGCAGCCAAAGTTCAATGTTACAGCAGCCAAAGTTCAATGTTACAGCAGCCAAAGTTCAATGTTACAGCAGCCAAAGTTCAATGTTACAGCAGCCAAAGTTCAATGTTACAGCAGCCAAAGTTCAATGTTACAGCAGCCAAAGTTCAACGTTACAGCAGCCAAAGTTCAATGTTACAGCAGCCAAAGTTCAATGTTACAGCAGCCAAAGTTCAATGTTACAGCAGCCAAAGTTCAATGTTACAGCAGCCAAAGTTCAATGTTACAGCAGCCAAAGTTCAATGTTACAGCAGCCAAAGTTCAATGTTACAGCAGCCAAAGTTCAATGTTACAGCAGCCAAAGTTCAATGTTACAGCAGCCAAAGTTCAATGTTACAGCAGCCAAAGTTCAATGTTACAGCAGCCAAAGTTCAATGTTACAGCAGCCAAAGTTCAATGTTACAGCAGCCAAAGTTCAATGTTACAGCAGCCAAAGTTCAATGTTAGTTCAATGTTACAGCAGCCAAAGTTCAATGTTACAGCAGCCAAAGTTCAATGTTACAGCAGCCAAAGTTCAATGTTACAGCAGCCAAAGTTCAATGTTACAGCAGCCAAAGTTCAATGTTACAGCAGCCAAAGTTCAGTTCAATGTTACAGCAGCCAAAGTTCAATGTTACAGCAGCCAAAGTTCAATGTTACAGCAGCCAAAGTTCAATGTTACAGCAGCCAAAGTTCAATGTTACAGCAGCCAAAGTTCAATGTTACAGCAGCCAAAGTTCAATGTTACAGCAGCCAAAGTTCAATGTTACAGCAGCCAAAGTTCAATGTTACAGCAGCCAAAGTTCAATGTTACAGCAGCCAAAGTTCAATGTTACAGCAGCCAAAGTTCAATGTTACAGCAGCCAAAGTTCAATGTTACAGCAGCCAAAGTTCAATGTTACAGCAGCCAAAGTTCAATGTTACAGCAGCCAAAGTTCAATGTTACAGCAGCCAAAGTTCAATGTTACAGCAGCCAAAGTTCAATGTTACAGCAGCCAAAGTTCAATGTTACAGCAGCCAAAGTTCAATATTACAGCAGCCAAAGTTCAATGTTACAGCAGCCAAAGTTCAATGTTACAATCACATCAACCTTCTAACGCATCAGCTCAATTTCACTTATATCTCCCCCTTTATATTTGTCGAATGCAGCAGTTGTCTCTTGCAATTATACTATCAGTTCTGGTTTTAGATACCATTTGTATGTGTGCATGCATGTGTTTTTGGTCAGACTTCTACAATTTCAGGGGTCACAGCCAGACTTCTAAAATTTCAGTTAAGACTTCTAAAATTTCAGGGGCCAGAGTCAGACTTCTAAAATTTCAGGGGTCAGAGTCAGACTTCTAAAATTTCAGGGGTCAGACTTCTAAAATTTCAGGGGTCAGAGTCAGACTTCTAAAATTTCAGGGGCCAGAGTCAGACTTCTAAAATTTCAGGGACCAAAGTCAGACTTCTAAAATTTCAGGGGCCAAAGTCAGACTTCTAAAATGTCAGGGGCCAAAGTCGGACTTCTAAAATTTCAGGGGCCAGAGTCAGACTTCTAAAAATTTCAGGGGCCAGAGTCAGACTTCTAAAATTTCAGGGGTCAGAGTTAGACTTCTAAAATTTCAGGGGTCAGAGTTAGACTTCTAAAATTTCAGGGGCCAGAGTCCAAGTTGAAAATATTTTTAGCTTTATCAATTCTTGACATGCATAAGTCTTGTGCTTTGTGTTGTTACCCAGGTCTGTTATGAGACAAAGAAAGAACAGGATTACTGTCCCCTCAAGCATGTCAGACAAGGCAGCTAATATAAGATTGTGCATGGAACTGGCAACCTCATCATGTCAGACAAGGCAGCTAATATAAGATTGTGCATGGAACTAGCAACCTCATCATGTCAGACAAGGCAGCTAATATAAGATTGTGCATGGAACTAGCAACCTCATCATGTCAGACAAGGCAGCTAATATAAGATTGTACATGGAACTAGCAACCTCATCATGTCAGACAAGGCAGCTAATATAAGATTGTACATGGAACTAGCAACCTCATCATGTCAGACAAGGCAGCTAATATAAGATTGTACATGGAACTAGCAACTTCATCATGTAAGACAAGGCAGCTAATACAAGATTGTGCATGGAACTGGCAACCTCATCATGTCAGACAAGGCAGCTAATATAAGATTGTACATGGAACTAGCAACCTCATCATGTCAGACAAGGCAGCTAATATAAGATTGTACATGGAACTAGCAACCTCATCATGTAAGACAAGGCAGCTAATATAAGATTGTACATGGAACTAGCAACCTCATCATGTAAGACAAGGCAGCTAATACAAGATTGTACATGGAACTAGCAACCTCATCATGTCAGACAAGTTGCCATATAAACCACTGTTGCCACAACACGTGAGGGGTTGGTGTAGGCTTCCTGCAAGGGGAGCAGCTATGTGGTGGCTCCATGCTTCATAAGGATCACAATGGAAAATGATGGCAATAAGTCTTGTAGTAGAACTGTGACCTCGAAATGAGATTTCTTGGAGTACTTCTTGGTACAATGTACAGATAGTATCACATTACTTTATGTGAAGGT
Source organism: Oreohelix idahoensis (assembly GCA_024509875.1). Classification (NCBI taxonomy): domain Eukaryota; kingdom Metazoa; phylum Mollusca; class Gastropoda; order Stylommatophora; family Oreohelicidae; genus Oreohelix; species Oreohelix idahoensis. The sequence continues at coordinate 94,984 of JAMPIV010004126.1, read as the reverse complement.
TTCCTGTACTTTCTAGTCAAGGAAGATGAGAAAACAGAATGAGAATGACTAAGATGGAAATTTCTTGTACTTTCTGGTACAATATAACATGACAAGTATTAATCTCCTTTCTTGTGTTTCCACCTGGCTATGGTAGAGAAGCATGTGTGTCTCCATTATGACAAGTATTAATCTCCTTTCTTGTGTTTCCACCTGGCTATGGTAGAGAAGCATGTGTGTCCCCATTATGACAAGTATTAATCTCCTTTCTTGTGTTTCCACCTGGCTATGGTAGAGAAGCATGTGTGTCCCCATTATGACAAGTATTAATCTCCTTTCTTGTGTTTCCACCTGGCTATGGTAGAGAAGCATGTGTGTCCCCATTATGACAAGTATTAATCTCCTTTCTTGTGTTTCCACCTGGCTATGGTAGAGAAGCATGTGTGTCCCCATTATGACAAGTATTAACTCTTAGTATACGAGCGGCCTTTCATGACTACCATTACAGATTTTGCAATAAATAATTTATTTATAAAGATAACATAAGTGTTATATATCAAAATGTGAAGAAATGAAACCCCTATATCATGCACGTAACTAAATTGTTCAGTGGTTTTAAACATGCATTCAGCTATAAATTTTCGCTATTGACGGGGATCGATCATCGGCCTCTCTAGAAGGCCGCTCGTATACTAAGAGTTAATCTCCTTTCTTGTGTTTCCACCTGGCTATGGTAGAGAAGCATGTGTGTCCCCATTATGACAAGTATTAATCTCCTTTCTTGTGTTTCCACCTGGCTATGGTAGAGAAGCATGTGTGTCCCCATTATGACAAGTATTAATCTCCTTTCTTGTGTTTCCACCTGGCTATGGTAGAGAAGCATGTGTGTCCCCATTATGACAAGTATTAATCTCCTTTCTTGTGTTTCCACCTGGCTATGGTAGAGAAGCATGTGTGTCCCCATTATGACAAGTATTAATCTCCTTTCTTGTGTTTCCACCTGGCTATGGTAGAGAAGCATGTGTGTCCCCATTACCCCTAGAGCTGTGCCAGTGATAGCATAGCTCCAACAGTGTCCCCATTACCCCTAGAGCTGTGCCAGTGATAGCACAGCTCCAACAGTGTCCCCATTACCCCTAGAGCTGTGCCAGTGATAGCACAGCTCCAACAGGGTCGTCCAAGTTGGATATGTCAAAGGTTGGGGACCAGACAAAATATGACAAACCTGCTGCCTTGCAGGGGAGAGTCAAAGGCTAAGGAAGGTAATCTGACATAAATGCCTGATGAAATTGTATGCATTGGGTCAAAGGCCTAAGAAAACAGTGCAATGTAATTTGCTTGATGAAGATGGGCATCAATACCCAAGAAACAAATTTCTTGTTATATGTTTTGGCATGACACATAATAAACAGCATCACTATTTGAGGTGGAGATTTATAGTATCACTACTCAGGTGGAGAATTACAACTTCCTGAGATGGAGATTTATAACTACCTGAGATGGCATATTTATAGCTACCAGAGATAGAGATTTATAACTACCTGAGATGACATATTTATAACTACCAGAGATGGAGATTTATAACTACCTGAGATGGCATATTTATAACTACCTGAGATGGAGATTTATAACTACCTGAGATGGCATATTTATAACTACCTGAGATAGAGATTTATAACTACCTGAGATGGCATATTTATAACTACCTGAGATGGCATATTTGTAACAACCTAAGATGGAGATTTATGTATAACACTTCCTGAAATGGAGATTCATGAGTATAATTAACAGAAATGGAGATTTATAACTACATACGATGGAAAATTAAGAGCATTACCACATGATTTTAACATTTATAACTACCTGAGATGGAGATCTCTTGTGGTATTTTTTAATCCTTGCCTCTGCCGGACTAACGTGACCCTTGCTAACTTTGCTGTTATTGGTTGCCACCACCCCAGGCTCCCCAGTTACGAGGCCTTCATAATCCATGACTGATACACGTTTGAGAGCATGGGAGGCTCGCACTGACGCCACTTTGTGGTCATCCGCTGCTTGAAGTGCATGGAGTGAGCGGCTTTGTGCTGCTTCCTGTCCTTCAAACTCTGCAATGGCTGCATCTAGTTTTTCTGTTTGAAAAAAATCACAGATTTTATAAAAGTTATAATGGAATTAGTTATGAAATTCAAAGATGATATAAATGAATGAGCTAACATAAAGTACAATAATAATCTTTCTGATAATCCCACATTAAGTCTGCTTAAAACCCTTAAATTAAGGGGCTGCTGTAAAACTGGTAAGGAATATAAGTATATAAACCAATAAACGGTATTGAATCAGTTCTACAAATAACGGTTCACATGAAACAAGGGACGTTTCGCGTTTTACTCTTCGTCAGCCACAAACAGGTGACAAAGACAAGAATTACATATAGGTACTACAAAAACATAAGATGATGAGAAACATACACCAAATAAGTGATACAAGCAGATGGAAAAAGTAAACACCCACAGTGATGAGCGAAAAAAGAACAATAATAATACAAGAAAATCGTAAAACCTAAAAGAAATACCGAAACAAGAAAGTAAATAATCAACGAAACGAAAATAGAATGAACAAAAACTTCAGAACAAGTAAAAGTTCACTTAGCTAGATCCGTAGATGCATGGAATAGAAGACCGTAGTACTCCGTCCAAGAAATCAGCATCTACGGATCTAGCTAAGTGAACTTTTACTTGTTCCGAAGTTTTGTTCATTTTTTTTTTCGTTTCGTTGATTATTTATTTTCTTGTTTCGGTATTTCTTTTAGGTTTTACGATTTTCTTGTATTATTATTGTTCTTTTTTCGCTCATCACTGTGGGTGTTTACTTTTTCCATCTGCTTGTATCACTCATTTGGTGTATGTTTCTCATCATCTTATGTTTTTGTAGTACCTATTTGTAATTCTTGTCTTTGTCACCTGTTTGTGGCTGACGAAGGGTAAAACCCGAAACGTCCCTTGTTTCATGTGAACCGTTATTTGTAGAACTGATTCAATACCATTTATTGGTTTATATACTTAAAACCCTTATCACAATTTGTTTCAGATGATGATGATTTCTTTGAAGGTAAGCAGATTATACCTCTTCATGTGGCTGACATTCTTGGCCATTATAATACTTACGTCTGTTATGTTTTTCTTTCTACTGTTGTTCTCCCTCAAATCTATTATGTGTGTGTTTTTTTTTCAGCTGTTCTCATTTAAATCTTTTATGTGCTTCCCTTCCATTGTTGTTGATGTACATATCTTTTATATGCTTCCCTTCCATTGTTGTTGATGTACATATCTTTTATATGCTTCCCTTCCATTGTTGTTCATGTACATATCTTTTATGTGTTGCCTTTCTGCTGCTGTCCTTACACAAATCTTTTATGTGTTCCCTTTCCGTTGTTGTTCTTACACACATTTTTCCATTGTTGCCCGACTGATGTTGCTCTTACTCAAATCTTTTATGTGTTGCCTTTTTGCTATTGTCCTTACACATATCTTTTATGTTGATTTTGGAGTCAGTTAACCAAGAGATCTACATATTAAGGTTTAAAACTTGGGGTTAGTGGCACCACAAGATGAGAAAATATATAAACATGACGTAGTTTTATAACAAGTGACATGGAACCCTCAGTGAAAAATTAAAGGATGAGATAAGAATACAAGGTAAATGGATAGAAAAAAGACCGATCCGGAAAATAAATCCCATGAAAGAAATGAGACTCCAAGACTCCATATATATCAATACACTCCACAGATGTAAAAACATTCAAAGTATCTACATGGCACTGACTGACTGAAAGGAATATTAATAAGATTGTCAGCTGAAGTAACAATAGGGCTGTAAAATGGAAATAATGATAAGATTGTCAACTGAAGTAACAAAACGGTTGTACAAATGGAAATAATGATAAAGTTGTCAACTGAAGTAACAATAGGGTTGTGCAAATGGAAATAATTATACGGTTGCGTGAAGACAGATGAGAAGAAGAAGCTGGTGATGGATAGGACACACACTGAGGAAACCTGCTGAAAGTGTTACATGGCAGTCCTTGCTTTAGAATCCACAGGATAAAGGAGATGGAGGGAGACAGAAAAACACACAGAGAAAATAACTGGAGACACAAATGAAGGAAATAAAGAAGACACAAAAATACCTTGAGCAGATGGCACAGGACAGAAGGACTTGATGTGAAGTTGATGAAGGCCTATGCTCCTTGGGGAGGTGAAAGGTTATAATGATGATGATGATAATGTATAGTTTGGTTTGAAGGATAATGTATAGTTTGGTTTGAAGGATAATGTATAGTTTGGTTTGAAGGATAATGTATAGTTTGGTTTGAAGGATAATGTATAGTTTGGTTTGAAGGACAATGTATAGTTTGGTTTGAAGGATAATCTTCATTGCACACGGACAACTCCATCAGTGCTCAAATCTCCTCCCTTAGATCACACAAGGAGAATGACAGCACAGTGAACGAACTACATAGCACCCAATGTGTGTATATTGGAATCACACTTTTAATATTTTTGTGGTGGGTAGGTTTCTAATTTTTAAATTTTGACAGGACAACTCTTTACGATTTCCAAATGCTGTGGGATTTTTAACGTGCGCAACTTGCATACAGGACCTCCTATGTTTTTGTACTTATCCAAGAAGGCTAGGCATCTGATCTCACTACCCAGGAGATCAAGGAGGAATATGACATCATAAGGACTACTGGTTCTAAAAAAAGAAATTTCCATAAATTTTATTCCCTCTACTGGGAATCGAACCTGGTACCTTTAGAATTCGAGGCAGATGCCATATCTCTTTGTCACTCCGACCCCAATGTATGATAATACATGAATAAGCATAAACACATACAACTCCAGACACTAACCAATTTCAGCCATCCCTTCTGTCATAGACTTGGAGCTTGCTTTGCTGTAGGACAGAGATGTCTGTGGGTCTCGCTGTGGTGGTAGAGGGGCCGCTGGAAAGATAACAGCACAAGGAGATAAAAGGTGTTCATCAGTGTATCCTGTGATACTACAACTTCTGATATTATGTAGCAACTATAACCACCACCACAACTTCTTTTTTTTCTTTCTCTTTTTGCTTCTTATAGAACGTGGAAACACTACTGCAGCTTACCCTCTTACGTGAAACCTGCATCAAAGCATTCACGTACTATTGCAGTGGTGGATCATGTAGCAACTTGCTTTACATAATCAGGTTGCTAGCCAGAAGTGCAGCCTCATATTCGTTGCCTCAGGGACCGAAGACGCATCAAGTGATTAATGCAGTCAGCAACCCATAGCTTGAGTGCTTGCCTCAGGGTCAGCGAACCAGAAGTGACCAAGACCCTACTCCACCTCCAAGTGGTTGTCCTGGAAACAGGCTGCATCACTGCAGTCTGGCTGAGAGAGTAGGGATCGAAGACGGAAGGTTAACCCGGTCCCAAAAATGCCACGCAAAGATGTGTCGGGCCGAAAGGCGCAGATATTGCAGCTTTGCTGTAAATGGCGAGACAACGTAACAAACGTCCTTTTTAGGAAGAACGCAGAATAAGAAGAAGATACAACATATCTGATGAAGCAATAGTTCCTTCTTTTCTGTCTCCTCAAAGACCCGCGTGAACTACATGAACCACAACTGCTATACCTTAATCTGATGTTACAACAAGTGCTATACCTTTATATGATGTTACAACAAGTGCTATACCTTAATCTGATGTTACAACAACTGCTATACCTTAATATGACGTTACAACAAACTGCTGTACCTTAATCTGATGTTACAACAACTACTATACCTTAATCTGACATTACAACAACGGCTATACCTTAATCTGATGTTACAACTGCTGTACCTTAATCTGATGTTACAACAACTGCTGTACCTTAATCTGATGTTACAACAACTGCTGTACCTTAATCTGATGTTACAACAACTGCTGTACCTTAATCTGATGTTACAACAACTGCTATACCTTAATCTGACATTACAACAATTGCTGTACCTTAATCTGATGTTACAACAACTGCTGTACCTTAATCTGACATTACAACAACTACTGTACCATAATCTGACATTACAACAACTACTATACCTTAATCTGATGTTACAACAACTGCATACACTACTACAGTCCTGTGTAGTTCCTGGGGGGTGGTCTCTTATGAGACAAAGAAAGAACAGGAATTCTGCTCCGTCTGGCATGTCGTACAAGGCAACCAATATGAGGTTCTGAACGGGGAATGGCAACCTCATCATGTTAAACAAATTGCCTGAGAAACCACTACTGTAAACGCATGTGAATGATTGATACAGGCTTCCTGACCAGCTACAGTGGTGTCTCCACGCACAGTAAAAAGCACAAAGGAATAAATGATGATATACTGCTACAACAGCTACTTAGTCTTCATCACACCACTAAAATCATTACCACAATGTGCCATGTCTATCACAGTATTCATGGTAAAGTTGCATAAAGAGTGTGAATGAAGAAACACAGAAACCACTGAATAACTACAGTAAAGGAAGACCAAAAACACATGGAGACACGAGATGAAGACAAGAGATGGAGACACGAGATGGAGACAAGAGATGGAGAAACGAGATGGAGACCGAAATAAGAAAGACATGGAGAAACCATGAGTGGATGGCACAGGACAGGAGTACTTGCCATGAATTAGTGAAGGCATATGCTCCTTGGGGAGCTGAATGATGATGAATGAATGATTAAAGTGAACAACTGATTAAAGTGAACAACTGATTAAAGTTAACAACTGATTAAAGTGAACAACTGATTGAAAGAAAACTCACCAATTTTCTTGCGTGTTGGCAAGGTCATGGCCCCACTGTCCTGGTATGTATTCCAGTCGCTAGGAGTGGGGTCAGGGTTGGTCACTGTGACAACCTTCAGGGTCAGGATATCACTAGAGGAGCGGATCAGATGGACCACGTGCTCATGTGATGCCCGCACAACATTCTCTCCATTGATCTACAATATATATAAAAAAATCAACATACAAAACAGCTCGTATATAAAGTTTCAGAACTAAATTAAAAACAAATATAAATGAACAAATATCCCAATGGCGGTTGTAGGTTGTGTGAAGATCTAGGCCAGCGTTAACTTGTGAGGCCCCTTTTAAATAAATTACTGTTGTATCAGCACGCATATATTTGTGCACGAGGCCCCTGAAAGCACCAGGCGCTAGGTAAAAGCCTAGGCTGACTATGCTGCCGCTGGAATAGCCCCTTTATTTTTTGAAAGAAACAGTGTACAGTATTATCAAAGATATTCTTTCAATTAAAATGTAATGCACAGAACAAAAAATTGTGGTCATTGAAGTTATCTGATTCTGTCTTCTACACATTATCTTAAAACTGATGTCTGCTGATTATATCTTCAACCAACCAGCTGTATCCCTGGGAATTAAACCAACATTCAATTACGGCTACACCTGCTAGAATTTATGAGGTCAAAATCAAATTGACATAAGCACAGAAACTTTAGAACTGGGGGTGGGAGACGATGTGTGAAATAAAACCTCGAAGGTAAAAAAAAAAACCACTTTAAATAAAAATCTTTGAGTAACTGGAGCCGATGTTAATAATGTTAAATTTTCATTATGGACGAGGGAAAACATTGTGTTCTCATGGGGCACACTACTAAGGCATGCTACTGCCGTTGGCAGGATCCAGACATTAAACAGTGAAGCTTTGAATTAGTTACTTGAGATCAACAGAAATCGGGTCCAACACAAAAATAAGAATCTTCAACTAAATTGTCAAGTCAGTCCTATTGTATGGCTCTGAAACATGGAGAACAACAAAAACAACATTCAAAAAGCTACAGACTTTCATAAATGGGTGCTTGCGTAGAATGGAGGGATTAAAATGGTATGACAAGGTTACCAACGTGGAACTGGTAACAAGAACCAGACAAGTGCCAGTGGAACAAGAGATGAGAAGAAGATGATGGCGATGGATAGGACACACACTGAGGAAACATGTTGATAGCATTACATGGCAGTCCTTGTTCTGGAACCCCCAGGGCAAGAGAGACAGAGGTAGACCAAGAAGCACATGGAGAAGAGAGCTGGAAGCAGGTGAAAATGATGAGGAGAATGTGGAAAGAACTTGAGATGATGGCACGTGACAGGAGGACTTGGCACGTGTTTGTTGAAGGCCTATGCTCCTTGGGGAGCGGAGGGTTATGAATGAATGAATCCAACGCCAGCGTCTTCTTCTCATCTCTTGTTCCACTGGCACTTGTCTGGTTCTTGTCATCAGTTCCACATTAGTGACCTTGTTGTACCATTTCAATCCTTCTATTCTACAATCCTTCTATTCTATTCTATTCTATTCTATTCTATTCTATTCTACTCTATTCTACAATCCTTCTGTTCTATTCTATTCTAAATAATAATGGAAACCTGAGTCCTGTGGATAGTAAATAAATAAGTAAATAAATAAATAAAAGTAATTAACAGGTACTCGTTGGACATAAAGGGTGGCACTAGACAACAGGAAAGAAAATGTGAGTGATAGTCTTACTGGGAATCGAACCTAGGACCAACCAGACGGCGCCATCGCCTTGCTGTGACAGTACGTCGTGAATGGACGCTGAGCCAATTTTGCACCCCAAAAAAAAAGTGCATTATTGGCTGAGGTCATTCTCGTGACACTCACACTCACGTCTATTCTGTGTTATTCGTCTTCCACTACACATTACTGGACACAAGTATTTCGGCCTTTATTTGGTCTATACTTGCTGATAGGAAAGTTATATTAGTGATTGCGTCTTTAAAACTGTCTGGGTCGTCCACGGGTCCTATACCATAGTTGTGTGAGTGTCACGAGAATGACATCAGCCAATAATGCACTTTTCTTGGGAGGCAAAATTGGCTCAGCGTCCATTCACGATGTACTGTCACAGCAAGGCGATGGCGCCGTCTGGTTGGTCCTAGGTTCGATTCCCGGTAAGCCTATCACTCACATTTTCTTTTCTGTTGTCTAGTGCCACCCTTTATATTCTATTCTACAATCCTTCTGTTCTATTCTATAATTTCAATCCTTCTATTCTGCACAAGCACCCATTTATGAAAGTCTGTAACTTATTGGTTCTTGTTTTCGTTGTTCTCCATGTTTCTCAGCCATACAATAGAATTGGCTTGATAACTGAGTTCAAAATTCTTATTTCCGTGTTTGATTTGAGTTTATTTCCAAATATTGTCCAATGAAATGAAAGCTTCTCTTATCTTTTGTATTCTTATTTTGATATCATTATCTTCTCCAACTTTATCTATATTATTATCAAGATATTATGTATACATCAACATGTTCCAGATATGTTTCTCCAAGGGCTTTCTTGCCATCACTTGCTGCACTTAATCTCATATCTTTCTATTTTCCCTCTGCAGTTTCAGACCCCAAGTGCTGAGACCTCACATCAAGTACAGTTTTCTCGTTGTGCCCTGCTTCTGACTACGATTTTGGGAAAGAAAAGCCAGGAATGTGGCAACATTGTTATCGGGGTTTCTATTTCTTAACCTGTGTTTCACGGACTCCTTGGTGGTACAACAATGGATTCTAAAAATGTGAAGTTTTCTATTATGCTTTTATGTGCGGTTTTTTTCCATAAAGGGGTTCATGACCTTCATCGGACAATCAAAAGGGTCCATAGCCTTCATTGGATTATCAAAGGGGGTCCATGGAACACACACAAAAGTTAAGAAATCCTGATCTAGATCGTCAGAGTTCACTGAATTCAGTTTCTATTGGTTAGTATTGTTTTCATAACATAAAGAAGAGAAAAGGTGACAAGAGACATTCGACACCCTAGTTCAGGCATGTTTACCTACGACCGATAACCTAACCGTATACAGACACTGAAGAAAGAGATGAGTTATATCCCATGTCAGTAATAAACATCATTATTTCCCTTTTTTTCAGTAAAGATCGAAAAAATGGATTTACCAAGTCTGGATTATGCTTGAATGCCTCATTATTTGTGCCGTCGGGGGTAGGCGATTAGGTCGTCGTGACTTTCCACTTGTTACTAGCCCGGACAAGGTCGCATTAAACTCAACGCCTGGTGTCTGTCCAATGATACACCTTCTTCAGATTTGTCTCGCCGTTTCATGGTCCTAAATTCTTTTTCTTTTTCGTAAACTTTCAGAAGTCACCCTGGATAACTTTAAAGAAAGTGATATGTTAAAAGCAGTCACCCTGAATAACTTTAAAGAAAGTGATATGTTAAAAGCAGTCACCCTGAATAACTTTAAAGAAAGTGATATGTTAAAAGCAGTCACCCTGAATAACTTTAAAGAAAGTGATATGTTAGAAGCATAGCTTATTAAAAAAGCCAAGAGTTTTATCAGAAGCAGATGCAGAAACAAGTGTGAAGCAGCGTATCCAGGTCACCAGAAGAATAATGCATATTACCAGCTTAACAGAAGTGAACAAGTGGTAATCTTCAGACTCTGCACAGACCACAACAGATTGGGATACCATCTATTCAACAAGCTAAAGAGAGGAACTACTCATGAGTGTAACTGTGGCACTGATAAAATAACTGCTGAAATATGCTGCAAAAGTGCCCAACATATGAATAGTCCTAAATGAAAGTATTGGATTGGATAGGAGGCGACAGAGTTGAGTCTAAAATCCACACAAAAAGACGAACTATGAGAATAAACGTGGCAAAATTATAGCCCGACAGCGTTTGAAGAAATGTCCCCAAATGGATATGGACTCAACATATATCTTTGCTGCAACACAAAGTTGGAGCTACTGTCAGTGATATCAAAATAAGCTTAATGTAAGAAGGGCAATCAGGACATTGGAAATAAAGAAAGGGAATCAATTCAAAAACAAAAAATTTCCACTCGAATGTCAAGGCAGTTCTATTGTACGGCCCTGAAATATGGAGAACACTTCAAATAAAAAATATTTAAAAAATAATAGTGCGATAGTGTGTGTGTGTGTGTGTGAGAGAGAGAGAGAGGGGGGGGAGGGGGGCGGGGGCAGGGGGGGTGGGGGGGAGGGCGGGGGGGGGGGGGGGGGGGGGGGGGGGGGGGGGGGGGGGGGGGGGGGGGCGGGCGGGGGGGGGGGGGGGAGGGGGGGGGGGGGGGGGGGGGGGGGGGGGGGGGGGGGGGGGGGGGGGGGGCGGGGGGGGGGGAGGGGGGGGGGGGGGGGGGGGGGGGGGGGGGGGGGGGGGGGGGGGGGGGGGGAGGGGGGGGGGGGGGGGGGGGGGGGGGTGGAGGTGGGGGAGAAGAGAAGTTTCAATATTTTTCTCAAGAGAGACAATCTTGTTGGAAAGAATACACCTAGATTATTTGCATTTATCGCCCATTTCAGTAATGATATTTAAAAAATAAAATTTAATTTTAATTTTATTCATTTTATTATTTTTACGACTGATTATTGTATTGTCATGGGGAATACACAACTGTGCCAAGTTTCAGAGCTATTGCTCATCTGAAAGTGATTGAAAAATCGATTGCAAGATTTTAAGGTGACAAGAGAGGGACAAGAGAGTGACATAAGTTGCAAGCTAAAGAAAAGCCTGTAAAAATCAAGAAATTATGATTTCCCTAAAGGGATGACTAAGCTAAAAAGAATTCAAATTTTAAGCCGAGGATCACAAGCACGGAAATGGTAGCAAGAACCAGACAGATACCAGGAGAACAAGCAGGGAGGAAATGACGATCGTGGGGTAGGTTACAGACTGAGGATGCCAGATGACAGCATTACAATACAGTTCTTGTTCTGAAACCCCCAAGGTAAAAATATATAAAGTATATAAATATAATAAATATAATTTTAAGTGTATACAAGATACGTCTTACGTCTATATTGTTATTAACGACATAATTCTAGCCGTTTGTACGTCGGTCACATCTAAGGGATGCAACTGTGATTGAAAGTTAGACATTAATTGTATTGTTTCCCTTATATGTACTCTCCCGAAAATAGTAACACTCAACGAAGAAAAGTCGGTGAATTGTGCAACACAAGTGAGTGACAGTGATATATGAATAAAATGTAAGTTTTTGATTGTAGAACCCAGTTTCATTCCGGAAACGTATTTAACTCATCATTTTGTTAAAAATAACCTTAAAATGTAAGTTTTTGATTGTTTCTTCAAGATAAAATTTTAATTTAAAGTATTGCAGAATAGGAGCTATTCGCTGGAAATGAAACGGTTTATTGGAGCATAGATACCATGATTTCCGATGATCCCAACGACGCAGTTGATTTCCCAACCGAGTTCCTTAACGAGCAGTGCCCATCAGGAATGCCACCGCATTTGCTGAAATTAAAGGTTGCTGCGTGTATCATGCTATTGCGAAATCTGAACGCAAAAAACGGACTATTGAATGACACGCGTTTGGTCATAAAAGTCTTGCATCGGAATTCCATTGATGCAGAAATTATCACTGGCAGTAATAAGGGAGAACGAGTCTTAATTCCTCGCATTGACTTAGAACCGAGCGAGCGCAGTTTGCCATTTAGGATGCGACGTCGTAAATTCCCAGTGATTTTAGCATTTGCAATGACGATCAATAAGGCGCAAGGACAATCTTTTGATCACGTAGGAGTTTTCCTAGAATAGACAATACAAGTGATTTGTATAACTTGATCTTCACAGGAAAACTGATGTTACTTTTCCAGATCACATTCAGCCTTGTTATGGCAGCTGAGACCATTGTGAGTCTTGTCTTGATTTCTTTACTTGATCTTCCATCGCTACATATAATGGACCCCCAGATATTTAAAGGTGTTCACTTCTTCTAACGTTTGCCCATTTAACGTAATGTTGGTCAGAATATGTTTCTTATGGCTATTCAACAATATCTTGCTTTTTTCTATATTAATGTCCATCCCATACGTTCTTGTTACTTTCTCCAGTCTAGAGGTAAGGTCTTGAAGTTCTGATTCTGTTCCAGCTATAAGATCGATATCATCAGCAAAACGTAGATTGCAAAGAGGTTGTCTCCAATCGATATGGTTGTTTTATAATCGTAGAGAGCCTCCTGCATAATATGTTCTAGATATATATTAAAGAGCACTAGGTACAGGATACATCCCTGACGAACTCCTCGGACAAGATTTCTTCTGATTTCTGTTTTATTCTGTTCAAAAGTATCCTTAACATCACTTTACTTGGATGACTAATAAGGCTAATGGTTCTGTAATTCTTGCACATTTTTAGATTTCCTTTCTTCGGAAGCGGTATTACTAATGACTGCGCCCACTCTTTTGGCCATTTTTTTGTACTCCATATCTTCTGGCAAATTGTTGTCATGATTTTTACTATATCTGGTCCTCCACATTTCAAGAGCTCTGCTGGGATATTATCCACACCCGGTGACTTCCCTCCTTTCATCGAACATATAGCCTCTTCCACTTCTTCCCGTAATATTGCTGCATTTCCGAATAATAAATATACATTTAAGTATATGAAATATATACACTCGTATATATAGGTATGACTCCCTTTCGAAAACGATCCTACAGGGAACAGTCGAAGGCAAACAGAGAAGAGGAAGGCGAAGAAAATCCTGGGCTGATAACATCAAAGAATGGACAGGGCACGGTTTTTCCACACTTGTACGCATTGCTGAGGACAGAGAGCAGTGGAGGACCCTGTCTGCTGATGCTTCCACCATGGCACCCCTACGACCCATGACGGGTTACGGGTTGAGATGATGATATATAGGTATATATAAAAATATAAAAAAATACACTGAGAAGAATTTGGGGACAGCCACAAGGGATAAATAAGACATGGAAAGAATGTGAGAGAACAGCACAAGACAGGGGACAGTGAAGGAGGAGGTAAACAGGAGGAAGGCTACGACAAAGAAGAAAATGAAGAAGGTGATCAAGAAGAAGATTATAGAGAAGTAGAGCGAAAAGAAGGAATAAGACAAAAGAAGAAGAAGAAAATACACACATTTAGCTGAAACAATTGCACGCAAGAAATAAATCCCACCCCAACCCGAAAAAATTTTTAATTAATAAATATACATATATATCTAACATTCCATTCATCCATCTATTTATCTTGACTCTGCTCACCTCTAATATAAAATCTCCGGCTCTAAGTCCAGCTCTGTCGGCCTGTGATCCAACATCAACACTATCCAAATACTGAAGGGCCGGGTATTCTGCTGAAGGGGTGAAGTCATTGAAACCTCCCCCCGTGGGAAGTTTTGCTGTGGGAAGAGCAATACAGCATTGCAGTACATGTGAATTCCATATAAATATTAGACAAACATAAAGGTATGTTTTCAGGCACTCGTAAGAAATAAAGAAGTAGAAAACTAGACAACGGAAAAACAACAGACGTGAGTGGCTTACCGAGGACTCGAACCCAGGACCTTCCGTGCGACAACCCCGCCTACTATGCAAGCGAATCACACTATCCTCCCTGCCATCTAGGCATCACCAAAAAATGATGCTTCGATGACGGGTCATTAGTGCGACCCGCAACACATAACACCGGAAATTTACCATGGGCAGTCCAGCCTATTAATGACGCAATCACTTCTGTTGTTCCCCTATTATACAGTATGGGATTTCATTGTTACATTAACTTAACTCACATCAATAAAACGGTTACTATTTAGTGGCATTCATAGAATGAATTCCATATAGTCCAAATTAACTAACAGTCGCATTCACATAGCGGTTCCCATTATGAATTCTACATACTGTTGTTTTAAATTCACACAATGAATCACAAATTGTTCGACTGAAGTTCGTCTGCTTCTTCCCATCAGTTCCACAGTGGACTCTGGTGATCTTGTCATTACATTTTAATCCTATTCCGCGCAAGCTCCAGTTTATGGAGCGTCCGACTGGCAGAGTGGTTACAGCACTGGCCTCTCGCGGCAAAGGTGCCAGGTCCAAAACAAGATATCGTGACGCTCCAGTCTGCCCAGCTGTAAATGGATATCTGACTCTGTTCTTGAGTTTTGGAAGGAAAAGGCAGCGAGGAAGGGAACTGGTCCCCCCCCCCACCTCTCAATGTTGGACCTAGTATAGTGAAGTCTCTAACACTTCACTCCCCTACGGCTGTATCTGCTATGGGAATACCTCTACCAATTTATGAAAGAGTATCGTAATATGGGTTTTTGTTTTTAATACAGTAGAACTCCATTTATCCGAACCCCAATTATCCGAACATCCAATTATCCGAACACTTTTTCCAGAAAGAAAGAAAAAAAATCAGTCTCCACCAGTCACGTTAGACTACAGTTCTGAATCTTTTGATGCGGCAAGCTTCAAATGTGTGCGAACAATTTGTAGACAATGAGATGGGCTAATGGACGGTCGCTTACGTACATGAAGTCAGTTAGATCATAAAGTCCGTTAATATCTGGTTTACCAATCCAGTGTAGTGTTGATTCTAGGCAGAACACTGGCTAAACAGACAGTTCAACTTAAAATAATTGTGTCTGCTACTACAGCAGAATAATTTTGGTGTACACGTATTTCTCTGTGCGACCTGGCATCTTCCAGTAGGCCTAAAGCATATAAAAGGAACCGCAATGTTTTGTCAATTGAAACGAAAACAGAAATTATCAAGAGACTAGGAAAAGGTGAAACTGTGTCTTCATTTGCGAGGATTTTCAATGTTGGGAAAGCTACCGTCTCTGACATCAAAAGTAACAAGGATAAAATTATGAGTTTTGCATCGAAATTGGATAGTGAAAATGGGTCGAAGAAACATAAAACCATGAGAAATGCGAAAGATTTGAAATTGGAAGAGGCTTTGTATATATGGTTTGTGCAAAGAAGAAGCAAAGGGGAACCTATCTCTGGCTCTCTATTGTGTGAAAAGGCACTTCAGTTCAACAGTCAACTTGACGGTCCTCCTGACTTTAAGGCTAGCCAGGGATGGTTAAGAAACTTTAAATCTCGTCATGGCATACGAGAATTGGAGATTCAAGGGGAATCTTCATCTAGCGATGCAACTGCCGCTGAAAATTTTAAAGAAACATTCTTGGCTTTTTTGGAAGAAGAAGGTTATTTACTCGATGATGTGTATAATGCCGATGAGACTGGCTTATACTGGAAATCATTGCCTCAAAAATCACTTGCATCTCAGCGCGAAGCAGCTGCCCCTGGGTTTAAAAAGTGCAAAGAGAGAGTAAATTTTGGTAGCCGCGAATGCCAGTGGAAGTCATCGTTTACCGGTGCTAATGATCGGCAAAGCCAAAAAAAACACGTTGTTTAAAGAATGTGACATGTCTCCCAAGTGCTACAAAGCACAGAAGAGTGCTTGGATGAATAGTGAAATTATTACTTGATTGGTATACAAATCAGTTCATCCCAAATGTGAAGAGGTTGAAAGAACAAGAAAAGAAAACTGGAAAAGTAATTCTTCTACTGGACAATGCACCATCTCATCCAGAGACGGATACATTGAATGCAGTTGATGCAAATTTTAAAGTAATTTTTCTGCTTCCCAATGTAACAGCACTGATTCAACCAATGGATCAGGGTGTTATAGCAAAGCTTAAAAAGATGTACAAGAAGGAAGTCCTGCGTCGTTTATTGTTGGCTGAAGATGAAGAAAGTGTGGTGGCGTTTTCAAAAAAAGCTTAATCTCAAAGACTGCTGCTATATGTAAGTTGATGCTTGGACCACCCTGTCACAAGATAATCTCAACAAGGCTTGGAATAGATTGCTTGGGAAAAAAGGAGGAAATGAAACTACTGCAGTGGACACAAATGATGATTGTATAAATGAAGTTGTGGAACTGTTTCAAGCAATGCCCGGATTTTCGGACTGTGACAAAGATGATGCACACATGTGGCTAGAAGATGATAATGATTCTGGTTTTCAGTTTTTGAATGACGATTTTGTCTTTTGTGCAAGAAGAAAACCAAATACATGTAGTGACCGATGATGAAGACTCCTCAGAAGTACATGATGTACTTGTAGATTATGAAGAAAACCCCAAAAGTCGACCAAGTCCTGAAGAGGCCTTTATAGCACTAGAAACAGCGATGGCTTGGTACGAGCAAGAAGATGACAGCTGTCCTACACAGCTTCTGCTGTTGAAGAGAATGCGGGACTTAGCAGCCAAAAGCAGGGTATCCAGTTTGGCGCAAAAGAGGATTCCTCATTATTTTAAATAGTGGGCCATCTGTGCAAGTACATGTATACGTAAGTTGCGCCTGGTTTTGAATTGTATTGTAATGTTATTTTGAAAAATTTCTCTTTCTTAACAAAAAATAATTAATACAAGTATAAAGCACTGCTGTATAGCCGTGATACGTGATCAATCAAAGTGATTATCCATTACAGTACAAAAAATATGTTTTATAGTGTAACCCTGGATTGTAATTATTTTTAGAAATATGTCGATCTGCAATGCGATTCGTTTGATGCTGCGATAATTAATTTCTATTAGCTAAATGCTGCTCCCAATTTAAAAAAAAATATAAAACACACGTTCACATCTGGTTAGATAATACGAATCACCACTTCCCTTTACGCTCCCTATCGAGCATGGGGTCACTGTAGCAGTTGGTCCACTGAGAGCCCGGACCGGAGCATTCATGTGCTCCTGCAGCATCATGTGTACAGCAGTTTGTTTTCATGATGAGGGTGACTGCTCTATGCAACACTGCATATTGGTAGCACCTAACGACATGCGTCAGGCTACAGTAGCGTTATTATTTTGCAATGTTATGCTTGCTCGCTAGAGTAGCGTTATTATTTTGCAATGTTATGCTTGCTCGCTACAGTAGCGTTATTATTTTGCAATGTTATGCTTGCTCGCTACAGTAGCGTTATTATTTTGCAATGTTATGCTTGCTCGCTACAGTAGCGTTATTATTTTGCAATGTTATGCTTGCTCGCTACAGTAGCGTTATTATTTTGCAATGTTATGCTTGCTCGCTACAGTAGCGTTATTATTTTGCAATGTTATGCTTGCTCAAAACGAAGACAAACGAGGCTGAGGTTAAGATAATAATAAATTGTAACAAAAGCATTTCAATGACAAAAATACCGTAAACAGCAATCCATTCTTTAAAAGCTTGAAGGCGCAGTATAAAGAAGATTTTCAGCTCTGACCAAAACCATGTGGTTCAA
Organism: Oreohelix idahoensis; assembly: GCA_024509875.1. NCBI lineage: Eukaryota > Metazoa > Mollusca > Gastropoda > Stylommatophora > Oreohelicidae > Oreohelix > Oreohelix idahoensis. The sequence continues at coordinate 76,861 of JAMPIV010004126.1, read as the reverse complement.
TCCCTGAGGGTCCGTGAAAATCCTAAGGGGGGTGAAGATAAAATTATGCAATTAGTACATTTTCAAGATTGGGGTCCATGTTCTTGAAGAAACACCCCTACAAGATTTAAGAGGTAAATGTAAAGGATCCCGGTTACACGCCCATTGAGGCATATTGAGAAAACGGTGTTAGGCCCAAATTTTCTTGACCATCGGACGCTAGGGGTAATGTGGTCAGCACCACGCCGGCCGCCTTAACCTTCCCAGAGTTGCCCTGGTGCCGAGTTCATGAGGCTGGGTCGACCACAGAGCCGTTTTCATGCGGGTCTAAATGCATATTGGTAGCCCTAACTGCGGGCTCGAAGCGTTATGGTTACTTGCTCGCTACCGAGCGTTATGAAGCAATGCACTAACGCTACAGTAGCGTTATTATTTTGCAATGTTATGCTTGCTCGCTACAGTAGCGTTATTATTTTGCAATGTTATGTTGCTCGCTAAGTCATTATTTTGCAATGTTATGCTTGCTCGCTACAGTAGCAATTAGATTTTGCAATGTTATGAGTAACAGTAGCGTATTTTTTGCATGTTATTTGCTCAAAATATGACAAACCGCGCTGGTGTAATGGCTTCGGCAAAAATTGTAAACTCCGGCGACAGTAAACGAGGTGTTCATGGTTAATTGGGTCAAACCCAGGGAAGATAAAAGTAGCAATAGCGATTGTTTCTTGAAGAAATGATTTAAGGCCGGAAATTGAGGCATTGAGACTGAAAATTTTCTTGAATCCTGAACGGCTCCTGTGATAAACCCTCTGTGGATGGGAAGGAGCGAAGCTCCTGACCGGGTTGGAAGGAAAGTCCTCAGGTTCCCCAGCCTCGCAATGACATGTCATTGGGCCGAAGGGCTGAAAGCCCAAGTGCCGCTGGTTAAAAAAAAAAAAAAAAATTTAAAATACGAAAGGGATCTTTCATTGGATTGGGAAATGTATGAGAAATCAAAGAAATCAAGTAAAAAAAAAAAAGAATCTTCAAATCAAATATCAAGTCAGTTCAAATATATGGCTCTGAAACATGGAGAACAACAAAAACAACAAACAAGAAGCTACAGACACTTTCATCGGTGGGTGGTTGCGTAGAATAGAAGTGAAATAGTATAACAAGATGACCAATGCAGAACTGATGACAAGATCCAAAACGGGTGCCAGTGGAACGATCTTTAAACTAATTCATGTCATCCCCATGTCTAATGTCATCCTCCTGTCTAATGTCATCCTCCTGTCTAATGTCATCCGCTCAAGGTCTTTCCATGTCTTATCAATTCCTTTTATTTCTGTCTCCAGTTCTCTTCTCCTTGTGTTTTTGTTGGGTCTCCCTCTGACTCTCTTACCCTGGGGATGTCAGACCAAGGACTGCCTTGTAATACTATTTAAAAAAAAGGTTTCCTCAATGTGTGTCATGACCATATCCAACGTTGTATTCTCATCTCTTGTTCCACACTGGCAGCTGTCTGGTTCATGTCATCATCTCTTGTTCCACACTGGCAGCTGTCTGGTTCGTGTCATCATCTCTTGTTCCACACTGGCAGCTGTCTGGTTAGTGTCATCATCTCTTGTTCCACACTGGCAGCTGTCTGGTTCATGTCATCATCTCTTGTTCCACACTGGCAGCTGTCTGGTTCATGTCATCATCTCTTGTTCCACATTGGCAGCTGTCTGGTTCGTGTCATCATCTCTTGTTCCACACTGGCAGCTGTCTGGTTCATGTCATCATCTCTTGTTCCACACTGACAGCTGTCTGGTTCATGTCATCATCTCTTGTTCCACACTGGCAGCTGTCTGGTTCGTGTCATCATCTCTTGTTCCACACTGGCAGCTGTCTGGTTCATGTCATCATCTCTTGTTCCACACTGGCAGCTGTCTGGTCCATGTCATCACCTCTTGTTCCACACTGGCAGCTGTCTGGTTCATGTCATCATCTCTTGTTCCACACTAGCAGCTGTCTGGTTCATGTCATCATCTCTTGTTCCACACTGGCAGCTGTCTGGTTCGTGCCATCATCTCTTGTTTCACACTGGCAGCTGTCTGGTTCATGTCATCATCTCTTGTTCCACACTGGCAGCTGTCTGGTTCATGTCATCATCTCAACATTATTGACGTTGTATCATTTCAATCCTTTATTCTACTTCAGAACCCATCATTGAGAGTTCGTTAACTTTTTGTTGTCCTTGATGTTTCAGAGCCATTTAATAGGTGTAACTTGACATTTGTGTTGAGGATTCTGATTTTAGTTTTTCACACGCATACAGGGTTATGCTGAGGCCTAAACAGGTAAGCTTTATCATGTTAAAACTTAAAACATTATACTTTCAAATGCCGTTTACAGTATGCTTCTATCGTGTGAACATCCAAAGTTATTAAAATTCAAAGCTGCAAAGGACTTTATAATCACCCTGCATATTAACATTTTCTAAGCTCACCGTACCCACACAATAACAATAATACAATCAAACCAGCACATCTTTCTATGGAGCACATGTTTACGGCACTTAACTCGTGAATATCACGCGACAATCAACTTTCGCTATATTTTCTTCCGTTTACTAATTTTTACTGTATTGGGGCGGGGGTATCTGGTGTATGTTACTGTACACATACTGTTTTCGAGTTTCACAAATATGCTTCCTTATTCATGACCTTCACTATTACCTGTAACTCGAAACTGCGCTAACATCATCGAAAAAAGTCGTCCAGAAAACCTACATCTGGGCTACACACTAACAGACACGCGTCGGTTATAAACAAGATAAAAAATTCAGTCCTGTCTATCAACTGTCACCCATCGGCATAACGATTTGAATAACAGCTCACAACGGTACTTGTGAATACTGTAAAAAGGATTCATATTAGATCAGTACAGGTTTAAAAAACAGTTAACACCCTTGTTTTTTTTTTTTTTTAGTTGTTTTTTTCTGTCCCCTTGAAGAAGAGCGTACAGTTTTTATCTCTTGTTATCATTTTACGCCCATATTTAAATTATTTAAATCAGTACCTTGTCTTTTCTCGTTCACTATCGTTTTATAATTACGGAAGAAAAAAAGGAGGTAAGTAGTGGTAGTTTACACATGAAGAAAACACGATCACCTTGAAAATCACGCCCCAGGATCTGCACATTTTTTCAGCATGCGCTATAATTTAAAAAAAAAAAAAAATCTCGACTTCTCTCCCTTGTGGTAAGTGTATATTGGTGCAACTACAACAGTAGTTATCGCTGGGGATGGCCTATGGAATATTATCAAGAAGGTCTCCAGAAATTAGCTCGTAAGAAAAGAAAGAGACCTATTCGAGTTAAGGACAAGAAGAAGAGAATGGGAATGCTCTCCACTAGACAGTGTTTTCTAGTAAATAATGGAAAGTGTTCTATTTCCCCACAACCTTAGCTTCTGTCCTCAAATCCCGTAAAGAAAGAAAAAGCCCCCAATCTCGTCTTAATGTAGAATTTTACCTATATGTAAATATTTAACACCGACAGCACGAGTGATACATTAACGAACTAGATATTGATCAAAACGATTATTCGGTTTATTAATTAAATATATACACATATAGGGTTAGTAGTGATTAGAACGTGATGATGGTGAAAGACAATTCACACACACACAGATGAGATATAAAAAATGTAGTTAGCAAATGGGTAACTGATTTTGCTCTTGATTTTGGAAAGGCAAATACAGCGAGGACGGGAACTGGTCACTCTATCCCATAAATGAGCCCGTGTACAGTGATTTTTGTCTCTAACACCCTTCTCCTCCCCCCCTCCCTACGGCAGTTTCTGCTACGGGACTAAATTTACCTTTTTTATTTTAACAAAGCAAAAGTGGATCCTCAACATTTGTCTTTTCCTGCACATTTTAAAAATGATTTTAAGTCAAAACGGAATAATATATTTTCGGAACCGTTGTCATTTCGGTCAAGCGAAAGTCATCTATGCATTTCTGGCAAGCGAAAGTCATCTATGAATTTCTGACAAGCGAAAGTCATCTATAAATAAAATACACATAATTAAGTTTAAGAACCTAATTTAAAGCTCAGCAGAAAGTTGGTAATTACTAGAGCTGGGTTTTGTTGTAAACTTCCGGTGTTGTCTTGTGTTTCGCACTAATGACCGGTCAGTAAAGCATCTTTTTTGGAGATGCCTAGCTGGCCGGGAGGATAGTGTGATTCGCTTGTATAGCTAGGCGGTGTTGTCGTACGGAAAGTCCGGGGTTCGAATCCTGGGTAAGCCACTCACGTCTGTTGTTTTTCTGTTGTCTAGTGTTCTACTTTATTCCTTACGAGTGCCTGAAAACATACCTTTATGTTTGTCTAATATTTATTTAAAATAAAAGACTGGCTGACCTAGTTGGTTGAAGAAACACTCTGATTAAATCGGCACATCGCCGTTCACTATCCGACGCCCGCTTCTGTCAAATACGAAATATAACCCATACTGGCAATTCATTATTTTCCTTATTTCACTCCCCTTGCTTTAATGAAGTTACTTTCACGTTATTTTACATGTTTTAAAATGATTATATATTCGGTGTTTTCTTTCCGTGTTCTTTTTCACCGCTTCCTTCCAGTTTTCTCTGCCTTATTCATTGTTTTATTTGCCCTATCCCTTTCTGGACCTTTTTCGCGTTAGGTAATAACTTTTTTTTTTTTAAACACGACTTTTGCTTTGTTCGGCGAGACGCGTTCCGTTCAACCTAGACAAACGGTCCGTCGGTTATATTAGAGCGAAGGTCAAAATATAGACGACCTTGTGATTTGGTGACAAAGTCTGTATGCCATCATGGCGGTTTGAACCCCTAGCAAGAAATCTTGAGTGATGCATTTTTCTATGATTTCGCAGAGGTGGTTTCGGTACCAGCTGGTTTTATAAGATGATGATGCTAAACGTTTGCACACGATCTCTTTAATCGATTGTTTACAATACGCTTGCTTTTTCATCGTCAGGTTTACTTAAATTTAATATTTCACTTTATTATTATCCATTACGTCCATAAGCCAAAATCGCTCAAACGGCATTAATTTGCCATTAGATCAAATGGAGAAAACAGAGGCTCTAGTCCATCTGTTGACATTAATGATTTATTGATTTCAAGATAACAGCAAAAATGATTACTTTACATGTCATAATATGTGTGCATTAAATTTATGAAAACGTAGTTCTTTCTATTTTGAAATAAATGCGCGTTCGATAGTTCACTGTCTGCAAAGCACTTTTTATGGTGCTAAGGTGACAGTGTTTAGTTTGCTGCAGTTGTGCTTCCGTGGTGCTAAGGTGACAGTGTGTTTAGTTTGCTGCAGTTGTGGCTCCTTAAGGAGCATAAAACGGAGACGATGATGATACATTTATGATTCCCGCTCCCCTAAAAAATGGTTCACTTTTTTTTGTCATCAGAATGGGTCATGCAATCGTTGACACATCCTAGTCTACACTCAAAAACAGGCATCGCCCTGTGTACACAAGGGTTTATACCAAAAATCTCCAATAATGCAACCAGAATTATAAGGGCTTAACCCGCTCCCTCCACAAACACACAAAATTGTGAAGTAAGAATGTTTGCCTTTTAACTCCTTTAACCCATGAGTCGTATGGTCCGTCATAATATAGTGCATTATTCTCCCAAGGGCCTTCTGGTACAATCGTTTGGTTCTCTGGGGTGACTGAAAAGTCGCTTCCTATTTGTAAATTTTGTAAATTTCTATTTGTATCCTATAATCTTCCTATTTGTAAATTGTTATTTCTTCATTCCTGTGCAATTAATTTACACGAAACAATACATCACAATGAGCAGTGGTTAGTGCACTGGCTTCCAAGCTCGGTGGTCTATGGTTCGGATCCCCAGTTGAGGTGGAATTTTTTAGACCGCAACTGGGTACCAGAGCAACTCTGGGAAGGTTAAGGCGGCCGGTGTGATGCTGACCACATCACCCCTATTGTGCCGATGGTCAAGAAAATATGGGCCTAACACCATATTCTCAATATGCCTCAATGGGCGTGTAACGGGATCCCTTCCTGATACATCACAATAAAGACAATGAAATGTGACGTCACATTAACAGTACAACAACTCAACGTGAGATCCGGTTGTTCAATACTATCGTACAGATAGGTTGAAGGTTATTTTTAGCCCCGTCTGAGTAGAGTGGATGTTGATAAGTACGTGAGAAAAAAAAGGTGTGAGAAATAGAATTCACGGGTGATAGTTTAAGGAACAAAATATGTCTATGGAATGAGTAAGTTTCTCTATTCCAGCCTATCTATACGACTATAATTTAGTACAAGACAACCTTGCCCTCCTCATACATATAAATATAAGTTTAACTACACACACACACAGCTATGTGACAACAAGACACACAAACGTGAAAAACTACGGTTAATTGGGTATGGGTCTGACCAATACACAAAGGTAAGTTTCTTTTGTTGTTTATTGTCGTTTAAACTTGACAACATCGAATATCTAAAGAAAGATCAAATAAAATCAGATTTACATACATATGAAAATAACAGAATAAATGTGCCCTCCCCCTATGGAGAAAAGAACACAAAAAGTTAATAACCCAAAGGTCAAAGGTTAGCACTATGTTACAGAATAGACAGTAAAGAAACAAGTTCCTACTAAATGCTACCCAGTAAAGTTAACAAGTTTAAGCAAAATCCAATGTTGATAAATTTCCTGTAACAAAGAAAAATATTCACTCTCTCTGTCATACAGTGGCCACTCAATCACGCTTACCTACTCTTGGTGATATCCCTTGGAAATACAATTATCCTGAATATAAAAAATGCCAGGTTTTATTTCCCAAATTGGCCCCAGTCCATCCCCTAACAAGTCAAGACTGGCGAGGTGAACGCCGCATCTGGTGTGGGTTTTTCCTGGATGAACAAATGTCACCGCGAATAGTTAGTGTAGCAAAACGTGCTCTTGAGGTTCACAGTTAAAAAAGGAGGAAAATACTTCCAGTATTGGGAAACATCTGGTTGCTATGTTACGAATGATGATAATGATAATCCTATCGGCTGACTCTATGGGAGAGTGCCGATTCTGAAACAGCGTAACTTTATGGATAAATCCGCTTGAATACGACTGTCAGAAGTCGGGAGTATAAGTGTTCTTTTGTATACTCCAGTGGGCTAGTAAAATTTGAAATATATCGCTGGGTTTTGTAAGTCCAGTTAAAATACAAGTTAAAATGTTTCTCATGTATCTTTGGCAAGTCCTTGCTCACAAATGAAATTGGTGACGCACACGCCAAGAAAAGACAACATTAACCAATCAGTAAATGAAGAAAAAGACCGCTGGACGCCCTTGGTCAGGTCTGCTAGGAATTTTTTAAAAACATTTATGGAAAGATGCTACTATTCTATATAACAAGTAAAGGTAAAGGATCCCGTTACACGCCCGTTGAGGCATATTGGGAATATGGTGTTAGGCCCATATTTTCTTGACCATCGGCACACTAGGGGTGATGTGGTCAGCATCACGCCGGCCGCCTTAACCTTCCCAGAGTTGCTCTGGTACCCAGTTGGGGCTGGGTCGACCCAGGAGCCGTTTGCGGCCTAAAAAAATCCCACCTCATCTGGGGATCGAACCATAGACCACTGAGCTAGGAAGCCAGTGCACTAACCACTATGCTACCGTATTCTATATAGCTATATATATATATATATATATATATATATATATATATATATATATATATATATATATATATATATATAAATATGTGTTGCTGTCATTTTCGACGGAGTCATCTGTCAAGTTATTTGCTTATGTTTGTATCATAAGTATAATTGTGTCTTTACCTGCGATGTCAGGTTGATTAGGGGTTGTCTTCCCTTGTTTATTCATTCATTGTGTTTGACCTTTAGGGTCAGAGGTTGTCAGTTCGGGCGTAGGCCTATGGGAAGGTTTTTTAAGCGGGAGTGAGATATACTTCCGGGAAGCCGGGAGGTCCTGTTTTTCTGAAGGGACCAAGAGTCCATTGTTTTTCGGGGAGAATCTTCGAAGTAACTGCTATGGCAGTTTTCCCCAGTGAATCTCTGTGCGTCGGGATGACGACAGAATTCCTTGTGTAGTTCTGAGGATTCATTTACCAGGTAATACCGACCTTTATGCATTATTACGCTTTTCGGTGGCAGAACATGTAAAGGATTACCTAGGGTGAACAGCAGTTCACGGATCCGCCATTTCAGAACTTATATATTTGTGCTCGAGGTAGCCATCCAAGACTGTTAGTCTTATATTGTCCAGAAATCCAGTGACGAAGATATATTGTGGGAGCCGCAGATTGGCGGAACTTCTATCTACAATAAGTATTACTGCAGGGTTGATGATAACCTATTTAACAGAAGTACACGGCCGACGTCAGAACGAGGCCTGTGCTTTCGGCTATTATACTACAGCCTGATATGTGCAATTGGCGGGAGTGCCAAGTTGCACCTATGTGTCAAGGTAACTAAGGCATCTGACGCGTTTAGTCAGAGACGCCAAGGGCGACGCTACGAACTGTCATTATTGAAGAACTTTGCTATTGACCATGCACGTCTATTCTGATGTTTACCTTTTTGAATGCCAAATGTATACCTATCGATGTCAGGTCAGCATGACCTTGTTACACTGACTGTTCCTGTTGATACTATGTGTGTTCCCGTCAATAAATGTCTTGAAACATGCCTGCAGTGTCAAAGCATCCTTGATTACTGCATGTGAGAGTATGGGTTGCAGGATCTACATCTATACGAGCCTAAACACATTCGCGTCTTCATTCGCACCCACACTCAATTCATCATACGCTCGCACTACACATCTAACAACATGTATACTGTCTTGGGCCAGTGATCACCTCAACAAGAAAAAAAGACAGTTACATTTCTGGTGGACCAGTTACGTGGGCTCTTATGATACATTTCTTGTCGCCAATGTGGCCTAGAAACTTACATTTCGGATGGACCAGATCTGTGGGTTTAAAAAGAACAGAGCGAGCATTTGACATTATTGTTGACATTTATGGATCCAGAAATTTACATTCCTGGTTGGCTGTTACATGTATGATGTCTCCAGTTTTGTCGAGAAAGTTACAAGAAGGACAAGTACACATTACACTTCTGATCTGTGGGTCTAAGCTACACACGGGACAGCCGTAACACACAACGCTAATTCTACACTTGCAAGTTTTGGCTACAACAGGACAGATATAGGTCATCAACGGTTGACACAAATAAACAGTACGAGCATTTATATTATAATGCTACATAAAGCATAACAAGACAAGTACTGAAGTGAACTACTAGGCATTTGCTACGTGGACCATAACTGCATAGAAGGCGGGTTCCTATTGTAAACAGTACTGCGGGTTGTGACACGTTTCATTCAACAACAGACTTTTCTAGGTCAGAGCATTCAAGCTACATTGTTGGAGGTCAAGTGTCTGTAAACAGTACGTGAAATTGTAAACATTCAATGTGCAAGCCCTAATTTGAGAAGGTCATAGTAACTTTGGTTCGTGAATACTTTATGTTACAGTGGATTTGACGTTCAGTGCGCGTTTGACATTTCGTTTCTGTGTTCGCAAGGAGCAAGAAATTTATTTTAGTTTCAGCTGTGACTGAACTTGTTCTGCAACACATTGAAATTGATTGCTATATGTTTATGTCACTTCTACTGTTTTTGGTGTATTTTTCTGCGGGTTTTTCGGTTGGTGGGTCTTACGGTAAATATGCCACTTGATCGAGGCTTACTGTAAGCGGTCTGTAGGTGCAAATTTTCTTAATTTGGAAATTTGCTAGTGACAATTGGTCGCTATTGATGTTAGCTGTGATGTAATTGTACTTAACGTTGTTTTTGTAATATTTTGTCTGTTTTTCAGTTTTGATTGTCGATTTGTTTTGTTTGTATTCTGTAGGTCTCTCCTTTCTTGTGTATTTCTCTACACATTTTTGGTTAAAACAGTGTTGCCATTTGTATTGTTTTGTATTTTTGTCTTTGTATTTTTTTTTTTTTGGTTGTACTACATTACTGTCATGCACAGTCTACATACACATACTTGGTCATGTTTTGATATTATTGATAAGGTAGACTCTTCATATAGAGTTTGTTAAAAAATATTATATAAGATATTTATACAAGTTCTTTGATAAAAGACTTGTTATCTACAAAGATTGAGACAAGGTAAATACATATTCAAGTTCTTTATAAAAAAAGACTTGTGCCCATAGTGAGTGGGATATAAGGGATTTTTTTTTTTCCCACAGGTACTCAAGTGATTTTTTGGGTACATTATAAACAAGAGGAACATACAAAGTCTTTGTCTAAGACTAAGACAGTAAAATAAAGTGAAGTGAGTATACAAGTCTATCATTTCAGACTTGTCTCCCATTGAAGTGGGATAAGGTAATTTATTTAATTTTTTTCAGGTTTCTGATCTCATTAGACAGAATGTCTACATTGGATTTCTTCATCCAGCAAGGGTTGACCCTTGGTAAGTCTGGTAAAGAATTGGAAGAATATTCATCTGCTCAATTCGCCATTGCATTAAAGTCAGAAGAAAAGAAACAAAAAGAGGAAATTAAATTGAAAGCAGAAGCTGAACTAAAGAAGCTAGAAGCTGAGAATAGAAGATTAGAACTTGAAGAAAGAAGGTATCAAAGAGAGGCTGAGGAGAGAAAAGCTCAAGCTGATGAAAGAAAATTCCAGATGGAAATGGAAGACAAAAAAATTCAAGCTCAAGCTGCTGCAGAGGAAAAAAAAACTTCAAGCTGCTGCTGAGGCTGAAATTAGAAAAATGGAACATGAGGAAAGAAAACAGAAGATGGAACTTGATGAGAAACTCGCAATTTTGGAGTTAGAGAAATTGAAATTGGCGAGTACGGGTGCTCAGCAAACAACTTCGAGTACGACAAAGGAGTTTGTTAGTAGGATTAAATTGCCTCATTTCAATCCTTTAAAGGATGACGTAGCAGATTATCTAGATAGATTCCAATTTTTGTGCGATACGCATAACATAAAAAAGGAAAAATATGTTGAACAACTGATGCCATTTTTTACAGGTGACACAGTGACTACTCTTATGACAATAGACGAACATGAGAGGACTAATTATGATGTTGTCAGGGCAGCATTACTAAAGAAATACCAATTAAAACAAGAAGACTATCGTCTTCGTTTTAGGACAATGTTGCCAGAAAATGGAGTAGATTTCTCTGATTTTGTTACAAAGATACGTCGTACATTTACACGATGGGTTGAGTTGTCTCAGATTGAGAAAACATATGAAGGTCTAATGGACTTATTATTGCGAGATAAGGTTTTGTCATCTGTTAATGATTCTTTTCTTGCATTCCTTCATGAGCGTAAGCCTAAAAACTTAAAAGAAATGGAGGAATACTGTTGTCAGTATGCCACAGCACATCCCCATGCTACAGTTAGCAATTCTAAAGTGAAAGAAGGGTTGCCAGCTGCTTCGGCAACACCATATGGCCCTAATTTCAGAAAAAAATTTCAGGGTGCTCAACAAAATTGGAATAGGGGAAGTAATCAAAATTACACTCAGAAGCGGAGTAATCCAACACATGATGGTTCTTCGTCTATGCAGTGGAGACAAGATGGTAGTTCTCGTAATTTTAGTGGTAATAATTTTTGAGACACTTTCGTAAAGGCTATCCAAATAATAACTATTCAAATTTTCGAGGTAATCATTCTCGACGTCAAGATTATGACGATGGTGAATTTAGAAACCGGGATTCAAACCGGAATGATGATTACAATAGGCAATATGATAACAATTACAGGGGAAATGATAGTCGAAATAATTACAGGGGAAATGATAATCGAGGTAGACCTAGGTTTAACAAAAAAAGACCTTACCAACAGGCAAACTCTGCGCAACAAGAGTTTGATGGAGCCTGTAATACAGTAAATGATAGTGGTAACTCTAGGGCTATCACTGGTTGTGCTTTCGATTTTGGGAGAGCAACTGAATGCCCCCAATGCTTAACATTGTTTGACTCATCAACTGTATCTACGCTAAGTTGTGGTCACCCTCTTCCTGCTCTACCTGCTACAGTTGCGCATGATGGGAGAGGATCTCTCATCTTAGATAAAGGTCTAATAAATGATAGGCTAGTCTCAGTACTTTTCGATTCGGGATGTACTACCGTCGGGGTTAAGGAGTCTCTGATAGATCCTTGCTGTGCCACTGGAAAAACAATCAAATGTGTTACATTTGGTGGTACTATGGAAAGCTATCCTACTGCTATTATTAGGATTGACACTCCTTTCTTCACAGGAGATGTCCATGCATGTCTTCTTCCTAATCCTATTGCGGATCTTATAATCGGTCGTATTCATGGGGTTAAGGAATGCACCCCGCAACAAATTTCTAGTTGGGAAGAAAGAAACATTCAAACGGTCAATGCAGTGGTGACAAGAGCTCAAGCTCTTAATCCCCCAACTTCATCTGATAATAGTAATGAAGTTGATAGCCAAGACGAGCACTTGGTGATTTCCCATGACTCGTTTGTTAAACGTCAAGAAGAGGATCCTTCTTTGAAGAAATACTTCCTTCTTGCAAAGAAAGGGGATCCCAATCAAAATACGAATCACAAATCGTATATCACTATGAAGAATGGTATATTGGTACGAATGGTACAACACTCGGACAAGTCTATGCACTCGCAAATTCTTGTGCCTAAGTGTATGAGAGCCTTAATTCTTCGGCATGCACACGATTCTCAGTGTGCGGGACACATGGGTTTTTCCAGAACTAAAACTAGAGTCCTTGCGTCATTCTTTTGGCCATTCGTGAATAAAGACATCCGAATTTATTGCCGATCTTGCAAAATTTGTCAAGAGGTCAAGTCTAGGGGTCCGAGACATGCTGCTCCTATTCAGGCTGCAGATATTCCGATTCGGCCGTTTCAGAAAATGGCTATAGACATCATTGGTCCGTTCAAAATTAAGTCAGCCAGAGGACACCAATTTATCCTCACTTGCGTGGACATGTGCACGCGTTGGCCAGAGGCTATTCCTCTGAAGAGCATATCAACTGTCGATATCGCTGATGCTCTTTGGCTCGTATTTTCTCGTCTGGGATTCCCCGGAGAAATACTGTCGGATCACGGCACTCAGTTAATTTCGGACGTTATGTCTCAGGTAATGGCTACGCTAGACATTAAAAGGTCTCTCAGTAGTATTTATCATCCAATGTCCAATGGATTGGTAGAACGTCTTAACAGGACACTAAAGAACTTACTTGGCAAGATAACGGAGGATCATCCTGAAGATTGGGACAGGGTTTTACCTGCAGTCCTCTTTGCCTATAGAGAGGTTCCCAACGAGCATACAGGGTTTTCTCCTTTCGAACTTGTCTTTGGCGCGCAACCGCGCGGGCCAATGTCCTTGTTACACGATTTGATAACTTCCGATAATATCGACGATGATACACAATCGTCATATGAATATGTTATAGCTCTTAGGGAAAAGATTATCGAATCGTGCAGGTTAGCAACTTCATCTTCCGAATTTGCGAAAGAAAAAGCTAGGCGATTTGCTAATAAGAAAAGACGCCTACGTCAACTTTGTCCTGGAGACAAAGCATATGTCTTACTGCCCTCAAGAGAGAATAGACTTCTCATTTCTTGGAAGGGTCCATACACTATAGTCTCGAAAATTTCTGATGTCGACTATATTGTCGATGTGGATGGAAGGCATAAAACCTTCCATATAAATATGCTAACAGAGTTTATTGAACGTCCAGACTATTTACAGCCTATTTTCCAGGCGACGGACGACTCTCCAGTTCAACATGGTCACATCTCATCCCTGTCCGTTATACAGGATGAGGAAACTATTTTTTCTGACGTGAACTTACCTCTTCCTGCGATTCCACTTACTTCAACGGAATCGTGGAGAGACGTTACAGTCTCTTCCAACTTGTCTTTTGAGGAACAGCGTCAAGTATCCTCTACGTTACAATCATATCAGGATGTCCTTACCGACATTCCTGGACACACAGATGTCATAGAACATGACATCATACTTACTGATCGTAATCCGATCAGAGTAAGACCATACCCAATACCTATTCATTTTCAAGCACAAGTCGAGAAAGAATTGGATGAAATGATTCAACTACAAATAATTGAACCATCCACTTCAGCTTATTCTTCGTCGATAGTTATTGTTCGAAAGAAAGACAATAACATACGTCTTTGCGTTGATTATCGCAAATTAAATCAAGTTACGAAGTTCGATGCTGAACCTATGCCGTTATTAGATGATCTACTTATTAGACTTTCTAAAGCTAAATTCTTTACTAAACTAGACTTGTCGAAAGGTTATTGGCAAGTCCCACTGACGGAACACGCCAAACCTCTCACTGCTTTTTCGACACCTAGGGGTCTGTTTCAATGGAATTTTATGCCTTTCGGGCTTATGAACGCCCCAGCGACTTTCGTGCGCATGATGCGACGAATTCTATCAGATCGTGCAGATGTCATTGCATATTTAGACGACATCTGTCTTTTCAGCGATACTTGGGAAGAACACTATGTGGGTCTGAAGGAATTGCTATCTACTCTACGTGAGCATAGTTTGACTGCTAAACCCTCTAAAGCTTTTGTTGGGTTTAGTGAAATTTCCTTCCTAGGTCATCGAGTTGGTCATGGTCTGTTGAAGACAGAGGACCAAAACATTTCAAAGATATTAAATATCTCGGTTCCGAAGACAAAAAAGCAAGTGCGTAGTCTCTTGGGATTGATACAATTCTATGGAAGATTCATTGAGAATCTGTCCTCCATTATGGCACCACTTTCAACGTTATTGAAAAAAGGTTCTCCTAATATGGTGCGTTGGTCCCAAGAATGCCAATCTTCATTGGATCAGGTTAAGAATTTGTTCTCATCTCATCCTATCTTAAGACTACCGACGATTGATAAGACTTTTGTCCTTCGTAGTGATGCCTCTTCCACTGGCATTGGAGCGGCACTAATGCAGGAATATTCAGGAACTCTGCATCCTGTAATGTATATTTCTAGGAAGCTGAATGCGGCAGAAAGGAATTACTCGGTTTTGGACCGTGAATTGTTGGCTATGGTTTGGTCCATTCTTAAGCTACAAAGGTTCCTTCTGGGCGCGCATTTCTTTATGGAAACCGACCAAAAAGCTCTTACGGCTATGCAAAGTAAGGATTTGAAGAGCTCGAGATCTACTCGTTATGCTATTGCTCTTCAGCCTTTCCATTTCACGGTGCGAGCTATCCGTGGTTCGGATAATGTGATGGCGGACATATTGTCTAGATGCCCACATGATTCCAGTTAAATCTTGTGTCCTAGTTTTTCCTGATATATTTTCAGACTTAGGTCTGTCCTTAATATCATAATATGTTGTAATACAAATGTATTTGGATGATGTTTAGATAATTTAACAAATTTCATTTTGTCCATCCATCAGTGATATGTTGCTAAAATAGCATTGACATTTGTATATTGCTATGATTATATTATTTAGTAATGTTTGATATATGATTGGTATTGCCAGCAACTTAGGTTTCTTGAATGGTATCCCTTAGTTTGTTTGGTTTAAAGGAAATATTTTCTCTTATGTTGGGAGATGATTTGTACCCTCTTCTATTGTACCTGATATTAGGTTCATTGTTTGCATGAGCACAGAAGTGATACTGGTGCTATCTTGCTCATGAACATATTAAAAAAAAAAAAAATTGCATTTTTTTTTTTTACAGGGGGGTGGTAGTAATGTTGCTGTCATTTTCGACGGAGTCATCTGTCAAGTTATTTGCTTATGTTTGTATCATAAGTATAATTGTGTCTTTACCTGCGATGTCAGGTTGATTAGGGGTTGTCTTCCCTTGTTTATTCATTCATTGTGTTTGACCTTTAGGGTCAGAGGTTGTCAGTTCGGGCGTAGGCCTATGGGAAGGTTTTTTAAGCGGGAGTGAGATATACTTCCGGGAAGCCGGGAGGTCCTGTTTTTCTGAAGGGACCAAGAGTCCATTGTTTTTCGGGGAGAATCTTCGAAGTAACTGCTATGGCAGTTTTCCCCAGTGAATCTCTGTGCGTCGGGATGACGACAGAATTCCTTGTGTAGTTCTGAGGATTCATTTACCAGGTAATACCGACCTTTATGCATTATTACGCTTTTCGGTGGCAGAACATGTAAAGGATTACCTAGGGTGAACAGCAGTTCACGGATCCGCCATTTCAGAACTTATATATTTGTGCTCGAGGTAGCCATCCAAGACTGTTAGTCTTATATTGTCCAGAAATCCAGTGACGAAGATATATTGTGGGAGCCGCAGATTGGCGGAACTTCTATCTACAATAAGTATTACTGCAGGGTTGATGATAACCTATTTAACAGAAGTACACGGCCGACGTCAGAACGAGGCCTGTGCTTTCGGCTATTATACTACAGCCTGATATGTGCAATTGGCGGGAGTGCCAAGTTGCACCTATGTGTCAAGGTAACTAAGGCATCTGACGCGTTTAGTCAGAGACGCCAAGGGCGACGCTACGAACTGTCATTATTGAAGAACTTTGCTATTGACCATGCACGTCTATTCTGATGTTTACCTTTTTGAATGCCAAATGTATACCTATCGATGTCAGGTCAGCATGACCTTGTTACACTGACTGTTCCTGTTGATACTATGTGTGTTCCCGTCAATAAATGTCTTGAAACATGCCTGCAGTGTCAAAGCATCCTTGATTACTGCATGTGAGAGTATGGGTTGCAGGATCTACATCTATACGAGCCTAAACACATTCGCGTCTTCATTCGCACCCACACTCAATTCATCATACGCTCGCACTACACATCTAACAACATGTATACTGTCTTGGGCCAGTGATCACCTCAACAAGAAAAAAAGACAGTTACATTTCTGGTGGACCAGTTACGTGGGCTCTTATGATACATTTCTTGTCGCCAATGTGGCCTAGAAACTTACATTTCTGATGGACCAGATCTGTGGGTTTAAAAAGAACAGAGCGAGCATTTGACATTATTGTTGACATTTATGGATCCAGAAATTTACATTCCTGGTTGGCTGTTACATGTATGATGTCTCCAGTTTTGTCGAGAAAGTTACAAGAAGGACAAGTACACATTACACTTCTGATCTGTGGGTCTAAGCTACACACGGGACAGCCGTAACACACAACGCTAATTCTACACTTGCAAGTTTTGGCTACAACAGGACAGATATAGGTCATCAACGGTTGACACAAATAAACAGTACGAGCATTTATATTATAATGCTACATAAAGCATAACAAGACAAGTACTGAAGTGAACTACTAGGCATTTGCTACGTGGACCATAACTGCATAGAAGGCGGGTTCCTATTGTAAACAGTACTGCGGGTTGTGACACGTTTCATTCAACAACAGACTTTTCTAGGTCAGAGCATTCAAGCTACATTGTTGGAGGTCAAGTGTCTGTAAACAGTACGTGAAATTGTAAACATTCAATGTGCAAGCCCTAATTTGAGAAGGTCATAGTAACTTTGGTTCGTGAATACTTTATGTTACAGTGGATTTGACGTTCAGTGCGCGTTTGACATTTCGTTTCTGTGTTCGCAAGGAGCAAGAAATTTATTTTAGTTTCAGCTGTGACTGAACTTGTTCTGCAACACATTGAAATTGATTGCTATATGTTTATGTCACTTCTACTGTTTTTGGTGTATTTTTCTGCGGGTTTTTCGGTTGGTGGGTCTTACGGTAAATATGCCACTTGATCGAGGCTTACTGTAAGCGGTCTGTAGGTGCAAATTTTCTTAATTTGGAAATTTGCTAGTGACAATTGGTCGCTATTGATGTTAGCTGTGATGTAATTGTACTTAACGTTGTTTTTGTAATATTTTGTCTGTTTTTCAGTTTTGATTGTCGATTTGTTTTGTTTGTATTCTGTAGGTCTCTCCTTTCTTGTGTATTTCTCTACACATTTTTGGTTAAAACAGTGTTGCCATTTGTATTGTTTGTATTTTTGTCTTGGTATTTTTTTTTTTGGTTGTACTACATTACTGTCATGCACAGTCTACATACACATACTTGGTCATGTTTTGATATTATTGATAAGGTAGACTCTTCATATAGAGTTTCTTAATAAAATATTATATAAGATATTTATACAAGTTCTTTGATAAAAGACTTGTTATCTACAAAGATTGAGACAAGGTAAATACATATTCAAGTTCTTTATAAAAAAAGACTTGTGCCCATAGTGAGTGGGATATAAGGGAATTTTTTTTTCCCACAGGTACTCAAGTGATTTTTTGGGTACATTATAAACAAGAGGAACATACAAAGTCTTTGTCTAAGACTAAGACAGTAAAATAAAGTGAAGTGAGTATACAAGTCTATCATTTCAGACTTGTCTCCCATTGAAGTGGGATAAGGTAATTTATTTAATTTTTTTCAGGTTTCTGATCTCATTAGACAGAATGTCTACATTGGATTTCTTCATCCAGCAAGGGTTGACCCTTGGTAAGTCTGGTAAAGAATTGGAAGAATATTCATCTGCTCAATTCGCCATTGCATTAAAGTCAGAAGAAAAGAAACAAAAAGAGGAAATTAAATTGAAAGCAGAAGCTGAACTAAAGAAGCTAGAAGCTGAGAATAGAAGATTAGAACTTGAAGAAAGAAGGTATCAAAGAGAGGCTGAGGAGAGAAAAGCTCAAGCTGATGAAAGAAAATTCCAGATGGAAATGGAAGACAAAAAAATTCAAGCTCAAGCTGCTGCAGAGGAAAAAAAAAAAAACTTCAAGCTGCTGCTGAGGCTGAAATTAGAAAAATGGAACATGAGGAAAGAAAACAGAAGATGGAACTTGATGAGAAACTCGCAATTTTGGAGTTAGAGAAATTGAAATTGGCGAGTACGGGTGCTCAGCAAACAACTTCGAGTACGACAAAGGAGTTTGTTAGTAGGATTAAATTGCCTCATTTCAATCCTTTAAAGGATGACGTAGCAGATTATCTAGATAGATTCCAATTTTTGTGCGATACGCATAACATAAAAAAAGGAAAAATATGTTGAACAACTGATGCCATTTTTTACAGGTGACACAGTGACTACTCTTATGACAATAGACGAACATGAGAGGACTAATTATGATGTTGTCAGGGCAGCATTACTAAAGAAATACCAATTAAAACAAGAAGACTATCGTCTTCGTTTTAGGACAATGTTGCCAGAAAATGGAGTAGATTTCTCTGATTTTGTTACAAAGATACGTCGTACATTTACACGATGGGTTGAGTTGTCTCAGATTGAGAAAACATATGAAGGTCTAATGGACTTATTATTGCGAGATAAGGTTTTGTCATCTGTTAATGATTCTTTTCTTGCATTCCTTCATGAGCGTAAGCCTAAAAACTTAAAAGAAATGGAGGAATACTGTTGTCAGTATGCCACAGCACATCCCCATGCTACAGTTAGCAATTCTAAAGTGAAAGAAGGGTTGCCAGCTGCTTCGGCAACACCATATGGCCCTAATTTCAGAAAAAAATTTCAGGGTGCTCAACAAAATTGGAATAGGGGAAGTAATCAAAATTACACTCAGAAGCGGAGTAATCCAACACATGATGGTTCTTCGTCTATGCAGTGGAGACAAGATGGTAGTTCTCGTAATTTTAGTGGTAATAATTTGAGACACTTTCGTAAAGGCTATCCAAATAATAACTATTCAAATTTTCGAGGTAATCATTCTCGACGTCAAGATTATGACGATGGTGAATTTAGAAACCGGGATTCAAACCGGAATGATGATTACAATAGGCAATATGATAACAATTACAGGGGAAATGATAGTCGAAATAATTACAGGGGAAATGATAATCGAGGTAGACCTAGGTTTAACAAAAAAAGACCTTACCAACAGGCAAACTCTGCGCAACAAGAGTTTGATGGAGCCTGTAATACAGTAAATGATAGTGGTAACTCTAGGGCTATCACTGGTTGTGCTTTCGATTTTGGGAGAGCAACTGAATGCCCCCAATGCTTAACATTGTTTGACTCATCAACTGTATCTACGCTAAGTTGTGGTCACCCTCTTCCTGCTCTACCTGCTACAGTTGCGCATGATGGGAGAGGATCTCTCATCTTAGATAAAGGTCTAATAAATGATAGGCTAGTCTCAGTACTTTTCGATTCGGGATGTACTACCGTCGGGGTTAAGGAGTCTCTGATAGATCCTTGCTGTGCCACTGGAAAAACAATCAAATGTGTTACATTTGGTGGTACTATGGAAAGCTATCCTACTGCTATTATTAGGATTGACACTCCTTTCTTCACAGGAGATGTCCATGCATGTCTTCTTCCTAATCCTATTGCGGATCTTATAATCGGTCGTATTCATGGGGTTAAGGAATGCACCCCGCAACAAATTTCTAGTTGGGAAGAAAGAAACATTCAAACGGTCAATGCAGTGGTGACAAGAGCTCAAGCTCTTAATCCCCCAACTTCATCTGATAATAGTAATGAAGTTGATAGCCAAGACGAGCACTTGGTGATTTCCCATGACTCGTTTGTTAAACGTCAAGAAGAGGATCCTTCTTTGAAGAAATACTTCCTTCTTGCAAAGAAAGGGGATCCCAATCAAAATACGAATCACAAATCGTATATCACTATGAAGAATGGTATATTGGTACGAATGGTACAACACTCGGACAAGTCTATGCACTCGCAAATTCTTGTGCCTAAGTGTATGAGAGCCTTAATTCTTCGGCATGCACACGATTCTCAGTGTGCGGGACACATGGGTTTTTCCAGAACTAAAACTAGAGTCCTTGCGTCATTCTTTTGGCCATTCGTGAATAAAGACATCCGAATTTATTGCCGATCTTGCAAAATTTGTCAAGAGGTCAAGTCTAGGGGTCCGAGACATGCTGCTCCTATTCAGGCTGCAGATATTCCGATTCGGCCGTTTCAGAAAATGGCTATAGACATCATTGGTCCGTTCAAAATTAAGTCAGCCAGAGGACACCAATTTATCCTCACTTGCGTGGACATGTGCACGCGTTGGCCAGAGGCTATTCCTCTGAAGAGCATATCAACTGTCGATATCGCTGATGCTCTTTGGCTCGTATTTTCTCGTCTGGGATTCCCCGGAGAAATACTGTCGGATCACGGCACTCAGTTAATTTCGGACGTTATGTCTCAGGTAATGGCTACGCTAGACATTAAAAGGTCTCTCAGTAGTATTTATCATCCAATGTCCAATGGATTGGTAGAACGTCTTAACAGGACACTAAAGAACTTACTTGGCAAGATAACGGAGGATCATCCTGAAGATTGGGACAGGGTTTTACCTGCAGTCCTCTTTGCCTATAGAGAGGTTCCCAACGAGCATACAGGGTTTTCTCCTTTCGAACTTGTCTTTGGCGCGCAACCGCGCGGGCCAATGTCCTTGTTACACGATTTGATAACTTCCGATAATATCGACGATGATACACAATCGTCATATGAATATGTTATAGCTCTTAGGGAAAAGATTATCGAATCGTGCAGGTTAGCAACTTCATCTTCCGAATTTGCGAAAGAAAAAGCTAGGCGATTTGCTAATAAGAAAAGACGCCTACGTCAACTTTGTCCTGGAGACAAAGCATATGTCTTACTGCCCTCAAGAGAGAATAGACTTCTCATTTCTTGGAAGGGTCCATACACTATAGTCTCGAAAATTTCTGATGTCGACTATATTGTCGATGTGGATGGAAGGCATAAAACCTTCCATATAAATATGCTAACAGAGTTTATTGAACGTCCAGACTATTTACAGCCTATTTTCCAGGCGACGGACGACTCTCCAGTTCAACATGGTCACATCTCATCCCTGTCCGTTATACAGGATGAGGAAACTATTTTTTCTGACGTGAACTTACCTCTTCCTGCGATTCCACTTACTTCAACGGAATCGTGGAGAGACGTTACAGTCTCTTCCAACTTGTCTTTTGAGGAACAGCGTCAAGTATCCTCTACGTTACAATCATATCAGGATGTCCTTACCGACATTCCTGGACACACAGATGTCATAGAACATGACATCATACTTACTGATCGTAATCCGATCAGAGTAAGACCATACCCAATACCTATTCATTTTCAAGCACAAGTCGAGAAAGAATTGGATGAAATGATTCAACTACAAATAATTGAACCATCCACTTCAGCTTATTCTTCGTCGATAGTTATTGTTCGAAAGAAAGACAATAACATACGTCTTTGCGTTGATTATCGCAAATTAAATCAAGTTACGAAGTTCGATGCTGAACCTATGCCGTTATTAGATGATCTACTTATTAGACTTTCTAAAGCTAAATTCTTTACTAAACTAGACTTGTCGAAAGGTTATTGGCAAGTCCCATTGACGGAACACGCCAAACCTCTCACTGCTTTTTCGACACCTAGGGGTCTGTTTCAATGGAATTTTATGCCTTTCGGGCTTATGAACGCCCCAGCGACTTTCGTGCGCATGATGCGACGAATTCTATCAGATCGTGCAGATGTCATTGCATATTTAGACGACATCTGTCTTTTCAGCGATACTTGGGAAGAACACTATGTGGGTCTGAAGGAATTGCTATCTACTCTACGTGAGCATAGTTTGACTGCTAAACCCTCTAAAGCTTTTGTTGGGTTTAGTGAAATTTCCTTCCTAGGTCATCGAGTTGGTCATGGTCTGTTGAAGACAGAGGACCAAAACATTTCAAAGATATTAAATATCTCGGTTCCGAAGACAAAAAAGCAAGTGCGTAGTCTCTTGGGATTGATACAATTCTATGGAAGATTCATTGAGAATCTGTCCTCCATTATGGCACCACTTTCAACGTTATTGAAAAAAGGTTCTCCTAATATGGTGCGTTGGTCCCAAGAATGCCAATCTTCATTGGATCAGGTTAAGAATTTGTTCTCATCTCATCCTATCTTAAGACTACCGACGATTGATAAGACTTTTGTCCTTCGTAGTGATGCCTCTTCCACTGGCATTGGAGCGGCACTAATGCAGGAATATTCAGGAACTCTGCATCCTGTAATGTATATTTCTAGGAAGCTGAATGCGGCAGAAAGGAATTACTCGGTTTTGGACCGTGAATTGTTGGCTATGGTTTGGTCCATTCTTAAGCTACAAAGGTTCCTTCTGGGCGCGCATTTCTTTATGGAAACCGACCAAAAAGCTCTTACGGCTATGCAAAGTAAGGATTTGAAGAGCTCGAGATCTACTCGTTATGCTATTGCTCTTCAGCCTTTCCATTTCACGGTGCGAGCTATCCGTGGTTCGGATAATGTGATGGCGGACATATTGTCTAGATGCCCACATGATTCCAGTTAAATCTTGTGTCCTAGTTTTTCCTGATATATTTTCAGACTTAGGTCTGTCCTTAATATCATAATATGTTGTAATACAAATGTATTTGGATGATGTTTAGATAATTTAACAAATTTCATTTTGTCCATCCATCAGTGATATGTTGCTAAAATAGCATTGACATTTGTATATTGCTATGATTATATTATTTAGTAATGTTTGATATATGATTGGTATTGCCAGCAACTTAGGTTTCTTGAATGGTATCCCTTAGTTTGTTTGGTTTAAAGGAAATATTTTCTCTTATGTTGGGAGATGATTTGTACCCTCTTCTATTGTACCTGATATTAGGTTCATTGTTTGCATGAGCACAGAAGTGATACTGGTGCTATCTTGCTCATGAACATATTAAAAAAAAAAAAAAAATTGCATTTTTTTTTTTTTTACAGGGGGGTGGTAGTAATGTTGCTGTCATTTTCGACGGAGTCATCTGTCAAGTTATTTGCTTATGTTTGTATCATAAGTATAATTGTGTCTTTACCTGCGATGTCAGGTTGATTAGGGGTTGTCTTCCCTTGTTTATTCATTCATTGTGTTTGACCTTTAGGGTCAGAGGTTGTCAGTTCGGGCGTAGGCCTATGGGAAGGTTTTTTAAGCGGGAGTGAGATATACTTCCGGGAAGCCGGGAGGTCCTGTTTTTCTGAAGGGACCAAGAGTCCATTGTTTTTCGGGGAGAATCTTCGAAGTAACTGCTATGGCAGTTTTCCCCAGTGAATCTCTGTGCGTCGGGATGACGACAGAATTCCTTGTGTAGTTCTGAGGATTCATTTACCAGGTAATACCGACCTTTATGCATTATTACGCTTTTCGGTGGCAGAACATGTAAAGGATTACCTAGGGTGAACAGCAGTTCACGGATCCGCCATTTCAGAACTTATATATTTGTGCTCGAGGTAGCCATCCAAGACTGTTAGTCTTATATTGTCCAGAAATCCAGTGACGAAGATATATTGTGGGAGCCGCAGATTGGCGGAACTTCTATCTACAATAAGTATTACTGCAGGGTTGATGATAACCTATTTAACAGAAGTACACGGCCGACGTCAGAACGAGGCCTGTGCTTTCGGCTATTATACTACAGCCTGATATGTGCAATTGGCGGGAGTGCCAAGTTGCACCTATGTGTCAAGGTAACTAAGGCATCTGACGCGTTTAGTCAGAGACGCCAAGGGCGACGCTACGAACTGCCATTATTGAAGAACTTTGCTATTGACCATGCACGTCTATTCTGATGTTTACCTTTTTGAATGCCAAATGTATACCTATCGATGTCAGGTCAGCATGACCTTGTTACACTGACTGTTCCTGTTGATACTATGTGTGTTCCCGTCAATAAATGTCTTGAAACATGCCTGCAGTGTCAAAGCATCCTTGATTACTGCATGTGAGAGTATGGGTTGCAGGATCTACATCTATACGAGCCTAAACACATTCGCGTCTTCATTCGCACCCACACTCAATTCATCATACGCTCGCACTACACATCTAACAACATGTATACTGTCTTGGGCCAGTGATCCCCTCAACAAGAAAAAAAGACAGTTACAATGTGTTTTCTTTTACGCCTATACGGTCAGCTTTCGCTAGGGCTGAGATTAGGTCAGATGGAGTATGCAACTCTCCCGCCCCTCTCGCACCAGCAGTAAGCATGCAATGTTAATTATTATTCAATTATCTATACGCGCCCTTACATAAATATCGCCAGTCGTTAATAGCTATTAAATTGTCGGTGTCTGTTTGTCATCGTATGGTATTAAATAATAGGCACTTATAATAAAACACAAAATGAAAAATAACGATAATTCTTTTCTGTCACTATCCGTCGCGCCTAGCATATTAATCAGCCAACCAAAACTGTCTCTTGTGTGCGAAAGCGGGTGGTGAAAATTAACATTATAACTGAACATCTGGTATAAAATAGCTACGCGTTATTTTATTTCACTAGTTCTACCAGCTAGAAAATCTAAGTGAATTATAATGGTAAAAGCTTAACACTTTTAATTGGTAAAAGGTAACACTTTTAAACACGTAAACACTAATTTCTATTACCAGAATATCAGAAGGAAAGATCCTCACGAATGCTATTAACATATTTTCCACAATGGTTTTAGAACTACGTGCTTAGACTATCCAAAAATTCTGAGTGACAACTGATAGCAGGTTTAAGAAAACACAGTTTATATATCATCATGTTTCTCTGATCTATAGATGATGTTACTTTTCACACTATTGTGTGTACCGGAGAATCAGAAACATGAGTTCCCCAGATAAAAGTTTACGGTCGGCCTTCCGTCGAGCGCTTTCGATCGTCATCAAAAGACTTATACGGGTAACGGGGTTCTCGAAGATTTTCTCTGTACGAATGCCCGCTTCCGAGATCAAAGAGCCCGAGTACGAACTTCAAAGGGTCTCGGGGAAAGATTTTGCCCGTGAGTCTACTTCACGTGCGGTCTGTCAGGTATCGCATGATTGACAGATAGGCTCGCGTGAGGAGACCAAGTAAACAAACCTGATTCGCTACCTGTTTATGACGGGCAGGTCACGAAAGTTTGTAAACACTTATGTTCGAAGAAATAGGCGTGGATGAAAAATAAGCTTGTGTGAGTAAGACAGGCAGAAAAAATGCATGGTTTTGCTAGCAAATCATAGAACGCCAACGGGATTACAAAGACTGTCAGATTACCGTAGGCTCTCTTTCCATTATACGTCACAAATACATGAAGTCATCATGGGCAGCAACTTTTGATCTCTTGTAATGTCCGGTTACTAGTCATTTTATATCTTATTTTGTTTCTGGGAATTAAAAATCCAATAAAATCAGTAGTTCTCAACGTGGGCTGTAAATTGGAGCACTGGTGGAGTTGTCCGTGTGCAATGAAGATAGTCTTTAAAATCAAACCAAACCAAAAAAAAAAAATATGAAACTAATTTGCCTTCTTTTGACATCGTTTTTCATACAAATCCAGTAAATACAAATGAGAATATAACAATTTAACAATAGGAAGCGACTTCGTAATTACCCGTTAGTCTGATTTCTCACGTCTGCATTTTACATGATGTTTAAAAAAAATATACTCGAACAAGAGGTGAGATATGACAGACATTGAGCGAACCTGTTGATAGCATTACAAGGCAGCCCTTGTTCTGAAATGCCCATGGAAAAAGAGGCAGAGGTAGACCAAACAACAGAATGGAAAAGAAAGCTGGAGGCAGGAGTGAAAATGATTAGGAAAACTTGGAAAGAACGAGTTGATGACACGTGACAGGAGGACTTGGTGTGTGCTTGCTTAAGGCCTATGGTCTTTGGGGAGCTTAAAGGGTATTGATTGAAAAAAATGTGCTTGGTGTATATAGACTAATATCACCTCTAAATACTCTTCAAGCAATTTACAACGATTCCATACACAGTAGAACAGCGGGTGGCCAACCGAGAAGCTGTGACGATCTAATTTTAAAACGTTCGAGTATTCTGAAACTGGAAAAAGTGCAGTCTATATGTAATTTTAAGAGAGGAGGAAAAGAGGGAAGAACTCAACGTAACAGAGGACAGAATGAAAATATGCGTTATACGCACTCAAGACAAAGAGCACTCAAGACAAAGAGCACTCAAGACAAAGACATCATACAGCAGAAACAGTCAGTCTAATTAAACAAACAAACAATGCAACTTTTATTTCTGCCGAACGAACAGCTTCCCGAAATATCATCAACAGTGGGGATGGAGCATTCAATCTAAATCAGCGGTTCTCCGCGTGGGCCATATGGCCTCCCAGGAGGCCATGCCATATTTCTGGGGTGGGGGAGATAGTAAGATGGTAAAGTACCTTTTTTCCAGCTAACAGCGACTATGGGGGGAGGGCACAGATGTAAATGACGCTCAGAAGGGGGGGGGGGGGCCATGAGCAAAATAGGGGGGGGGACCCTTGATCTAAATTGTATGTTACCCAGTGTTATTTTAACTTCAAAACAAAATATCGCGTCTCCATCTTAGGCTGTTCGTGTATAAAGTGAAATGAAGACAGCTAGCTCGTGTGTTTGCGCTGGGAACGCAGAAAAAATACATTTAATCCTGGGTATAGCGCTATTTTAAATGTTGGCGGGAGAGAGGACTAGTCAGAAGTCTCCCTGTTAAACATTCTTTCTTTATTTTTCCATTAGTCTCCCACAGATCTCAAAGATCATTCCCCGAATCACCTGCAAGCCTGGTCTAATGCTTCAACGATTCACTTGCCACCCTGGTCTTATGTTTCAACAAGTGCACAATGCAGTGTGTACTAATCCACTGCAACATTCCAGGCAACGAAGATGCAGACAAACTTTCTAAGGAAGGAGGAGCGCTACAACAAAATAATACAGAGACAACTTATGAAATGGCAAAAACAATTATAAAAGCTACATTCAAGTTCAGACTGGAAAGAGAACACCCAGGCCATTTAAAATGTTATGCTTATCATCAGCTATATAGGCGAGACCAGGTCATCACTATCCGGCTACGCACTGGACACAACAGACTGAGGTACCATCTATACCACAAGTACAAGATTGGTACAACAGATCTTTGCACCTGTGGCATCAGCCCCATGACAGCCGAACATCTGCTGCAGTCATGCCCAATATACATCAGTGAGCGGAGTAGCATATGGCCACAACCCACTTCACTCCAGAAAACCTATTTGGAGATGTCAGGAACCTTGAGCTAACTACTACCATTATTAAAGTCATTAATGTAGCAGTCTGAAGGCAAACGCGGGATAAAAAGAGTTCCTCGAGATCTACCGGTATATGACAATCGACCGGTTGCTGACCCCTGAATTAGATAGAAGCAGATTAAAAATAAATTTTTATGTTTGTTGTTTGATTGTGTGCTTGGTTTCTTTAAAATCAAACGTGGGGTAAAAATTGTTATCGTTTTGGTGTCACACAGTAACTCCTAAAAACTGCATGATACAGAAAGGATTAACAGTATAGTCGCATTCCAACGATATGAGTCAGGGGCTGAAAACTGCCATTGTTCGTATGTCAGACCCTCGTTTTAACACCTATCAAACAATGCCTGCAGCCATGCTTCTGTGTATATTCAGGAGTTCCCAGTATCAGAGCTTCCTTGTGCTATAGCAGAGGACAGGTACTACCATTTCTTTTTGTCAGAGCTTAGTATTTATCAGGCCTAGAGGCTTAATTATCAACCCTTTTCACGGCTTCGCTTGCTAGCTGTTATACAACCAGTGGACTTAGTTCCACGTTGAAAGACACGTGCTTCGCCACACACACACACACACAAAGACAAAAATCTCAAAGAAACCTTAACGTGTGAATTTAGGCACGCCCAGCAGATCCACACTCTGGTTTACGAGAATAAACAGCAGCAACGACCATTCCTTACATATGAAAAGACCACCAGAACTAGAATAAACAAAAACTTTGATACGGGAGTTTGCGATCAGATGGATCCCTTTGTGCCATCTGTAGGTCTATGCTTCTCATGGAGCAATGAACGAAGTAACTGATATGTAATCTTTTGTTCTAGTGTGCATAAAACCAGTGGCGTACTAAAGCGTATGTGTGTGTGTGGGGGGGGGGGCGGTGGTCCGTCCCGTGTGACAACCTGGAAAGGGGGCGGAGGGTGCCATCGGACCCTTATTACTATTTTGATAATACTTACTGTTTTAAATTTACTTGCATGATCCGCCTCAGATGCCAAATGCTTTAAGCACGCCTCTGGATAAATCTGATAATGGGAAAGTGGCATCTTAGGGCAACAGCAGATAGGTTTTCTTTGCCATTGTTTCCCATCACGCCTAGTGGCGTCTTTAGGGCAATGGCAAATCAACCCATTTGCCGTTGTTTCCGTAATCGAAGTGTCTGGCAAACGGGTGATCAGCCCGTTGGTACAGCTAAAATATGTTGGCTATATAAAAAGATATAGCACGTTGCTGAAAGATCAAAGGCAGACGTGCAAGAAGAAGACAGCGCTATAAGTGGGAAGATAACATTAAGAGACAGACAGGAAAGACTCTAATAGAGTGCACCATCAAGACAAGAGACAGACAGGAAAGACTCTAATAGAGTGCACCATCAAGACAAAGAAACAGAAGACGTTGGACATCCACTGCAGTAGATCCTCATTGTGGCGATGGAAATTTGATGATCATGATGAGGCTGTTAACACTTATTGTCCGAAATGTGATGTAAACATCAGGTACAAATGGAGAAAATAATGTTTCCATTCATTTGTAGGCCCTAAAAATTCCATAGGTATTGTGCCTTTTGGGAAATCCGGCCCAGTAAAACACAATGAACTCTGATTTACGACGACAAAGAAGTTGTAGCGGAAAGGTCACGCCTCTGTGGTAAGGGCAAGCCAATGACTTGTTTGTCTGAAGCTTCTGTGACAGCTCCGAGAGGCATTCCTTCTTGAAGGTCGAAGTTCACGCGTTCGCCTAGTCCTAGTGCAACATATGCGACGGACCCATGTAAACTCGGGATCTGCGACGGTGGTTTGCTGTTAACGTAATAATAAAAGCTATAGCGCCATAAGCAGTATGACCACTATATGACTACTGTATGACTACACTAGATAAACAAGCCCGTCTGCTATATGCCAGTTTCTGGCAGTTCCCAGAATTCCGCTTTCTAGGTCGTTGGTAAGGACGCTAAATCGACTGAGACGTACATATACACACACAGCCGGCTCTTGGAATGTGCGACACGTATTTTTTTTTAAAAAGGGGGGTGGGGGGAGGGTTCCGAGTTTTAACACCCCTAACCCAAAAGAAGAGCGTCCGATTGGCAGAGTGGGTAGATAATTCACTGTACTAGGTCCAGTTTCGAGAAGTGGGTGCCCAGTTCTATTCCTCGCTGCCTTTGCCTTCCCTAACTCAAGAGCAGAGTGAGCTACCCATATAACAGCTGGGTAGACTGGAGCGTGACGCCACCGTGTTTCAAACCCCGCACCTTTACTGCTAGAGGTCAGAGCTCTAACCACTCTACCAATCAGACGCCCTGTGGGGAACTTAAGGTTAGCGAATTAATGAATTTAAAACGTATTATACCAAATGGCTTATTCGGAAGGGTTGAAAAAGATTGAGCCCCCAAAACAGGCGCCTTCCACCAGAATAGTACCCCCACCAACCCCTCATCCCTCAAATGAAATAATTCCTAAATACGCCACTGAATACAACACTTCAGTGACAACAAAAACAGAAAGAATGAGTGAAGACAAAAGCAATACAGGATAACATCAATATTATGTCACCAGGACAACATCTAGATGTCGGTCGAAAATATTTTGAAGGAGTGTACGTGTCAAGGCAAGAAATAGAAAATATTGGAGGGCCGGATCTTTACAGGCAATCTTCGATAAGCAAGACGGCGCTTCATCTGATCTGTATCTTAGGAATGCGGTATCTGCGATGTCATTTTTGTGTGTGTTTTAACCGATATCTTGACTGAATTCACAGAATTAAGGGGCGGTAATAATGCGTACCACACCCTGCATATAGCTCATGAGCTGAAGATTTACGTCCCCGTACTAACGAAGTGGTACTAACATCTAAACAACTAACTCACAAACCCAAACTTGGAATCATCAAATCATATATATATATATATATATATATATATATATATATATATATATATATATATATATATATATATATATATATATATATATATATTTATATATATATATATATATATATATATATTCTTCATTACTGTATGGTGTAGAAACATGGACAGTGAACAAGCAATTAGAAGAAAGAATTGAGGCCACTGACGTGTGTATATATAGAAGAATGTGTCACATCTGATGGAAAGAGAAGATAACAAATAAATAAGTCCTAAAAGAGACAAGAAAAAAAATGAATGAAGGAGATCACAATTAGACAGCTAACATGTTTTAGTCATGTAAAAAGACATAACACCTTACTTGAAGACCACGACTGAAGGGAGAGTTGAAGGCAAACGCGCAAGAGGAAGACATCGCTATAAGTGGGAAGATACCATCAAGAGATGGGCAGGAAAGAATCTATCTGAGTGCACCATCAAGAGATGGACATCTGAGTGCACCATCAAGAGATGGACATCTGAGTGCACCATCAAGACAAGAGGCAGAAGACGTTGGAGATCTAGTGCAGCCGACTTTTGATGTGAAGATGGCACCTGATCATGAGAACTCGTAGAGTATAAGAAGTGAAGGACACGACATAGATGGTCGTTTGAATACAAACAAACAAACTGGTAATCTTTACCTTTAGTGCTGTCGAGTATGTATAATATGTGTATTGAGTTAGGGTTTTGGTTGTTAGGGTTAACCCTAACCCTAAACCTAACCCCAACCCTAACT
Organism: Oreohelix idahoensis; assembly: GCA_024509875.1. NCBI lineage: Eukaryota > Metazoa > Mollusca > Gastropoda > Stylommatophora > Oreohelicidae > Oreohelix > Oreohelix idahoensis. Next base: position 45,106 of record JAMPIV010004126.1, on the reverse strand, counting down.
CTAAGTTGTACGATAATACACATATTATACATACTCGACGGCACTATAGGTAAAGATTACCGACAAACGGACATTTAGCATAAGACAGCGGGCTGTATTTGTATTACAAAAGAACTACTTCTACCCTCCAAACGGAAAGAACTACCATCAGGCGACGCAGACCAAGGCCGATTCCCTACGGTTAGATATTAACGAAAATATGTAAATGGAAGGCAATCGAAAGAAAAAAATAAAGAAAGATAGACACTAGACAACAAACAAGTAACAGAAGCGAAAGACACCCCGAGGATTCGAACCAAGGATCATCAGAATGGCGTCAAAGTCTCGCAGCTAAGCTGGTCATGGGTCCTGTCACGTTTGACTCTCGCAGTAAAGCAATGGTGCCGTTCATAATTTCTTTATTGTCCATACTCTACAGTTTCAGAATTTCGTTTATTTCCCCATTCTTAAAGTTTCACCAAAGCTGCGGTATATAATGCCTGCGTCACCAGCACACTCCTATATGGGCAGCGAGACCTGGACGACCTATGCTAAGCAAGAAAGAAGGCTCAATACCTTCCATTTGCGGTGTCTACGCCGCATCCTCGGCATCTCGTGGAAAGATAAAGTGACAAATGTCGAGGTGTTGTCACGTGCTGGCCTTCAAAGTATGTATACGCTTCTTAGACAGCGCAGACTTCGCTGGCTTGGCCATGTTCGCCGCATGGATGATGGTCGCATCCCAAAAGATATCTTCTACGGACAATTAGCAGAGGGCAAGAGAACAGTTGGGCGACCACAGCTGAGGTTCAAAGATGTGTGCAAGAGAGATATGAGGGCACTGGACATGGATCCAGCAACATGGGAGGATAAAGCTGCCGATCGCACTAAGTGGCGATGCTATTTACGGCGCCACCTCAGATTGGGCGAAGAGAGGCTCACACAAGAAGCAGAGGTGAGGAGAAAACGTCGAAAGGAGCACCAGGAAAATAAGCAGCTGAGGGCTGTCACCTCAGGGGCGCATTCCCATAGTCAGTTATGACTGAAGGGGCTATTATTATTATTATTATAAAGTTTCATAATTTATTTCCTTTACTTCTCGACAATTTCAAGCCAAACTTTTCTAAGAGTTTAACACCGTGTAATTTTTGCCTATGTGGGCCACACCCCGCCCATACCCACAATATCACCATGTTGTTTCCTGGTATATATATTTCTCCGTCCATTTTGACTTAACACATGGTATGACGTCAGAGCTGTCAACATATTAGCCTGGATAAATAGACTTTGGGTCCAGCGGGAGGTCAAATGAAGGTTATCCAAGAAAAAGCAACGCTTTCACCTACCTTATTATTTTTTTTTTTTTATAAAGTGGGCTGTTTCCTCTATAGTTCTTCAGGGAAGTGAAAAACCATTTATTATTTCAGAATAGAAGTACAATACCTTACTGTGCAGGATGTCTTCAAGACAATACTATAGAACATTTCTTGTCAAAATGTAAGAGGTATGAACAAATGAGAATACCAATATTAGATTATTTGCAAGCATCCAACTTACCTATAAATATAGAAGAGGTGTTAAGAATAGACAGACCTAGGGAACTGCATAATATAGTCAAAACAATATTTAACACGAACACATGTTAATATATAGTGGCTGGGAATGTGAAGGTCTGATGCTGTTCTTACAATGCATATGACTTTTAACAGATGAAAGTCAATTAAATATCTGTTAAAGTCAGTTATATAACTGGAACCACCAGGCCTTTGCACCCCTCCACTTTAATATTATTCTTGTTCAGAGTTTCTTCTTCATTATTTTGTTGTTGTTGTTGTTTGTTTGTTTGTTTGTTTATTTTTCATTTTTATTTATTTAACATATAAGCACAATTGTGATTGTCCCTATTTACAATGATTTGACAAATGTGATGCCACTTTCTCATATCAGCAGTTGTTCATATTATTTGGAATTGAAAACAATATATATCCTAATTATAACCCATCAGAGATTGAACGGGATATTTTTCTTCATTAATTTAAAAAAAAAAACATTTATATGTTGAAACTGAGTTATTTAAAAAAAAAAATAATGCCATAATTACGGCTTGTGCTTAGCTCTTGTCGTGCATACGACAATAGAAGTTATTAACCTACAATCTCCTTGTCGTGGATACGACATAAAAAATCATTAGTCTTTCTCAGGGGCATGGAGGCCAAAACGTTTTAATTACATGTATTGTGTTTGTAAATTAACTTTTTCTGTCGAAGGCACCTTATATGTTTTACTCAGGCACACTTCAAGTTTTACCCACGCAACTTTTAGGTTTTACCCTAACACCTTTTAGGTTTTACCTACGCACCCTTTAGGTTTTACCCTGACACCTTTTAGGTTTTACTCTGACACCTTTTAGGTTTTACACTGACACCTTTTAGGTTTTACCCTGGTACCTTTTAGGTTTTATCCTGACACCTTTTAGGTTTTACCATGACACCTTTTAGGTTTTACCATGAAACCTTTTAGGTTTTACCCTGACACCTTTTAGGTTTTACCATGACACCTTTTAGGTTTTACCATGACACCTTTTAGGTTTTACCCAGACACCTTTTAAGTTTTACCCAGACACCTTTAGAATGTTACCCAGGCACGTTTCAGGTTTTACCCAGGCAAGTTTTAGGTTTTACCCAAGCACGTGCTATATTTTGGTTAAAAAAAGGTAAATATAGTCTCATAGCAGAAACTACAGTAAGGGAGTGAAGTGTTAGAGACGTCACTGTACTAGGTCCAGCAAACATGAGAGTGGGTGGTTAGTTCCCTTTCTCGCTGCCTTTTCTCACGAGCAGTATTATGTACCCATTTACAACTGGGTACACTGGAGCGTGACGCTGCCGTATTTCTGTCCCGGTACCCGATACCTTAATCTTTTTTTTTTAAAACTATTTTTCTAATCTTGGGGATTTGAGATTAAAGACTGCCTCGTGATGCTACCAAGTTTCTGTCCCAGAATCCGATACTGAACCTTTAAAATAAAAACAAAATAAAACTATTTATCTTATCTTGGGAGATTTCAGAATAAAGACTGCCTTGTGAAGCTACCAATTGGTTTTGTCAATGCATGCTCTAACCAACGTCTTCTCATTATATCTTTTCCACTGACATTTATCGTGTTCGTTCCATCAGTTTCACACTGCTGATTATATATAATATAATAGCCCCTTCCGTCATAACTGACTATGGGAATGCGCCACTGAGGTGACAGCCTTCAGCTGCTTATTTTCCTGGTGTTTCTTTAGACGTTTTCTCCTCTCTTCTGCTTGTGAGAGGTTCTTTTAGCCCAATCTGAGGTGGCGCCGTAGTCAGCATCGCCACTTGGTGCGATCGGCAGCTACATCCTCCCAGATAGCTTGATTTACGCCCAGTGTCCTCATGTCTCTCTTGCACACATCTTTGAACCTTATGTTATACTGTCATTATAACAACATACATATTCTAATTTTTTTTTGTTGTTAGTATTGATGTAGTTTAACGCTAATACTGCACCATTTTCATTATAGTGACAAGACAGACCATCTGACAGAGACACCCTCGGTAAACGAGAATTTTTGTCATGTGACCAATTCTAATGCGTTCGCAATTGTTGTCTCATGAGAACACGACATTTGAGAATGCGTTTCGCCACTAAAAGGCACAGGTAAAGATTGTCCCATTCCAGATGCTGACGTAGGGGAGTGATGTGTTAGAGAGTCACTATACTAGGACCAGCTTAATGAGGTGGGATGACCATTCCTTTCTTCTCTGCCTTTGCCTTCCCCAACTCACGTGCAGTATCATGTACCAATTTACAGCTGGGTAGACTGGAGCGTGAATCTACCATGATTTTCTTCTTCTTCTACTGCTTCCGCGTTCGTCCTGAAAAGGACGTTTGTTGCGTTGTGTCCGTTTACAGCGCAGCTGCGATATTTGTGCCTTTCGGCCCGACACATCCGACTTCACCACGGCATTTTTTGGGACCGGGTTAGCCTTTCCTCTTCGATCCCTACTCTCTCAGCCAGAATGCAGTGATGCAGCCTGTTTCCAGGACCACCACTTGGAGGTGGAGTAGAGTCTTGGTCAGCTCTGGTTCGCTGACCCTGACGCAAGCAGTCTAGCTATGGGTCGCTGACTGCGTTCATCTCTCTTACTGCGTCTTTGGTCCTTACCAGGATTTGATCCCGTAACCTTTGCCGCGAGAGGAATGCACTATAACCACTCTGCCAATCGGACGCTCGTTTCTCCACTAAGTTATAAAAATATTCTGAGTTGCAGTTCATGGAATTTTTTTTCCACTTAATTTCAATATCATCGTCACCACCATTATGTTCCTTTACGTTCCTTACAGAGCATGAAGCCACCACTGTTGCTGGTCCACTTACAGGAAACATGCACCAAGCAGTCACAAGCTCTTTCAATGATGGTTTCTGCGGAAATCTGCATTCCAATACGATAACGTCATAAATCCCAATATAAACACTGTCAATATTGAACACTTTCGCGCAAGCCAGAATACCCTTGAGTGCAGTCAGTTGTTTGCGTAACTCTAAGTGAAACGTTAAGTTGTAAGTGTAATCTGCTGACCCGTGCTCCCTTTTATTTGTGAACAGTGTTGACAGAAAATGCAAACAGAAAACATGGCTACATTTGAAAAGATAAAAGCAATAATTAGAAATATCCAGAGAAAAAAATGGCATAAGGAACACGCAGAGTCCGATAATGCAGAACCATACTACACATTATCAAGAAGAGATCACGTGATAATTTTCAGAAAAGAACCGGCCACGGCAGACTCAGATACTGTACCATCTGTACAACAAATTGAAGATCGGACAGACAGATGACCATGTGGGGAGAACAAACAGATGACCATGTGGGGGAACAAACAGATGACCATGTGGGGAGAACAAACAGATGACCATGTGGGGAGAACAAACAGATGACCATGTGGGGAGAACAAACAAACAGTAGAACACGAACTCCAAAACTGTCGGCTCCACGAGGGCAGCAGGGTGACAGCAAAGCCTTCTTCAACCCAGTTAAGAGAGAAACTGTACGGTGACGAGAGAAGCCTGAGACGAGCTTCCAGCTTGATAAGAGAAATAGATGTGATTATTTGAGAGCTCATGTCAACGAAGAAGAATGAACAATGTTAAGCGCACCATCTTTACTTTCGAATCAACAACATACCGCGGTTTTTTTGTTTTTTTTTTAATAAATATTTTCTGCCTATAACCATAATCAGATGCAAGAGAAAATGAAAATTCTCGATGAGAGGTCACAACAAGTGGGCCTGACAATACACAGGGAAAAGACAAAGATTATGAGAATAAATGCAAGAAATGATAACAAGGTTGAACTTGAAGAAACACCACTAAAGAATGTAGAATCGTACACATATCTCGGCAGTAATATAGACAGAGTTGGAGGGACAGACAATGATATTAAAATAAGAATACAAAAAGCAAGAGGAGCTTTCATTGCATTGGGAAACATATGGAGAACAAGAGAAATCAAGTCCAACACGAAAATAAGAATCTTCAAGTCAAATGTCAAGTCAGTCTTATTGTATGGCTCTGAGACATGGAGAGCAACAAAAACAACAACCAAAAAGCTACAAACTTTTATAAACGGGTGCTTGCGTAGAATAGAAGGACTGAAATGGTATGACAAAGTCACAAATGTGGAATTGATGACAAGAACCAGACAAGTGCCAGTGGAACAAGAGCTGAGAAGAAGGCGATGGATAGGACACACATTGAGGAAACCTGTTGATAGCATTACAAGACAGTCCTTGTTCTGGAATCCACAGGGAAAGAGAGGCAGAGGTAGACCAAAAAAACACATGGAGAAGAGAACTGGATACAGAGGTGAAAATGATGAGGAAAACATGGAAAGAACTTGAGCGGATGGCACAGGACAGGAAGACTTGGCATGTGTTTGTTGACGGCCTATGCTCCTCGGGGAGCTAAAGGGTATTGGTTGATAAAAGCCAGACGCAAATTCATTAAAATGTTTGGCTTGTAGGTCAAATTTATACCTTTGACACATGGTTTCTTAACATGCGGTCCATTAGTTTCGTAGGAGAGGCGTGAATGGATTCTAGGGGAACCGTGTACATTTAAAAAAATAAATTAAAATATAAAATTGTCCAGAATGCTTTTATGTACATTTTCTAAGAAGGGGTCCGTAGCTTCCACCATGCAACCAAAGGGGTTCATTGCACACAAAAAAGTTAAGAAGCCCTGTCTTAACAGAAACATTCCTGGGTGATATTTTTAGAGTTAATTACGTTCTGGCTAGTAGGTCACTGTGTCAAAAAAAAAAAAGGATTTTACAAAGGCCTGTACAATGCTCCCAGGGCTCGACATCTTCGCTAAGGGCACTTTGCGGAGGCAAGTTTTAATTTGAAGGGCACTTTGGACCGACTTACATGTAATGTAGGGATCAATTTAAATTGCCGCGTGTGGATAACTCCACACAAGTTTTAACGAGTCATTCAGTTCCCCTTTTGGGGGACTGGGGGTGGTGGGTGGTGGAAAAGGGGGATAATTTAGAAAGAACCACCCAGATGGGCTCAGCGGTTAGCGTGCTTGTCTCTCGTGGCAGAGTTACAGAGTTCTGGGATCGAAACTTGGTAGCGCCATGCTACCCAGCTGCAAATGGGTAGCTGACTCTGCTCTTGAGTTAGGGAAGGCAAAGGCAGTGAGGAAGTGAACTGGTCACCCCCCTCCCCCCCCCCCAAATAAACCTGCACCTAGTATAGTAAAGTCTCTAACATTTCACCTCCTTATGGCAGTATCTGCTATGGGACTCTATATTTAGAAACAGCGAACGAGCGACGAATGAAGTTTAATTTCAAACTTTTGACAATTGAGTGCGCATGTCCGTCTAACATTCTGCCCTTCTTTTCTATAATTGTTTATACTGTGCCTATTCATTCTCCTATGATTTTAAGTAGTAATATTAAGTAATAAAAAATACCGTAAAAGTAACATAACAACACACACACACACACACAGTATGCCGGAGTCAGAGAGAATGACAAGAAGAATGCGAAAAGAGAGGCGGGCAGAGAGGAGAGGGGGGAGAGAGAGAGAGAGAGAGAGACTCTGGTGCCCAGTCAGTTCGTAACATATTCCTACCAACTTGTAACGTTTTCATTGCGTATTTTCGGGAATTTACGGGAAAGCCGCGCATTACGGCCTAGAAACTAAATTGCACGTGCCTTGAAATAACACGCTTTTCTTCCCATCTCTTGATGGTGCGTGTCGTTTTAGAAATGTTCACGCCTGCGCGCGCGCGCGTGTGTGTTGGGGGGGGGGGGGGGGGGTTTTGTAGTGGAATTTTTTCTTCTTTAAATTAAGCATATCGGGTAAGTACGACTAAGTACCTTTATCTTATATTTATATATTTAGCCACAGAAGCATAACTGCTCATAATGGATCAAGCTTCTACGCTTTCGTGCCACCCTCTGCGTGACATTGATTTACTTCTAAAGGTAAATGGAAATGAATGAAATGACCATAGAAGAATTACTGTCATCATCAGGACATGCAGCAGAAACAACACAATATAATTACTTCCCGCCATGTTTTGGTAGGTTACTTGATCGTATATCCTAATGTCTCCTGAGTACGTTGTGCTTTTGTTGCGCTATAAACGTTAGATGACAAAATTATTGTGAGGGATGTTTATTTATCTTTAAAAAAAAATTGTCCAGTATCAGTTAAGAACATATTCCAACATAAACATCAGAACCTTTAACTCAAATGTCAAGTCAGTCTTACTGTATGGCTGTGAAACATGGAGAACAACAGAGAACAACAACCAAGAATTTACAGGCATTCATAAACGTGTGCTTGTGTAGAAAAGAAAGATTGAAATGGAATGATAAGGTCAAAATGGGGAACTGATGACAAGACCAGACAAGTCATAATGGAACGAGAGATGAGAAGAGGGCGCTTGGGGTGGGTATGACACACATTGAAGGAAGGTACTGATAGAATTACAAGGCAGTCCTTGTTCTGAACCCCCCGCAGTAAGACATGTACAGGGAGAGATTGAAAATTACACGAAGAAAAGAACTGGAGATATAAATTAAAGGGATAACGGAGACATGGAGAGACTTCGAGCGCATGGCAGAGGACAAGAGGACTTCTCATGTATTTGTTGAAGGACTATGCTCCGTAGGGAGGAGACGGGTAATGAATGAATTTTTAACGTATTTTAAGCTTATGGGGGAGGGGGGAAATTGGTTTCCGTGACTGAATCCCGAATTTCCATTTGCGAGTCTCCCACCCATTTAGCCTTCCACCCCCTTCCCACAAGAATAGCTTATCCTTTATCCCACATCTGAATAGCCTACCCCCCCCCCCCCCCCCCCCCCCCCCCCCAATAAAAAAATATAAAAAATATTCACCACTATTCACAGGCGCAGAAGCAGAAACGAGACAGACACAGAACAAGATACAAATACAGAAACAGATATTAGAACACACTACAGACAGAAAAAGACACAGATACAGAACCAGGACACACAGACAGGCGGGCAGACTGGGCAGGACCGTAATAAAACAAGTTTAAAGGGAAACAAAACAAGTTTAAAGGGACACAAAACAAGTTTAAAGGGAAATAAAACAAGTTTAAAGGGAAACAACACAATGGTCCAATAGTCAAAACGAAAGTCGGATAGCCCATTGTATTTGTTTGTGATCATGCAACTTCCTGCTTACAATATTTCTCAACTATATATAGTAAAAGAAGAAAGAAGCGAAGAGAAGGAAGCAGTTATAATATTATCAATAATAAAAGATGTACACACTGCTTAGACAGCGCAGACTACGCTGGCTTGGCTATGTCCGCCGTATGGACGATGGTCGCATCCCGAAAGATATCTTCTACAGACAACTGGCAGATGGTAAAAGAACAGTTGGGCGACCACAGCTGAGGTTGAAAGATGTGTGCAAGAGAGACATGAGGACACCAGACATAAATCCAGCAACCTGAGGGGATGAAGCTGCTGATCGCACCAAGTGGCGATGCTCTCTACTGCGCCACCTCAGATTGGGCGAAAAGAAGCTCTCACGGCAAGCAGAAGAGAGGAGAAAACGTCGAAAGAAACACCAGGAAAATAAGCAGCTGAGGGCTGTCACCTCAGGGGCGCATTCCCATAGTCAGTTATGACTGAAGGGGCTATTATTATTATTAATATTATTAAAGAGACTCACATTCTATTTCTCGTTATGGGAAACGTCCTTCAAAAGAAAGAGACACTGGAATGGAAAAACCCTTCTTATCAGAAAGAGGCTGAGGTGGGAATATCCTCGTCGTTACCACCCTACCGCGCTCAAGGATCATAACCTGGTAGCAAGCGTCACGCTCCAGTTTACTCAGCTGCAAACAGGCACCAGACTAAGCTCGTGAGTCAGGGAAGACAAAGGCAGCGAACAAGAAAACTAGTTATACCACCTCATAAACAGCTGCACCAAGTATGGTGAAGTCTCTAACACTATACTCCCACATACGGCAGTTTCTGCTATCTTTACAAATGTATGACCAAACTAAGACATAAAAAAAACTAATTTCAAGAATAATGAACGGTTTAAAATGCAAACAACATGAAAAAAAAAACACAAAAAACAAATAACGACAACAAAAAGGGGGATAAGCGAAACTGATCTAGCAAAGATAATACAGACAATTATCTGCTGTTTATTTCCCTCCCCTTGTCTCATATTTCATTGCTGTATACCAGGGTTTCCAAACATATGGTACACAGACCCCTTGGGGGGTTTCATGAATGGATTCTAGGGAGGGCCGTGATAAAATTTAAAATGTAAAGTTTTTTTATTGTGCCTTTGTATAAGTTTTTTTTCCCTACAAAAAAGGATCTATAGCCTTCATAGACACTCAAAGGGATCCACGACCTTCGTCAGACAATCATATTGGTCCATAGCTTCCATCAGTCAACAAAGGGGTCCATGGCTGAAAGGTTATGAAGCCCTGATCTATAAGTTTTTCCCCCTATCCTATCCCACCCCACAACACCACCAACTATCTACCTGTTTATGATCACCGTTTTTTACGTACAGCCTGTTTTACATACGCCCACACTGTCTCGGGACTTATTGTCTCCGAAAGCCCTGCATAATGCAAAAACACCTCTTATTTTGTTCGAGCTTTTTAAATTTATACTAGTGTAAAAGCCCGTCATAAGACGGGAATTAAATTCAAAAGCACCAATACCTAACGGCAACAAAAGTATTAAGATAAAACCCACTGCGCATCGCCACAACGAGGATCCCAATGTGTGTATACGGGATCACACATTCTATAAATATTTTTGTGCACAACGTCATTTGCGCATTCTTCTTTGGTAAGTGTTACTTTTTTCGGGAGAGTACATATAAGGGAAACAATACAATTAATGTCTAACTTTCAACCAAAGTTGCACCCCTTAAGGTTACGCACTGACAGAAAATGCTGGGATTTTATATATAGGATAGACCGCATCGTGGTAACTTTGCTTCTTAAATTCGCTCCCTATGGAGCATTTAGCCATAACTGCTGCTGGTCCTCTTGTATGAAGCCTGCACAAAGCATTAATGAGTTCATGCAGCAGTTGTTTAAGTAGCACCTTATTGTTCATAATACAACCTTAAACATAACCTCATCTTAACCCGCTTCTCATGATATACCCGGGGAAGTTCTAGCCCTTGTCGTGAAATATTCTAATCCACATATATAAATTATCAGGTAAATATAAAGCCTAACAAATAAATCTAATAAAGAAAAGAGCAATGGTAAAATAACAGTGCTGTCACAAAGAATGTACTCGAAATCCCCCCTTTGTTTTATGCTTCGTCTGCAAATTGTAACGTTTCCACGTTAAATATAAGCCACTGCATAAATACAAGCGTTTCCACAACACATTAAAACGGGTATTGCATTTCTGAGAAAAACATTGAGAGGCACACTGCGTAATGACCTAAATTAATCCTAACATTAATTATACTGCGTTACCAAAACGAACGAACAGATGGACTCAAATAGAAAGAGAGAGGGGCGAATGAAAATCAGGAACGCATGCAAAATTGAACACGCGTCTCGCTATTAATGCCACCCCAACAAGCGTAACGCGATACACAATTACTACTATCACGCGTGTAAGGCCACATGCACTAACTTTTTCGGACGGACAGTGATAAAAACACTAACCTTCCCAGAGTTAGGTTTTTAAATCCTGAAAAACTCTTATTAGAAAAGATGACATTAGATGGGTTTACGTTTGAAAACATTACAGTACCCAGACAGCACATCTTCGAAACAGGAGGTAGAAGAAATTGCATATTTTGAACGCAGCCACTTAGCTCTTTTAAATTTGTATATTTGGGTTCCTTAGGGCTTGCTGACAAAGAATATGTAAAACGTTACGCAAATAGTCTAGGAATTAACAAGTTATAGCCAAAATAAAATGATGGTGCTGTCAGACAACACCCAAAATCAGAATCGCTCAGTGGTAGATTTTTTAAAACCACCATTGTACGGGAAATGGGCCACAAGTTACATTTGAACTGATTGGCTGGAATGATATGTAAGGCTAAACACGATTAGTCGGACTATAAATGCTATCCTTGGTTGTTAGGGGAGACGTAGGAAGGTAAAAATTTTTTCAAACACTTGTCGAAACGTGGCTCCATTGGCCAGACTCGCTGATATAATCACTTAGGAGCGTTAGTTCGAGACCACTAGTTCAAATAAGCTTGATAAAGCAACAGTGCGTTGAAGCCAGCTCATATCTTTGCTAAATAAAAGCCTGGAACATAAGCAGATGGGAATTTGTGCCAGTATTTGTGCCAGAATTCATTGCTAGTCAACGTATCTGTGTTTATTTCCATGAATTGTGGTAAGCTTGAAACATTCAGTATCTTTTAATGAAAATTGAATGTGAATTGTTAATTTATGCCTGTATATATGTGTAGTTCAGTAGCAAACATGATGTAAAGCCTATAATGCTCCAGCCTGAACAGAAGGTGTCGGAGGAAAGTAAAACGGCATGGAATGGCCAAACAGTACACTGACACCTAGATGATTGACTAGAAAGAAATAATGCTGGAATTGCAGAGGCGTAGTAACCATTAGGGAGGGAAATACTGGTATAAAGTATTTCAGATGAAGCTGACAGTTGGCCTAACGCTCTGAACTCAATGTTTGTGATGTATTGTGCTCAGTGTAGAACTAGAGTATCAATTAGTTATGAAGTAGAAGGTACATCCTTCTTGTTTTCAGGGACTGTGGTCTTATGGTATTGAGCAGCACCTGGTCAGAGCTTTGCTGAATCCAGAGTCGGACAGCATACTCCTTGGTCCATTTAGCTATCAGTGAGGTGTCTCCAGAGCCCAGGGGAGAAATCGAGCAGAGGAGTCTCTTCCTGCCCCATCACGCAAGATAAGCTGATGTGGACAGCTGAGCTCAACATTATGTACCCCCATCTTAAAATGACATTGTAAAAATAACATTAAGAGGGGAATTAAATTGTTTTAATATCAGGAACTGAGAACATCTCCAATACTAGTTCCAATAAAGACAAACTATTGAAGTCATGATGACAAATACCAACAGAGCTTGAACAAAACAAAACCAGTATTACCTCATATTACTACTACACAACTGACACACATAGGATACTTTTAATAATATATGTCACTACATATTCATATTGATAAATTCTGTACTTATAACTTGTAATTAAAATTGATTGTGATTCCTGGTTCCCTTTGTATTTGAATCAGGACACATATACATTCATGACAGCAATGAATACATATTGTTATTTGAAAAGTTATCAGTGACTCCTTTAAGATATCCTTGTAGAGTGTTTTATGTATGTGAGTGTCACAGTGTTGTCAAGTGTGGTGGAATAAATTAAATTGTTTATCTGTCTGTTGTTGTTTTGACTTACACTTCATCATACACATACCCTAGACATATAACGTAGTCATCACACTATTCCAGAATAATTCTGACTGAGGTATACATATGTGGCAGCAAGTAAGGTTATATATAATACACTACTCTTATTAGATATATATATACCTTCACAGCTGATCTCAGTCAGTACACTAAGTCCCCTATAAATATTTATAACATCCCATTTCACCACATATATTGGGGTCTCGCTCTTGGGATTTTGAATCTTTACCTATTAAAAATAGTGGGGGTAATTCACTTCAGGGAATAATAAGAATTAAAAAGGTATCCTTGGGTGGAATTAAATAAGGTTGAGCTCACGGTGCCTGTGTTGTCCATTAGATATATATTTAGAGACTGAATTGTTGGTTAGACATTGTATAAATTTACCTGATAGACAATGGCGGACCTGGCCAAATTTCGATCTGCTGCTGTTCAGACTGCAAAAGAGTTAGGATTAGATGGGCAAGTTATGGTTGCCTATGTCACTACGGAATGTGACAAATTTATTGAACGCGAAGAAAGAAGGTTTGAAGCCGAAAGAAAGTTAGAGGCTGAAAGGGAAATTAAGAAGTTACAATTTGAGGCTGAGGCTGAGACTAAGAGGTTGCAGATTGAGGCTGAGGCTAAGAAATTGGAGGCAGAAAGAGAAGACAAAAGATTGACTGCAGAAAGGGAAGAGAAGAAATTAGCTGCAGAAAGGGAAGCAGAAGAAAGAAGATTGACTGCAGAAAGGGAAGAGAAGAAATTAGCTGCAGAAAGGGAAGCAGAAGAAAGAAGATTGACTGCAGAAAGGGAAGAGAAGAAATTAGCTGCAGAAAGGGAAGCAGAAGATAAAAGATTACAAAGGGAACATGAGCTACGACTAAGGGAGTTTGAGTTTCAAGGCCATGCTCCTGAAAATGGTGCCAGTCCCTTTGCCTCTGATGCCACTGCTAGCCAAGGAGCCTCAACCTCAGCTATGAATTTTCATTTAGATCATTTTGTTGAGAAAGACGATGATATAGAGAGCTATCTAAATAGGTATGAACTATTAGCTACCACGTATGGGTTAGAGAGAGAGAGGTGGAGCTTAAAGTTATCTCAAGAACTTCGTGGGGCAGCTTATGAAGTTTTTGCAAAAATGAGCAGAGGTGATCAGGAAAATTATGACATGCTAAAGCAGGCTCTTTTGTTAAGATATGAAAAGAATGCAGAATTTTATAGGAAAAAATTTAGTAATGCTAAACTACTGTCAGGTGAAACCTATCACCAGTTCTCTGCACGAATAGAGACATACTTGGAGAAATGGACTTCTCTGGGGAAAACCCAAGATCTTAAGGAAATGGTCCTTATAGAGCAGCTAAGAGAGTCCATGGCTCCAGACCTGAGAAAGTTTCTCATGGAACAAGGTGCAGAGAGGCTGGGTGAGTTGCTAAATGTTGCTGAAAGGTATCAAGCAGCTCAAGCAGAGGTAACAGGTAATAAAAAGAAACAAGTGGATAACTTTAGGGCACCACAGAACTTTAATAAATTTGATCCTAGGGATCAAAACAAAGGTAATCACCAGTTTGATAGGCCACGGTATGAAAATAAAAATAAATTCCCACAATTCGATGAAAGGAAATATGATGAAAGAAAATCTTTCAACCAAGGAAAAAAGGTGGTGTAAAAATTGTCAGATGGACAATCATGACACTGACCGTTGCAGAAGGAAACCTGTGTATATGGCAACCCTTCAGGTCAGGTCGACCTCAAGACAGGAGGAGGATATTATGTTAGATACCACTCCAGAAGAGATGAGGAAGGCACAGGCTGGGGATAAAACACTCAAGCCTTGTTTCAGAAAATTGTCAACTTGTCATACAACTCCAGGCAAGGGAGATTTTTACATGAAAAACAAGTTGATGTATAGGAAGAAGGAGCTAGATCCAAAGGTCAAGGACAGCTGGTACTTCCTAAAAGATATAGGGCAGACTTAATAAGGAGCCTACATGTGAAACCAGATGGGGACCATGAGAAAATAGGTACCATCATTCAAAAGGTGGCTCACAATTATTATTGGCCCAAAGCAAGATGGGACATTGAGAATTTTGTAGAAAGGTGTAGCATAGCACATGAGGGAACACCCACAAGTGGGGAACATGGATCAGGACCTGGACACGCCACGGGGCAAAATTAGGCCTGATAAAAAAAAGAAAAATAGATTTGATAAAGTGGACCAAATGGAATGGGAAGCCCCTTTTCACGGACAAGCTTCACTTAACTGTTTTACAATGGCCACTATGCGGAGAGTGCAAAAAGATGTCTTACCCCAGGATAAGCCGACAATCCCTCAATCGGACTTAAACAAACTGGAGGAAGAGGATGTAGAGAGGAAATCTCTCATCAAGAATTTTAAGTGGGGAGAAAGCCCCAAAAGAAAAATTGGTAGCGGTCGTTTTGTGCATGATAATTCTGGGAAGAAAAATCATCACTATAGAGCTTCGAGTGGAAGAGACCATACCGGTGCATGGACAAATAGGTCCACACAATTAAAGGTCCATATGTAGCTTTGTTAAGAACGTGGACTGATGAAAAGGCAGAGGAAAACATTACATCTTCATACCAATATGTGAATGAGCTGACCACTCGTTTAAAAACTGGCTGGAAACTTGCCAATGAAAATTTGAAACAAGCCAGGAAGAAACATGCTGCCTATGATAACAGGAAGGCGAAAGACAGAAATTTGGCTGTGGGAGAGAAAGTACTGCTTCTTTTGCCCGGGAGTCAGAATAAGTTACAAATTGGATGGCAGGGTCCATATACAGTTCTAGAGAAGGTGTCTAGAACAAATTATAAGATAGATAAGAAGGGGAAAGAAAAAATCTATCATGTGAATCTCCTGAAGAAATATTTGGAAAGAGAACATCAGGAAGAGACACACTTGTTGACCTTGTCCATCACCATGGAGATGAAAAAGGAACCACTTTCATCATTTGAATATCCATTACACCCCTGTGAGACAGCAGCACAGGTAAAAATCAGTACACATTTAACGAAAACTCAGAAAGAGAGAGTGCAACAGGTTCTAAATAATCATGCAGAGGTGTTAACAGACCGACCAGGGCATACAAACCTATTGGAATATGATATGAAACTGATAGACCCCACACCTGTCTGTATGAAACCATATTCGATTCCGTTTGCTAAGGAGAAAGCTTTGAAGGAAGAGATAGACTATATGTTGAAGGAAGGAATTATTTCGCACAGTGAATCTTCGTATAGTTCCGGTGTTGTACTCTTAAGGAAGCCCTCTGGAGAACATAGACTCTGTATAGATTACAGGAGACGAATGCTATTACAGAAGGACAGGTGGATCCATTGCCGGATACAAATCAGCTGGTTGCCAGTTAAATAAAGCTAAATATTTCTCAAAAGTGGATCTGAGTAAAGGATACTATCAGATTCCAGTAAAGCCTGAGGTTAGACCATACCTAGCTTTTAGTACCTCAGAAGGACACTACGAGTTTAATAGATTGCCATTTGGATTGAAGAATGCGCCTAGTGTCTTCTCTAGAATGATGAGAAAATTGTTGGATGTAAACATTTCGGAGGAACGTAATGAATCCCTGAGTTGCCTCTTTGATAGAGGATATTCCGAATGTTTCATACAGGATAATAAGAAGATTATGGGATCCACTACGAAAACTCTGCTATCACCAGGTATATGTTATCTCCTCATAACGTACATTTTGAGGGAAATATAATGTTCTCTGGACATGTCATTGCGCAGACTCAGAGAAGAGAAATGGTGAATACGGGTGGCGAAGCAGCATTAAGACAAGCACTCACACTTGCGGCTGTTCAGTAACATAACCGAAATATATTATTGGTTGTAGAAGTCTGAGGCAGATTTCATGAGTAGTGCCTACTCTGAATGGACCCAACTACATAAAACCATGATAGCACCACAGCAGAGTAAAGTCAAGTTGACTTACATTTATCTATGTGTATATAGAATAAAGGACTGACATGGGATGTCTGTTTTAAGAGGGGAGGTGTCGTGAAATATTCTAATCCACATATATAAATTATCAGGTAAATATAAAGCCTAACAAATAAATCTAATAAAGAAAAGAGCAATGGTAAAATAACAGTGCTGTCACAAAGAATGTACTCGAAATCCCCCTTTGTTTTATGCTTCGTCTGCAAATTGTAACGTTTCCACGTTAAATATAAGCCACTGCATAAATACAAGCGTTTCCATAACACATTAAAACGGGTATTGCATTTCTGAGAAAAACATTGAGAGGCACACTGCGTAATGACCTAAATTAATCCTAACATTAATTATACTGCGTTACCAAAACGAACGAACAGATGGACTCAAATAGAAAGAGAGAGGGGCGAATGAAAATCAGGAACGCATGCAAAATTGAACACGCGTCTCGCTATTAATGCCACCCCAACAAGCGTAACGCGATACACAATTACTACTATCACGCGTGTAAGGCCACATGCACTAACTTTTTCGGACGGACAGTGATAAAAACACTAACCTTCCCAGAGTTAGGTTTTAAAATCCTGAAAAACTCTTATTAGAAAAGATGACATTAGATGGGTTTACGTTTGAAAACATTACAGTACCCAGACAGCACATCTTCGAAACAGGAGGTAGAAGAAATTGCATATTTTGAACGCAGCCACTTAGCTCTTTTAAATTTGTATATTTGGGTTCCTTAGGGCTTGCTGACAAAGAATATGTAAAACGTTACGCAAATAGTCTAGGAATTAACAAGTTATAGCCAAAATAAAATGATGGTGCTGTCAGACAACACCCAAAAATCAGAATCGCTCAGTGGTAGATTTTTTAAACCACCATTGTACGGGAAATGGGCCACAAGTTACATTTGAACTGATTGGCTGGAATGATATGTAAGGCTAAACACGATTAGTCGGACTATAAATGCTATCCTTGGTTGTTAGGGGAGACGTAGGAAGGTAAAAATTTTTTCAAACACTTGTCGAAACGTGGCTCCATTGGCCAGACTCGCTGATATAATCACTTAGGAGCGTTAGTTCGAGACCACTAGTTCAAATAAGCTTGATAAAGCAACAGTGCGTTGAAGCCAGCTCATATCTTTGCTAAATAAAAGCCTGGAACATAAGCAGATGGGAATTTGTGCCAGTATTTGTGCCAGAATTCATTGCTAGTCAACGTATCTGTGTTTATTTCCATGAATTGTGGTAAGCTTGAAACATTCAGTATCTTTTAATGAAAATTGAATGTGAATTGTTAATTTATGCCTGTATATATGTGTAGTTCAGTAGCAAACATGATGTAAAGCCTATAATGCTCCAGCCTGAACAGAAGGTGTCGGAGGAAAGTAAAACGGCATGGAATGGCCAAACAGTAAACTGACACCTAGATGATTGACTAGAAAGAAATAATGCTGGAATTGCAGAGGTGTAGTAACCATTAGGGAGGGAAATACTGGTATAAAGTATTTCAGATGAAGCTGACAGTTGGCCTAACGCTCTGAACTCAATGTTTGTGATGTATTGTGCTCAGTGTAGAACTAGAGTATCAATTAGTTATGAAGTAGAAGGTACATCCTTCTTGTTTTCAGGGACTGTGGTCTTATGGTATTGAGCAGCACTGGTCAGAGCTTTGCTGAATCCAGAGTCGGACAGCATACTCCTTGGTCCATTTAGCTATCAGTGAGGTGTCTCCAGAGCCCAGGGGAGAAATCGAGCAGAGGAGTCTCTTCCTGCCGCCATCACGCAAGATAAGCTGATGTGGACAGCTGAGCTCAACATTATGTACCCCCATCTTAAAATGACATTGTAAAAATAACATTAAGAGGGGAATTAAATTGTTTTAATATCAGGAACTGAGAACATCTCCAATACTAGTTCAAATAAAGACAAACTATTGAAGTCATGATGACAAATACCAACAGAGCTTGAACAAAACAAAACCAGTATTACCTCATATTACTACTACACAACTGACACACATAGGATACTTTTAATAATATATGTCACTACAATATTCATATTGATAAATTCTGTACTTATAACTTGTAATTAAAATTGATTGTGATTCCTGGTTCCCTTTGTATTTGAATCAGGACACATATACATTCATGACAGCAATGAATACATATTGTTATTTGAAAAGTTATCAGTGACTCCTTTAAGATATCCTTGTAGAGTGTTTTATGTATGTGAGTGTCACAGTGTTGTCAAGTGTAGTGGAATAAATTAAATTGTTTATCTGTCTGTTGTTGTTTTGACTTACACTTCATCATACACATACCCTAGACATATAACGTAGTCATCACACTATTCCAGAATAATTCTGACTGAGGTCTACATATGTGGCAGCAAGTAAGGTTATATATAATACACTACTCTTATTAGATATATATATACCTTCACAGCTGATCTCAGTCAGTACACTAAGTCCCCTATAAATATTTATAACATCCCATTTCACCACAGCCCTATTCTTACTGTCTGCCAAGAGACGCACTAGTGTAGTGAAATTGACAGAGATACAACGGTAAAATACCTCCAAAGATAACATTTAAGGATAAAAACATAATGCGTAGGCTGCGAATAGTACATGATCGCCTAGACCGCGGGTCATCATCCTCCATAATAATTGACTTGCTAGACAGGAGGGGAACGGCGGATCAAAAAGGAAAAAAATATGACTGGAAAGATTGCGTGAGACTAGAAAGGCTAAGGAGACGCAATTGGGGGGGAACGGAGAAAAGTCACGTTTCCCAAGTTGACATAAAAAGTAAGCAACTCGACAGAAGGGACCATAGATATGTTACGCCACAGTCATTTATTGGACGCTTTTGCAATACCAAGCCCTTGATTTGAATTCAGCGGCTAAAACGCAGATGTTTGGAATATTTCAAAAATTAAAAAGTACTTTTTTCTTAATATTAATGTTAGGAATATAAAAATTAGCTGGCCGGATGGCCCATTCTGAGCAGTGAACTAATATGTTCTTAATTTTACAGACGGATAGATAATATTGAAGATAATGACAAAAGACAGTGTTGTTCACATCATCGACAGACTGTATTGAATCTAAAAGTGTCGCTAATTGCACAAAAAAACACGACCTCGAGACGCAGGTGTTCAAATCTACGTAGTATGGAAGAGAGGGACATTGGTGGTAGCTGTGTCTAAATATAACTTTTAACGACAAAATTTTGGAGGGGAGAGAAAGGTTGGTTCAAAAAATCGAGTACATTTTTGTAGAAACACAAGTAGAGACGGACAGACTAACAGATAACCATCCATACTTGACTGAAGCATGACTGAAATGACTTTAGTGTAGGAAATTTGAATTTAAAATAAAACCTAGGCAGTGATTGGCCACAGACAATCATATCATTAGCGCTCAGACGCGAAAGTGGGGCCATTCTTCAATAGTTGTTCAGTGATAGACACAGATTTTAAAGTGTGGTGATTTCCATATGAAAGAAAGTGAAATAAATTTAGGGACGCCATACTATAGCCAGCAGCTCAGCTGAGTTTTGCTAGCAATTCTGTGTTATTTATTCATAATCTGGTAAGATTGAAATTATTTCTTTGTATATTTTGAATATTGTTTCATGTTCGAGTGATTTGATACTGCCATATCGAAATCTAGCCTTACAAACAAGTAGGGATTTGCTCTAGACCCCCCGCCCAAGTCAGGGTCTAGGGACCAACAATGTACATAAACTCCAGCAAGGGTTAGGCAAGACAGATCAAGTGTTGAGAATAATGAAACATATTACCTATCCTCTTTTAGGGCAGAAAACTAATAAATATTTTTCAGAATCTATAGTCTGGGAGGATCTATCTGATGTAAAACCACCATGGTAAATGTGCTGTTTGGTCAGAGAGATCTGACCTGTCTGTATGATGTGGTTGTTGTGTCAGTGTTGTGTCCAGACGTGGGTAGAGAATAGATTTTGACACATGGCCCATACTTTGATTGCAGAGCTGTGAGTTTCTGTTGTCAACCAAGCAGTGTCTATTTAGTTGGTGACTTACTCGAGTGTATCTGTGCAGTTCTTGTGACAGAGACCACCATTATTGCCCGCCAGCACGGAGAGGTGGGACCACCTGATTTCAGCACCAGAGCTACAACTACAAGATGAGTGAGCCTCTGGTCTGCTGGACATTCACCAACGCTGTGTAGTTACTAATACCCCCATAAAAATTCCCACCATTTTCTGGACACTGTGTAGTCAATATAGACAGGTGTGATGAGGCCACCCCAACAGCACAAACATTAACTATCCTCCCAAGTAGATGACTACTAGAACATTTTAATAAAACTAACTAGTATAGTACATATATATGTACACTATTGCATTTATGATATAATATTCCATGCATTTCTTTCATAATCTCTAAATCCTTTTAAGTTCTGGTCAACCTAAAAAATTGATCCAGAACAAAATAAATGTAATTCTATCAAAAAATTTTACACACGTGAGTTAGTTCAGTGTATTTTAACATTTATTAATATTATTAGTCTTGTTAAATATCTGTGGGTATATCTATAACCTATTACACCACACTACATATCATAACCCTAGACACTTTACGTAGCCACATTTATTAAAAAAAATTAAGTGTGAGGTCGTAGTGGTAGCAAGAAAGGCCTTCTGACAATTCTCAACTACATTTTATCTCAGGAGCCTTCACAGCTGGCCTCATACAATTACATTTAGTAATATCACCATCATACAATACCATCAACACCACTACATATATTGGGGGCTCGTCCGGGATAATTAGCCCAACAGTAATATTAGGATCTCCTGGTGGGAGAAATAAAAGTAGAGGAAAAAATTGTGAAATTCCCTTTAAAATTAAAAGTGTCCCTGCAGATAAAAGTTGGTGAATCTTCACAGCCAGTAATAATTAATTAGTTAACTGGTTAGTTAGAATTAGTTAGACTATAGTAATTAGAAGTACTTAGTGTATTTACTGGTTAGAGGTTTAGCTTGTATATTATTATATTGTCTAAAAAGTATGGCGGAGCTGGCAAAATTTAGATCAGCTGCTGTGCTCACCGCGAAGGAGATGGGAATGGATGGTCAAATTTTAATTCAATATGTAACGGCTGAATGTGATAAATATATTGAACGGGAAGAAAGGAGATTAGAAAAAGAGGCTGAAAGAAAATTAGAGGCTGAAAGGTTAGCTGAAGAAAAGAGGTTACAAATTGAGGCTGAGACAAAGAGGCTGCAGATTGAGGCAGAAGAAAAAACGACAGCAAAGGGAGGCAGAAGATAAAAAGGCCGAAAGGGAAGCAGAAGATAGAAGGTTGCAAAGGGAGCACGAATTACGACTAAGGGAGCTGGAATTACAAGGCCAGGCTCCTGAAAATGGTGCCAGCCCTTTTGCCTCAGATGCTACGCCCAGTCTGGGAGCCTCAAACTCGCTATGGGGTTTCATTTAGACCATTTTGTTGAAAAAGACGATGACATAGAGGGGTACCTAGGACGTTTTGAGTTATTAGCTACTACATATGGGTTAGAGAGAGAGAGGTGGAGCTTAAAGATATCACAGGGATTGAGAGGTACTTCTTATGAAGTATTTGCCAAAATGAACAGGGAAGACCAAGACAATTATGACATGTTAAAGCAGGCTTTGTTATTAAGGTACGAGAAGAATGGTGAATTTTATCGTAAGAAATTTAGAAATGCCAAACTGTTGTCTGGGGAGACATACCACCAATTCTCTGCTAGACTAGAAACCTATTTGGAGAAATGGACGGCTCTGGGGAAGACCCAAGATCTTAAAGAAATGATCATGATTGAGCAATTGAGAGAGTCCATGGCTCCAGACATGAGAAAATTTCTCATGGAACAAGGTGCAGAGAAGTTGGGGGAAATTTTAAATGTTGCTGAGAGGGATCAGGCAGCCCAGGCAGAGGTAAGTGGTGCTAAAAAGAAGCACATAGACAATTTTAAAGCTCCACAGCAATTTAATAAATTTGATAATAGAGAGCAGGGAAATAAAGGTAGGACAAACTTTGAGCGGCCAAGAAATGACTATCGCGACAGAAACTCACAGTTCAATGACCAAAAGTTCAATGAAAGAAAACCGTTGAACCAAGGAAAAAGATGGTGTAAATGGTGCAAGAAGGATAACCATAACACCGAATTTTGTAGAAGGAAACCTTCAAACATTGCTGCAATGAAGTCGGGGACGCAAAGATTAAAGGTTAATCCTAAGGGACAACAGGAACCTTATCACCCCCCAGTTTGTGAGGATGTTATTTGTAATGGGGTCACCATAAGGTGCCTTTATGATACAGGTTTGGATTATGATTCAGTTGTGAAGTCTAGCCTAGTGGACCCAAGTCAGTATACCACAGAAACAGTGGAAATACAAGGGGCAACTAAGGACATACCACTCATGACACTTCCCATCGCAAGGATAACGGTGAAAACTCGCTATGTGGAAGGAGAAATCAGAGCAGCAGTGATAGATGAACCAATCTACCCTCTGATATTGGGGTGTAGATACGTCTTCTTGGGGAATCCCGAGAAACCTGTGATCATGGCGACAGTGCAGACCAGGTCACAGAAGAAGGAGGAAGAAGGTGAACCTATAAATGCTCATCCAGAGGAGATGAGGAAGGCGCAGGCTGAGGATAGGACACTCAAGCCCTGTTTTAAAAAATTGCCCAAATGCCACACACCTCCGAGCAAGGGGGAATATTTCATGAAGAACAAACTCTTATACAGGAAGGCCGGAACTGGAACAAATGGTCACAACCAGCTGGTTCTTCCCACTTCATATAGAGATAAAGTGATGGAACTGGGGCATGCGATTCCCTTCAGTGGTCACATGGGGATCAGCGCCACAGGACAGCGTATAGCTTGTCATTACTTCTGGCCAGGGATAACGGAGGATATAAAAAGATATGTCAAATCCTGCCCAGAATGTCAAAGGGTAGCTCCAAAGCACTGGACTGCTCCTGCAACTCTAGGGGAAATGCCCATAGTGGGAAACACCTTTTGAGAGGGTTGCAGTGGATATTGTGGGACCTCTCACTCGGACCAAGAGGAGGAACAGTTACATCCTTACTCTGGTGGACACTTGTTCTATGTGGGGAGAGGCGGTAGCCCTGCCATCAATTGATTCAAAACATGTAGCAGAGGCACTACTTACAATATTTACCCGATTAGGATTTCCGCATCAAATCTTGACGGATAATGGTTCTCAGTTCAAGGGGAAACTAACGGAAGAAGTTTTTAAGCTATTTCAAGCCAGGCACTTTCATTGTAGTCCGTACCATCCACAAGGGAACGGCCAGGTAGAGAGGTTCAACGGGACTCTCATTTCTATCCTGAGAAAGCTGGCACACGAAAAACCGGATCTGTGGGATCAATTCCTGCCCGCCGCATTGTTTGCGTACCGGGAGGTACCACATAGTTCAACCGGGATGGCTCCCGCAACTCTGCTATTTGAGAGGCCAATAAAAGGTCCATTAGAAGCGTTATTAAGGACCTGGACAGATGAGAAGGCGGAAGAGACTGTTACCTCATCGTATCAATATGTGAACGAACTGACCACTCGTTTGAAAGCTGGATGGAAACTGGCAAATGATAATTTGAAGCAAGCCAGGAAGAAACATGCAGCATATTTTAATAGGAAGGCAAAGGACAGGGAACTGGCAGTCGGAGAGAAGGTGCTGCTTCTACTACCCGGAAGCCAGAATAAATTACAAATTGGTTGGCAAGGTCCATATACGGTTCTAGAGAAGGTGTCTAGAACAAACTATAAAATTGACAAAAAGGGGAAGGAGAAAGTTTATCATGTAAACCTGTTAAAGAAGTATCTGGACAGACCACTCCAGGAAAGCACCTCCTTATTGACCTTGGCTATTGCAACCCAGATGCAAAAGGAACCACTCACCTCACATGAATACCCATTACATCCTTGTGAAACCGCAGCACAGGTAAAAGTCAGTAAGCACCTGACTAAAAACCAGAGGGAGAGAGTTCAAAAGGTTCTGGAGGAACATACAGATGTATTAACAGATAAACCAGGCCATACAAATTTGCTACAGTATGACATGAAACTGGTAGACTCAAACCCAATCTGTATGAGAGCCTATTCTATTCCGTTCGCGAAGGAGAAGGCATTGAAGGAAGAAATAGAGTATTTGTTGAAGGAGGGGATTATTTCGCACAGTGAATCATCTTTTAGTTCTAGTGTCGTTTTGTTGAGAAAACCGTCTGGGGAACACAGACTGTGCATAGATTACAGGAAACTGAATGCTGTCACAGAAGGACAAGTGGATCCATTACCAGACACAAAACAGTTATTTGCCAGACTGAACAAGGCAAAATACTTTTCAAAGGTGGATCTTAGTAAAGGCTATTACCAGATCCCAGTGAAGCCTGAAGTGAGACCTTATTTGGCTTTTTAGCACTTCGGATGGACATTATGAATTCAATATGCTACCATTCGGACTGAAAAATGCTCCGAGTGTGTTTTCAAGGATGATGCGAAAATTGTTGGATCCCCTGAATAACCCATGTATCACGAATTTCATGGATGATATTCTCGTCGCCACAGAGACATTTGAAGAACACATTGAAGCTCTGGAGATGTTGTTTGATAGACTTCGGGAGGCGAACTTAACTGCTAGGCCAACAAAATGTTGTATTGGATGCAAAGAGTTGGAATTCTTGGGACACACTGTATATCAGGGTAATATGACCCCTGATCCTAAGAACTTGGAAAAACTGCAGAGAGCACCTAGGCCACAAACAAAAAAGGACGTGCGATCATTCGTGTCGTTATGCGGATTTTATCAGAAATACATCAAAAATTTTAACGCTATATGTGCTCCTCTGACTGATCTGACTCGCAAGGGACTTCCAGATAAAATTATTTGGACTGCACAATGTGAACTAGCGTTCCAAGAGTTAAAGGAAAAACTCACTAGCAAGCCTATTCTCAAACTGCCTGATTTGACACAGGACTTTGTCTTAAGAACCGATGCAAGTAATGTAGGACTCGACGGGGCTTTGTTGCAAAGATCAGCTTCACCTGATGGGGAACTTAAACCAGTCGCTTATGCAAGCCGCAAATTGAATAAGGCGGAACAAGGATACTCCACAAGCGAAAAAGAATGTTTAGCATTAATCTGGGCAATAAAGAAGTTTCAAATCTATCTGTATGGTAGGACTTTTGTGGTGGAGACGGACCATCAGCCTCTCGTGTTCTTGTCTCAGGCTAAGCATGAAAACGCAAGATTGCTGAGGTGGTCTTTGTTGCTTCAACCTTATCAGTTTAGTATCCAATATATCCCAGGCAAATTGAATGTCGGTGCAGATTTCCTCAGTCGGCACCCCTGTGATCAAAATTAGAGTAGTGGCAGACGTGAGGAGTAATTTTACCTATGTGTATCGCTGGTTTTGAAACTTGCCATAGGCATGTTTTCAAGTGGGGAGATGTGTAGTGAAATTGACAGAGATACAACGGTAAAATACCTCCAAAGATAACATTTAAGGATAAAAACATAATGCGTAGGCTGCGAATAGTACATGATCGCCTAGACCGCGGGTCATCATCCTCCATAAAAATTGACTTGCTAGACAGGAGGGGAACGGCGGATCAAAAAGGAAAAAAATATGACTGGAAAGATTGCGTGAGACTAGAAAGGCTAAGGAGACGCAATTGGGGGGGAACGGAGAAAAGTCACGTTTCCCAAGTTGACATAAAAAGTAAGCAACTCGACAGAAGGGACCATAGATATGTTACGCCACAGTCATTTATTGGACGCTTTTGCAATACCAAGCCCTTGATTTGAATTCAGCGGCTAAAACGCAGATGTTTGGAATATTACAAAAATTAAAAAGTACTTTTTTTCTTAATATTAATGTTAGGAATATAAAAAAATTAGCTGGCCGGATGGCCCATTCTGAGCAGTGAACTAATATGTTCTTAATTTTACAGACGGATAGATAATATTGAAGATAATGACAAAAGACAGTGTTGTTCACATCATCGACAGACTGTATTGAATCTAAAAGTGTCGCTAATTGCACAAAAAAACACGACCTCGAGACGCAGGTGTTCAAATCTACGTAGTATGGAAGAGAGGGACATTGGTGGTAGCTGTGTCTAAATATAACTTTTAACGACAAAAATTTGGAGGGGAGAGAAAGGTTGGTTCAAAAATCAAGTACATTTTTGTAGAAACACAAGTAGAGACGGCCAGACTAACAGATAACCATCCATACTTGACTGAAGCATGACTGAAATGACTTTAGTGTAGGAAATTTGAATTTAAAATAAACCTAGGCAGTGATTGGCCACAGACAATCATATCATTAGCGCTCAGACGCGAAAGTGGGGCCATTCTTCAATAGTTGTTCAGTGATAGACACAGATTTTAAAGTGTGGTGATTTCCATATGAAAGAAAGTGAAATAAATTTAGGGACGCCATACTATAGCCAGCAGCTCAGCTGAGTTTTGCTAGCAATTCTGTGTTATTTATTCATAATCTGGTAAGATTGAAATTATTTCTTTGTATATTTTGAATATTGTTTCATGTTCGAGTGATTTGATACTGCCATATCGAAATCTAGCCTTACAAACAAGTAGGGATTTGCTCTAGACCCCCCGCCCTAGTCAGGGTCTAGGGACCAACAATGTACATAAACTCCAGCAAGGGTTAGGCAAGACAGATCAAGTGTTGAGAATAATGAAACGTATTACCTATCCTCTTTTAGGGCAGAAAACTAATAAATATTTTTCAGAATCTATAGTCTGGGAGGATCTATCTGATGTAAAACCACCATGGTAAATGTGCTGTTTGGTCAGAGAGATCTGACCTGTCTGTATGATGTGGTTGTTGTGTCAGTGTCGTGTCCAGACGTGGGTAGAGAATAGATTTTGACACATGGCCCATACTTTGATTGCAGAGCTGTGAGTTTCTGTTGTCAACCAAGCAGTGTCTATTCAGTTGGTGACTTACTCGAGTGTATCTGTGCAGTTCTTGTGACAGAGACCACCATTATTGCCCGCCAGCACGGAGAGGTGGGACCACCTGATTTCAGCACCAGAGCTACAACTACAAGATGAGTGAGCCTCTGGTCTGCTGGACATTCACCAACGCTGTGTAGTTACTAATACCCCCATAAAAATTCCCACCATTTTCTGGACACTGTGTAGTCAATATAGACAGGTGTGATGAGGCCACCCCAACAGCACAAACATTAACTATCCTCCCAAGTAGATGACTACTAGAACATTTTAATAAAACTAACTAGTATAGTACATATATATGTACACTATTGCATTTATGATATAATATTCCATGCATTTCTTTCATAATCTCTAAATCCTTTTAAGTTCTGGTCAACCTAAAAAATTGATCCAGAACAAAATAAATGTAATTCTATCAAAAAATTTTACACACGTGAGTTAGTTCAGTGTATTTTAACATTTATTAATATTATTAGTCTTGTTAAATATCTGTGGGTATATCTATAACCTATTACACCACACTACATATCATAACCCTAGACACTTTACGTAGCCAAATTCATTAAAAAAAATTAAGTGTGAGGTCGTAGTGGTAGCAAGAAAGGCCTTCTGACAATTCTCAACTACATTTTATCTCAGGAGCCTTCACAGCTGGCCTCATACAATTACATTTAGTAATATCACCATCATACAATACCATCAACACCACTACAACTAGAATGACATCGGGTGCATCGTTACTGGAAATGTTATTGTTGTTGTTTGCGCTCGCTCTTAGCCATATCTCTATCTTACAATTCCGGCCATTAGTTTTGAGCGGTAAGTACGTTGTGTCGTCGTTTACAGCTATGCTGCGATTTCTGCGCCTTTCGGCCCGACACATCCGATTTCAGCAAGCAATTTTTACGGTTTGCTTCCCTGCCACCTCACGCCTATATGTATGCTATACCTCATGTCCATACAATAGTTCAGTGAGCGTCATCGGAGCCGAGACGTAACTGTGCCTCAGATCTGGGAGGCCCCGTTTCCGGGAACACCACATACAACCAACTGAGGCAACGGTCGCCGTTGGAACAGTTACTGGAAATGTTTATTGTCAGTTATGGCCCAGCGCTCTATACGTATTATTCATCTCCCATACCGCCCCACAGTATCCCACAACCTCTAAGTCAGTGCTCTGCAACCTTCTTTACTGCACGGTACACTTAAGTGTCCTTTAGAATTCCACGGCACACTGTAATATTTAAGTACATGGGTATGGTAATTATTTTAAAATTCGCTGCAATCATAAGATAACGCTCTCTATTTTTTTCTATGTGAGTGATGGACTGGTGGATCATGAAAACTCAACCTATCATTTGTAACATTGTACGTGTGAGATTCTTTTGTAATATTTTACCGTATCATATAATTGTGTATACCATTATATGGCGTATTCTGCCTGGTGTCACGGTACACCAGGCAGAAAAACGCGGCACGCCAGCCCGCTGCGGCACACTGGTTGCGGATCGCTGCTCTAATTGGTGTTATCGCTGTTTGATAAATTCAGTTTGTCATTGCCTCTGCCTGCTTCTTTCTAGTAAGAAGTAAAGAATGTCGAAGGAAAAACGCATCATGTAAAAACGTCTTTTGTTCTTTTTTTTTCTTTCATTTTTTAAGTGTTAAATTTCTACTAATCGTATAGGCTAGTGAAAAATTTTACTAGCAAGTTTTTTGTTGTTGTTCCTTTCAAATCGGGTGACACGTGTATGCACATAGAACGAAGGAAAGACCGAGTGAAATATGTATGTCATCGGGGTAAAGAAATAGCACTGTGGCCTTTTTACATTTCTGCCCTGTAATAGTACAATTCTCAAAGTGTTTTCAGGTTAAAATATGCTCAGCTTCAATATTAAGTACATTTACTAGTTTTACACACACACGCATAGTATATATATATATATATATATATATATATATATATATATATATATATATATATATATATATATATATTATATATATTTATTATATATATAGAAGAGAGAGAGAGAGAGAGGGAGAGAGAAAGAGAGAGACAGAGAGAGAGAAGGAGAGAGAGAGAGAGAGAGAGAGAGAGAGAGAGAGAGAGAGAGAGAGAGAGAGAGAGAGAGAGAGAGAGAGAGAGAGAGAGAGAGAGAGAGAGAGAGAGAGAGTCGAGAGAGAGAGAGAGAGAGAAGAGGAAGAAGAAAAATAAGAAGAAACTGTAAAATTTAAAACTAAATATCCCCGTAAACATTATATTAACTAAAATACAGATTTACCAGTTAGGTACATTTACAAGATGTCATGACTTTGACATGTGAGTGCGGGTATCTTTTGAATGTGGTGTTGTTATTAGTTTTAACAACACTCGATAAAGCATTCCACAGAAAAGCACCTGCACAATTAAAGCAACTAAGAAAGAGGTTAATTCGAGGTTTTGCAAGATCCAAAAGCACGTTGTAACATAAAACATTTCAGCAGTATTGATAGTGAAAGTATTTTTGCTAGTATGAATGTGTCCTACCATGGAAAATCTGATGCACAGACAAAAGGTCGTGGAAGAGGAAGAATTTTTTTGAGAGAAAGAATATTCAGCTGTGAAAATCGCTGAACACTGTCGGGTGTGGTAGTTGGGATAAGCTCCCACTGCATATAAATGCTTCCACGGCACGCGCTCAAACGCCTCTGACAGCCAAGTACAGCTCCTGGCCTTTACGTGTGGCTCACTTTTGAGCCCGGCAGAACTGTTTCCATTGACAGGAGGAAGAGACGAATGCGAGCACTGGGGCCTCAAAACCAGCAGCTTTGAGCAGATAGGGCACGTTAACTCTTGGTTGGTAGTCTATCTAGGAGATGGTAAAACTACGATTTTAAACCTCCGCTGCCTTGCGAGAATATCCGTTTGCGGGAATATCCGTTTACGGGAAAGGATTCGGGAGTAAAACCTAACGATGAATCCGGAGTCGGGGTCCCTAAGGCAGTATAATGTTGATTCAACATTATTCTGGCAACTTCTGCGACGTCGCTGGTACTAAACTGTATCGGCTACAGCCGTTCCTTTGGACCTACCAGCTACGTGGCGAGGGGGAACATATGCATGGGCATCATCCTGATCTCCATATAACTGTGCTCAAGCTCGTGCCCTATAGAGGATACTCCAGCTAGGATGAAGCTGCTCATCGCACCAAGAAGCGATCCTCCCTAAGGCGCCACCTCAAATGGGGCGAAACGAAGCCCTTACAACGATCAGAACAAGAACAAAAACAATACGCAGAAAGGAACACTAGGCTAAAAAGAAAAGCAAATGAGGGTTATCAATTCAAGGTCGCATCATTCCCATAGTAAATTACGACCGGAGGAGGATACTAATATATATATATATATATATATATATATATATATATATATATATATATATATATATATATATATATATATATATATATATATATATATATATATATATATATATATATATATATATATATATATATATATATATCTGTTTTTCTACTAAATTCGTCCACATTTACAACAATACTGTTGATATGACAACTCTTAATGTATTTTGTTTAATTATTATTAGGTCTGTTCGTAACATTTCACATCAAGTCTCAAATTGTCGCTCCGCAGAACACAGGAGATACTTCAAAGATGTTTGGAATGTAGAACTAATCTAACGTTACACAAATAATGTGGTAACATGGAACCGAGTGGTACAAGTAGTGGGTTAGATATTGTTCTAAAACGTTGTCTTAATTAATTCATTCAATATTCTCCACCTTCCTAAAGACCATAAGCTTTCAACGAACTCATACCACGCACTCTTCTTCAATGAAATGAACTCTAGAACTTTCTATATCTTCCTTACGCCTGTCATTTTTGTCGCCAATTCTCATCTCTGTGTGCTTGACGGTTTCCCTCTACCTATGGGGATTTCAGAACAAAGACTGCCTTGTAAAACTATCAACATGTTCCCATAGCCAGTGTCAGTATCTTCTCAAATCTTGCTCCTCTGGCACAGGTCTGATTTTTGTCATCGGTTCCACCATAGTAATCTTGTCACATGCCACCGTCTTCTTCTGACCTCCTGTTCCACTTGCTCTTGCTGGTTCTTGTCATCAGTTTCATACTGGTGGTCTTGTCGTACCTCTACACCTCACGGTAGAAGGGGAACGACTAAGTAAGGTCTTGTCGTACCATTTCAATCCTTCTTTTCCACGCAAGCTGTATACCCTAGTGTTTACCCGGGGCACAACAGGGTAACAAAAAATAGTAACACTAACCTATCAAGAATGTAACAATAGTCTACAATGGAGGGCTGGGCACGGTTCTGGCTACCTCATCCTGTAAAAAACTTTAGGGCCAGAAAAAACTTCAACAAATAATATGGATAAGTGAACTCACGAATCTAAGAAAAATTCACCAAATCTTTTGGCCGAATACCATCACGAACCAAGATCTGCTTACTCGGAGCAAGCAAGAGGACATGCACACCATCATAGCTGGCAGACGCTGGAGCTGGGTTGGCCATGTCCTCAGAAGAGACCCCGATGCCATCACAAAAACAGCTATGCTTTGGACCCCTGAAGGAAAACGAAAGAGAGGCCGACCAAAAACAACCTGGCGGAGGACTGTGGAGGCTGAGATGCAAAGAATGAACCAGAGTTGGGGCACTGTACGAAGGATGGCCGCCGACCGAGCAAAGTGGAATCAATTTGTTGTTGCCCTACAAGACGCCACTAGGCGTGATGGCCACTGACTGTTTTG
Source organism: Oreohelix idahoensis (assembly GCA_024509875.1). NCBI lineage: Eukaryota > Metazoa > Mollusca > Gastropoda > Stylommatophora > Oreohelicidae > Oreohelix > Oreohelix idahoensis. The sequence continues at coordinate 12,351 of JAMPIV010004126.1, read as the reverse complement.
ACGGTCGGCGGCTAAGGATTAAAGAAGAAGAACTCACGAATACAATTCAACTCAGCTATCCAAGACAAAAGAAGATGGTCCTCTGGTAAGGAGAAGTTTGACGCAGTTCTGAATGTTTTTTCTTACATGTACGAGTATATGCTGATCTGGAGCCTTGGTAGAGCTGTGGTCAGTGCACTGGCTTCCCAGTTCGGCGGTCCGAGTTCGATCCCCAGTTGAGGTGGGACTTTTTAGACCGCAAACGACTCCGGGGTCGACCCAGCCTCATGAAGTGGGTACCAGAGCAACTCTGGGAAGGTTAAGGCGGCCGGCGTGATGCTGAACACATCACTCCTAGTGTGCCGACGGTCAAGAAAATATGAGCCTAAGACCATATCCCCAGTATGCCTCAATAGACTTGTAATGGGATCCTTTACCTGTACCTTTATCTGCTGATTATTCAGTTAAACTTCCTGGGATCTCTGAAGAGACAAAGACAGATTAGGACTACTGCAGTCTCTGGCATGTCGTACAAGGCGACTAATGTAAGTTGGCACAGAAACCACTACTGCAAGAGCATGTGAGTGTTTGGTGCAAGCTTCCTTGCAATGGAAATGAGGATATTAACCTGTTAAACAATATGCTGAGTATCGATTAGATTTAGAAAGTGTAACAACAAAATAGCCCATTTGACAGGCATGAGCCCCGACTATGTTCCTCCCATTCGAATCTTACCAGCAGGTAACTTCATGCGTCAACTGAGAAGGATCTAATGTGAAGAAGATAACAAAGTACACAGGACAGCATCGTGTATTTAATAAATGATTTCCGTGATCTGCAAGTGACAGCTCGTGATATTTGTGTACTTTCCTTGATAAAGCTCTTTGTTCATCCCGGAACAAAAAAAATAATATTTATCTGTAGCAAAATCATGTCTTAACATGACACAGCCAGCTAAAAACTCTGCACTCAACTCTTAACATAGTTCAGCTATTTATGTCTTTGTATCTTCAGGTATGTCGTTAGGATTGGTGACATATTATTAAGCGTTCTTATCATTTTCATTTTCTCTCCAACTGATCACGAAGCCACCACACAAGATGGCCACGTTGTAGGAAGCCTATGCCAATGTAGAAATTCTTGCAGCGGTGATATCTGTGCAATTATTTTTACACAATGAAGTTGCAAGCCCCATACACAACTTTATACTAGTCGCATCTTACGACATGCACGAGGAAGCAGTAAGCTTATCCTTTCTTTGTCTCCTCTGAAATTCCCGGCAACTACACGGGACATTTAAACCTTCCTTCAGCTCCTCATGCAGAATATTCCTTAAAAAAACTCATGCCAAGTTTTATCAATCATCTAACGGTTCTTTGTCAACGGAAGTAAGAACGAGAGTTCTTCAGTGTTATACAGAACCAATCCTGACGTATGGGAGTGAGTCACGGATAGTTAGTAAACAAGTAGTGATGAGACCGAAGACGCAGCAAAAGTGATGAAAGCAGTCAGCGACCCATAGCTTGACTGCTTGTGTCATAGCCTGCGAACCAGAGTTGACGAAGACCCTACTCCACCTCCAAGTGGTGGTCCTAGAAACAGGCTGCATCACTGCAGTCTGGCTGATGTTGCGTAGTGTCCGCTTACAGCGCAGCTGCGATATTTGTGCCTTTCGGCCGACACATCCGACTTCAGAACGGCATTTGGGGGGACCGGGTTTGCCTTCCCTCTTCGATTCCTACTCTCATTATTCGACGACACAAAAAATGAGGGGGGGGGGAAGGGGGTGGTGCAAGATGTGAATTCGTAGAAATACCTTCTTTGTTGGACAGTAAATTAACTTCTCTTTCTTCACTCGCTCTCATATAACTACATCTATTTCTCTCATAAAGTTGGTAGTCTGTCCCAGACTTCTCTCGTCGCTATCATATAATCACATCTATTTCTCTCCCCCCAAAAAGTTGACTGTCTCAGACTTCTCTCGTTGCTCTCATATAACCACATCTATTTCTCTCCCCAAAAAAAGTTGACTGTCTCAGATTTCTCTCGTTGCTCTCATATAACCACATCTATTTCTCTCCCCCCAAAAAGTTGACTGTCTCAGACTTCTCTCGTTGCTCTCATATAACCACATCTATTTCTCTCCCCCCAAAAAGTTGACAGTCTGTCTCAGACTTCTCTCGTCGCTCTCATATAACCACATCCATTTCTCTCCAAAAAAAAGTTGACTGTCTCAGACTTCTCTCGTTGCTCTCATATAACCACATCTATTTCTCTGCAAAAAAAAAAAAAAAACTGACAGTCTGTCTCAGACTTCTCTCGTTACTCTTCAGCATTCTTTATCATGGGCACTTTTTTCAATCTGAATGTGATTCTACCTTCAGTAAGCCGAACTACTAAACATCGAGCGTCCGTCCATTCGGCCAAACGATTAGGGCGCTTTCCTATTGCGGCGCAGTCACCAGGTTCTGGAATTGAAACCAAATAGTCACGCTCCAATCTACCTAGTTGTAAATGGGTGTCTTGACTCTGCTCTTCAGTTAGGGAAGGCAAAGGCAGAGAGGTGGGGAACTGGTCATACCATGTCATTAAACATGCTGGTCCTAGTATGATCAAGTCTCTAACACCTCACTCTCATATGGCAGGTCATGCAGTGGGGCAACCTTTAGCTTTAATGTAGGAACCTCGCCCGTGTGGAACCGGTGCACGAAAGGGGGAGGGGGCAAAGAACAGTAAATGGTAGTCCCATACCAGATACTGCCGTAGGGGAGTGAAGTGTTAGAGACTTGATCATACTAGGTCCAGCATCGAGAGGTGGGGTGGCCAGTTCCCTTCCTCGCTGCCTTTTCCTTCCCTAACTCAGAGTCAGGTACCCATTTACAGATGGGTAGACTGGAGCGTGTCTGTACCGTGATTTGCACTCAGCACCTTTGCCGCGAAAGACCAGCGCTCTAACCACTGTGTCAATCGGGTGCTCAAAGAATAGTAACAATGTAATTTACCAAGAATGACGTAAAGGGCGACAAAGGAGGGACTGGGCATGGGGCCGACTATGCCATCCCGTAGAAATTTTAAGCAGCAGAAACGTCAGTAAACATAGACCAAACCAACGTAAGTAAATTTAAACTCTACTCGAGATCTTGAGTAGATGGCACAGTAAGGAGGGAGGACATCGCACAAAGATGTTGAGAAGATGACACAGTACGGGAGAACATCGCACAAAGATGTTTAGATGACACAGTAAGGGGAGGACATCGCACAAAGATGTTGAGAAGATGACACAGTACGGGAGGACATCACACAAAAATGTTGAGTAGATGACAGTACGGGAGGAAATCGCACAAAGATGTTGAGTAGATGACACAGTACGGGAGGACATCGCACAAAGATGTTGAGTAGATAGAACAGTACGGGAGGACATCGCACAAAGATGTTGAGTAGATGGCACGGTACGGGAGGACATCGCTCAAAGATGTTGACGGCCTATGCTCCTTAGGGCACTGAAGGGTCATGAATTCCTTCATTCAGTTTCCTGTGTTCTCCTTACGGAGCACCCAACCACTACTGTAGCTAGTCCTCTTGCAGGACACCAGCACGTGTTCTAGCAGCTGTGGTTTATGTGACAATGTGTTTTACACGATGAGGTTGCCATCCTCCATGGACATCCTTATATAAGTCGCCTTGTACGACATGCCTGAGACAGCAGTGGGCATATTCTTTCTTTGTCTCTTCAGAGACCTCCTAGGAACTATACCAATGGTTCCCATAGTGGGCGGTACCGCCCCCCGAGGTGTTGGGAGGATCCAAGGGGGCGCTAAAGGAAAAGAGGGCGACAGGGGGGTTGAGTAAAAAGGGTGGTTGAGGGTTTGCCAGGCTAAATTCAATAATATTACTTAATATAAGGCTTAGATGTAAAAGCGGTTTGGTTATACAGCGCCATCACCTGAGCGCTTATGGCAGAACGTAGCCTGAACAAACCCTAACCCACCGGGCCTCCCTAGCGTCGCTCATTCCAGAGGGTCCCTTCTTGGGGTGCGCGTACCAGGGGGTACAAGAAGCTTTCCAAGGGGTACTGGGAATATCTGGTAATTAACTGCATTATCTTTTTAAAATATGGCGAAGCAGTGTTAGTGAAAACAAAACGTGGGGGGGGGGGGGGGGGATGGAAGTGTTTACTAATGTACTGTCTTATACTGTTGGTGAAAGTTGGTTATACTGGATTACGTAATGAAGTTTTATTTTAAAAATTAAATTAAGATGGAAACATATATGTAGCTTTATATCAGAATTTTTTTAAAATGTGAGCAATTAGTTGTTGCTATTTTGAATTAGTAGTTGCTCTTATCCTCCACTGTTTATAGATTATTTATGTAATGCAGGGAAATGGAGGTGGCGCTGGTCATGTGCTGTGGGAGCTAAGGGGGCAGTGACCTGAAAAAGTTTGACAAACACTGAACTACATGATGGGACTTAATAAATGTCAGAATGTGTATTTAGCTTCTACGTACTGTGTGTTCGTTCGTTCGTTCGTTACTGTAAGTATTATTTGTTATTCTCTCGACTAAGGATTTGTTATTCTCACCACTGTGGGTGTAATATGTAACTATTTTGTATACATTCTCTACTTCATTCATTCACACATTCATTTCTCCTTTCATTCGCTATGGAGCTATAGCTACAGCTGTTACCCTTACAAGAAGCAAGCCCTTTAGCCTGTATGTGATCTTGCAGCAGTGGTTCCTGAAGCAACGTATTTCACATGATGAGGTTGCCAGCCTCATGCACAACCTCATATCAGTCACCTCTTGCGGAATGCTGAGGGAGCTATGGCACTACTCTTTCTTACAGACCCACTGAAAGCTTCTTCTGCGTTCTTCCTGAAAAGGACAATTGTTACGTTGTGTCGCCGTTTACAGCAAAGCTGCGATATTTGCGCCTTTCGGCCCGACACATCCCAGTCTGTGATTGGTGGCAAGAAAATTAAATTGTACGAAGAGAAACAGCTAAACCGCAGTGTGTAAATGTTGCAACATTAAATAACTTCGTGTTTGTGCCGCAAAGGATGGTTAAAAGATACAACAACAAATAACCAAATCAAAAACACAGAATTTGAGCCTTAAAAATGTATCAAATGTGCGATACAGACCTGTGTGGAAGATATCCATAAGGCAACGTGTAGTGGGAATGCGTCTGAACAGCGGGTGGACGTCGCTGAGTGGTCCCATAGACTTGTTCTACCCTAGTGAAGTCTGCAGGACTTGCTATGTTTCCATACGGTGCTCGTGCGGTCACTTTTGGAATGGCATAGTGTCCTGAAGGAGGAGGCGGCGGCTGATATGAAGGAGGAGCATGAGGGTCGTCTGAATAGTCTATGGACACAGCCCTCATCCGTAAGGCTGGTCTCATGTAAACTTCCTCGACGGGACGCGGCACGTAATCCCAGTTTTTCGGGATGCTCCTCGCGTTAAGAGTTGCCGCCTTCTTCTCGGTTTTCATCTTCCTTTTTTCCTCCTTTTTTTCCTGCAGTTCTTGTTTCTTCTTCTCCTCCTCCATCCTCTTCTTCTCTTCCTTTTCTCTCTTCATTTCTTTCTTCCAGAACTTTTCCTCTGGAGATGATCGAGTGAAGAGAGAAGGAGTGCTGGAAAAGAGGCTCTTTGACCTAAGGAGGGAGTTAGAAGAGTGAGGGTTACTCTTTTTATTAGGAGGGCTGGAGGCCGAAGGCGGCAGCATTTCGTGGTCATGATTATGGCTGCCCAACATGGTGTTACTATTAGTGGTGTTGTATTTACCAGATGGTCTATCGTTTTCTGTATATGCGTTCTGTTGAATCCTGACTACCTTTGTACCGCTGTTAGAACTGGAGATACTAATGGTTGTTGGTGAAATTGGTTCATCATTTTCACTGTTGTCTTTATTGTAATTATCAGTGATTCTGTTCAAGGACCTTGAATTGGTCAATTCAGATTGGGCATTAGAAGTCTTGCCAAAATCAAAGAAACTTTTGGACAAAACCTTCTTAATCGAAAAAGAATGACCTGTTTTCTTTTTTTTCCTGGAAGAGTTTGGAACGGATTGTGACTGTCCTGACGGCCACCTATTTTCTACGTCGTTTTCACTGCCGTCGCTATAACCAGGAGGCCAGGCTGCCAGAAGGTTGTGATGGCTTCCTGTCAAAGTCCGGTCAGCACGAGCGCGCAACGATACATGAGCACCGTGAGCAAGTAAGGCATTAAATGTTTTCTGCCCAATGACACCGGTTGTGAATCTTTGAAGATTTGTTTCACTATCAGACGAAGAGGAGCTTGTCCATCCAGATATATCATCATCTATATTATCATCTTTAAAATTATTGCCGCCTGTTACATCAAAATGTCCACTATCACGCTTATCTTGTCCGCGAACGGCTTCATTGATATAGTTAGGAAGTTCACTTACCGTGCTGTTTACACGAAACCCTGAAGCACTGTTCACAAAATACACGTGTGAGTCCCTGTCAACGTTTACATCCGATAAAGAACGATGCACACCTGGCACAAAAGTATCAATATCCTCTTCAGAGTAGATCAGTTTTGATCTTACATTCTGCAACGTGGTTCCAGAATCATATGACGGTTCAGTATCTGCAACAACAACATCGCTGCGACTACTACTACCACTATATCCAAACCAAGTTACCCTCGTTCTTGAATTCGCATCACCTTCACCTCTGAATACTGTAACATCCTCTTCAAACGCGAACCTACTTTGTAGGTCACACCGAAGTGTTCCGTCGTTGAGAAATTTTTCGCACGCCAGCGGCTCTGAATTGTCTCTTGTTGTCACGGTGTAATCTGGGAGGTATGTGTCCCCCTCCAATTGTTGCAGGCTACCTGCAAGTTGCTGTGTGTATCTGGAGGGAGGTAACAATGCCGGCCTGGTCGTTGTAGGTAAGACCGCCTCCCTGTGACGTGAGAGGGGCGGGTAGTTAAATTCCGTGTGTCCATACACAGTTTGTGTGCCTGTCACAAAATCAAATGGTACAGTAGGGTCACGAGTCTGGGTTAGGTAGTCAGGACTTAAATTACCGTCGCCAGATGAATAGCACGGGTTAGTCGCGTTATTAAAAATTGTCGTCTGCGGCTGTAGATTGAAATGCGAATACTTGCCACTGAGTCTCGTTTGGAGGCCTTCTGGTGTGCGCTGTTTGTCTGTGGGAGCGTTTGCAAAGTTGTGTTCTGTCGTTTTCAAGGCCCCATCTGTGAAGTCGTTTGCTCTGACATTATAAAACAAAGGGTCTTTTCCTGAGGATGTTATATTATTGAGGTCCCCACAACTTGGCAGTGTGCCATCTGCTACAGCTTTTTCTCCTTCATAAAGTCTGGCTGAACTCACTTCGATTCTATTATGCAAAACGATGTTTTCTATATGCAAATCTTTGGGTAATCCCTCATTTCTTTGTTCAGGAATTTTCCTAGACTTGGCAAGACAAACTCGTGGGATTCTGTTGTGTTCAGGTTCAAACTGAGCTCGGAACGCGCTGTTATTAAAAAATTCTTGGCCTGTTTGGACACCGTCTGTTGTGTTTGCCTCACAGTTGGTCCGAGCACCAGGCCTGCGATTAGCTTTGCCTGCTTGGCCTTCCTCGTGCAGTGATGACGACGCCGCGACAATACTCTTTTTAGTAAGGCCGACGTGTTCTCCCACGCCTTGATCTTCAGTCAGATGCGATACTGCTGTTAGAACAGTCAAGGGCGTGCGTGGAGGGTCGCTTGGACCATGCAAATGATTAGCTGTTGGATACATTTTGCTATCTATTACTCCTTTGCGTGGTGAAGGTAACACGAAAGGTGGAGGGGGTGGAGAAGTAAGACTCTGTGCAGCTGACGCTGGTTCGGACCAATTTTGTGGTTGGGGTTCAAATTTAGCTTCAGTAAGAAGATGCGAAGGGGGCCTGGACGATGCAAGAGAATTAAGCTTGGAGATGCCCACACTGGAAAATGCATCGCTGTGAGTAACGCTGTCGTGATTTTGAATACTATTCACGCGCGTGACAGCCCCGCTGTTGTTCTTGTTTGCACCTCGTAGTTTATTGTCACTGGAATCTCCTGACTGTTCATTGGCCAGGCCTTTCGCCTTCAGCTTGTCTTTCAGCTCCGTAAGTAATGCAGCTATTCCATCTCCGTTACTCAAAGCTGGGTGGGTGCTGTTACCATTAATCCCAGAGATGATTTCGTGATTATGATCTGTGGTAAAATGGTGGCCAGAATCTATGGTTTCATGACCATCACTTTCCGAGCCAAGAGCTTTAGCGAATATGGAATCGACGAAGCTTTCAAAATGTTTCTCTGATGGAGAAGTGGGAACTTTTGAGCTGCCAGATTCAGACTGATTTATATCAATGTCCTCCCGCCTTTTTGGATTCCGCCGGGTTGCTGCCATTTCGCTGGAAAATAGAAGCTTCGGCGTAGAGGTTGCATCTGGGAAACTAATTCTTGGTGTGAAAGGAATAGTGGAAAAATCCAAAAGATGTTGGTCTCTTACGCCATTTTTGTGTAACTTAAGCGTGGATGATGATATAGGAGGTGGTGGAGGAGGCGGCGGTGGTGGAGGAGGAGGTGGTGCTACCGAAGGAGGAATGAAGTTCTGCTGTGAAGTTACAGCTGAGTTGCAATTTAACATGTTCTGGCCTCTATGTTTAGTTAGTTTATCTGCTATGTCTTGAATACCTATTATGTTCGCTGATGTTCCGTCCGCATCTTGTGTGAAGTCATTACGATAAAGCCACTCTCTGACTCGCTCCAACTCAGGCGCGGCGGATGCAGTCCGGCGAATCGGCAATCTATGATGGGGTAACTCTCCAGGCAATCTTTGAACAGCTAATGTTTGATCATAGCTAATGAATACACCATCCGTTCCATTCTGATTATATCGTCTTTCTAGAAATTCAACTCTGTCTGGATTCGGTCTGTTATGACGGATAAGCACGGGTCTCACTCCGACTCTGGCTTCCAGCTTCAAATCTAAATCGAGGCCGACCTTCTCGCTCATGGGATGTCACAAAGTGTCTAGAAAATAAAACGTCGTCTGCGTTCTTCGGTACGTACAGAGGATGAGAAAGGATCAATGCAGGAACGGAATTAGATGGCGTTAAATACAGGAAGCGACTAGGCGCCTCATTGATTCTTTCCAATCTGTCATCTTGATCCTTCTTACGCACTGTAGATTTGAGCCTCTGCACATTCTTATCAAACATATTCTGGACAACTCACTAATATTATAGGAATAACACTGTCCAATTGTTATCTGTCATAATGTATGCACATGTTCTGGACCACTCACTAATATGATCATAGGAATAACAGTGTCCAATTGTTATCTTTCATAATGTATGCACATATTCTGGACCACTCACTAATATTATCATAGGAATAACACTGTCCAATATTTATCTGTCATAATGTACAAACATATTCTGGACCACTTACTAATATTATCATAGGAATAACACTGTCCAATAGTTATCTGTCATAATGTACGCACATATTCTGGACCACTTACTATTATCATAGGAATAACACTGTCCAATAGTTATCTGTCATAATGTACGCACTAGCACGGAGATCTGGTAAATATAACACGCTACAGAGTTTCTTGAAGAAGTAATATAAACTTTACACACGTCTTTCATAAACATACGCACGATTTTGACTGGCTCATGCCAATCGCGAATGTACTAGTATTAAAATCTACCACGAAATTGACAAAACTAAAATAGGCCACTACTGTAGGGGAGTGAAGTGCTAAAGATCTCATTATACTAGGTCCAACTTTTGTATGAGGTAAGGTGGCCAGTTGCATTCCTCGCTGACAAAAACTACCGGTTCGAATATGAAGCCATACTTGGAATAAACAGTACTACCGGTCAGTGTAACTGTAGCACTGATAAAATGACTGCTGAACATCTGCTTCAAAGTTGCCCAACACATGAGGTACAGAGAAAGCGCATATGGCCGACACCAGTACCATTCCTGGAAAAGCTCTAAGGAAATTCAAATAACCTCAAATTGACTACTGCTTTCTTTGAAAACATTCAAGTAGACGTCTGAGAGTGTACGAAGAAGAAGAAGAAAAAGAAGAAGAATAAATAGAAAAGTAAAATATAAGAAAATAACGGAAACCACTGCGTTTTCAAGACTGAAAGTTTGTACTGAATTTAAAAAAAAAATCACATAATAATTATTAACTCAACGTTGAGAAACTAAAAAGTGAAAAACATAACTCACGAAACTATATCCCGCGTCAAGTTTATAGAGAAGGGTTTCTTAACCTTCTTTTGTGTCATGAATCCTTTTGATTGTCTGATGAAGACTATTGGCCCTTTTGATTATGAGATCAAGATCCGTTCTTGGAAGAAAAAAAATTTCCACTAATGTGGAACTGATGACAAGAACCAGACAGGTGCCAGTGGAACAAGAGATGAGAAGAAGACGCTGGCGATGGATAGGACATGCTATGGGGAAACCTACTGATATAATTACAAGGCTGTCGTTGTTCTGGAATCTCCAGGGTAAGAGAGACTGAAGAACAGGCGGAGAACAGAACTGGAGATACTCATGAAAGGAATGAAGAAGTCAAGGAAAGACTTTGTGCTGATGGTACGGGACATGAAGACTTGGAATTATAAGCTTGTACTTGGTATTAAACGTTTGTAGAAGGGATGTGCTCCTTGCCGATCTAGAGGGTGATAAATAAAACGAATAAGAGCTAATGCCTTTGTCAATTTTACAGACGTACAAGAGCTAACCTATAAGCGACATTTGGACGTAACACTTTTACCGGCACAAAAAGGCACCAAAAAACCACGCAAAACAAAAACATCATATTTGGAAAGCAACAAAGCCAGGTTTTGTTAGAGCACACAACGGCGGTCCAATAGCCCGCCAGCATAGACTACATGACTGCAGATCGACGAGCTAGTTGACAGCATACTTGCTAGATTGACATAATACACCGTGTCAGAAATAACGCATGGAGTCAGAACAATTGTGGACCTACTGAAAGTCACAATAACCTCAACAATAACTTCGGCTAAATTAAAGAAAAAAATAACAACAAAACAGAACAATACGTACAGCATACACAATCAGGAAATATGCCACGCTATATGAAAAGGGAACGTCCGATTGGCAGAGTGGTTAGAGCGCTTGTCTCTCGCGGCAAAGTTAGCTGTAAATGGGTATCTGACTCTGCTCTTGAGTTAGGGAAGGCAAAGGCAGCGAGGAATGGGAATGGTCAACGCACCTTATAAAGCCAGACCTTGTATAGTGAAGTCTCTAACACTTTACTCTCTTATGGGACTGTCTATCTCAGCGTTTCTCAACCAGTTTTCCGCGGAACACTAGGGTTCCGCAATTCATTCTCAGGTGTTCCGTGAGAAATCGTGGAATGAATAAATAAAAATGTTAAAATATCGAGAGAAAAAAATCCGCATGTTCTTATGTAATATTTTATTTAGTTCTATATGTCTTTGTGTGACATAATGTAACATATACATCGGTTCGTTTCTTTGAAGAGCAGAAGGAACAGCCAATCAGGAACTCACGATTCCTGCAAGATTGGGGCGGTTCATTTGCATAATTATTGTGGGAAAATGGCAGTGAACAAAATTGTTAGGATCGTGTAGTTTTAAATTCATTAAAAATAAACGGATGGACAGAATGTAATTCTACTTCACCATTTCTTCAAGAAGAGTAGATGCGTGTATGGATATAGTTAGGAAGAAAATGACTGCTATATTTCATGAGTTATAACAAGTAAGTGTGTTGAATACTTGGATAAATGATGCAAAGTGCTGTTTCAAAAATCATAATAAATTGAAGGAAGGACGGATTTTGAAAAGATTGATACGGAAAGAAAGCTACAACTCAGCTGATTAAAACGAGATACCCCGGAAAGCAACAGCTGTTGTGGAAGAGGAGAACGCCGAATTATATGGGATAGTAAAAACACAAACTGACAGAAGTCACTCGACAACGCCAGAAATATTTTGGGCCAAAGTCTTGATGACGTCAGAACTTCAACGGACGCTCGAGAAGGGGGGATAAACGAGCGGCAAGTTCGAACGTGGAACACACACACATCAGTTTTACACAGTGGACCGAAGGAGAGAGCACGTCACGACTTCATGTACTAATTTGTATTCAGTGACAGCCTGCCTTTACCAAATCGAGTCCAGTTAGTGTGTTTCTGAAAGACCAGGGGGTGAGTAGAATGGCTGTATATATAATTGCCAAATAATTAAATAATTTGTTCCAGGATATGTGAACAGATTTCATCGTGTAACCAACCACATGAGTGATCATACCATGGGCGAATATGTATCAGAATTAATAT